>CM062814.1:590058457-591277729 GCA_031772625.1 Pinus tabuliformis | reverse complement strand
GTAGTGTTGAGTCTTCTCATTGATCACCACTATGTGCATTACCTTGGGATCTTCACCGTGATGCTATATCATGAGCATTGTAACCTATTTTCTAATGAATCATTTTTTTGTTCTTTCGATTTTTTTTTAGTTTTTTTGCTCTACAACGTTGTGTGTTCAACCTTCACTCGCTAAATTCATCTATGCAAATTTTTTAACACATTTAAAAACGTCATCACAACCTTTAGTATATACATCAATCTCCGCGTCATAAAACCATGTTGGAGGCAATATAAAGGCATGTAATTTTGTTTCTACCAAGTTCAATCAAACATTGTGACTAAATCAATGTATTTCTGAGAGTTGGGAAGTGGGCGTATCGAAACGTCTTGAAACCATTAACGAATGACGTGATCTTGGATAGAGGTATGTAATTGTAATGACCGATTATTCACACCTGTATTATTTTCCTTGATCGGTCAGCCCATCACACTTACCCTTCTCATTCGCAAATAGTGCCACGAAGCAATATCAAAATATATTTCCATGTCAGTCCAATTCACACCTGTATTATTTCCTTGATGGGTCAGCCCATCACGCTTACCCTTCTCATTCGCAAATAGTGCCACGAATCCATATCAAAATATATTTCCCTGTCAATCCAATCAAAACAGTATAGGATTGCAGAATTTTCTGATATAAGTCGGCAAGTAAGATCACATACTAATTCTGTAGGGATTCAGTTTTCTAATAAACGGCAGTCCTTTCGATTGACTAAAAGAATATCAGGAGCCTTTTTCGATCCAGGTTCTAGCAATAGTATGTATCGGTCAAGATTTTGAATGATTACAAAGACTGGATTGTGTGCCCGAAATGAAGCTTCTAGACGTTGTTACAGAACCTGCAAATGCCAGAAAGGGATAATTTAGTTCTTTTCCCATTTGACTCAAATTTATAGTTATGTTATTTTGTGATTGTGATCGATTTTCTTAGTTCTGTCTGTGCTTTAATGAGATATTGTTGCTTCTGTGACAGGTTTGACCATGTTCAAGATTGGCAGGGAGCATTTCTGAGTTTTTCCAACGTGATCTCACAACCCTGATTGGCATGAAGATCTACCCCACGGCTAATACTCAGAGCGATGCATTGGTCCCTGCTAATTTTAGAGCAACATATGTCGAGCACCAATTTCTGTGCACAAATCATTGGCCAACAAGGAATGACTTTATCCTTAATAGTTACTCCTCCCACCTCGAATTGTCGATGAATCTCAACTGTTGGCTATTGGAAGCTCCGGATCTTTGGTTAATATGGAGAACTGAATTGATTTGCAGGATCTGGGAAGCTTTGCAATAATCCGAAAATAGAATCGATCTGTAATTGTAAAAGGAGCAGAACCTCTATGTATAAAAGCGAGATTATTTTCTTTGAGAAGGGATGGGGTATTCCGGGGGAAGATTTTTGGGGAGAAGAAATATTGTTGAATGTTTTGACCGTGGATATCTGGAATTTCTACTCTGAATATATACTACTTGGTTTGACCCAGTTAATGTCTTCATTGTGTTTCTAGTTTTTCATATTCATCTTGATTATTCCTTTACTGTATTCTATGTGATTTTATTATTTAGAGTCCAGTAGATAGAAAAGATTGTCTGTATGGTTTGATTTTGCAGGCAGTTATCATTATAATCTTGTTTCTTCTCCAAATCTATTTCATATCACATTTGTATTACAATGACTTGGACGATCTTTAGTAGGTCGGGCCCTGAGAGTGACCTTAAAGTCTTAGCATTATCTGATTTGAGCTTTTATGGCTGTGTTCCGGTAAACTCAGAATTTGGATTGATGTTTTTCTTGAATATGTGATGTGAATCGAAAATGTTGTAGTGGTCTCTCTGTTTTAACCATCCATTTTAATGATTTTCCATCTATTTTAATGATTTGTCTATTGGTTGGATCCATAGAAATCTGATTAAATGAATGCATATTTGAGTAATCATTGCAGTACTCCTCTATGTCTGAGAAAATATATTAGAATGCATTTAGTTTAAATCTCCATATATATTATTCATGTCCATTATTAGAATAGGTTCAGATCTGTATATTTCTTAGGCAACTAGTTTGCATTGGCCCAACTTCTTTGTTTATCATATATTACATTAAGGATAGATTTTCTTTCTTATTTTCCATCAGAAATTTTCATGATTTAATTGAAATTTCGTTGAATTTGTTCCTTCTGCAAGGGGAACACATCTATAATTCTTTATACTAGTTACAATCGTTTTCTAGTTTTATCATTTGTGTAAATATTTTTTCAGCTTGTACATATTCCTTTGACGATAACATTTGTTAATTTATAACTTTGTTTATAAATTAACAAATATAGATTTGTAATTTTCTAATTAATTTTAATTAATTACTTTTTCTGCGTTATAGTTTTATTATGTCTCTTGATAGCATTTTCGCATAGTGTTCCTTTCAATTTTGCACATAGATTTTGTAACTAGTTTCTATAACATACTTTTGACATCGATTAGATTTATATCATTTCTAATAACTATTTTATTTAGATATGGTATAGTATTAAAGCATGCATTTCAATGTTGTCTTTAGATTAGATTGTCTGTCTTATTACTTGCAATTTTTAGTTATTTTTTAATTTAATTTAGTAAAATAATTATAGTATAATTTTAGTTTAACTTTAGTATACAATTTAGGATAACTTTAGTTTAGTTTATGTTAGTTTTTTTCGATAATTTTCTTAGGAGGAAGCTAAAGGTCAACGGAACTTTAAAACCCATTAAGAACAACCATCTCAAACAGTTGGGGTTGTTGAAGAGCCTTGGTATGGGTTGTATCTCCCTTGTTGACTCAGTGCGCTAATACCCACATCAACAAAATAGTGTTAGAAGTAGGACCTACAAAAAATTAATTAATTAAATCATTTAACTTGTAGCGTCTATAATTCACGATTTTTAACTCTTCATTGTGTCATCTCACATGTGTTCGAAGATCAGTTAGAAAACAAGCTAACATATCCAAACCTCTTATGTATGTGTATTTATGAGTTATTAATTAATGTCTCTTACCCAAACCTTTGTGTGTGAGGACGCATTTAGCTTTGTATTGTTAGACATTCCTTGCGAGACAACTCATCACTTGTCCAAACTCTAGTTCAACGATGAGGAAATTATACCTGCATTAAAACAGTTAGATTGACTTTTGGTGTAAATGTATCAAATATAAGATTACTGACATAATTTTTTTGTGCAATTTATTTTCTTTGACATTTAGGGGGAAATCTAGGACTGGTTTGAAACTTTTCCGTCATATTCTATCTTTAATTGGTTTCAGTTTGTTGAAGAATTTTTGGATTCTTTTGAAATCTATGATCAAAATAAGATATATGAGGAATTAAGGGTGTTACTAATTGTAGACAATTTATCTTTAGAGAGATTTGCAGATAAATTTAGTCATGTTCTTTTAAAATTTCATCTTCATGATTTTGTGTCTCATATTAGATGATTTCTCTGATGCTTGTTCCCCTTTCCTTGATATAGATTTGATTGCATTTGGAGGACTAGATAAATATTGTCATACCAAATTACAACATGAGTCTTCCTTACAAATTCAAATTGATTCATCTAAAAATTTACAATCTCAAAGTTCTACTGAGAAAGTAGAAGAGGTAAAATTGGTCAAGCACAACTCTAATCAAATTAGCCTCTCTCTTGAAGAATCTTCTACTAGTAATATAGTGGAAGAAAGCCTTATTGTTGATTAGGATGCATCTGATTTTCAATCTAATTTGTTCTTAGATTAAACTTTTGATGAACATATTGATAATCATTGTTCTAATATTCAAATAGAAAAGGTTAAAAATCTTGAATTTCCTTTTGAAAATAAGGCTATAAATCTAGATCAACAAATCACATTTTTATTCTAAAGAAAGGCTAGATGCTTGACATGAGGTTGTTCCTCACTCTTATGACCTTTTGAACATACGAGAGGAAAATCCTAATGATCATTTAATGTATCTCCATCCATCATCTAATCAATAATAAAAATTATAAGGTAAGTGAAGAGGTGCCCCTTGAAAATTTTTCTGATTTCAACTATCATGATTCAAATGATCTTTTTCATTTCCTCATCTCCAATTCTTTTTATTCTTTATATTTTGATATATTTGTAGATGTTGGTGCACATTATCCTAAGATGCCTTATATGGTGACACCACATTTTGATCCTTCCAATATAAAAAGTTTAGGTGATGTGCATATTGAACATGATGCTTGTAAAATTGAAAATGATTCACCTTATTTTCAACAACCCATACGAAGGAGATATATGTTTTATAATGATTTAAGTCTAGTAATCTCTCATTATTTATAACAACCCTCGTTAAAATTCCATGTAAAATATATAAATAGCATGGATGAGGGGGAATGTATTCCAAGTTGAATGGTGGGCAGGACATCCTAGTGGGTTTTCATTTGGTTGTTTATGGTTAAGGAAATTGGCAAAGGCAATGGCTAAGGCATTAAAGAGGCAAAAAGGTATTCTAGCACATTTATTTATGAAAATAATGGAAAATAGGAGAAAAAGGAGGTGAAAGGTCACATGTTGCATGTGAGGAGGAAAATGAAGGAAAATAATGGAAATTACAAGAAAAAGGAGGTGAAAGATCACAGGTTGCATGTGAGGAGGGAAATGAAGGAAAATAATGAAAATTGAGAGAAAACGAGGGTAAAATGTCACAAGTTGAATGTGAGGAGGAAAATGAAGGAAAATAATGGAAAATAATAGAAAATGAAGAAAATAGAGGCCTCATTAATAAAAAGGCTTATGAGGATCAGTTGGCAAGCTTCTTCCTTTTAGAGTGAACCTTTTTTCAGTTCAGTTTTGGAACACTCTCTCTCATACTCTTGGATACTTAGAGTTTTCTTGGAGCACTCTGGGTGGGTGTGGCATACTTGGATTCTTGGAGCAAGAAGGCAAAGACATTAGTAGCTACATCAGATTTGCTTGCAAGTACCGAGTTGCATGTATGATTTCTTCACTATTTTGGCATGCATGGCACATGCATGTGGTTTCTTGGTTGTGATCTATCATTGGCATGGAGGATTGCCTGGATCGATAGTGGATTTCCTAGCCTTTCCATTTCCTAGATAGCCATGGTGATTATGGATTTACTGTTTTGTTTTGGTTGGTTCTCGTGTTTCCTTAGCTTGGGTTAAGTTATTAGTCTTGGAAGCCTTGATTGAAAAAACGTTATGGAAGTCCTGTAACAACTTGGGTTGAGTTACTAGTCCTGGACACCTTGGTTGGACAAACACTTTGGAAGCCATTGGTGGGTTGAGTTACTAGTCTTGAAGCCTTGGTTGGACAAATTCTCTGTAAGCCCTGTATAAGTTGTGGTTTGAGTTACTAGTTCTGGAAGCCTTGGTTGGACAAACACTCTGGAATCCCTGTATAAGGTGTGGGTTTAGTTACTAGTTCTGGAAGCCTTGGTTGGACAAACGCTTTGGAAGCCCTGGAAGGCTTGGATGCAGACCAATCTGATGATGGTTTTTGGTGATGTCCAACCGTGAGGTAGAATAACTGTTTGATGGGTTGAGGTGCATGGCCTCTGGAAATCCTGGATGAGTTTTGATTGATGTGTTTTATGAGATCCCACATTCATTCTTAGAATATGGCATGGGGGTGAATGACTGAAGAGAGATTTGGCTCAGCGATTCTATGGTCGAGTGGAATGTGGTAGTCCCATATTCGTTAGTTCATTGCATTCATTAATGAGAAATCCATTCCCTTGATTTTCATTTGTAAAGGCACTGATGTATATATGGATTTGATGGCTGATATGTTAATTGTATTTATGTTCCTATTATGTTGGTTATATGCACATTTTATGATAGCAACTATGTATGGATCTCAACATGTTTGTACTTGTATGTGAATGGATAATTTGTCTATGACTTAATGGAGGATAATGTAGCAAATGGCATGAGGGAACAATGGTTCATAGCGATTCTCAGATAAGTATGAGATCCCTACACTTAATTATGTTATTTACACTTGTAGATTACATATCGATGATATGTTTGACGAAACACTTGTCATGGCTAATCGGGTTCTGGTTATGATCTTATTCAGTTTATTGCATTTTCGATTCCATTTCCTTAAAGTCACTAAGGAGGTTGAATCTTATCCATAGTGGCCTCTCGTCGCATGTTTATCCCGGCTGGCTGGTTGCTTGGGTAGATATGGGAGGAGAGTGTTACATTGTACACCTGCTCTGGTTGAATGTGAAGGTCTTACACTCCCTAATCACCCTTTGGGCCAATATAATTTTTATCATTCACTATCTAGTTTTGAATCATTTGATTTAATCGATGGAAAGAATCAAACCATTATTTTCATTTCCCTAATGAATCTTCAAAAGTTATATTTGTCATCTGCAAACTTCATATATTCTAGAATTGACTTTCATTTTCAGTTTCACGACAAGATAGAAAAATGGCTCAAGGATTCATTTTTTACAAAATTTTGTAACAATGGTAGGATCATACTTGTTGTGCTTCTAAATGAAAGTCATAAAAGCAAGTATGATTTATTTTATTTTTATCGTAACATGTTCCAATTCACGTTGTTGATTTGAAACTGCTTTGTTTTTACAGGATTGGAGTTGCTTTGGTGGTTACACTGGATATATTATTACACTTGATATTGTAACCATTGATTAGTTTAGGATTAGATTAGTTTTGCTTTCACTTTTTCTCCTTTTTGGTTTAAATAATGTAGTTGTGGTAGCTCGCTAGTGATGAAGCTAAGGATGAACCACTATCATAATGTTGTCAAGGAAGTGTGCTTAATTGTGATTCTTTTGCTCATGGAAAATTTTAGGGGCTAATGTTCGCCTAGTGGGCTAATTTTCAATGATTTTTCCACAAAAAATATTCGCCAATTTCCAATTTTTATAAAATAATATTCACCCAAATTTTAGAATATAAAATTATTTTACCTTAAAAATTGCCAGCATTATATAGAGACTATATATAAAATCATTATAAATTTGAATAATTTTACAAATATATCAATAAACATTTTATATTTTGCATATTAGGGATTAGTGAGATTCGCTAATGTTTTTAAAATTCAAGAAAATTTTCCATCCTTAAAATTTTCCTTGCTTTTGCTTTTATTCTTGTTTATTATGAGTAGTTTAAAATCAGTAAACAAGAGTGCTCTAGGAAAATCAATCATTCATAAAATCTTCTCTCATTATATGTTTAATGTTTTGGTTCTCCTCCGATTTGAAATAAATATCACAACTGCACGTTTACTTTAGGTTTTTCTTGCTTTGGATGGTATCAATGTTTAATAAATGGTTGAACCATTAATAATATTATACCATGTTTAAATTTGAAAGCCAAGTATATACTTATTAAGGGGATAAAACAATAAAAGATAAATAACATGTAAGATTTTAAATTTCATATTACCCCTATCCTATAATCCTTTTGTCATTGTTGGCTCGTGTTATGATCGGTACAGTAGTAGGTGATTGTTTGTTGTTGTCCTATTTTTCATTTTTTTTGTTTTCCCTTCCCATTTGTAGGTTTTTCTGTTCCTTCTCTCCTTGGTTTGATGGGGGAGTAGATTTTGACATTTTTTTTATTCTCTTTGGCATGACCAATGGGTAAACTATTTATTCATTATTTTACGTCAACCAAATCTTATCTTTAAGTAATGTTTTCTATAAATATGTTTTCCTTATGTTGACGCTCAACTCTCCTGATAAGTTAAATTTATGGTTTTGTAAACTTGTTATTTGATCGTTCTTGATGCTTATCTTAATCTCTCCACCATTATTTAAAAATCATGACATGAAGGTTTTCTTTAAAATGATTCTTTGGGGTAGTGAGACCAATCAGTAATGATTAGTCATCAAAAACTTTTCATGTCATCCCTTAATATTAAGGAGCATATTTTTCTCCCCACCTATTAAGTAACCTACTAAAGGTTAATTATAATCAAATTTTATTTTAATATATAAGGATTAATTGGCGGATAGTAGGTCTCATTATGAGCCAACCTACCATGATCACGGGTATTAAATAAAGTGACATTACCATTATTTGCTCACCAATCC
Source organism: Pinus tabuliformis (assembly GCA_031772625.1). NCBI lineage: Eukaryota > Viridiplantae > Streptophyta > Pinopsida > Pinales > Pinaceae > Pinus > Pinus tabuliformis. Next base: position 591,269,598 of record CM062814.1, on the reverse strand, counting down.
TAAGTGGTGGCTTTTAGTTGTAAAATTGAAAGACAAGGGGTCCCATCACAAGCCAACTTGCTCATCTTTTGTTAATGTTTGTGAATGGCATTGTCATTAGATGGTTACCAAGCTAGGATAGTGGCATTCAATTAATTTCTAAACTAAAATAAATGTTTTTATATGACTCTGAACCTATATCTAATAGATGGGACAAAAGAATTTCATTAGGTTGAAATACATCCATGTCGAGGTTATAGACACCTGTGGGCAGCAACGACCATGCATGTGGTATTAAATTTAATCTGACACTATGATTTACTTGGTCATCTTTTATTTTACTTGAGATCTTTATCAATAAAGTTTACTTATTAGCTTATATTTTATCTAGTTTTTGAATTATGATGGAAATGATTTTGGCATGTTGCAAATTGTTGTTCATACAAATCAGAGGTGAAAGCTTTTGGGTTATTTGAGAGCTATCATAATACAACATCATATCATAATTCCATTATTTCTATAGGTTATGAATTATTAAATCAAAGATAATTGGTTTGCCCAGTCAGTCGCCAATGTTGGCACGCCAACCCACTCCCTTGATTTTTATTAAAAATAAGTAAAGGGTCCCTACTAGAAATTTCTACTATTTCTTCCAGTTGTTTTGGATTTGATTGAAATGAGCTTAATGGACAGGTTTTTTTAATGGGATTATGGACTTCAAGGTATTTAAGATATTTTCTTTTACTAGTTACTTGATTTCATCGATCATATTTTCATTCAATTGCAACATCATGATTATTTTTCTTTGGGTTATTGCAAATAATTTGTGAATGGGCTAGGAATTTATAACATGTGAATTTGAAAGTGTAAAGGTTTGTTACAAAATCTTTAATTTTATAGCAATCCTCTTTGATATCTATCACATATTGATCTTTTTCACCCCATTTGTTTCACCTTCTCCACAAACCTTTGATTTCTAAGAGTTTGTTTCGCTTTATTTGATTTGTTTTTGGTAGTTTTTCAATAAATGGATTTTGGCACATTTTCACTAACAATTTTAAAAATCAGTAAACGCTATCATTACTTTGAAAATATATCTAAATTCTCTATCCTCGTGACTACTAAAATGATTCCCATAGATATTAGATCAAGGTGATCAAGGTTTCAATAAAATTAAAATGAGAATACTTTAGATGTAAATATGTGAAATATATATACTATAATTAATATTACTAAGAACCAACATAGATCCATCTTAACTAAGGCTCCAAGTGATGAGAGCAAACAAATTGACTAACAATAATAGAGGAAAGATAGTGCATGATTGTTTTAAATTTTTCATTATTTTATTTTCTTTGATATGATTGATCCAAAATATAGGTTTAATATTTTACAACCAAATGAGTTTTTTTAATTTAGATACTTTCTTAAACACAATATCATGGAATCAAATTTAAGAGAGTGTGGGGGGGGGGGGTGGAGGAAGGGAGATAGTGATAAAGCTACAGGGAGAAGAGAGAGAGAGAGAGAGAGAGAGAGAGAGAGAGAGAGAGAGAGAGAGAGAGAGTGATGGGGGGAAATAGAGAGTGAGGTGGGAGAGAGAGGGAGAGAGAGGAATGAAGACATAAAGGAGGGGAGAGAGAGAAGGAGAGAGGGAGAATGAGAGAGATGGAGTTGGAGGGTGAGAGAGGGAGGAAAGAACAAAGACACAGAGAGATAGAGGTGGAGAAAGAGAGGGGTGAGGAGTGACAAGGGAGAGATGGGGAGAGAGTGAAGGAGAGAGGAGGGAAGATAAAGGAGAGGAGAGAGATAGGGAGAGAAGGGGGAGAAAGAGAGAGGGAGACATAGAGATGGAGGTGAGATAGATAAGGAGAGAGGGAGGGAGATAGTGATTGAGTTAGAGGGGAGAGAGAGAGAGAGAGAGAGAGAGAGAGAGATGGGGGGAGAAACAAAGGGGATGGGAGAGAATGATAGAGAGAGGAAGGAAGAGAGAGAGGACTCAATAGAGAGAAGGAGAGACAGATGGAGTTGGAGGGCGAGAGATATGGAGGGAATAAGAAATACATAGAGGGAGAAAGGTGGAGAGCGAGAGGGAGTGATAAGGGAGAGATAGAGAGAGAGCGAGGGAGAGAGAAGAGAGGGAGAGAAGTCAAATAGAGGGAGAGAGAGAGAGAGAGAGAGAGAGAAGCGAAAGAGATAGAGAGAGGGAGAGAGAGAGAGAAGAGAGAGAGATAGTTATGGAGAGAGAGAGTGTATATGTTTGGGGGGTGCTATAGAGAGAGGGAATACGAAAGAGACACATAGATACAAAGATAGATATTATAAAGTATTATATAACTAGCCTAAATCCATCTTAACCCTGGATCTATCTAGCATAGTGAGCGATCAAATCTCTCAAGATGCAAACCTTTCCTCAAGTTTTGCACTCAAAAAATAGGTTTGCGCCTTGAGATGTTTGATCCCTCTCATTTCTTGATATATTCAGAATTAAGATGGATCTAGGTTATTTTCGTTCACATTCAGGGAAAAATCAAGGACTAGCTTAAAACAGTTTTTGTCATATTCTATCTTTAATTGGTCATAGTTTGTTGAAGAATTTTTAGATGCTTTGGAGATCTATGATAAAAAATAAGATATATGAGGAATTAAGGGTGTTACTAATTGTGTAAAATTTATCTTCAGAGAGATTTTCAGATAAATTTAGTCATGTTCTTTTTAAATTTCATCTTGATGATTTGTATCTCATATTATATGTCTTTTATGATGCTTGTGCCCCTTTCCTTGATATAGATTTGATTGCATTTGGAAGACTAGATAAATATCGTAATACCAAATTGCAACACGAGTCTTCTTTACAAATTCAGATGGATTGTCTAAAAATTTACATTCTCAAGGTTCTACTGAACAATAAGAAGAGGTAAAATCGGCAAAACACATCTCTAATCAAATTAGTCTCTCTCTTGAACAATCGTCTACTAGTAATATAGTGGAATAAATCCTTATTGTTGATCAAGATGCATGTGATTTTGAATCTAATTTGTTCTTAGATTCCAATTTTGATGAACATATTGATAATGATTATTCTAATATTCAAATAGAATAGGTTAAAAATGTTGAATTTCATTTTGAAAATAGGGCTATAAATCTAGATCAACAAAGCACATTTTATTCTAAAGAAAGGATATATGCTTGACATGAGATTGTTCTTCACTCTTATGAATTTTTGAACATACATGAGGCAAATCTTAATGATCATTTAATGTATCTTGATCCATCATCTAATCATAATAAACATGATAAGGTAAGTGAAGAGGTGCCTCTTGAAAATTTTTCTGGTTTCAACTATCATGATTCAAAGGAACCTTTTCATTTCCTCATCTCCAATTATTTTTATTATTTATAACCCGATCTATTTTTAGATGTTGGTGCACATTATCCTAAGCTATCTTATATGGTTCCACCACATTTTGATCCTTACGATATGATAAGTTTAGGTGATGTAACAATTGAACATGATTGCTGTAAAATTGAAAATGATCCACCTTCTTTTCACCCACCCATAAGGAAGAGATATATGTTATATAAAGATTTAAGTCTAATAGTCTCTCATTGTACACCTGCTCTGGTTGAATGTGAAGGTCTTACACTCCATAATCACCCTTTGGTTCAATCTAATTTTTATAATTCGTCATCCAGTTTTGAATCATTTGATTTAATCGATGGGAAGGATCAAACCATTATTTTCATTTCCCTAATGAATCCTCAAAAGATATATTTGTCATCTGCAAACTTTATTTATTCTATCAATGACTTGCATTTTCACTTTCATGAGAATATAGCACAATGACATGAGGATTCATATTTTGCAAAATCTTGTAACAATGATAGGATCATATTTGTTGTGTTTCTAATTGAAATTTATACAAGTAAGTATGACTTATGTCATTTTTATCATAACATGTTCCAATTCACGTTGTTGATTTGGAACTACTTTGTTTTTACAATATTCGAGTTGCTTCGATGGTTACACTAGATAGATGATTACACTTGATATTTCAACCATTGATTATTTTAGAATAATTTAGGAGTAGATTAGTTGTGTTTTCACTTTTTCTCTTTTTTGGTTTAAATAATGTAGTTGTGGGAGCTTGCTAGTGATGAAGCTAAGGATGAACCACCATCATAACATCATCAGGGAAGTGTGCTTAATTATGATTCTTTCGCTTTTATTCTTGTTTATTATGAGTAGTTTTAAAATTAGTAAACAAGATTGCTCTAGGCAAATCAATAATTCACAAAATCTTCTCTCATTAGATGTTTAATGTTTTGGTTCTCCTCTGCTTTGAAATAAATATCACAACTACACATTTACTTTAGTTTCTTTTTTCTTTGGATGGTATTGATGTGTAATAAATGGTTGAATCATTAATAATATTACACCATGTTTAACTTTGAAAGCCAAGTATATACTTATTAAGGGGATAAAACATTAAAAGGGAAAGAACATGTAAGATTTTAAACTTCATATTACCCTTGTCCTATAATAATTTTTTCATTGTTGTCTTGTGTTATGATTGGTACATTGGTAGGTGATAATTTGTTTTTGGCTTATTTTTCATTTTGTTTTGTTTCGATTTGCCTTCCCATTTGTAGGTTTTTGTGGTCCTCTCCTTGGTTTGATGGGGGAGTATATTTTGACATTTTTTTATTCTCTTTGGCATGACCATTAGGTAAACCGTTTATTCTATAGTTTACATAAACCAAATCTTATATTTAAGGAGTATTTCCTATAAATATTTTTTCCTTATGTTGATGCTCAACCCTTCCGATAAGTTAAATTTCTAGTTTTGTAAACTCATCATTTGATCGTTCTTGATGCTTGTCTTAATCTTTCCACAATTATTTAAAAATCATGACATGAAGGTTTTCTTTCAAATGAGTCTTTGGAGTAGTGAGACCAATCAGTAATGATTGGTCATTAAAAACGTTGCATGCCATCCCTTTCTCTTAAGGACCATATTTTCCTCCCCACCTATTAAGTAACCTATTAAAGGTTAATTATAATAAAATTTTATTTTAATACATAAGGATTAATTGAGGGATAGGATGTATCATTATGAACTGACCTACCATGATAATGGGTATTAACGAAAGTGACATTACCATTATCTAGTCACCAATCCAAGGCAGTGGTTTTCAGTTGTAAAACTAAAAGACTAGGGGTCTCATCACAAGCCAACTTGCTCATCTTTTGTTAATTCTTTGTGAATTTCATTGTCACTAGCTGGTTACCAAGGCAGGATAGTGGCCTTCAATTAATTTCTAAACTAAAATAAATTCTTTTAAATAACTTTGAATCTATATCTAATAGATGGGGCACGAGTATTTCATTAGGTTCAAAGGCATCCCTTTTCAGGCTATAGATGTTTGCAGGAAGAAACGACCATGCCTATGCTATTAAAGTTAATATAACACTATGATTTACCTAGTCATCTTTGATTTTACCTGAGCTCATTATCAATCAAGTTTACTTATTGGTTTATATTTCATCTAGTTTTTGAATTATGATGGAAATGATTTTGGCATGTTGTAAGTTGTTGTTGACACAAATCAGAGATGAAAATTTTTGGGTTATTTGAGTGCCAGCATAAGACAACATCATATCATAATTCCATGATTTCTATAGGTTTTGAATTATTAAATCAGAGATAACTTATTCGCCCAGTGAATTTCCAATGTTGGCACACCAACCTACTCCCTTGATTTTTATTTAAAAAAAATAAAGGGGCCCTCTTAGAAATTTCTACTATTTCTTCTAGTTGTTTTGGATTTGATCGAAATGAGCTTAATGGACAGTTTTTTGAGAGATTTTCTTTTACTGGTTACTTGATTTCATCGATCGTTTTTCATTCAATTACAACATCATGATTATTTTTCTTTGGGTTATTGCAAACAATTTGTGAATGGGCTAGGACTTTATAACATGTGAATTTGAAAGTGTAAAGGTATGTTACTGAGTCTTTGATTATGTAATTTTCCTCTTTGATAACTATGACATATTGATCTTGTTCACCCCATTTGGTTCACCTTCTGATCGCACAAAGGTTGCTTCACTTTATTTGATTTCTTTTTGGTAGTTTTTCAATGAATGGATTTGGTGCATTTCAATAGCAATTTTGAGGTTTGATGACTTTCATAATGATTCCCCTTTTGGATTGTCTAGCGAGTTCTGGTTTGATTTAATTCTCACTTAGTATCTTTATAATTTTTTCCCCTTCTGAAATAAATATGGAATATGGAATTATATCTGTATAGATGTAAATATCAAATAAATTTCATGTAAATAATATAAACCAAATATTTAAATTATGTAAAAGGTAAAATTTTAATACCATCCTAGATTCATCTTAACGTCAAATCTATCAAGTGTCGAGATGGATCAAACATCTCGAGGTGAAAACCACTTTTTTGCGTGAAAAACTTGAGAAAAGGTTTGCACCTCGAGATATTTGATCACTCTCATAGCTTGATGGATCCAATATTAAGATGGATCTAGCTTGGTTATATAATACTCTATAATATCTGTCTTTATATCTATGTGTCTCTTTCTTATTGCCTCTCTCTATCACACCCCCCAAACATACACACTCTTTCTCTCTCCCTCTATCCCCCTCTTCACTCTTTCTCTTCCCCTTCTCTCTCTCTCTTTCCCTTCTCTCTCTCCCTCTCCTCTCCCTCTTCCCTCTTGCCCTGTTCTCTCTCCCTCACTCTCTCCATCTCTCCCTTATCACTCCATCTCTCTCTCCCCACCTTTCTCACTCTATGTCTTTCTTATTCCCTCCATCTCTCTCCCCCTCCAACTCCATCTCTTTCTCCCTCTCTCTCTCTCTCCCTTCTCTCTATTGAGTCCTCTCTCTCTTCCTCCTTCTCTTGTCATTCTCTCCCACCTCCCTTTGTCTCTCCCCATCCCATCAAACTCTGTCTCTCTCTCTCTTCTCTCTAACTCGGTCACTATCTCCCTCCCTCTATCCTTCTCTCTCTCCCCTCCATTTCTATGTCTCACTCTCTCTCTTCCCCTTCTGTCCCGATCTCTCTCCTCTCCTCTCTCTTCCCTCCTCTCTCCCTCACGCTCTCCTCATCTCTCCCTTGTCACTCCCTCTCTTTCTCCACCTCTATCTCTCTATATATTGGTTCTTTCCTCCCTATCTCCCCCTCTAACTCCATCTCTCCCTCTCTCTCCCTCTCTCCTTCTCTCTCTCCCCTCCTCTTTGTCTTTATACCTCTCTCTCTCCCACCTCCCTCTCTCTCTCTCTTCACCCTCCAGCTTTGTCACAGAATTCCCTTCCTCAGCCTCCAAGAACAGGGCCTTGTCCCTCCAACCAACACTTCGGTCCACCTAAAATAACCCAAAATAGTCCTTCAATTGACCTTGTTTTCCTTCTTGGTTGCAACCTAAAATAGGGATCTATGTCTCCTCCAACGAGCTCTTCTCTTGTGTATGAGTGTTGCACAATGGATGAGGAAATAATTCCTCCACTCCACCTCTATATATACACATAAAGAGGGCTCCATGAATTTTATGAAGAGTCATGTCTCTTGGACGAATTCCTCAAGCCTACATGACTTGTCTTGTCCAAATATTAATGACAACTTAAAAAATTCATAACTTTGTTTCTAGAGCTCCGATTTGAGTGATCTTTGGTGTGTTGGAATCAACACACCAAGCTCTATCACCTAAAATTTTATCAAGCTCAAATTCAACATGTTTTTGACCCAAATCTTGATGGGTACAAAACTACAGCCCTGGGTTCCAAGCCCACAAGTGACCCTTGTGGCGCTTTTCCCTCCAAACCCCGAACCCTAGGGCTTGGAGTACCTCCCAAGCTACACAAATCAACATCTCATTAAAATTTTATGCATCAAACCTCGTGCAATGAAGTTTCATCATGTGAGGTGAATAACATTCCCATCTATGCAATTTCCTTCTGTTAGAGTTGTTTCTATCTGGAGGGAAAGGGATAGTGTAGGTCCCTCTAACCTGGATCCCCTCCATGTATCTACGAAGGTGTTCAACAATGTTGTAGACAGGAAGAATCCATTTCCACCTAGAGGTTGTACATGGGATACCATTTTCTTGCGATAAGAAGGTGACTTGGGCTTGCTCGTAGATGAGAGGATATAGGGTTTGATCACCTCAGGAATTTGATAATTCTTATTAGCACTGCCAAGGGAATTCAAGTGGCAAATTTCATATCTCACCCTCTAATTATTTGGGTTAATTCTTATTTTTTTATGGTTAGTGTGTCGACCTTCCTTCACTTGTATTGGGATCCAATGAAACTGTATTATCCTGTTCATTCTCATCCTACTTTGAATTTTGGCTACATGTTGGACTCTTGTGGTTCCTTCCCCCTGTGAACAACTCCCTCATTTTAGTAGTGTCCCATCCTTGCTTCCTCAATTAACTAGTTATGGATGTTCCTCAAGTCTCCCCCCAATCATGATTAATCTATTGCGCCCTCCTACTCAACCATCTTTTTGGGTAACTTATGCCCCCCTTTGGTACCCCTATTGTATAATATCTCTTATTCTCTTACTCTCAGCCATTCCATAATTCCAAGACAAAGAATGAGATGTAGACACAGATTAGTAGGCCAAAGGGTAGGTAATTCACGAGACTAGTCTCAAGAAAAATATGCCACCTAACGTTATATGGATTCCACATTAGACCATATCCATAACACATTAGATAGGGTTGCCTTGGAAGCAATGGAGGTGATAAATTCTTATATGGATGATGATTTTCTAAGTCATTGTTGATTGGATCCCTGATCTAGGCCACACATGTGGCCATAAAAACTTATATTTGTGGATTGTGGAGCTCTATTTGTGCCTCAAAATGTTGATAGGCAAAGAATTAGAAGAAAAAGAGGACAATAAAATTAACATTGTTGTTCAAATAAGCATCCTTCATGTGAAAAAACTACCAGATGTCACTAGAATAGAGGGATGTGGCACTGCATTTGGATATGATCGATGCCCCCCTACTCTACAAAGAAAAGGGTCCAGCTTCTTCAAGCACCCCTTCAACATCAATTGGCATGTCTACCTCCGCTTAGATGGTTCCATTGTTCACTGTTTTTTTTACATCCCACTTTTTGAATGGTTTTGGTTGTATGTAGCCTTTTAGGCTATGACCAACATAAGGGTTGTAATGGCACTCTCATTTTTACAGAATTTCAATCAACTCTATTAGCAATTTGAATTTCTAATTTATTTTCAATACTTATAAATATCATATGAATTTTCAAACTAAAGTTTTATTTTTTTTCCAATGATATGATTTTCCAAATACAAAAATAAGATAGAAAAAAAATTGATATATTTCATCTTTAAAATAATTTGTTAATAAACAACTATGAAATAAAAAAAAATAAAGTGAAAGTAAATTCTACATATACTACTTTGTTGGTTGTTACTAAGGCTATATTACATCCCATATTATCTATAAATATGAAGCATATTTTTTCTAAATCTAGATCCCTTTCTTAGACATCTAAACAATCCATCATAATCATTATAGCAGTATATAAACATGCGTGAGTAATGTGTATATAAGGATTCGCGGGTAACGTATATCTCTAGATCTATATGGCAAGATTTTACCCGTTACCTTGCCACTTAATTGGTACCTAAAGCCATCACTATTATGTCAAAATCCATTTACGTATCATTTATCTACTTGTCAAAAAATTCCATCTGGTTAATGCATCTGGTAAAATAAAGCATTTTAATAGCATAGGGATAAATTAATAAAGTAAATGAAATTTTCTTTATTTTACTTTTGATTCATAATGTGAATTTATTATTTTTCTTTTTGATTGTTTACTTTTATGTGAATTCTATATTCAATGTTAATGTCTCATATTGTCATTTGATTCTACTTGTACTTGGCCTGTTTATAGCCACATAGATAATCCTTCCAAACTTAAGACCTATACCTGTCCGACATCTTTCTTGTGTGTGTTTTCCTTTGCATCCCATCTATTCGAAGGTAGACAAGCTTTTGTGCTGTCAACTACCTACTAATTGACTTTACATAGGTTCTCTTGTAATTGGTGGGGCTCTATTAACAATCTCATTAAAAGTATGAAGTATCACTATACAACTTTTACACTTTGGGAAGGTATTTCAATCTATATACTTTTTAATGTTTTGTTGCTTAGTGAGGGAGTAAAAGAAATATAAATTCACCCACAACATAGATTTATAAAAATAAAAAATGATGAAAATGTATGTACATGCGAAGGAATTTAAAATGACAAAGTATAATTTCATTATACTAAGACATGTATTTTACAGTCTTATATAAGAGAAATGTGTGATTTTATTCATGTTCAAATGTGGAGTTGACACATGTTTTTTTCAAAATAAAAATAAAAGTTTTTTAATAGAAAAGAAATGTTAGATATAATAAGAAACAAGAATGAATATGCATATGTAATGTTAAATATAATAAGAAACAATAGTGAAAATGCATGTTTAGTTGTTTAAATTAGAAGCATTATAAAACATCAATAATCTTAAAGTCACTATGGTTACTCAATTTTTTGTTGATATTACGACCTAGGGTGGTATAAATATTTCATATGAACTTTAAAAAGAGTTAAAGTAATTAGAAGTAGAAAAAATGTGAGTAAGATGTTCAAATCTAATACTTTTAAAAAATAAAAGGAAAATATCAACTTTATATATATAGAAGGAAAATGTGAAAAAAAACATTTTAATTTTGTATATAGTAAAATATTCAATGTCCAATAAAAAAAGTATTTGAAAGTTAAAAAACAAAATATAAAATATAAAGTATTTCCCTATAAGAATAATAAGAGGGAAATGTATAGTTCATTCAATTTTTAATACAAATTTAATATGTAACATGTAACATATTCATAATAATAAAAAATCAATGTGAGTAATCAATAAATATTTTAATAATATGCAGTATTAAGTAGCATTGACATATATTTAAAAATATATTAATGAAATAAAAAACTATTGTAATAAGAAATATGTAGTTCATAGATAAAATGTCTTAAGACAACTGTCATGTAAAATAGTTTAATGTATATAAAAAAACTATGTATATATGATATAAAGTAATAGAAAAATATGTTTTTACCATTAACATCAAGTTTCAATATTTTACATCAAAGATTTTTTGGACTTGTAATTTTATGTACATTATATATATAGAGAAATGTATTTTTTTTTTTCAATTTTTGCATTCAGGTTTGCATATCCTTAGCAAGACTAGAAAAATACTTAATATGAATCTATATTTACCGATAAAAACATTTTTGCGATTTAGTTTCCAATACTTCAAATCAAATTGATATGTGGTATTCAACAAAATTAAAATAATATTAAAAAAATTAAAATTATTTTATCACTAATTTTAAATAAAATATTTCAACTTTACCATTATATAAAATATCAATATCAATAACATTTTATTATTAAAATATAATATAATTCATTAATTATTAATAATTTAAACAAATACTTTGATAAAAATATTATTATTAATAAAATAAAATTGAAAGCACATTATATTATATGTTGAAATCAAATAATACATACAAGAGAAACCTAATTAAATTTTTTTTCCATATTTTTTAATTAAATTTTTTTTATTCAAATAATTTTTAATATAAATTTTCATTTTTAATTGAAAAAAAAAATGTTATAAGGATTTATTTTGACTTTTTCAATTTAAATAATACTTCGAAGATCACTAATTGAGCTACCTTATAAATTAATATAAACTATTTTTACTATAAATTTTTATGTTTATTTTTACTATTAAGAAGACATGCTCGACTATCCTAATCTAGGTAATTTTGGAGAAATTTTAAACTAACCAACACAAGAAATAATTGAAATAGTTTGACAAAATTTTAGTTGAATTTGTGTTTCAGTCAATTTTTTGTTGAACTTAAATAGCATTATATTGTAAGTCTACCCAAGGAAATACCCACTACAATGAATAATAACCATTCCAAAGAGCTCGTTATAAAAATGCCAAGCATGCTAATGGTCATAACTCGTCCACAAACTTGGAAGATCCTAACAAATTCAACATTATCTTTTCAATTTGGAAACTATAGTGCTAGGATACTTAGACTGGAGGACATGATTCCATTGAATGAGGTTCGGGTGGACAATTAAATTTACATCACTATTCCTAGAGGTTATATATTTTATTGGTTTGCATAGAACCTCAACTAGAAATGTATTGTAATAACACATACAAGGTTAACCAAGTTTTTTATTCTCTGACAGAAGGAATAGAGAAAACCCTAATGGAGGCTAGGGTTTCTATATTGATCATCCAAGTTAGGGTTCTTGTAACTTCTTAGTCTCATTTTGGCTTAGGCCCCTTACGATTCATGCCCCTGCTAGCCCTACTTATACCATTTTGAGGATATATTTGATATTTCAATATCGTTTAATGTTCCTGAAGTAGGTCTTGATTTTGTGAGACTAAGGTTTAGTACAAAGTTTCAGGGTGTTGGTACTCATTAACAACAAACGACTGAAGTCCTCAAGTTCTCAGACCTTGTGGCTAGGTCTTTAGGGGAGGTCCTAGAGGGATCCTTCCACGTTTCTCAGTTTCAAAATGGTTTAACTGTAAAACATGGTATTCCCTCATAGTATGTCAAAAAGGATCAATTTGTCCATGACATTTCACGAGACCCTTCACGTGGCAGTGAAATTATTGAGGTTTCCTGACGAGAATGTCAGTATGGAGCAGTCTGCCTAGGATGTTTTGCGGGTATGGAAATGTGTGGAGGAGAGGGCTAAAAAAATATACTTCCATAAATCTTGCAAGGCTCAAATTACCATGAAAGAGCTAACCCTGAGGTTGGATGCAAACATGGACAAAGTTGAATCCTTTTTTAGGACATCTCTAGTAGGTAAATTTAGTTACATTTCTATGTCCCATGAATATATCCTTTCCTGGGTGAAGGTGTCTTGGAAACCTCTAGTAGCCTACACTCTAGTAGTGAGTATCCTGGTGAATAAATGGATATGTTTCCATTTCTTGTCAGAAATAGAATTAGGCCTGATCCTTAGTAAGACTTCAGTCATAGGAATGGGTACTATGTGGCTACAATGATGGCACCCAACATTCTATCTAAGTACTAAGTGACAAAAGAAAATAAATATGTGGGTAATGTTACCCAGTTTGCTACTAGAGATTTGGTCCACAGAGGTTTTTATTATAATTGAAAACTATCTTGGTAGGTTCTTTTTTCTTGAGGAAGACTCCTTGATTGCGACAACCAATAGAATCACATGGGTACTAGTGGAAATGGATATCTCAGACAGGCTACGTAGGGCTCTAAAAATCTAGTAGGGAAATAAATTCATCCTTCAACCATTTGATTATTTGAAAACTCCATTTAGATGGCTAAACTACAGATAAGTTGGACACTTAGTTGACTCCTAGGTGGCTCCTTCTTATTGGGGCTATGAGACTCAAAATATTCCGAAAGTTTTGGAAATGCCTTTTACTCTGTCGGTGTCTCAAAATTTATCCTCACTTTACCAGGCAGTCTTTGAGGTTTCATTGGGGGACTTTTGAGGTCTAAAATGGGCCTCCTAAGAAAAATGTACAACCAAAGTAAACTTTATAAGAACCAGTAGGATTCAAGATGATGATGTCAACCATGATGGATGATTCACCATTTTTGAAGTAAAAAGGTAAAAATATTAAAAAATAATAAATTAACAAAACTACTTTTTTAGCTCGTATTTTCAATTTATCTCCCAAGGTTTTACTCAAATTTCAAGTGGTAGTACTCTTTGGATGCAAAATTTAATTCATCATCCAAGGATTGCCCATGCTGCATTCTTTGGATGGACCCTGCTACACAAAAATGAGAAATACATGAAAAACCATGATTACAATCACGTTTTTCATGTATTTCTCATTTTTCATGTAGCAAGGTCCACCAAAAGTATGCAACATGGGTAATCCTTGGATGAGGAATCAAAATTTTCATCCAAAGACTCTTTTTGCTCGTAATTTGAGTAAACCCATAGGGAGATAAGTTGAAAATACGAGTTGAAAAAATAGTTTTTTATTTTTTCCCTCTAAAATTTGATGATGTAATGTAATCTTATTTTATTATTTCCACTATTATTTTATAATTTCCTTAGGAGGCCCATTTTAGACCTCAAAAATCCGCTAATGGGTGGTCATTCTCCATATCTTTTGAGGTGGTGAATGAGGTTGATAAAAATAGTGCATGGTTTCATAATTTGATACTTGTTGATATCACTAAGGAGAAAGCCTCAACCACTAGAAATATCCCTTAATTGACAGTTGTCCAAGTTATGGTGATGTGATTTTCTCAAGGTTTTTGCAGTAAACACCATGGTAAAAGTCATGGAGGATGGTAGAAAATTATTGGATCCCACCAACTCTAACATAATTGCCAAAGCTCAATCAATTGAACCCTTTCCTCAAAGTGATGAAATTTCCAATAAATTTCTCTCTCCTACTAGTTCACTTATCCAATTTCTATATTTTGAGGATTCCTTGATTATTGAAGAAATTATAAAAGAATGCCCTCAACAACTATGAACAATGCACAATCCTCTTTGCATTCCAAACCTATTTCTAGAAACTAAAAAAAGTTATTCAAACTCATTTGACAATAGATTAAATGAATAGTTAGGGCCTTGTCAAAACCCAAGCCCGATATCAAAAATTTAGCCCATGATTACACTTTTCAAAACTAGTTTGGACTCTTCCCTTTTTGAAAAACTTGTCCATTCGACTCTTCCAAATGGAAGCTCCAAATCTGTGTCAAATATTTCTCCTAGGAGAAATATCTATGTGAAACCTACTCAGCTTTCTTTACCTATATATGAAGGCTCCCTATTCCCTCTCAATCCTATAAATCATCCTTTTATCCTCTCTTTTAATGATTCCCTCAATATGACTCTAATTCCTATGTTCTCAGGGACTTTGTCTATTGGAAAAAAAATGATTGATCTGAGCTCTATGTTCCAAAATATAACCATTAGATAGAAAAAGAATATCAAAAAATCTCAAGAAAGACAAAAAAATCTTCAAGAGGCTATCCATGGAGGTCTAAGCTTGACTCCTCCTTCAGACAAGGATATTATTTCAAGGGCCCTTAGAGCACATAAGCCCTCAATGGCTCTTTCAAAATGATTATCTTGTCTCTAAAAATTATGGGGTTGGGGAACCTCCAAATTCATCTCCCTCAAGAGTGTGGTAGATATATATCGATCATTTATTATCTCTCTACAAGAAACTATGGTTCTAGGGTAGAAGGCTAGGGACGCCTTTCAACATCTATGTCCGGATTGGTTTTCATGTGAAATGTATTCCACTAGCTTTTCTAGAGGGCTTATCTCCTTATGGGATCCAAAATTAGCCTCTTTTCAGGCCTTATCCTCTTATGTTTGTATCATCTTAGAAGGGTTTATAAGGTTTTCCCCATTCTGATCAAGTTGGTAAATCATTACGGTCTCTATGGAGATAGGAGGGAATTTTGGTACAAGGTCCAATCTAGTGGAATGCTCTAACACCATTCCCTCCTTTTAGCAGGATATTTAAACTTTACTACCTCATCAGGGAAGTCTTTAGGAACTAGAGCCCACTTGGACCCTTTGGCATCCTATTTTTCAGAGATGCTACAGAATTTCAATTTATGTAATATTGCCCCTTTTCCTTTAGCTACCACATGGAGAAATGGAAGTATTGGAGAGGAATGTATTACAAAATTCCTTGGTATATATTTTATTGCTAATCAACTCGCGGATAAAGTGGAGAGATTCAAATCTTGGATATCTCAAGATAAATTATTGAATAGTCTTCCAATCCTTCTAGAATTGGATTTTGAAGCTTGCATAAACAAATACCCCTTCAAATGAAATAATTCATGGCTGGAAATAGATTCTTTTAGATCTCTACGGATGGGTATTTGGAAAAAAATTATGGTTATAAACAACTCCTCTCCTGTGGAGTATTTGGTTAGAAAACTTGTCCAACTCAAGAAGGAAATTGTTGTGTGGGAAAAGAATAGGAAAGTGAAGCAAAATGAAGAATTGTTGGCTCTACAAACTAAATATGAAAATATTTCGCAAAATTTTTCTAGCTCTCTCTTTCCAGCAGAATTAGCCCAGAGAATGAGCTCCTTGGAAGCCAAAAATTGAAAATTTTAGATGTCAAATGAGAGACTTAGAGACTAAAAATTAGGGTGACCTAGATCAAGGGAGACAACATCACTAAAGCTTTCCATAATTATGCTAATCACAAAAGAAATTTTAATTCTATTTCGGGGCTTGAGTTGGAGGATTGGAACATCGCTACTATTAAACATGATTTAAAATTTGTTTCTTCCACCTACTTTTCCTCACTCTTTAGAGATCCAGTACCTCCAACATTAGCTCTCACCTTCAGCTCATTCGAAATTATTTGATATTCTTCAACCATGAGGAATCAATAAAGATTGGTAGCCTTGTCTCCTTGGATGAAATTAAAGAGGTCTTGAAGCATTTTGCCAAAGACAAAATTACAGGCCTAGATGGTTGGACTATCGAATGTTTTTTATCTTTGTTTGACCTTATGTGGCATGATCTTTGAAAAATGGTGGAGAAATCAAGAAGGTATGGAAAGGTATCAAATTCCATTAATGTTACCTATATAGCTTTGACATCTAAAAGTTCTAAACCAAGGACCCCACTTGACTTTAGGCCCATCTCCCTTTGTAATTTGGTTTATAAAATCATTTCGAAAGTTATCTCAAATAGGATTAAGCTAATCTTAGTTGAAAATATGTCTCCTAATCAATTTGTCTTTCTGGGTAATAGGAAGATTCATGATGCCATTGGCATTGCTAAAGAATTCCTTCATTTTGTAAAATTAAAAAATTTGGAAACCTTAATTCCCAAGATGTACCTCAATAAGGCCTTCAACAAAGTGAATTGTATTTTTCTTAGATTAGTCCTTTTGACAGATTGGATTGGGCGTGGAAGTCACCAGTTACATTATGGGTTGTGTGACCTCAACATATTTCTCCATTTTGATAAATTTCTCTCCCACAAGAAACTTTTCCACCTCCAGAGGAATTAGGAAAGGGTGTTCGCTATCTCCCTTTCTGTTCCTGCATTTGATGGAAGGCTTGAGTCTAATTTTACTGAAAGAAAAGAAGGAAGGAAATATTAAAAGCATAACAAACCTTTATCAATAGTATATTACACATCTATTGTTTCTTGATGATGTTCTATTGATGGGGGTTGGCACAGTCTCAGAATGGTAGATATTCCATAGGGTTATAAACTTATTTTACGAGGCCACCAGAATGGAGATCAATGTGTAAAAAATGCAGTTCATCACAATGTTGTTAGTTTTGAGACTTGCTCGTCTATTCAGTTATTTTTTCCTTTCCAAATGGACCCTATGGAAAATGGCTTTAAGTATGTAAGCTTCTCCTTAAAGCTAAATGTCTATCATAAAGAAGACTAAATGTGGCTTCTCAGGAAAGTCAAATAGAAAATAAGCTGGCGGTGCTACAACTGGTTTTCCCTAGGTGGGAGAATGATTTTCGTTAAATTAGTACTGGAAAACACCCTAGTTTTTTGGTTATTTATATCCAAGATCCCCAAAAATTCTAAACAATATAATGCAAAAGATGTTCAGCTTCCAACAGACTCATAAAAATAGCAAGGAAGAGATTCACCTAGCCTACTAGGACTCCCTTTCCGAACCAAAAATCTTGGTGGGTGGGGTTCCAAGAACTTGTCTTGGTTTGCTAAAGAATTAGCTCTGAAAAATCTGTAGAGGGGTCTACTTGGTGGGGGGATTTAGAGCCACGTTATTAAGGAGAAATATCTAAAAAGATTGTTGGTGGTGGAATGGCTTAGAGAAGCAACGAAAAAACCGTCAACGAGGGCTCCATTGTCTGGAAGGCCCTCATTTACTTTTTTCTCTTCTTGAATTGTGAAGACTACATCTACCTTTATAATGTAAAAGGAGAGGACTCTTCTCCCTTCTCAAAGAGTTATTGGTTGACATCAATTGAGTTTGGATTGGTTGGAACATTGGTTGAGGAGTG
Source organism: Pinus tabuliformis (assembly GCA_031772625.1). Classification (NCBI taxonomy): domain Eukaryota; kingdom Viridiplantae; phylum Streptophyta; class Pinopsida; order Pinales; family Pinaceae; genus Pinus; species Pinus tabuliformis. Next base: position 591,251,461 of record CM062814.1, on the reverse strand, counting down.
GAACTCCTTCATAAAGGACTTAAATATTAATAGGCTCTATTGACATAATTCCAAGGATTTGCTGATTTGGAGTTGGGATATCTCCTTAGTACAGTGAAAGCGCGTCTTTCTTATGAAGCAGTTGCCCATTCTATTATGGTTCAAGACTCCAGTTGGTTGAACAAATATGTATGGAAATGAAATATTTCCAATAAGCTAAAATGTTTCTCCTCCCTAGCCCTTCATAACAAAATTTTGGCCTAGGAAAATCTCTAGAGAAGAGGGTTTGTTGGACTAAACCTTTGTTGTCTTTGTAAGCAACAAGAAGAGATGGTTGATCATCTTTTTATTGGTTGTTTTATTTCCAATAAAATTTGGCAAGTTATTCTTTTGGACTTGGGCATTAGAGAGCACTTTGAGCATACTTCTTTTTAGGACTTCCTATATCATTGGGTGGAGAAGTATAAAAATATTCGCTATTTTCCAATTTTTGTTTCATGGGGCATCTGGTACTCAGGAACAGGGTTATTTTCCAAAATGCTAGTATTTTCATTCTACATCAGCCACCCAAGATTGTATCAGTTTCTAGGGGATACCCCTAATTCAAAACAAAAAATATTTGAGAATGATACATTTCGCTTGCATTTCTCATGATTTCCGAGTTGGTTGCTTTGATGGAGTTGCATAAAGAAACAAACGTGGAAAGGCGAGGTGCAGGAATAATTTAACTCACAGGAAACAGATATCTGTGGTTCGGAATCAATCTAAGAAATGGAACAAAAATAAGAAATGAACTAATTTCAGTTTGGGCTCTTATGTTATTAGTTATGCTAAAAATATTATTTTCATACAAATCCTTGGTGAATCTAAATCTTGCAGCTTGAAAAACTAAAATTGACCAGACAAATAAATACAAATTAGTTTTTACCATAATTATAAAGAGCTCAATTCAACAACATTTCAAAAAGAGCTCTCTCATTAGATCCGGACACATATAATATGAAGAACTTAATAGTGCCATATTCCAAATTATTCATTCAATTCCAATAGGCTAGATAGTTACCTCTAACTCTCCAACATCTTTGAAGACAACTCTTATTTCTGTTACATCTTTTCAGTTCATCATAATAAGGTGCTACCACTATTATGTATAGAGTAGACTTCAGATTTGAATTTTCACACTTCCTCGAGTTTTCACAAAATTTTGAACATTTTATGTTCATTATATCATTTTTATATCAGTACTGTACCAACTATGGAATCAGCATATCAGCAAAATATTTCAGCCAAATACATATATACACTTTTTGGTGAGTGCCGCCTTCTCTAGCAGCTACTTGTAAGGATAAAAAAAGTCAGATTTAACAGCTCAAGGAAGAATAATAAAGAAGGGAGAAGAGAAGAGTAGAGTTGCCTTTTGCTATGGAAAAAAAGGCTATATCATTAGTCCGGAAACAAACATTCCTAAATTATACACATCAAATTTAAAGACATTAAATTTGCTGATACAAAACCCAGCCTACAGGGAACATTAAATACTCAATAGCAGATTGCTTCTAACTCACCATACTGTCACACCCTTTTTCATCCTTATTATTTCCCAATTTTTTTTTCAATTTAGATCATTTTTAAAAGAACAAAAAGGAGTACTTGAAAAACCTATTGTAACCCCATTGGCCAATGACTTGCAACGTAAATCCAGTTTCTTTAATTAGAACTGCAAGGCGAAATTTACGCAAAGAAGACAGGGCACATGCCGTAGAATTCAGTGAGAAATTCGCCGCGGGGCAGGGACGAATGAGAAAATTGACTGACACATTTCAGAAGCCATGCGTTGTTTTACTTAGAAACAAATTAAATTAAGAGAACTTGAGCAGCAGCCTGAAGTAATACCAGTTGAGACAAAGACGCCCAAAAAAACTTCTTGAAGGGAGAGAAAGCAAACGACAATCAGCAAGACTATGTCACTGACACGGAAACGGAATGTTGGTCGTTCGACCCCAACAGCGATGGTGCCTATCAATTAATGCGATCTTGTCTTGTCTCGCCGACACATTTTACAGCACTTTGTTTACTCTCTACGATTGCCATTATCGCCTAGTTTTCTAAGCTATGAGATAGAGATAAAGAGATATGTCTGAAACGAGAACGTGTAGTAACAGTGAGACCTGCGCAGACAAGGGGAAAGCTTGTCACCGTTTGCTGACATTGCAAATATAAAATCACCTGCTTGTCGGAGAATTTTAAAGGACTCGCGCAAAGCAAGGAAGTTCGCCGCATGCTGACCATTTAATTCTCTATCTCTTTTAGCATTCTGCGCCACACTTTTCTAATCCTGCTGCAAATAAACCCTATACTGGCACAATCTTTGATCAGTTGCGCGCTGACTTATTCGGTAATATTCAAGTGGAAAATTAATTTAAGACCTTTAGGGTAAACGCTATAATGGCACGCACTTCAATCTGGCAGCGGCGCGCGCTTGCTGATTCGCCAATGATCAGCCGGCAACGTTTGAGAATTGAATTTAAGACCTTAGGGTCACCAATACAGGCACCAGCGGCACGAACTTTAATCTCGCCCAGTCGCTTTCTTGCTGATTCGCCAATGATCAACCGGCAACGCTAAACAATTTTAATTTAAGACCTTTAGGGTCGCCAATACTGGCACGACGCTGACTTATTCTTAATACTCAAGCAGCACGGATGGAAAAATTAACTTAAGAGCTTTGGGGTAAACACTATACTGACACAAATTTTTATCTGGCCGCGGCGCTTGGTTGCTGATTCGCGAATGATCAGCCGGCAGCAATTGAGAATTTAATTTAAGATCTTAGGGTCACCAATGGCACGAACTTTAATCTGGCCCAGTCTCTTGCTTGCTGATTCGCCAATGATCAGCCGGCAGATAGAGAATTTAATTTAAGACCTTTAGGGTCACCGATACTGGCACGAACTTTAATTTGGCCCAGCCGCTTGCTTGCTGATTCAACACTGATCAGCCAGCAACGATTGAGAATTTAATTTAAAATCTTAGGGTCATCAATACTGGCACCAGTGGTATGAACTTTAATCTGGCCCGATCGCTTGCTTACTGATTCGCCAGTGATCAACCGACAACGATAGAGAATTTAATTTAAGACCTTTAGTTTCACCAATACTGGCACGAACTTTAATCTGACCCAGTCGCTTGGTTGCTGATTCGCTTGCTTTCTGATTCGCCAATGATCAGCCGCTCATATACCTCTAGAGATAACTGTTCCTATACCTAAGTAAAGTTTGGTGGCCTTTTCAACAGGGAAAGAAGCAACTATGGAGAATTTAATTTAAGACCTTCTGGGTCACCCATACTGGCACGAATTTTAATGTGGCCGAGTCGCTTTCCTGCTGTTTCGCCAATGGTCAGTCGTCAACGACAGAGAATTTAATTTAGGACCTTTAAGGTTAGCCGACAACGATTGAAGATTTCATTTTAGGGTTACTCTATACTGGCACGAACTTGAATCTGGGCTAGGCTCTTGCTCGCTGATTTGCCAATAATCAGAGGGCAACAATGGAGAATTTAATTTAAGACCTTTAAGGTTTCAGTTTGGGAGGAAGGGATTTTACTTGGACACGATGACGACTGTTGCAGGAGGAAAGCTCAATATCCCCCCAAAATAAGGAGGAAAGCTGAATATCCCCCAAATAAGTTGGGTTAGCGGTTGTAATCTGTTTTTACATTAAAAGGGAAATTAGAAAGTTATAATTCAATTGTCAAATTAAGGGTGGGATAATTTTAACAGTATCTTTCCGGAAAATGAGAAAATCTTATTCTCCTATAATGTTAGGGTCTCTGACCATTAACCTATATCTTTACATCTAAAAAAAGACAAGCTTTTTGTCAAACAAAAGCAATTTTTTAACATACTGTAATTCCATAAAAAATCAATAATTTATATTTATATTTATAATTATAATGTTATATATTTTTATTTATATAACATTATAATTTTTAGTATGATCTTTATATCAACTTTTTAAAATATAAAAAAAGAGGTTAATTTAATTTTTAATAAATAGTAATCACGATGACTCTCGAAAAGGAATCTATTACTATTACATTACTTTTATTGAACTTTTTAATCTATTAAAAAAGAAATTGTAAAATATTCGTAAAGAAAATGAGAAATAAGAATGAAAGGAAAAGAATAATAAATTTTGAAAATTTTAAATGAATAAAATTATAAAAGGAATAAGTTTAGGGATGAGTTAGAGAATTAATTAAGAAAAATAAAAATAATTTCAAAATGAAAGTGTTTATGGAACATAGATTAATTGGTAATAAAGTTTATTATTAAGACTTTTTTTAAGTGAATAAATTCATGGAAACAATGTCATTTACTTATTTTTAAGGAGCTCTTCAATGTTAGATGGGATAGTTTTTATTTTTATAAGGTTTTCTTATTTTTGAATGAGTGCACGTGGCATTAAAATTCACACAACTATTTACATATTATGGGAAAGAAAATAAGGTAAATTTAAAAAAGCTTTAAAGATAATGATTGATGATAAATTTGCTTCATCTGAAATACAAGATTTAGAAATAAATAAACTAGATCCATCTTAATCTTAATCTATCAATCTCTTAAAGGGATCAAATCTCTTGAGATGTAAACTTCTTTTAAAGTGAAAAGAGATTTAATCCATCTTGGCGCTTGATAAATGCAAGGTTAAGATGGATATAGGCTAGTTTTTATATACGCATACCATATCTAGGCTGGATCCATCTATCTATCTCTCTTCCCTTCTCTACTTTCTCCATCCCCCCTCTCTCTCTTCCTTCCTCTACTATCTCCATCCCTCTCTCCTTCTCTCTCTCAAGTCCTCTCTCTCTTCCTTTCTCTATCTCGCTCTATCTCTCCCATCTCTCTATCCCCCCCATCCCTCTCTATCTACCCTCCAACTATGTTATTATCTCCATCCCTCTCTCCTTATCTCTCTCTCCCCCTCTCTCCCCCCTCCATCCCTATGTCTCCCTCTCTCTCTTCCCTTTCTCTCCTCTCTATCTTGTTTTGTCTCCTCTTTATCTTCCTTCATCTCCTCTCTCCCTCTCTCTTTATCTCTACCTTGTCACTCTGTCTCTCTCTACCTCCATCTCTCTATGTCTTTGGTCTTCCCTCCCTCTCTCTCCCCCTCCAACTCCATCCTTCTCTCCCTCCCTCTCTCCTCTCTCTCCCTCTCTCTAACACATCCCAGTCTTTCTCCCCTACCCATCACTTTCTCTCTTTCCACCCTCCACATCCCTCTCTTTCTCCCCTACCCATCACTCTATCTCTTTCCATCTCCAGCTCTGTCACTATCTCCCTCACTCTCTCCTCTTATCTCTCTCTCTCTCTCTCTCTCTCTCTCTCTCCCCCATATGATGGAGAATTTTCACTCTATGTAATCAATGTTATATGTAATGTCTAAAATATTTTACATATATTTTACATTTTTATTTTTTATTGTGAAATGAGTTATGGCATCCCTCTCTTTCTCCCCTACCCAATACTTTCTCTCTTTCCACCCTCTAGCTTTATCACTATCTCCTCACTCTCTCCTTCTATGCCCCCTCTAGCTTCTCTCTCTTTCTCCCCCCTTTTCCATCTCTCTCCCTACCTCCATCCATATGATGGAGAATTTTTACTCTATGTAATCAATGCTATATGTAATGTCTAAAATATTTTACATTTTTAACATTTTTTTGTGAAATAAGTTATGGATTTTAGGCATGTGGTATTATAATTCATGGTATTGGCCCATGCTATTGTAACAAAATATATTTACAAGTTAATAATATCTATGGTAAAGTGGGGTTGGATATCCATGGTTAAGAAAATTCTTATATTGTAAGTTTATTGTAAGTATTAAGTTTTTATGTGCTTATTAATTAAATTTAAATATGATTATGGAATCAAGGAAAGACTCTAGCAATCTATTTGTCTTTTGAATGCTATTAGTTTAGCATTGACCAACGCAAATTATAATGTTTAACTTTGAAAAATAAATATTTATTTTTCAATATCATTAAATAAAAAATTCAAACATTTCATTGGACCATAACTTGAAGGTCTTAATGCAACATTTTCACAATATAATGCCATGTGGATATTTTATGCCATAATTTATGGATATGGTTGCAATATTCATGCATAAGTTTCAGATGTGTGTAGTGAATATTTGTTCTTAAGCTTTGCAGAATGTCCAAAATTTAAATACTTGAAAATAACTTATACTCAAGTAAATAACATATCTACCATTGATTACTTCCCACCATAATTTAAGCAAGTCTTTGCATAAAAAATGGATAGGAGTAAGATATAAAAAATATACTTACAGGAGTTTATTCCCACCATTATTTATGTTTTCTTTAACACTTGTGCAGAAGTAAAGTTGTAAAAGTGTAGATTTTTACTATCCACCAAAAGTTATTCAAATTTTTATGCTTGAGCAAGCAATTTACTTATCCACTTAACATATCAATTTATTAGTTACTACCAAAGAAATAATGTAGGATGAATTGTCTATCAACCATTATTATTTTAGCATTGACCAATCTAACTTATAATCATTTATGCAATTCTTCCTAGAACATAATTTCTAACTTGAGTTGGAGAGGCTAAAATGACCTCCAAAACAAGCTAATAGGGAAGGGAAATGATAGTAATTAGAAACAAAAAATTTATGGTCATTTGTTAGGGATAGAGACCAAAACAATAATAGAAAATATAAATTTGGGATACCCTAGTGGATCCTCTCTTGGAATTATCATGGCTTTCCATAGAACAATTGTCCCACGTTAAATAAATTTGTTCCTGACTAGAATTGAGATTTTTATTTCTCATTGAAACATGAAAGAATGAACATATAAGCTCCCTAACATAGAAACATTTATCTTGTGGTTGGTGTGGAACCAAATATCCTATCTTAGGGGCACTAAAGGCATAGCTTGTTACATAAAGATGATTTTGTCCTCATGTCAGGCTTCACAAGAAAGACCTTCTCAATCAATGCATGTGGATGGTCAATTTATATATTCATGATAAAAATATTTTTATATAAATATGTTATTTGTACGTATAAATTCACCTTATATAAAGAAATTAGTTAAGAAAAAATCATTCTTACAATGGCAGAGAATAGGATTTTAATACTAAAAAAAAACTTAGTAAGATTATCTTAAACAAGGATTTTAACTCTAATCCTCCCTATATAGATGGGAACCTTTCATTAGTTAATACATACAAAAGAATCTTTAAAGATTTGGCTGAGAATTTGTTAGGATCCATGCTAATCAAGCTTTACAATTCTAAGATTTTATAATTTTATGTATCCATGGGCTTGGAAGTAGCCTCTTAAATTACGTTACATATTATATTCGTATTTACAACCTAACAGTAAATGTTGACATCTTACATGACCATGAAATAGACTTAGGCTATGAACCTTTAACCTTAAGAGTGTTGGCACATAAATGCTACCCAACTTTGGTGCAAGAAGACTGCATGAGCAATATTTTTTAGGAAGGAAAATGCATTACTAAAAAAAAGAGTGCATTCCATTTTTTAGATTTGGCCCTTGCCGAACCTCCATGTCGGCTTAAAAGACATACAAAAATAATGTGCCCATGATATTTTTTTATAAAAGTACACACATGTTATTTTAACACACATGCTTTCAAAAAATGCATGTACATTCCTCTATACATTGAAAAAGGCATGTTGTTATGATCTAGCTACATAATCAAAAGGAGTTGTTACCCCATGAGTCTTACCTAAGACTCATTATACCATGTGTGAACAACTGTGCAATTATATCAATCCCCAATCACATTCAAACAATAAAGAAAATTGCAAAGGAAGGATGATAGATCATACCTCTTAGTGAAAGAAGCATATGGTTGGTGCAACCAAATTGAGGGAATACACTAGATATAACTTTACTCCTAGCTCCTAAATGCCAAGCCAAATACCTACAAACAATCAACCAACAAGGCTACCATACATACAGCCTCCAGCACCTTCTAAGCATAATAACAATTGATAACCAATGAAGAACATGCAGAAGAAAAGGAAATCAATATTAGATATAGGAATTGAATTTCATTATAATAATAAAAGTGGTACAATCATATAATGATATATAATCCAAATAGGCTCTTCCTCTCCAACCTGCAATCGTGGGGTCCTCCTCTAGCTAAGGCAGTCTCAACAAAATGATAGATCTCTCGCACTATATATGACTCTCTAGTTTTGATTTCTCCTTGACATAACTAGTTTATATAGGCATTTTCCCTCTTTGGGAGGATGCATCTAGACACCTAGGGGATAGAAAAGTTAGGAAACTTTTACAATATTTTTCCCTTAGCCAACTCATGAACAAATCAGTCGAGCTAATCACCTCGATGCTGAAAAAAATCTAGAAAGCTAAACAATGTCACATGTTGCAAAAGGAAAATTTGTGGAGACCATCTCTGGCTATACACTGTGAATTGGACGAGTGTCACTGGACATAAGTGGCTAACCAGCGACACTATTATAAAAGAGGAAAAATCAAAGGAAAAATATATGCATCAAGCTTAACAAGACAAGGGTTCCTGCAATTGACTCAATGCGGGTAAAATGGGAAATAAAACCTATGGAGTCTCACTATTCCTTATTGACTACAATTTAGCAACCAAGTGATAGCTACCAAGATAGAGAGAAAATGTAGTTCATTGTCCAACTTCATCTAGAGGTTCAATGGGTAAAGTTAAGTCACGTGTTTTTGTTTTTTTAATGTAATAAAAATGAAAATTTTCAAAGAAATACTTTTTCTGATTGCATAATTATTTTAAACACAAATATCATAGCTAAAACCCCAAATGAAATCAATAAATGAACCCCACAATATAGCCACAAGAAAATATAAACCTAGAGGAAAATTTGAATCCATGATTTAAATGAGTTAAAAATATTAATTGAAGAGCTAAGGCACACAAGAAAACCATCATTAATATCACTAAATGTAAGTCCGAGGGGGGGTATCTCAATTGGTGTTCGAAGTAATATGATTCGTGATAAATATGAGAGATCCAAGGTTCAAATCCCCTTAATTGTCACCCGATTTACAGAGAGGAGGACAAATTGCATACCCCCTTGATTTTTACTGGTAGTTACGTGTCAAACAAGTTGTTGGGTTCCTATAGGATACGAAAAAAATATCACTATATGTCTGGTCAAGATGAGAGAATTCTTCATGTTAAATAATTGAATACACCAAATAAATTATTGTTGGTTTACTTATTGAACCAAGAACCAACCTTACCCCTAATGTTAGGTAGAGATATATTTGCATGGATTATTGCACATGTTATCCATGGAAAGAGAATTGGATGATTCGCTTATTTACTATTTTTGATAAACCTCCCTATAATAGTAGGGAGATGTCATTATATTACATTAAGGAATTCTAAGTTTAGGTCACCATTAGTTTCCACATTAAAAATATTTTGACATCAATGAGTTCTAAGGGGTTGGTCTTGACTCTACCCATCATAGTCCAAACTCTAGGAATAATCCAACGAGAGGGCCACTTGCTCTTAGCTACATGCCTAATTCACTCGCCACCCCTCCAACCCCAACAAGCAACTCAACATTCAGATTTCCTTGTTCAGACTAGTAACGTGATAACAAGTCTCACATGTAGTCTAGTGGTGAATAGTTTATTTGTGGCATCATCCAAATGCCATCCATAAGAGGAACATCTTAAACATATATGTGTAGGGCCTTTATGACATATTAATTATAGACCATCGACTCCATGTAGGCAAGTTAGTGTTTTCAGTTCAAGTCAAGTAGTGCTACATCTAGGCTGTCATCGTAGGTATACTTTCCACAGCCCAATAGAGGATCTTATCCATGAGATATTTAAGGATTAGGTTATTATAGTTTATAATTGATGCTAAATCGTTTGTTACAAGTATGATTGTACAATTAAAAAAAAATCAACAAATGTAACTTTAAAGTACTTTTTGCTTTTATTTTTTTGTCATGTATAGATGCTACGAGAGGATACATTTCCAACGAGGTGGGAATATGTTAGCTTTCCCATTCTTAATAGAACCACAAATATAACATTTAAGATTGCAATATTTTTTGTAGCAACTACAATGACCCCCTTATTTTATTATAAGTATCACCAACACTTAGGGTGAAATTAAGGTCGCCCCAACATCAAAGTATTCATCACTCTAGCTCAATGCATTCCTCTCTTTTTCTAATCTTAATCTACAGTTTTCTTCTCCTACAACACTTAGGAAAAGTTTAAGGAGGATTTTTGGAAGTCCCATCCTTAGGTGACATAACGCTCTAGAACTTTCTTTTTCTAGTGATACAACAGTGAGAACCCCTTCCATATAACATAGTGCTCAAAAATTCCCTTGGACTAGTGATATAACATTCTACAAGTCGTTGCTTCCAATGACATTAAGCTCTGGAACTCTCTTTCTCTAGCGATACAATTCTAAAAGTTCCCCTGACATGCAATGTAGTTCTCTAGAACTTGTTGCTCCCATCCACATGACACTCATGAACTTACTTTATCCAATGACATAGAACTAGGAACCTTTTTTATCTAATGTCATAAGAATTTAAGGCTTCCTTTCTCTAGTGGCATACTCACCCTCAATCCTACCCACAATTTGATATATCAACAAATATTTTAAGAGATAACTTCTAAGCATTGTATCATGCATGTATTGATGTTTTTTTTGTTGTATCACTAACTAAACAAAGATTGAGGGTGATATTCTAAGGGGAATTTATGAGCTCAAAATCCATGCCAATAACCCCAAAACTCTATAAAATGATCCCTTTCACTATTGTCTTTGCCATTTTTTTACATTACCTCCCTCTTGATGACTAAGCATTAAACTAGAGAGAACTCCCCCCACCCCCTAGTCCACACTATGCCACATCATTGTCAATTTCCACTGACATAGAAAGCACATCACCATCTCAGTTATGAGTTCAATTTCTCCTTGATTAGCATTTCATTTATTTTTATTTTACTATGAATAAAATTCTTTGTTTCCACCTCTATCTTTCTCTTAACTGGACCACTAACCCCAAGCTCATTGTCTCCCTATTTATTTCTCTCCTCCCCGTTCTTACCATAAACAATGGCTTCAAAGGGCCTCATCTAGACTCATTATGCACTAGTATCATCATCTTGGCCCCTATCGAGGAGACACACTCCCTGTCACCATGATGGTTATGTCACGATTTTTTCCCATAAAGCCTTAGTTTTTCTCTTGTCCTCGCAAGCTCACCTCTTGACTCCTAGTTGTTTTTTAGGCCATTGCCCTTCCAACCTCTAGTTTTTATCCATAATAGATGCCCTTTTACCTCCCATCACTTCTAACATCCAAACTCACATTATTGCTAGTGTTTTTCCCCTTATCACTCGGTGTAGCATCAACATGTTTTCTTTACTCTTTTAAATTAAAAAAAAATGAAAAATAAATAAGAAAAGAAGGGAAAAAATGAAAAAGATAAGTTGTATGATGTATATAGAAATTTTGCAAAATTCAAACAAAAGAAGAGAAAAGAGAGAAATATAGAGAAAAAGAAAGAAAATAAATTATAAAAATAGAAAATAAAAACGAAGGAAAGAAATTGTGAAGAAATAATATTTTATGCCTTCTTCGAACTATCCCACGTGTTATTTAGAAAAAAGGTTGTGTCCACCAAACTATACAAAAGTGGGTAGTTGTAAGCCAAAAAATAAGTTAAGTAGAATGCATGTTGGAACTTTGATCCCGTGACGTGTGTACAACAGCTTGTATTAGAAGGAATGCAAACCCCCTTGCCCCATTGGAGTTTAAAGGGGGGCGGGTCTGCATTCAGTGGTTTTGATCAAATAGCGGATGTAATGGATCAATAACAAAAGTTAAATGCGGACCCCACCTATTTTGAAACCACCAGGAGGGTCCACACAATCGTTTACGGTTTTTGGAGGCCTACATGTGATTAATGTATTAATTAACAACGAATGAGCATGACAAGTGAGTGTGGCAAGCGATCGTGGCAAGTGAGCATATCTATTCAACAACTAGCACTGTTGAATATTCCACGTCAGCCATGTTAGTGCCACACTGGTGTGACGTCACCTAATCAAAGCAGTTTTAAAGCAGGGAGCTCCAGTTTTTAAATGTAATAGGATTTTGCATGTCGAAGAAAGAAAACAATGAAGTCTTTTGTGTAGCCAAAGATAATAACTAGGTCACTACAATGACTTCCAAGCCTTCCAATTCAGCTTCAATTACATAGTAACTTCCGGGTAGCTCTATTACCTCCCCTATAATTCCTCTTTTCTGTGTATTCAAAATGGTAAAAATCAAGCAATATCAGTCCAAAAAGACCCCGAAATTTGAGAAAATCCATTTAATATACCGAGAATTAGACATATATGATACTCGGTTCTCTTTCGATATACTTTCTATTCGAGAGCAATCCCTACACCATTTTAATCAGTCAAATGATTTGTTTCATGTTGTTCAGTCAAGGTTACATGATGTTATTGTGCCTCCAATTTATGATATCATAAATTTATAAGTTCGCTTGGTTTCACCTATATTCCTCATAAAAATTTCATCATTTCCAAATAAGGCCATAGTTTCATCCAAGTCGTCCCAGAATTAATTCGAAATGCTTTTCAATTCCCACTGAAAACCTATAGAAATTCACCAATGAAACGTTAACCTAGGTTTATAAGTATCTAGCTTAGAGTGAAAAGGAAAGCCTACTAAAGGTTATATTTCCTTCTAAAGCTTTAATTCCCCAACGAACTATAAATTATCCTCTCACAATTTTTGTGATGTTGCACAACAAACCCTATCTAGAATTCTATGTTTATATAGGGAAGAATATATTGAAACTATAGAAGAAAAGGCCTTGGGGTTTCTGATTTTAATGATGCAATATAGGGTTACTATGTATATTCAAACCTATCTTTCCCCATCTATCAACTTTAAGCTCTATAACATTTATGAAGCTAAATATTTCAGGCACTCATCTTACCTTCCGGATATGTTTTTATACCTACATGTGACAAAATTCATTCGTATAAAAATTGATATTCTTAATGAAAAAAACCAAAAGATGTTATCAAAAGAAAATATATGAATCAAAGCTTTTCTTTATACCTTTCCTCTTTCATGTCCATTGTCTTCATTGTTTTGAATAATCAGCCTCCACCTAGAATTCTTCTCAAGATTAAAAAATGGTTATAGCTTAGCATTGACACAAGAGTAGGAGATTATTTTGTGTTTGAGAATTATACAAAGATCAAGTTGTATGGTGCAAATATTCCACCTTATTAGCTACCTGCTCTCCTGCCTATAAGAATATTTTATTTGGATTTCATAAGGAAAAGTCAAAATATAGATCAGACTCACTTCACGTCTAGACATAAAGAGCATATTTTTAAACTTGAGAAAACAATGGCCCCTTTCATTGTCAACGTCAGACATGCCTTGGAGCATGTGGAGAATATGCTAGAACGCATGAACTTCGCAAGAGGATACATTTGGAACCATGATACTCATAAGGTTATTTCAAATATAAGTGTTGAAATTGGTTTAGTGCCCTATATACATGACAATATGCTAGATATGGAGAGATTGGAAAATAAATAATTTTGGATGGGTGGTAAGGTGTTGTTGTGTAAATTTATACACAACCACTGTGAAGACTACTAGATCATAGGATTATATGGGATGTGATAGGAAACAATCAAACTAGAAGATCCCCAAACCATATGAGAAAATCAATCATCCATGCATACAGTTCCCTATCTAGGGTTTGAGTTTAGTACCCAAGAGTCATGCAGGTTGATGGTGAGTGTCGGATCCAATTTGGATAATTCCTGCTCCAATCAAGAGGTCTCATCCTATACAGTAGAGCTAAATCTTGCACACAAGTACAACCAAACAAAGCACAAAGCACACAAACGGCCTCTCGTGAAGGATTGTCATCTCAAACAAAATAAAATGAAAATTTGATCATAAGCATAGATCTGATGGAAAGGAACCTTCACTTGTTATTAATCATGAAATCAAATACCTTCACACATGGATATTCTCCTCCATATTTGAGCAGAGTCTTCCCTTATCCAAGCAATATGACCTTGAGAATAAAAATGCCTCACAATATATCACATAACCAAAATAGCAGTATGTATCTATAATTCTCCAAAACTCTCTAGCTTTACCCTTAAGGATGGACCAACATATAAATAATTAGAGGGATTCCAATGAGGATGAAAATAGATTCTCAGGGTGGAGAGAAGTTAGGAATATTCTCTAATAATGCCTACAAGCCAACTTCAAGGGATACGATAAGATGTGGATTCGAATTGATCTCCTAGGGAAGGTAAGCCTCTAAAACATAAGCAAGGGTCATAGGGACTGAACTACGAAGTATCGACTCTAGATACTATGAACAATGGTGCTCCATGTGACTGGAGGGCTAGAACCACTCTGTGAGACACTAGGACCCAAGGACTGTGGAAAAAACTATGCCAAAAGAGAAGTCAAACCTCAGAAAATTATCAACAGTAAAAGAATTCATGAGTACTGACTCTAGAGAGAAAAATAGGTTGATAATAGATTCCCCCTAATGCATGATGTTAGAAGAGTAGCTGATGGTTGAAATGCATTACATTAAATATCATAGGTCAAAATGGGAGGAAGGAGACAAAGCCAAGAAATAGGATTAGAAGAAGCCAAAGGTTGAAGTCTTATATGTGCTAATAAGATCCCCAAGGTGAGCATAACCATGCTCAATTATAAATGAGCACGGCCGCCAAAAATACATTGTAGAGCCATGACATGAAACACTAGGACATGGCCATAAACGATACATAGTGGATCCTTGTGCCTCATCAAATAGATCATAGCCACCAACAAATACGTTGTGGATCTACGTCACAGTATACATCATCAGGACTATGGACACATAACATATAGGAGGTGTCCCAGAATAGTCCTCAAACTATGCAATGAATACATAACTTCAATGCAGCATGGGAATGATTCCATATAAGAGTGACATGTCCCTAACCCAAGGTGTTCCACATAACCATGATGGTACAAATATATGGCATGTAAATAAATGAGTTGATGTCAAGTATGGTAGAAACCATCTTATTAATTGTCAATGAGGGGTACCATTAATAGACGTGAGGGGACCCACCAATGATGAAAATGTAGCCTGAGGTACTTAGTACAATCCACTAACTGTGAATAGATGAGTTGATGTCAAACACTCTTGGACTTGATGGATCAGGAGTCAATGATGTAAACCCACTATTGATTGTGAGGAAACCTGCTGCTAAGGTCTACAAGCTCCAAGGTTCTATTAGTTCTTATATCAAGCTCCTGGATAATGAGATAAAATAAATAAGAGAAGATCCATTGAAGGAGGGCCTTGATGTATCCCCCATCAATCAACATGGAACATATTGAGAGATGATGTGAATGGATGAAGTCATGGAGTACACCTGACACAGGGATGACCAACTCAATAGGAAACTGCAAATGGCCAACACAGGTTGAGACTTCCCTTGAACACAAAATATAATGACACAAGAGTGACTTGAAAGCATGGCTAATGAGCACCACATGATCTCGTGCACCAACAAAGGAGGTATTGAAGCACACTCCATAGTGACAAGAAGAGTAATAAGTCAGAGGAGTAGATAGATCATATGTATGGTGCGACTCTTAGGAAATCTGAAACCTAATTCTAAATAATGAAGAAGAAAGGTGTCATGTTTAAGGGTGATTGAATGATGCTACCATTTTGATGACTAACAGAAATAAATTCTCCCTTCCCATTTTCTTCTTTTAGTCTCCTTCACAGTTTAATGAGCACGAAAGAGAATAAAATTATGCTTAATAGCTTCCCTTTTCGTAAAGTTTAACGAGGCCAAAAAGAGATAAAAGTACACTTATACCCTTCTTATGGTTTAACAAACCTTGAGAATAGAAAAGAGATCGCTTGTCAACTTTCACTTTATATGATAAGCAGGAAAATATGTAAATAACTCAACATTTTCAAGTAGGTTTTACAAGCATGAAAATATGTCAAAAGAAGCTCGAGATTTTTATAAGTTTAATGAGCCATGGAAAGAGGACCAAAATGAACTTAATTTTTTCATTTATTAAGGAGGATGAAAACAAGGATAAAAGGAGCTTGGTGTCTTCAGGGTTTAAGAAGCATAATAAGGACACTAACGAAGCTCATATTGAGAAACAAATGGTATAAATGTAGCATATAGTTTCGGTATGGTGGAACCACTCAACTCATAGGAAGGTAGAGAGACTGGAAAATAATAACATTCATCACAGTGGTTCCTCCAAGAAAGGGTAAAACCCCAAGTGAAAGTGAATGATAGGCCAAGTAGATGATGACGATGGAATGAGGAAACCAAGGCACATCATGCAGAAACAGGATGGTAAAATGTGGCAACCACAAGGGATATTGTAGGGAATCGTCCGGGGGGTATGGTTAGAAACATGACGAAGAAGAGGACATGAGGCTCAGATTCAAGGTCATGCAAGTCATAAGGAGGGATTTCATGAAGGAAATAAATGAGATACTACATGGATACCATGACAACAAAATGGTGCTATAACAGGGAATCCATGATCAGGTAGGCTCTACTACCAAGCTACGAAATGAATAGAGAAGAGTGCCTAATGTCGCAACTTGATAGGATCAGATCTAAGGCAAAATGATGACACTGATAGTCAACAAAGCAATGAAGACAGGGATATGTGACCTACCCTTACATGCCAAAATTTAAGAGAAACGCACCTAAGGTCCAATAGATGTTGTGATAGAAACACCACCCTATCATATAAAAACCATCTAGAAAGACTAGGCACATGGTTAAATCACACAATAAAAGAAATAAAACATGGATTTAGTGAAAATACGACCATATTTGTTATGTTTTTTAGGGGGTTTTGTATTTTTTTTGTATTTTTTGGCATATATCAGATACTAGAAAAATGATCACATCACACACCAAACCAAGAAGAGATAAGAACATCATACACACTCCTATGTACATTATGTATAAGTGAAACTCAATCTAATAGGTCGCATCAAGGTGTTCCCACTATCGGGCATAAGCCAAGGATTTACATACATGAACTCATGGAGTAGTGGAGGTACCATATGAAATTAATGTGAATAAACATATAAGGAGATAAGATGAAAATATGATTAGAAACAGTAGTTTTCTTTGTTTACTTCCAAAATTGTTTACCCTTGGGGATGACATCGTTATCTTGAATCTTATTGGTTCTTTTAAAGTTGATTTTATTGGCACATTTTTTAGGCCTATTTTTACCTCAAAATTCCCCAATGACGTGGAACCTATTCACATCATTTTCTTATAATTAGATTATAACTTCTATGGGAGTCATACCATACAAATGAGTCACATACTCCTATGGATGGCTACTCTTATGGTCATTATGTAATATGCTTAAATACCTCCTTCATTATTGCATGATATCACATGGTGCTCATCATTCAATGTTGCCAAATCACTCTTATGTCATGCCAAGTATGTTCAAGGGAAGTCCAAGCTACCTATATTAGTTATCAACATTCTTATTGACCTTTCCCTTCTTCCATTATTCTCATTTATACTTATTGAATCTATCTCTTGACATCATCACTTTTTGTATGATTCATGTCAATTAATGGATAATATATTAAGTCCCTCCTTTTATGAATACACTATTATCGTCATTAGCTCATTATTTGGGAAATGCATCTAAAAACTATCTAGTACCTTAGGGATTGCAGTCATCAGCAGTAGGTTTCATCATGATCAAAAGCGTGTTTACCTCATTTACTACTCATCGGTCAATTCTATGTGTTTAACATCAGATACTATATTCACACTTGTTAGATTGTACTAGGTACCTTAGGGTCCATTATCATTATTGGTGTGTCCCACAACATTTGTTAATGTCATTCCTCAGTGACTAGTAATCATGCATTTTATACCATATTGAGCATCAACTAATTCATTTTTTGATGTAGATTCATACAATCAACGTTGGAATGAAGACCTTGGTCTTGGGGGAATCTCTTTGATAAACGTTGGAGTCTCTTAAATATTCCAACAACAATGTTGTTGTTGGAAATAATACTGAGAGGGGGGGTGAATCAGTATTATCAAGTCAAATATTCCCGTTTTCAAATTCAGATGATATACGCTACTTCAATAGCCTGAAACCTGCGTGCATACGCTTCTGAGTATGGAACAACCTGCGTATACGCTGTTTTCCTTCATTGAACCTGCGTATATACACGCCTTAGCTGAACTGAACCTGTGTACAGATCTACAAAAGATAATTCACTCTTTCAAATATTCAGGCACTGATTAACCCAGATTATTAGATTTATAGATCACGCATGCGCCATATATAACAGATCAAAATCATGCAAAGATATTATCATTCAAGCCAAGAGATTATGACCCATCAATAGAACTTATCCTTCTTTGCGCTAAGGTTCCTCCTTCATTCAGATCTAGATCTGCTCCACAACGCTAATCACCAATATTTCAGATCTCGCACTTTATCAGATATTCAATAATAATTCAGATGATACTTTGCCACATGATCTCCTTCCTCTTTTATAGTTTTAGGCCTTCCACAATACCACGGTCCAAAACCATAATAAACCAATACCACAGACCCAATACTTGGGATCAACACTTCTGACGAGGTACCATGGTCCAAAACCATAGGTTCAAATACCAAGGACTAACTACCATGGACCAAGGGTAAGTTCTCCAACATATACGTGCTTTTCCTTGCATGAAAGTGCGTGTATACACATATGCACCTTTGAAACGTCTAACCCGCGTGTATATGCGTCTTCGTCTAGATGAACCTGCATGTATGTCTTTTCCTTCATTCTAAAATCCTGATTTGAGATCTATTACCAAAGAGAGTTGCCATCAAGGACAACACCTATGCCATAGCTCCAAACCTGTGCCATAATGCCAACAATCTCCCCCTTTGGACTTGATGGCAACCCAAAATCCTCAAGTCATTCTCCCCCTTTGTCATCAAGGGCAAAGGGTTGTGCTCCCCCTGAGTACATGCTGAAATTTCTGCCCTGCTGTGCTGACCATGCTCCCCCTGACAAGATCTGCAAAAGATGTTCTTCAAGAAGAACCATGACTTATACATTATAAAAGACCTTCCTATCACCAAAAGACTCAATACATACATCCATCACCCAACCAAGTGGGGATACATCAGAAAATTACATATGACAACCAAGTTCATTACATGTTCATCCCAGGCATAGTGGGGAAACCAAGATAGGTCGTTACATGACCTTGACACCATAAAAGAGATACCACAAAAGAGATACATGACATAGAGACGAAATATCTAGAACAAGACTTATGAAAGTCACAAATAACTGATAGCAGCAGCATCTGTCAATCACAATTCAGATCAGAACCAAGATTTCCTTCTGTTCTCCCTCTGCCTCTGCTCCACCTAAAACCAACAACAGTTGTGAACTAGAACCAAAAGCTTCTAAGATAATGCCAACAATGCATTATTAGAAGATTATCTGCTCCCCCTGAACCTGTGCCAGATGGTCTCTGTCAGACCCATATCAGACTCTCTTCAACCAGAGTCTGTCCTTGCTGATTTTCTTCAGAACTCCATATACGCGACTGCACCTGCATAAATCGGCGTATGTACGCGGATCTTCCTCATTCAACTCGCGTACACCCATTTTTCTCTGAAACAGACACGATTTAACAGCAAGATGATGCATCAACTACTCCCAGCTTCTGTCTGAGGTATTCAAATGTCTCCCTGGGCAGTGGTTTGGTGAGAATATCAGCAACTTGTTCCTTAGAAGGAACATACTCCAATTTGACCTTTTGTTCCAACACTTGTTCCCGGAGAAAGTGATACTTGATCGGTATGTGCTTGGTCTTTGAATGCATGACTGGGTTCTTTGAAATGTTGATTGCACTTGTATTATCACACAAGATGGAGATAGGTGGTGTACAAGTGATTTGAAAGTCCTGCAAGGTTTGCATCATCCAAAGAAGTTGAGTGCAACAAGATGCAGCAGCCACATATTCCGCTTCAGCTGTAGATAAAGCAATCGAAATCTGTTTCTTGCTGAACCAAGATACTAATCTGGAACCCATAAAGAATGCACCACCACTTGTGTTGTTCCTGTCATCCACGCTTCCAACCCAATCTGCATCTGTATAAGCATGAAGAGTGAGATATGTATCTCCAGGATACCATAAGCCATAATTTTGAGTTCCTTGAAGATACTTGAAAATTTTCTTCACTGCCTGAAGATGAGTTTCCTTTGGATTTTCCTGAAATCTTCCAACTATTCCCACTGCATGCATGATGTCTGGTCAGGTACCTGTCAAATAAAGTAGACTTCCAATCATAGATCTATAGGTTGGTTGATGTACTGCTGCTGATTCATCATTTGCACTGAGACTGCATCCTGTAACCATAGGGGTACATACTGGTTTCGAATCTTTCATGCCATACTTCTTCAAAATCTGCTTGAGGTACTTGGTTTGAGATAAGAAGATACCACCTTCATTTTGTTGGATTTGCAATCCAAGAAAGTATGTCAGTTCTCCAAGCAAGGACATTTCGAATTCTTTCTGCATCACCAAGGCAAAGCTTTGACTCATAGCTTCTTCATTGCTTCCAAAGATAATATCATCTACATACACAACAAGTATTAGCAATTTGTCATTTTCAATTTTTATATAGAGATTGCTATCTGCTGATCCTTTTGAAAAACCTTGTTGATGAAGATATTTGTCCAAACAGTAGTACCAAGCCCTTGGAGCCTGTTTAAGACCATAGAGAGCCTTTTTTATTCTGCATACAAGATTTGGATCATTCCCAAGAATGAAACCATCTCGTTGCTCAATGTACACTTCTTCTTCTAAGTCTCCATTCAGAAAGGTTGATTTCACGTCCATTTGAAATACTTTGAACTTTTGAAAGCTTGAGAGAGCAAGGAACATTTGGATGGCCTCAAGTCTAGCAACGGGAGCAAAAGTTTCTTCAAAGTGTATTCCTTCTTGTTGAGCATACCCTTTACACACAAGTCTGGCCTTGTTTCTGATTACTTCTCCATTTTCATTCAACTTATTTTTAAAGATCCATTTTTTCCCTATGACATTCTTATCTTTTGGTCTAGGAACCAACTCCCAAGTGTTGTTATTTTCGATTTGCTCAAGTTCTTCATCCATATCTTTGACCCAACATTCATCTTTGCATGCCTCTTTTACATTTTGTGGCTCAATGGAGGAGAGCAATGCCAAATAGCTTGAGGCTTCTGCAATTGTTCTTCTTTTTTGTACTCCTGCCTCTTTCTGTCCCAATATCTGAGATTCTAGATGATTCTTCTAAACATACCTGGATGGAGTCTTCTCTTCTATCCTTATCTGTTCCTCTGGTGCCTCTTGAGGTTCTTCTTCATCATCAGTCTGATTTGGAGAGTAGTCTTCATCCTCTTCGATATTTTCATAATTTACTTGCCTAGGAATGTATCCTTTTTCATCAACCACTACATCAATTCTGTCAACAATTCTTCCAAGTCTTTTATTGTAACACTTATATGCTTTGCTGTGGGGAGAATAACCAAGGAGAATGCCTTCATCTACTCTAGGTTCAAGTTTGCCAAGCTGTTCATCATTATTCTTAATATAGCATTTGCTTTCAAAAATTTTGAAATGCTTTACCGAAGGAGTCTCACCATACCAGAGCTCATGAGGAGTTTGAGTGCTGTTCACTCGGACATTTGCTTTGTTGAGAATAACAACCGCAACAAATGCAGCTTCACCCTAGAAGGTTGCGGGAGTCCCAGACTCATCAAGCATAGCATGAGCCATTTGTTGGACCGTTCTGTTCATCCTTTCCACCACTCCATTTTGCTGAGGAGTCCTAGCTGTAGAGAATTCCCTTCTTATTCCATGTTCTTCACAGAAGTCGAAAAATTCATTTGAGGTAAACTCCCCACCTCTGTCAGACGTGAGGCACTTAATTTTATGATCTGATTCATTTTCAGCCAAGGCTTTGAAAGATTTGAATTTTTCGAATGCTTCGTCCTTGTGTTTCATAAGTCCCAACCAAACCATCCTGGAGAAGTTGTCAATGAATAATATAAAGTATTCTTCTCCTCGAGGTGACCTTGTCCTAAATGGACCACATACATCTGTATGGACTAGTTCAAGAGGCCTGCTAGCTGATCCTTCCTTCTCAGGGAAGTTAGTTCTGGTTTGCTTACCAAACTGACATGATTTGCATATGGTGTTGTCTGGAATTTTGATATCTGGAAGACCATGAACTACCTAGTATTTGCATGCTTTCCTTATTTGTGAAAATCTTAGATGCCCCAACCTCCAGTGCCATAACCAATGTTCATCATCCTTGCTCAAATAGCATTGTTGTTGTCCTTCTTCAAATATGGATAGATTATTTGGAGTTCTTCTGCCTTTGATCACTGTTTTTCCTGTATCAAGATCACGAACACTACATCCATTTGATCGAAATATTACCTCTGTTCCTTGATCGCACATCTGACTGACACTTAGTAGATTATGCTTGAAGCCATCAACATACAAAACATTTCTAGCTTTGACCTTTTCTTTCAACTGAGCAGTGCCTTTTCCTTTTATGGCTGCAGGGGTATCATTTCCAAAAGAAACTTTCTTTCCCTTTTATAAAGCAGTATATGATTCAAGTTTTTCTTTATCACCTGTCATATGCTTCGAACATCCGTTGTCGATGTACCATAGATTTTATTGTCCTTCTGCATAAAAAGCTATCCCACATCTTCTTGTTTTTGGTTTCTTTATTCTCCATGTTCTGGTGCTTGAGGCTTGTTCCTTTGTCTGCCGAAACCTGCTCCTGCATTCAGAATCTTCATGACCGAAGTTATTACAAATAGAACATTCAATTTCATTTTCAAGGGCCGAAAAGTTGTTATAGGTCATTTTCGTAATCCCAATCA
This sequence comes from Pinus tabuliformis, assembly GCA_031772625.1. Taxonomy (NCBI): domain Eukaryota; kingdom Viridiplantae; phylum Streptophyta; class Pinopsida; order Pinales; family Pinaceae; genus Pinus; species Pinus tabuliformis. Next base: position 591,228,363 of record CM062814.1, on the reverse strand, counting down.
TACTTCTTTGTTTTTGAGCTTCTCTAGTCATGATTGTCTTATAAGCAACACATTGAGCTGCTTTGTGACCAAAGTTATGGCAAGAGAAACATTGGCCATTGAAGAAACTTTTGTGATTATCAAATCTACCAGCCAAATGATTGTAATTTCTATTGTCATCCATTCTTGAAGAAAATTGAGAGGTTTTTACCTGTGGCTGGTTGTAGCTTTTGTTCACCCTTAAGATGGATTGCCCCTGGTTTACCTGGTAGTCTTGTTTGATGTAATTCGTCCCTGCTTTACTTGGTGATCTCCATTGGGCTTTTGCTCATTCCTCCTTGTTGCATCAAGATAACTACTTGAGGTGGATGCTTGAGATGTTTCTCCATTATAACCCAGACCTGTCTTGATTAGTGGAGAACTTTGTACATTGATAATCTCATCCAGAGTTTCAGATCCTTTAACAAATTTAAGATTAAGAGCCTTTGTTTTCTCAATTTCTTTTCTAAGGCCAACAATTTCACATTCTAACTTCTCAAGAGATTTTTCTTTTTCATCAAGTTGGAATTGCAGAGTATCAATGATCATATCTTTTTCTTCTAAACTTATTTTGAGTCGAGAAATCTCTTCATAAAAACCATCTACATCTATAACGTCCATGTAATCATCATCTTCAAAGGCCATTAAAAGTTTATAATCATTACCTCGTTCATCTTCATCACTATTTGATAGGCCATCACTGTCTTCATGAGTGTAGTAACTTTTATTAGTTGCATTCTGTTTCTTGTTCCATCTAATAGGTTCCTTCCCTTTGTCAATAATATCCTTGTGAGGACATTTGGCAGCATAGTGACCGACTCTTCCACAAGCAAAGCATTTGAAAGGTAACTTACCTCGGAACCATCCAGTTCCCCGTTGAAGATTTCTGACAAAATTTTATTCTTCTTCTTCTTCTGAAACGTTCCCTGACTCATAGTACTCTCCTTTGCCTGAAGCCTTGAAGGAAGATTCTCTCCTGTCGGATGGACCTCCTTTCCTCATTTCATAAGCAGTTAGAATTCCGTGCAGCTGTGACATTTTAAGGCTTTGTAGATTCTCCTTTTCTTCTATTGCAGAAACTTTAGATTCAAACCTAGGGGACAAAGATCTTAGAACATTTTCAACCACAACAACCTCTTTTATTTCTTCACCCAAATTTTTCATACAATTAACAATCTCATTTAGACAAAGAAAATAGTTAGCCACACTTTCATCATTATACATCCTGAGATTTTCATATTGAATCCTGAGGGTTTGAAGTTTTGCTCGTTTTACCTGATCATCTCCTTCATAGCTCAGAACAATCTTGTCCCATATCTCTTTTGCGGATTTAAACTGCATTACCTTGACAAATTCTGATTGAGATAGGCATCCTAATAGAGTATTGATCGCCTTTGCATTTGTTTCATATTTCTTCCTCTCAGTCGGATCTGTAGGAGTTGCTGATGGAAAAGTATACCCTATATCTATGATATCCCAGACTTCTGTACCAAGAGATTGAAGATAGGCAGTAACTCTTACCTTCCAATAAACGAAGTTTGCCCATCAAAAATCGGTGGCCTGATTGATGCTTCCCTCTCGTAGTTGCTCATGATGAACGATCTTCCTTCAAGTGATCAAGCTTCTTCTGAAGGACCTGCTCTGATACCAATTGTTGGAAATAATACTGAGAGGGGGGGTGAATCAGTATTATCAAGTCAAATATTCCCTTTTTCAAATTCAGATGATATACACTACTTCAATAGCCTGAAACCTGCGTGCATACGCTTCTGAGTATGTAACAACTTGCGTATACGTTGTTTTCCTTCACTGAACTTGCGTATATACGCGCATTATCTGAACTGAACCTGCGTACAGATCTACAAAAGATAATTCACTCTTTCAAATATTCAGGCACTGATTAGCCTAGAGTATCAGATTTATAGATCATGCATGCGCCATATATAACAGATCAAAATCATGCAAAGATATTATCATTCAAGCCAAGAGATTATGACCCGTCAATAGAACTTATCCTTCTTTGCGCTAAGGTTCCTCCTTCATTCAGATCCAGATCTGCTCCACAACTCTAATCACCAATATTTCAGATCTTGCACTTTATCAGATATTCAATAATAATTCAGATGATACTTTGCCACATGATCTCCTTCCTCTTTTATAGTTTTAGGCCTTCCACAATACCACGGTCCAAAACCATAATAAACCAATACCACAGACCCAATACTTGGGATCAACACTTCTGACGAGGTACCATGGTCCAAAACCATAGATTCAAATACCAAGGACTAACTACCACCGACCAAGGGTAAGTTCTCCAACATATACGCGCTTTTCCTTGCATGAAAGTGCGTGTATACGCATACATGCCTTTGAAACGTCTAACCCGTGTGTATACGTGTCTTCGTCTAGATGAACCTACGTATATTTCTTTTCCTTCATTCTGAAAGCCTGAATTGAGATCTGTTACCAAAGAGAGTTGCCATCAAGGACAGCACCTGTGCCATAGCTCCAAACCTGTGCCATAATGCCAACAGTTGTATCCCTGAAGGTATAAGCTTTAATATGTCAACCTAGAGTCCATACAAACTTAAGAGTTGTCTCACACTATTTATGCAAGAATGTCTTTTTATCACCATTTTTAATACATATATTAACCTATCTAGTGATAAAAATTGTATCTCTCATAAGATGAAAGTAGGATTCATTTGGTGAAGAAAACACTTAGTTTAAACAGACTTCAAATAGTTGAACTAATTTCCAAAAAATGCATTGTATACTAATTTGTAGGAAAATAAAACTAACTTCTAATTTTAGATGAATAAAGGTTTCAGGAATATAAATTCTATTCTACTCTTGCAAAAATGTGAACTTAATCCTACTTTTGCATAATAGGAACTGACATAAGCAAAAATAAATCAACAATGAAATAAAAAAAAGGTGATCCTCAAGAGATAATTGTTTCCTTCCTTAATTCCTTAGTTCACTAAATCATATCAAGAAATGTTGTTCAATGTATTTTCAAGTGGAATGTTCACTAACCATGAAATAAAGTGTTAAACAAAAATTTCATATCTATCCTAGAGGAAACTTTGTAATGTTATAGGAATGTTGTACAATCTTAAAGGAAATTCTAAATTTGAGATTAATGCATCAACTTGATTGTGTAAAACCTAGAACCCATAAACAAGCCTATTTTTAGCATATATGTTTCATTAGAACAACCCAACAAAATAGAAAAATAAAATTAGGTATTATATTGTATCCAAATTTCTCGTATGGTGGAAAATGGGTCTACTTACTAGTGGAAATCACTACCCCAAGCAAGAGTACTTCTAATTGGGAATTGTGATCAAGAAAATCTCCCTCAATATTGTTAGAAGATTTTTTTTTACCATCAACAAAGTGGATCTTGACAAATAAAATCTTTAATCAAGCTAGGGACATTTCATAGGTCATCTATTGGAACGCCATGTTTCGATCAAATGAAGTCTTGGATTTCTAGTAATGAACATGCCATAGTGTACCCTATTTTACCAATAATAGCACATGAATTCATACACATCAATATAAATTTTTGTCCTCCTTATGATAGTGGATACTATATGGCATAACCTTCACAATGGATCACACCTTATATATCATGTGTTTTATTTTTGGTTTGGTGTGTGATATGAGCACTTTTATTTTGTGTGTGGATTGTTTCGGATTGATGCTTATCATGCTTGACACTTGACTAGTATATGTTAGTAAGACCCCTTAGATTTTTCATAACATAACCATGGTGATACTAGGGGGTTATGTACACTAATCCTCTAATAATGTTGACATTTGTCACAATAATTGAGTGTTAATAAAAGAATGCATGTACATTAAACAATCAATTTCCACTAATATCTATGGAAGTCATAAGTAAAACATGAACCATATATCACTAATATATCATATCCAAAACTTCCAAAATAAAAATAAGAAAGGAAAAAGTACATGGTCTTGTTCTTATTTGATCCATGTTTTCCTTCCACTATGTGATTTAACCATGGCTCTAATATTTTGGATGACTTTTACAAAAATGGGTGGCATCTTTATAGTGACATCCACTAGATTTGAGGTACATGATTTTGATACTAGAATATAAGGATAGCCATTTACCTAGATCTCCACTTGCATTATTTCCCATCTGTATTGTTTTTAATGTGTATTCATTAGATTGCGACATTAACCCTTCATTATTGCACATTGTAACTTACATGATAGTGCATACCCTTCATGGATGCCTTAGACTAACACTTTATTTATAATTTGTTGTCCATGATGTTACATTTTATAGGCTTGGGAATCCTCATATAGACCCTCAATGACACAAAGTTGAGCCTTATTATTCTCCCTTCAACTAGATTCTAGACATATTTTGAAGAGGATTGTAAACATTTTTATGTTTCATTATGGTCACATTTTCTTATTGTTTCTAAAAACTCATGCCCTCTATCTCATTGCTATTTTCCTTTGCTTCACTCACTGCCACTACAATCATGTTTTTCATCTTCCCATTTGCATTAGTTTTTCCTCGACTTTGTGACTATAGCTTTCATTGAGAGATCATGGTAATGAAGAAATATACTTTGCTAGCCTCATCGCTTTACTCTACTTAGGGTGGTTTCACTAACTTTAAACTAGAAAATTACCCATTCATACCACTTGTTTCTCTATAATGAACTTTCTTTTGTCCTATTTATTCTTTTTAAAAGATGAAAGATGAAAATTTTACTCTTCTTTGTTTCTCATACTAGTAAAAATATGAAAAGGATAGCATACCTTTAACTATTTTTTGATCTTGTTAAAATTAAAAGAAAGGTACACCATATCAATATTACTTATCTTCTCTTTCATGCTTGCTAGCTATGAAGGATACACTAAAAAAAGAGGGTTTATTGGTGTGACCATTAAAATCTGTTTGTAGAAATGGAAATGTAAGTCATATCACCCTTGAAATTAGGGGAATTTAGAGGCCTAAAATGGGCCTCCTAAGGAAAATAATAAAGCAATGGTTAAAATAATAAAATAGGAGTTATTATTTTTTAACTGAAAATAAATAAAACTAATTTTTTATTATTATTGTATTCTCAACTGATCTCCTCATAGGTTTACTCAAATGTGAAGTTTGGTTACTCATTGGATGGAAAACTAAATTTTGCACCCAATGAGTACTCACTCTACATACATTTTAGTATACATGCACCCAAAAAATGAAATTACAACAAAATTAGCATTACACAATAGTAATTTGGTAGCATTTATTCATGAGCACCGTGCAAAATCATGAAATACATCCAAACCCACTCTACATACATTTTAGTATATACACACCTAAAAATAGAAATTACATGAAAAAATGTGTTTCATAAACATATTTTTTCATTTATTTTCATTATTTTCATATAAACCAATATAAACCAAACCAATGCTTCTAGAGGCCAAACCAACTCAACCCTCAACTAGTGATTCCACATAATGGTTGGAAATCACTAACACTAGCCAGATTAGTCTCTAACCAAGTTGTCCAGGGCTCCAGGAACTAGTAACTCAACCCACAACCTTCCATGGCTTCTAGAGTGTTTGTCCAACCCAAATCAGGGGACTAGTAACTCAACTCACCAAGGGCTCTAGAGGTTTGCCTCAACCTAGGCTCTAGGAATTGTAACTCAACACACGTTGTTCTAGGGCTTCCAAAGTGTTTGTTCCAACCCATAGCCATAAGGAATTATGGGCAATAATCATAAAAAATAGTCTAGTGGAAAAATCCACAACACCATGGCTATCCATGAAATGAAAAGGCAAGGACAAAACCACTATTAGTCCAGGAAATCCTCTATGCCAATGACAACACATAACCAAATGATCACATGTATATACCATGCATTCATAAATCAATAAGGAAATAACACATGCAGCCTCTTACCTACAAAGAAATATAGTTGTAGTTGTTGATCCACCTGTTCCCTTGAGCTTTCCTGCTTTCCTTTTCCTTCTTTCTCCAAATCCAAGTGAAACTAGAATGCTCCAAGAATGCTCTAAGTGTGTAACACCCTCCTCCCACGTTTACCCAAGTTAACTGCTCTATCAGGGTAAACATGTGACAAGAGGCTACTATGATGTGATTCGACTCCCTATGTACAGTTAAGGAAGTCGAAAAAATAAAGCAAAACCAGTATGACCTTCCACACATGCTACAGAACCTTCGGGAGCCAACCAACCCTTCCACGTGACCAACTCCTACGAAAACTCAAGATTTCACTATTCTAGACCCTTAGTCGCTCCCTTGACAAGCCATGCATACGACTGAGGCCTTCCAGTTACTCCCACGACAAGGAATTCCAACGACTATGGAATTTTTGTGCCATTTATGAGCTAGCGACCCTAGATTCTGTGCCACCTTCTTAGGGCTAGGTTTCAGGCCACTGGCCAGAACATCATGAAAATTTTTGAAATGATAAATAACAATGGAATAAGGCTACTAATTCAATCATTGGTATAAGTAATTGATTTGACCCCTACTATCCATGATAGCAATTTCGACAAACATGTCGTAAATATGAAATCTACAAATCATAACAATGGATCTGAGCATAGGGGTCTCATACTTATTTGAGATTCATAAGGGAGAATTGGTGCCTTATCATAATAACTGCATTATCATCTATTATTTCATATATTCATTGTTCATTTGTGTGTTAATAAAAACATGATGAGAGACATACATTAAGACTGTCATAAAACATCCTCTTAACCAACATATATTCAATAGAAATAACAAAGATATAAAAACCATAAAAACCACATATGAACAATTATATTTACCCATAAAATACAAGAGGAAAGGAGATCTTATTAACATATGAAAAATGGAACTAGGTATGGGACTTCCATGTACCACCCAACCATAGATTGGTTGAACCAAATATTTATTTCAATCAATCACCCATGTGCCATATTCCAAGCATGAATATGGGATCTCATGGAACAAATCAAACAAAACCAAACCTGGGCTTACAAGGGCAAATCCACCTCAACCCTCAATAAGTGATTCCACCTCATGTTCAGACATCATTAACCATCACTAGTTAGTCTCTACCTAAGTTGTAAAGGCCTCCATAACATTTGTTCGAACCAGGGCTTCCAAGAGTGGTAACTCAACCCGAGACTGTTGTTAGGCTTCCAGATCATTTGTCTAACCAGGGCTTCCAGGACTAGTAACTCAACCCACCAAGGGATTCTAGATCATTTGTCCAACCAAGGATTTCAATACTAGTAACTCAAACCAAGCTATTATAGGGCTTCTAGAGAATTTTTCCAACTAAAGCTTCCATCAACTAGTAACTCAACCCATATCCATGAGGAACATAAGAACCAATTGGAAAAAAAAAAGGAAAGACACCCACAAAACTATGGTTATCCACAAAATGGAAAGTCTAGAAAAATCCACCATCAATCTAGAAAATCCTCCATGCCAATGAAAAATCATAACCAAGAAACCACATTCATGACAAAAATAGAAAGGAAAACATACATGCAACTCAGTACCTACAAGAAAAACCTGTTGTAGTTTCTAATCCTGATTTTCTTTTTTGCTTTCCTACTCTTCCTTCGCCTTCTTGCTTCAAATACCAAGTATGCCACACTCCTCCAAGAGTGCACCAAGAACACTCTAAGTGTCCAAGAGTATGAGACAGGGAGAGAGTAAAAAATGAGAGCTCCAAAACTGAACTGATAAAAAGCTAACAGTGAAAAAAGCCATGAATTGATCCTTAAAAGTCTTTTTATCATTTAGGCCTCTATTTTCTTCAATTTTCTTTATTTTTCCTTCATTTTCCTCCTCACATGTAGCCTATGACCTTTCACCTTCCTTTTCTCCTAATTTCCAATATTTTCATAAATAAATGCCAAATAATGTCTCTTGCCTTTCCAAAGCTTTTTCCAATTTCCTTAGCCATTAATAAACTGAAGTGACACCCCACTAGGATGTTTTTCCCACCATTCAACTTGGAATATGTGTCCCATTACATTGGTCTTATATTGTTTTACATGAATTTTTAATTGGGGTTGTTACAAAACCCTCCCTCTTGGGGGAACATCGTCCTTGGTGTTCAATGACACCTACAACTAACAAGGCTATTGAAAAGCAAAACATACTACCCATGGAGCTTTATAACTTAGCTCATTGCAATATTGACAATGACCACTACTAAAAACATGATAACCATACCGTTTATTGGAGATTTATAACACAACTCGTTACGATATTTACAATAACAACCACATATATGCTCATACATATTTTCTTTGATGAACAAATAAAATGATATGATGATTATATCAATAAAAAGGGGATCCATAGGCTCACACCTCCACCCTCAAAGTAATACAAGGATTCACTTCCTTCCTAGGAAGTCCATAATCCATTGTTAAAGTCAAATCTGCACTCAATGTCCAACGCTACAATCCTGTGCCACTTTTTCTCTCAGTGAACAATTATCATCTCATGTTTCTAGGGCACACTCCTAGTGTGCATTTGATTCCATTTGGCAATGATAATGACCAGAAAAAATGTACTCCTTGGTGTTCCCTTCTCTACTACGTATTCCCTCTGGCATTCTAGTCACCCCCTCTTGTGTAGTCACACACCTTCCAAATTCCATGGGCATCCTGTTCTCTACTACAAAGTCCCTCGGGTGAGCCCTTACTTCGCAAGGTTTCCTCGCATCAAAAGTTCAAAAAATAAGGCATATCCATAACTCAAAATTGTCATACTGGTCATATCATGATCATGGCAATCAATGGACACTCTTGGGTACTAGTGTGCCACAATGGCCCTTGTCCTAAAGTGCTTTACCAACATACTTTTGCATTTTCCAATTCCCTTCAATGACGCTGCTAATTCTTGCAATTGGTTTCAACCACCCAACTAGGCATTTTCATGTTTTCTTGTACCAAGCACATAACTTCCATTATATTTAAAATAAATTGAAATAAATTCATATCATACCTCATCGATAGCTCGTCAATAAGGTACAATTGCAATATTATTCACTTCCTATCACAACAAGTCAAAATAGCTCTTTACCAAATCATTATGTCCAAACATATCACATCTGGTTAGCTCAAAACACAACCATTATAGATCAAAATCATGAATCGTATACCATCATCATTAACAAGAATCATAGATCACATTTTCCCATCATAAATTAGAATCATAGATCGCATCTAACCATCATAAATCATAATCCTAGATCAAATGCATAAAAAAACTGAAATAAAATGTGGATACTTATCCTTCAATTGGTCCTTGCTTTTGCCTTTGTTCTTTCCATACGCACACCAGATCAGTTACCAAACCTGGAAAGCACCCAGTGCATTTACTTCTCTTGAATCATGTACACATACACACAATGTACATCACAACACATACATCCACACATGATGTACAACACCATACAATTCATACTCCTACACTTGATATACATCATGACACATATACCTACACCTGGTGTACAACACAACACAATTCATACTACTACATTCGGTGTACACATAGTATGACACAATGAATACACATGCCATGATACCTCAACTACACAATCCATATACATAGTACCACATCCCTGCAATGCAACATGTACTACATGCACACAATACCACATGTACATCATTACCTTATGTACAACATGTACACAGTACCACCTGTACACAGCGCCACCTCTAGAATGTGTACACAACACTAGATGTACACTGTACCACATACATGACATGTACACGACACCACATGTACACAGAACCACATGCACGACATGTACACCACACCACCTACACACATCGCCACATGTACAACATGTACATAACACCACATGCACACAACACCACATCTACAATCATGCACAGAACACCATATGTACATAGCACCACATGTACAACTTGCACACAACACCACATCTATAATCATGCACACAGCACCATATGTACATAGCACCACATGTACAACATGCACACAACACCATATGTATATAGCACTGCATATACAACATGTGCATAGCACCATATGTACACAGCACTGCATATCCAACATGCGCACAACACCATATGCACAGAACACCGCATATCCATCATGTGCATAGTACAATATGTACATAGCACCTCATATCCAACATGTAGGCAACACCATCTATACCCAGCACTACATATGCAATATACACACAACACCATATATACAACATACACAAAATATCATATGTACACAACACTATATATGTTGCATGTACACAACATTAGCACTACACATCTAGTGTCTCTCCGCCATCCATGCTCATCCTAGAATGTCACAGATCATGATGTTATCATTTCGTTGATGTATCTCTCAACATTACTTGTCCATAACGTAAAAATAGGCATAGTATAAACACATAATATCAACTCATATCCACATGATACTGACCTCATAATTTGTCGAGGTTACTCTTCCCACTTGATTCCCCGTAGAACCAGGAACCTCTTTCATTCCATTCACCTGAATAAGCAATCATTCCTCCACAAGAATGATCCCTGATAACCCTGTCAGACAGTGACATAGATACATAGATACATACATTCATACATATATATAATCATTAACATAAAACAAAAACGATCCATGAATACCTTGTCATACATGACATACATACATACATACATACATGTATACATATATAGACATCAACACAATCATGATCACAACATAATTACTAGATACCGTAAGGTTAAGGTTAAGAGAACTCCCTTTATTTGTGCACAACATTGAGAACAATTGTTCCCAACATAGCCAATGTATCTAAAGCCTCAGATCCATTTACTTCACCTTTCCTATTACCTTTCTCATGACTGTCCTGCCATTGTCCATTTACCTAATGAACCCAACCAATCCAATTGGATGTCATACTCTTGCCTTTAGCTACCCTTATACATGCATTGAGCTTCATCTAGGTATTACATTACCTATTGGACTTCATTCATCTCTCCCTGAGCTCCACTAACTTCCCTCTTTCCCAACCAAATCCCAAGACCCTCAAAACATAAAAGGAAATAACAAGAAATCCAATAAGAAGAGAACCATGAAAAACAATAGAAATACAACATCACAAACAAAGTGGCAAGGCCATGCACCAGATGCAATCAAAACCCATAAATAAATATCAAGCAAATCACAAAATATCGATGGAAGAAAACTCCCAACAAACACCATGACTCTAACCCATGGGTTCCCAATGCCTCCAAAGGAATGCTCAATTTGAGCCTTCTTCAGGATTTCATGGAAGTCTCTTTTTCCATGCAGTCCCTGCATCATACTATCATAAACACATAATTGTCAATGTATAAATAAATATAACAATACATCAGTTACCTTACCTTGTTGTACCCACTACATTGACCTGTAACTGAACTCATACATATATCATCTTTCAAGGGACTCCATTCCCTTGATGAATCCAACCATAGCTAAAAACTAGATTAATATATTTTTCAAATAAATGTTCATGAATCAAGCACATATCCATATAATATTAGACAAAATAACAGTTATGAAGACTTCATGTATTCAAAGCATTCATTCATTTGGAATTGCAGTTTCCAAACATATCCATAGCAATTCTCACCCAATTTCTTTCCTTTACCTTTACTTTGTTGCAACTGAGTCTTACTACGTATTGTCACATCACCCAAGGGATAGTTTTATAAACAAATCAGCTATTACCTTGTCATGCTAATAACATGTTAGGCCCCTATAATACTAGTGATTCCCCAATTACTATTTTCATTGTATCCCTTATTGTTATTATTCTGCCCCTATTGTCCCCATATTGTTATTAGTATGCCCCATAGAAACCCACTATTGTTATTTTTTTGCCCTTATGTTATTACTATTATGTCGGCTTGATTACATTGTGACCCCTCAAACTCCTATCTATAGAAGGGAGGTTTAGTCATTTGTATCATCCAAGGATTGTTCATTTGTATAATGTAAAGGAGGTTGCCCCCTTGAAGAGGCTGAATTCTAAATCATTGATCTATATTTTCTATCTTTTTGTGAGCTGGTTTCCTAACATTTGGTATCAGAGCTTTGGATTCTAGGGTTTCACTGCTCCAAACAGATGATCGTGGAATTTTCGCTCTAACTTTTTTTCTGAGATGTTTCCGAAGCTAAAACAAAAACCCATTTGGGCCAAAATCGTTCTAAACTTTGGGTCCAAATTTCAGAGCTTGTCTCATTATATTTGCGGAGAAATAATCTGAGGAAGTTGGCATTTTTGTAGACTCCCGAATTACATTCCAAACAGGTTACCTGGGGAACATCGTTATAACTTTTGTTTTGAGCATCAGATTGAAATTTTGTAAGAAGTTTCAGAAAGAGGATGGCCTGTGGTTTTCTTTGTATCAATGTTAGATACTATGGTCGAAACAGTGACACATGGCACATCGTACAAGTTCACTCTCCTGAACTATTCTATAATCAGGTCACCGTGGGAGATTTGGCATAACTCTTCTTTGGAGAATCCAATATTGATCAGACTTGTAGGGTTATAAAAAGGACTCAAAGTGCTACCGCAAGATGATATTTCAGATATTCGAGATCTGCAGTTACAAAGATACAATAGATTCAATATCGAGCTCTTACAAAGTGAAAAAAAGGTTTGTAGTTTTTTTTAATTTTGCATAAGATTGGTTTGAAAAATTAGTTTGAAGGAGTTCAAAGGGAATAGTGAAGAATTATTATCATTAACTAATGCCCTGAAGAAATAAAATGGAAACACCTAGTAAGCAACCTAAAAGCTTTAGCATGACTCATGAAGAAGAGGAAGAAATGCAACATGATATATCAAAATTACAAGACCAAGTACAACAAATTTCACTCTCACTAAAGGTAAATGAATCCAAGATGAATGGCGTGGAAGCTAATATGAATGGCATGCAAGTTAAGATGGATGGCATGGAAGCTAATATGGATGGTTTAAAGAAAGGCGTAGAAGCTAAGATGAATGGCATGGACGATAAGATGGAAGAATTGAAGATAAATTTGAGTAAGTTGTTACAAGAAATGGTCACTAATGGTGAAAGAGTAGTAAAGGAAACTCATGATGAGAACAAACAAAATGTTAATCATGATTTCATAGACTCTAATGTTGGATTGAAGACCCACCATGTTCCAAAAATTGATATTAGGAAGTTTGATGGCAAGGATTTCGGAACATGGATACTACAGATGGAGCAACTTTTCGATCTCCATAATGTGAAAAACACACAAAAGGTACGTATCAAAACTTTATATTTGGAACCAAATCAGTTTGTATGGTATCGATGGCTTTGCTCTCATAAAAAAAATTCACTTGGGCAATTTTTACGGAAGAAATGATAGCACATTATGAGGATACAAAAAGCAACACTTTTTTAACCAATTGATAAATCTCAAACAAAAGAGTTCAATGATGGAGCGCATTGAAGACTTCCAAAAATTGAGCATAAGGGTAAAAGATATTCTAGAGGAGCATAGGATTGATGTGTTCATAGGGACTTTAAAGGATAATATCCAACATGAGGTTCACCTTTGGGAACTTGATTCATGGGAGAACGCATCCAGGCTAGCAAGAAAAATGGAAAGCAAAATTATGGCAACGAGGAAGCCTACCACTCACAACTATAAAGATGGAAGTGTTGTTGCCCCTAGCCTTCCACAACCTACAAGGTTGACACCACAGCAATTGGAAGAAAAAAGAGCAAAAGGGCTTTGTTATAGTTGTGATAACAAATACACTAAAGGTCATAAGTGTGATGAGAAGAAGTTATTCTACATAGATTGTGAAGAGGAGGAAGAAAAGGAACAAGAAATGTCAAAAGAAGAGGATATCCTCCAGGAACAAGCCCTAGATAAAGAAGAAATGAATCTGACCATATCTTGTAATGCATTGGCTGGAATTACCACTCCTCAAACTATCAAGATAGAAGGACATATCAAGAAGAGAAAGGTGATAATGTTGATTGATTCAGGAAGTACCCATAATTTTATTCATTGTAATATAGCAAAGGAATTGAATTGCTCCTTATATCTAGCACCAGATTGTCAAGTGATGGTTGCAAGTGGAGGAACCATAAATTGCTCTGGAAAGTGCCATAATATCAAGCTATCCATGGGAGAATATGTATTGAATAGCCCAATGCTTTCCATTCCAATGGGTGGTGTTGATGTTGTACTAGGAGTCCAATGGCTACAATCCTTGGGTACAATAGCTTTTAATTTTCAAGAAATTTTGTGCAGAAAGAAAGGAAGTTGAATTAAGAGGTATTGTAGGGAAACTAGGAAAGATAATCAGCTCTATCAGTATGACAAAGCTTCTAAAGAAGGAACAACGAGGTGTAATTGCACAATTATGTTCGCTAGAGGTTCCAACATCGAAATCATCTATTTCTCCAGATATCCAAAAAGTCTTGGACAATCATCCCAAGGTATTTGAGACTCCCAAAGGTCTCCCACCTATTCGTGATCATGATCATGCTATTCATTTGATTCGAGGAAGTGTTCCTCCAAACATCAAGCCGTATAGATATCCCTATGCCCAAAAGAGTGAAATTGAACGTATGGTTGCAGAAATGATAGAGGCTGGTATAATTCAACCTAATCAAAGTTGTTTCTCTACTCCAGTAGTATTGGTGCACAAGAAGGATGGATCATAGTGCATGTGTCCAGATTATAGGGAGGTTAACAAGCTCATTATTAAAGATAAATTTCCCATTCCTGTCATTGATGAATTATTCGCTGAATTGCATGGATCAATTTACTTCACCAAGTTGGATCTTTGTTCGGGATATCATCAAATCAGAATGAAGACTGAAGACATTCTGAAAACATCATTTAGAACTCATGAGTGTCATTATGAATTTTTGGTCATGCCTTTTGGCCTTACCAATGCACCTTCTATATTTCAAGGATTGATGAATTCCATTTTCAAACCCTTCCTTAGAAAATTTGTGTTAGTATTTTTTGATGATATACTAATCTACAGCAAGTCTTGGAAGGATCATGTTGAACATGTTGATGGGGTGCTCAAACTATTGAAGGAGAAACAATTATATGCAAAAAGCTCCAAATGTTTCTTTGGAGTACAAGAGGTGGATTATCTGGGTCATATTGTATCTCATGAAGGTGTTAAGGTAGACCCTAGAAAAACTAAATCCATTAAGGAATGGAAAATCCCCACATCCATAAAGCATCTACGAGGATTTCTCGGGTTGAGAAGGTATTATTGCAAGTTTGTTAAGAATTATGGGAGAATAGCAGCACCTCTAACAATATTATTGAAGAAAGATGAATTTTCATGGACTCCAGAAGCAACAAAGGCCTTCAAACATCTTAAAGAGGCAATGTGCCAAGCACCGGTCTTAGCTACACTGGACTTCACAAAAACCTTTATCGTAGAATGTGATGCTTTAGGAAATGGAATTAGTGTTGTTTTAATGTAAGATGAAAGACCCATTGCTTTTGAAAGTCATCTAATCAAGGGAAAGTATTTACACAAAGCTATTTATGAGAAGGAAATGTTGGCAATACTACATGCACTTAAGAAATGGCAACCCTACCTAATGGGAAGACACTTCAAGGTAAAAACGGATCATGATAGTCTTAAATACATTTTAGAACAAAGATTATCCTCTGAAGAGCAACAAAAGTGGGTCACAAAGATGTTGGGTTATGACTTTGAAATCATATACAAAAAAGGGAAGCAAAATGTTATGGCAGATGCACTGTCAAGAAAGGATGAGGATGTGGAATCATTGTTGTGTGCCATTTCTGTTATCCAACCAGATTGGATAAACAAAGCAAGGGAGGAATGGAAGAGTGACGAAGAAGTGTGGGCACTCATTCGAAAGTTACAACAATATCCCAGTACATCTGATACATTTAGCTTGAAAAATGATTCATTATGGTACAAAGATCGCTTATACCTATGTAAGAATTCCCAACTCAAACAAAAGATTCTTATGGAATTGCACACTTCTTCCTTAGGAGGGCACTTAGGATTTTTAAAAACTTACCACAGGGTTAAGAAGGATTTTTTTTGGGATGGCCAAAAATCGTATATTCAAAAGTTTGTGGCGGAATGTTTGGTTTTCCAACAAAATAAAGTTGAAACAATTAAGAGCCCAGTCCTATTACAACCTTTATCCATTACAAGACAACTTTGGGAGGAGGTTTCAATGGATTTTATCACAGGTTTACCCAAGTCTGAAGGAAAGATTGTCATCATGGTGGTAGTTGACAAACTTACCACGTATGCACACTTTTGTGCATTATCACATCCATTTAAAGCTAGTACAGTTTCTACTGCATTTATGGAAACAATTCAAAAGCTACATGGAAACCCAAAGATTATTGTAATCGAAAAAGATCCCATTTTCACTAGGAATTTTTGGACAGAATTATTTTCTTGTCTCAGTACTCAGTTAGCTCATAGCTTATCTTATCATCCTCAATCTGATGGGAAAAATGAGATAGTAAACAAATGTTTAGAAGGATGTCTTCGTTACTTTGTATCTGATAAACAGACACAATGGGTCAAATGGTTGCCTCTGGCTGAATGGTGGTATAACACTTCCTTCCATATTGCAGCAAAAATGACCCCATTTATGGCACTTTATGGATATCATCCACCATTCATCACATTATATTTAAGAGAAAATTCTAAGTTTCAAGCAGTGGAACATCACATCGAGCATCAACAAGTAGTTCTGCAACTCTTAAAGGATAACCTCACGTTGGCGCAGAATAGAATGAAACAACAGGTAGATCAACATCACAGTGAAAGAAGTTTTGATGTAGGTGACTGGGTATTCCTACAACTACATCCATATAAACAAATGTCCCTCAAGCAAGATAAGAAGGATAATAAATTATCACCAAAGTATTATGGTCCGTACAAGGTGTTGCAAAATATTGGTACTATGGCATACAAATTGAAGCTTCCTGCAGCTTCCCGAGTGCACCCAGTTTTCCATGTTTCATGTTTAAAGAAGGTTATAGGTGACAAGCTCCCAGTTCAAACAATATTGCCAAAGCTTGACGAAGAAGGAAAAATCATATTAGAACCGGAAGTAGTCACAGAAACAAGAACTCGACAACTATGAAATCAATCAATTTTGGAGTATCTCATCAAGTGGAATAATTTATCCGCTGAATATTCCACATGGGAGGATGAGAATTTTATACAAAAGCATCCAGAACTACTCAAGCGTTGAGGACAATGCTTTTCGTAAAGAGAGGGACATGTTAGGCCCCTATAATACTAGTGATTCCCCCATTACTGTTGTCATTGTATCCCTTATTGTTATTATTGTGCCCCTATTTCCCCATATTGTTATTAGTATGCCCCATAGAAACCCACTATTGTTATTTTTGTGCCCTTATGTTATTACACTTATGTCGGCTTGATTACATTGTGACCCCTTAGACTCCTATATATAGAATGGAGGTTTAGTCATTTGTATCATCCAAGAATTGTTCATTTGTGTAATGTAAAGGAGGTTGCCCGCTTGAAGAGGCTGAATTCTAAGGCGTTGATCTATCTTTCCTATCTTTTTCTGAGCTGGTTTCCTAACATAACAAGTCTATTGCCCTGCTACTGTTTACACATGTCAGCCACATGTTCCAAAGATCAAGACCACATATATATTAATTTTAAATCAACCTTTACCAAGTCTAAGAACCATTTCATAGTCAATAATCAACTCACGTTGATTTTTCATAATACATAATGCTACAACTAACAACTACTTACACTCAAGTACATATTAGTTGTATCAACACCTATGTGTTAGCACAACCATCCTAAACAAGAAAATTTATTCATTCAATCTTATAAATACATACTCATATCATGCAATTAATCAAACATTCAAACAATAGATAGATGACATAATAGACAACAAACACTCAAACACCAAATGGATGACATAATCAAACATTAAAGCAGCAAGTATCATTCCAAAGAAAACTCATACCTTAATGTATCTCAGGGGAGGCTATCTTGTCTACATAATCAATATAGGTTAGCATGATTTAACATCACAACATATCAACTCAAACATAAATAAGGTCATTATATCCATAACAGTAACTAGCTAACATGTTCACATCATAAACTCATAAACAATTGTCATTCATGCATAATAATCACATATGCACAGACAGTCTAGATTAGTACAACACAATATCACAAATAGGTTGATGTATACCTAAATTTCATAACCCTAACCATATGCATAGGCCAATCGAAATTAGCATAACACATCTAACATCAATATCCTAACTGAAGTGACCATAATCATCCTGTGTATGACTGCAACACATGCAACAACAAGTTATTACCATTCATGGCTATCTAACACATATGCATATGACTACACTGATTAACTAGCATATATCATGTATGTAACCACAAAACAATAGAATGAAAAACATGTATATAACCCTAATGCATATAACAATCCATTAACTAACATATCTACATGCCAAATATACAATACATGTATGACGATCTACTCTTACCCTGAAGTCTAGTGTCGCAATCTCACTCTGATGGTCTATATCTCCCTCTCTATCTTAGCCAACACATTAGCATCATAACAACCAACAACATCATGATGACACAAAATACATACAATGACCTCACAATGCATATTTGACCTACTATACATGCATAAGTATAACCATGAAAATGCATACATAACAACATATAGACACTAACATGCATAACAATTTCATATACAACTGATATGCATTCATGACAAACAAATCCAAATAACAACATCATCAAATCCTATATATCAACACAATTGTAAAAATGACTACCACCATGCATACATAACAAGCACACATACATCCTTCATACATACATGACAAACACAATCGACCCATCCATCCCAGGTGTTGAACCATGCTCTGATACCACTTTGTGATATCACATTTCACCCAAAGAGAGCATAAACCAAACATCACCCAAAGACAATGGAACCCGCTTTGATTCCACTCTATGGTATCAGATATCACCCAAAGAGATCAGAAACTAGACATCACCCAAAAATAATGGAACCATGCTCCGATACGACTTTGTAACACCCTCCTCGCACATTTACCCAAGTTAACTAGCTTTCTGGGGTAAACTTGTGATGAGAGGCTACTATGATATGATTCAACTACCTATGGGCAGTTAACAAAGTGGAACTGATAAAACAAAACCATTCTAACCTTCCAAACATGCTACAAAACATTCAGGATCCAACAAACCCTTCTAGGTGACCAACCCCTGAGACAACTCAACATTTCACTGATACAGACCCTCAATTGCTCCCTCGACAATCCATGCATGTGACTGAGGCCTTATAATCACTCCCACAGTAAGGCATGCCAGTGAATGTGGACTTTTCATCCAGTTTTGAACCAGCAACCCTGGATTATGTACCACTTTTCAGGGCCAAGCCTCAAGCCACTGCCCAGAACTTCATGAAATTTGAGAAAGGACAAATAAAAATGGAATAATGCAATCATTGTTACAAGTACTTGATCTGACCCCTACTATCCATGACATAAATTTCTTCAAACATGTCACAAATATGAAATCTATAGGTCATAACAACGGATTTGAACATAGGGGTTTCATACTTATTTGAGATTCATAAGGAAGCATTGATTCCTTATCACAATAGCTGAATTATCATATATTAGGTCATATATTTATTTTTCATTTGTGTTGTCTTAGTGGGTCTTGACCCAGATTCAGAGTTAATTTTGCTAAACAAATCCCTACACTACTGGCCCTTTCAGCATCAACCCATGGAGTGCGGAATGAAGTCTCACTCAAAGAAATATGGGGGGATGCTAGAACCAAGTTCCCGCACCCAGAGATGAGCGTGATGTCATTTTATGCCTTAAACCTGCCTTTGTGTAGATCGATAAGCCCTTATATCTTACCGATATAACTTCCTTTTATCAACCTCTAGACCTTCACGAAGATCTATGATTGTCTTTTGCAGACCTTAAATAGGTAAATCATCCACTTACACACCTCTTTAATTACCCTTAAATCCATATTTACCGAGATCGGCTTAAATGTTTGATAAATTTAACATGCAACAGGATATTCTTCGCGTAAACAGTTATTATTACTAGCATTCATATGACACTATAAATCATGTAAATTCGTGCATCAATGCAGCATTAATTCATAACCCCATCATTCATCATACATAAGAGTGCATTCATCATAATAGAAATAAATAGACAAAACACATGAATTGCTGGAATAATCGATTTATTAATGCTTCAGTTCTTCTTACAGACTCAAGACTTCCCTACGCACATAGCTGCAGGGGTCTGCACACTTAGCTACGGACTTTACTCTATGCCTCTGTGCACATAGCTATAGATCCTCTCTTCTACTCTAAGACTTCTTCGCACTTACTCTTAATGGCCCATTACATTCATCTTCATTCTTTGTCACTTACTTTTGATTCTCTAGGAATTTCCTTTTTATACAATCCCATGGTTCACGGACCATGGGTAGGTCTATACAAGCTGACACAACTTACATAAAAGAAGGGTAAAACCCTTTATGACACTTTACTATCTACCTACTCCGTGACCACAACTTGCAGAGACTTTACATTCTTTACAAAAAAACTTGGGCTTTTTGCCCCAAAATTGACCCTAGGGGAACTTGTCCCAACAGGCCCCCAATAGAAATATTGTGAATCACCCCCAAGTCACTCTGCTGGCACAAATATCTTACTGTAGAGACCTCCCAGCTCTACTTGTGCCAATGATACCTCAGCCGCGCTCTGCATGGCTGCCTATTTGATCTACTCCACCAGTTGCTTTGTTGCTGGTCTTGCACTATCTTCCTTGATCTGGTGCTGTGTTCTCTATAGGCTTTCCAGCTTCTCCTCAATGGTGGTAGAGATAACGTAGGCCTTGTCTAGCCAAGGCCCCAATATGGCCTTGAGGACTGCCTCTTTCCGTTGCGATGCCTCTACCTGTTCGAGCAATTGTTTTGCATCACGCAGCTTGGTCAGTCACTGTGATATAGTGACGGTGCGCGCCGTCGCTCTTGCTTCATCATATTTCTACTACAATTCATGGGCTTTTGTATTCAACCTCTACATGTTAGGATCTTCCTAGAGCACCGTGACTACCTCCATGGATTGCTCGAAGAGCGGGGTGCAATCTGCCACCGCGGCATCTACTGCTGCGACTCCATCCTTTACAGCTGTTGCGTGTTATTCTCTGACCTTTGGTGGAGTTGAAGGTTGTGACTTCAACTCAAGCTCTGTTATCTTTAGGTTTAGTTCAAACGGAACCTTGGCCACTTCCATCTTCACATAGTGCACACCTGGAACAAACTTCCTTATCTTCACGTCCGCAGGCGCTTCCTCTAGGATATGCAGTTCAGGGACTGTCCTTCATGCCTCAGCCACCACGGCTATAGTTTTTCTATTTTGCACATGTAATTTATTCCATGCCTCCAATGCTAGTGTCTTCTCCAGGAACATCTGTTCATTGTATACCTTGTACTCGCTAATCATGCTTAGCGTGCGCTGCTCCCGGGCCTTAATCTCTGTGATCACACCTACTTGCAGTCTGTGAAGGAACTCACTGGGGAGTACAACCAAGTTGAGGCCCACATTATTCAAAGTGCTGACAATAGCCTTGTCAACGGCCACCTCCATATTCAAAGCTCCATCAGATAGTGTGAATTCCTAGAGATCCATTGACCAAACCAATTATGCTGCCTCCCTGAAGTCTAGTTTTTTGGATCTGCATCTCGCGCAGACCCGTCTGTATGGAAACCAATGCTTGCTTCTGTTGCTTCTCAAACTTCTATAGTAGTTTTATTGTTATATCCCACACCTTATTGCCAATATCATCCAAGTTTCCCTTTGTCAAGGTAATTGGATCTAGTGATGACTTGGTGGATTTCGTCTTTTTGTGCGGTCCTTCCTTTTCTTGCTCCCTATACTACTTCACTGGGAAGGGAGTCTTTCTTGTTGATCTCCACTTCCCTATTCTAACCACTCTTCCTCCTCCGTTTGGGGTGAAGGAGACTTCTGACTCCTTTCGGAGCTGCTCTCTTCTTGATCTGCCTATTCCTTCATAGTGCACTCTGCTTCTCTTCAAGCCTTCTACTCAATCTCCCTCTTACTCTTCTCAGCCAACTGCTGATCCTTCAGTCTAGCTGCTTCCTTTTTCTTCTCTACCATTGGAATCACCCAATTAGATTCTTCCACTGGTTCAATAATACCCACTGCCAACATTTTGTCCAACTCCAAGCGTACCTTTTCCTTGTACGTAGGACTAAGGCGATATGGCCTCTGCTTAACAGGTTTCGCGTCTAGTTTCAACATTATTTTCATCACTCCTAAATCACCTATGATGCCTTTTAAGTCTGAAAAATTTGTGGGAAACAAATCCTGGTACTCACGGAGAAAATCAACGATCTTATCCACTGTGGCATCATCCCAATAGTCCCCTATCTTCGGCTCCACATCTGTTCCAATGTTCACTTGTCTATTTTTCAGCGGTGCAGTGATATCAGGATTCTCTATCTGCGGTCCCTCAACTTTGCGGTGACCTTCTGCCTGTTTGATATTAATGTCCCTTGGATCCTCGTCTTCTTCTTCAGTGGTCACATTGTAGCACTCCAGCGCATGGCACAGCTGGGTGGTCCAATCTAGTTGAATCAAATCCAAGGGATCCTGTGGTATTCTGAAGATCGCTGCCTTGACCTCCTACAACACTTCGTCAATTCATTCGAATCCATCCTCAAAGCTGAATGTCATAAAAAATCCCTGTCTCAAAATATCCCTTTCGTCCGTGTCGTGGTGGAGCTCTATTTCCAGGAACCAATTCATTGGTATTAAATCCAAAGTGTGATAGAACAAATGAACCCACTTCGGTTGTGGCTCTACTTCATAAGTGTCAGTCCATTTTTCTAAGTGATTGCATGGATCACTCCTCCCATCATATTTCTCTGTTAGCCAAAATTTTGGGTGACTAAACCACAACCTCATCATTTTTTGGTATTAACGCCATCCATCAAAACTACCTGTGTGCGTATCCCACCATCTTGCGAGCATAGCGCCAAATCCAAGGCTTGGAAGCAATGCTTCTCAGGCACTTCCATTTCAAAAGCATCCAAAAATTTATCTATGTCAGTTAGACCATCATAATAAGGAAAATTCCTTACCTCTGATGATCCACAATGCAATGATTTATTCATCATGTTATAGCGCAGCGTAGATACTTCATGCAACCTATTCTTCCAGTGTTTGAACTCCTCATCTGAATTAGATGTACAAGAAATTTCACAGTCCTAGGCAATGCATCCATTAGCTGTCGGATTCACCCAATCTTGGTCTCACACTATTATTTTGTAGATCTGGTCCAAATCATCATCACTTTCATAATCACAGGCTGATTCAGTATAGTGTGGTCCTTCTGGAGGGTCTAAAGGTACTACTACATGGAGCGATTTCTTCTCAAATGGCATTGTCCACTTCTTCATATTGATCACCCCATTCATGTCAAAAGCCCAGTCGATCCCAAGGAGCATAGTGTATGGATTGTTGTCTTCGATAATCTCTATCACTTTGAAATCAGTCAACACGCTCGCGCCTTCAATATATATTGTCAGTCCTTGCAATCTTCCCATGGGGATAATATTTTGTTGCTTTACCATCCTCAATTGAATCAGAGACCACTGCAGCATAGGTCTTCCCATTCTCTCCCATGTCTATTTAGGAAAAACATTCATGTCCGACCCCAAATCCAGAATAACTTGATCCATTTCATACTCCCCTATTTGTGTAGTGAGTCTCATCTCACACCCAGTCCTTACCATATGCTTACCAAATTTTCTGAATACGTGATGTACTTCAAGGGAATTTTTTTTCTGGCACACTTATTTATTAACTCCTGTAACCCTTTCACATCCTTGCTATTGCGTAGTAGCTTCATATAGGTCTCCAAAAAGGTTTTAAGCATGTAGGGGTCCATTTCTTCAGACGGTTGATCCTGGCTTTCTGAGGTAGAGGCCTCAGCGAAGCTTTCCTTCACTTCCATGAAGGTTTCTTTCACATGCTCCAAATCAAAGCCAACTTATTTTTCTGGGGCTTTGCGGACCCATTCACTCCCTTCAGGCTACTTTCCCTTATGGTCGCCACTTCGCAGCACGATATTCACATTAGGATCCTCTTTGTGGGATTTAGCCCTCATCATTTGTAGGTTTTGGGTAAGCTACTAAGGCCGCATCCCCTTTTCCTACATCTTAGCTATTAATACAGGGTAGTCTTCTATCACGTGGTCAAATTGAGTACATTATCGGCAAAACAGGTGCATCAGGTTCATACACTCTCATGCATAGTGTCTTGGCACTCCACAATTGTAGAAAATAACTTGTCCCTGGCCTCTCGTGGGTCCTCCTCCTCCTTGACCTAGTCCATACCCTTGATATTGTTATGAAACCAGCTCAAGAAAAAGATAGAAAAGATAGATCAACGCCTTAGAATTTAGCCTCTTCGAGGGGGAAACCTCCTTTACATCACATAAATGAACAATTCTTGGATGATATAAATGAAAAGACCTCCTTTCTATATATAGGAGTCTAAGTGGTCATAATATAATCAGAGCCGACATAACAATAATAATGTAAGGGCACAATAATAACAATAGTGGGCTTCTATGGAGCACAATAGTAACAATATGGGCACTACATGGGTACATCAATATAATAAGGGGGTTGTACTAATAACAATAAGGGGTTAGACTAGTAGTATAGGGGCCTAACATGCCCCTCTCCTTCAAAAAGTGTTGTCCTCAACGCTTGAGTAGTTCTTGATGCTTCTGTATAAAATTCTGGTCCTCCCATATGGAATCTTCAATAGGTAAGTTCTTCCACTTGGTGAGATACTCTAAACTTGATCGATTTCGTAGCTATCGGGTTCTTGTTTCTGTGACTGCTATAGGTTCCAATATGATTTTTTCTTCTTCTTCAATTTCTGGCAATATTGTTTTAATTGGGATCTTTTGTAACTTTTGAATAAGTGGCCATACTTCTTCATCCTTCTTCCATTCATCCCTTGCTTCGTTTATCCAATCTGGTTGGATAATAGAAATAGCACAAAACAATGCTTCCACATCCTCATCATTGAAGAGTCTTCCCATTCGGTAAGGTCGCCATTTTTTAAGTGCATGTAGTATTTCCAACATTTCCTTCTCATAAATAGCTTGCTTGAGATGTAGCAGTAAAAATACCCAATCACCTACATCAAAACATTTTCCACTACGATGTTGATCTACCTGTTGTTTCGTTTGATTTTTCACTGAAGTGGCATTATCCTTTAAAAGTTGGAGAACTTGTTGTTGATGCTCGATGTGATCTTTCACTGCTTGAACCTTTTTCTTCTTGATATTTCCTTCTATCTCTAGAGTTTGAGGAGTGGTAATTTCTTCCAATCCTTTACAAGATATGGTCGGATTCATTTCTTGATGCTCGATGTGATCTTTCACTTCTTGAACATTTTTCTTCTTGATATGTCCTTCTATCTTGATAGTTTGAGGAGTGGTAATTTCGATCAATGAATTAAAAGATATGGTTGGATTCATTTCTTCATTCTCGATGTGATATTTCACTTCTTGCACCTTTTTCTTCTTGATATGTCCTTCTATCTTGAGAGTTTGAGGAGTGGTAATTCTTGCCAATGCATTACAAGATATGGTCTGATTCATTTCTTCTTCCTCTGGGGTGGGGTCCTGGTGTATATTTTCTTCTTTTGATGTTTCTTGATCCTTTTCTTCCTCCTCTTCATATTCTATGTAAAATAATTTCTTCTTAGCACACTTATGACCTTTAGTGCATTTGCTATCACAATTGTAACAAAGCCCTTTTTCTCTTTTTTCTTCCAATTGTTGTGGTGTAACCCTTGTAGGTTGTGGAAGGCTAGGGGAAACAACACTTCCATCTTTATAGTTGTGAGGGGTATGCTTCCTAGTTTCCATAATTTTTCTTTCCACTATGTCACAAATCACTTTTACTCTTTCCAATTGTTGTGGTGTTGCTCTTTTTATCCTCATAATGTGCTATCATTTCCTCCGTGAAAATTGACCACATAACAAGTTTTTTACGAGAACAAAGCCCTTCATACCATAAAAATTGATCCGGTTCTAAATATGAAGATGAAATACATACCTTTTGTAATAGTGATACACCATGTAGATCAAAATATTGGTCCATCTGAAGTATCCAATTTACCGGATCCTTGCCATCAAACTTCCTCATCTTGTTTTTTCTTGATTTTAGGAGTTCGATCTTGAAACGACTGTAACTCTGTACTTTCAGATCTTTAAGTTCTGAAATTGCAACCTGTAGTATCCCTCTGTGTCCTCTTTCCAATGCCACCAATCTGATCCAAATTGGATTCTCCAAGAAAGAGTTATGCCAAATCTCCCACAGTGACTTGATTATAGACTAGTTCAGTAGAGCAAACTTGTACGATGTGCCACGAGTCACTATTTCGACCTTTGGATCTGAAAAATGCATAAAAGAAACTACAGTCCATTCTCTTTCTGTACCTTCTTACGAAATTTCAATCTGATCCCTAGAGATAAAGTTATGATGATTTTCCCCAGGTCACCTATTTGGAATGTAATTCAGGAGTTTGCAAAAAGACCAACTTCCTCAGATCATATCTCCATAAATATAGCACAAAAAGCTCTGAAATTTGGACCTGAGGTTCAGCGCGATTTCTTCTCAAATGGGTTTTTTTTTGCAACTTCTGAAACATCGCAAAAAAAAAGTTATAACGAAAATACCACGATTACCTGTTTGGAGCAGCGAAACCCTAGAATCCAAAGCTCTGATACCAAATGTTATGAAACCAGCTCAAGAAAAAGATAGAAAAGATAGATCAACGCCTTAGAATTCAGCCTCTTCGAGGGGGTAACCTCCTTTACATTACATAAATGAACAATTCTTGGATGATATAAATGAAAAGACCTCCTTTCTATATATAGGAGTCTAAGCGGTCATAATATAATCAGAGCCGACATAACAATAATAATGTAAGGGCACAATAATAACAATAGTGGGCTTCTATGGAGCACAATAGTAACAATATGGGCACTACATGGGTACATCAATATAATAAGGGGGTTGTACTAATAACAATAAGGGGTTACACTAGTAGTATAGGGGCCTAACAGATATTCTCCTTGCGCTCCCCCAACACCTTAATCCCGAGGCCGAGTTTCTATCTACATCCAATACACGAGCGTTCTCTCCATCATTAACTCATAGCTATGATAGTTATGCTTATCATGGCCCACTGATTTGTAAAAGTTGCACAAGAGCTGTTGTGGTGTATGTACACATTTCTAAATAACTTTCCACTTGACGTAGCTCCAAACATCAAGGTAATTGCATAACACACTTTTCACGCAAGAGAATTTCAATCCAAGTATTCAAAGATCTTAATACTTACCTCATGGTCCCTTGAAGAAGTGACATTCTTGTTCACTATAGCTGACTGAGGTATCGACTGCGAATTCTATCACAAATCCTCTGATGACACAATCAAGCCAGTGACCGATAGTGCACACGATCTTACCTTCAGAGGCTTCCAATATCCACACTATCTCTGGGGTCCACACTATTGGACCGTCACGGCTCCACCTTCCCTGGTCATCTGCCAATTTAATGATCCACTAATATAGCTCAATCAGGAAGGAATAAAAGAAAATTTCATGTATCTTTGTGTATAGATACCTGTCCAACCACTGTTCTTTCGTCAATCACAGATTTATGTTTCTTGCACTGCGAATTCGTGGATCTTTCTATCCAACCACTCCTCAATTTCTTTCTTTGTTATATTCCAGTGATGTGACATCACACATCTCTTTATGTAGATCTCGGTCCCGACAATGGAAACATTTGTTGGCTTAGTGGGTCCTGACCCAAGTTCAGAGTTAAGTTTTCCAAACAAATCCCTACACTACTGGACCTTTCGGCATCAACCCATGGAGCGCAGAATGAAGTCTCACGCGAAGCAGTATGGGGGATGCTGGAACCAAGTTTTGGGACCCATAGATGAGCGTGATGTCGTTTTATGCCCTAAAACTGCCTTCATGTAGATTGATAAGCCCTTAATGCTTATCGATATAACTTCCTTTTATCAACCTCTAGACCTTTGCAAAAATCTATGATTGTCTTTCACAGACCTTAAATAGGTAAATCCTCCACTTCTGTGCCTCTGTAATTACCCTTAATTTCATATTTACCCAGATCAGCTTAAGTGTTTGATAACTTTAACTTGCAATAGGATATTATTTGTGTAAACAGCTATTATTACTCATGTTCATATGACACTTTAAATCATGTAAATTCGCGCATCAATGCAGTATTAATTCATAACCCCTTCATTCATCATACATAATAACGCATTCATCATAAAATAAATAAATAAACAAAATGTAGGAATTGCTAGAATAATCCCTTTATTAATGCTTCAGTTCTTCTTATAGACTGAAGACTTCCCTGTGCACACAACTGCAGGGGTCTACGCACTCAGTTGTAGACTCTACTCTAGGCCTCTCTTCTACTCTAAGAATTCTTCGCCCTTACTCTTAATGACCCATTACATTCATCTTCATTCTTCGTTAATTAATTTTGATTCTCTAAGACTCTCGTTTTTATACAATCTCATGGTCCGCAGACCATGGGTAGGTCTATACAAGCTGACACAACTTACATAAAAGAAGGGTAAAACCCTTTATGACACTTTACAATCTACGCGCTCCGTGACCACAAATTGCGGAGACTTTACATTCTTTACAACAAAACTTGGGCTTTTTGCCCCAAAACTTGGGCTTTTGCCCCAAAATTGACCATAGGGGACCCGTCCCAATAGTTTGTGTGATAATCAAAACATTATGAGATCCATACATCAAGATTGTCATAAAACATATGCTTAACTAACATATGTTCAATAGAAATAACAAAGATATAATAGCCATAAAACCCACATATGAAAAAGTATATTTACCCATAAAATACAAGAGGAGAGGAGCTCTTATTAACATATGTGAAATGCAACTAGGTTTGGGACTTCCATGTACCACTTAACCATAACCTTTGGCTGAACCAAATCTTTCTTTAAGCCAATCACTCATGTGCCATATTCCAATCATGAATGTGGGATCTCATGGAACAAATCAAACAAAACCAAACCAGTTCTTCCAAAGGCCAAGGCACCTCAACCCTCAACTAGGGATTCCACCTCATGGTCAGACATCACTAACCATCACCATTTTGGTCTCTACCCAAGTTGTCCAACGCTCTAGAATGTTTGCTTGAACTAGGGCTTCTAGGAGTAGTAACTCAACCAACAGTTGTTGCTGGGATTCCAGAGTGTTTTTCCAACCAGGGCTTCCAGGACTAGTAACTCAACCCACCAATTCCAGAGCATTTTTCCAACCAAGGCTTCCAGGACTAGTAACTCAAGCCAAGTTGTTACAGGGCTTCCAGAGTGTTTGTCCTGTTAGTGTCGGTATCTTTATCCCTCCATCAGTGATCAAAATTCACTTTTTGCATGCATTTTAGGTGTCTCATCTGATCAGTTGCATTCCATTAGGTCATGGATCATCTGATGGTAGTGGTTCTTTGTCAATCTCCCTCATGCTTTTCATCTGTTGGCCTATTTGCACATGTACAGATCACTTGCTGTCATTTTTATTTCATTTCATTTGCAGAAGTAATTTTAGGGTTTTCGAGTCTCATTAGGTCTAGGGTTTACCACCATGATTTTCAAAAGCTCAATAACAGGCCAGAAGTCACATGAGGATGTTTAATAATTTTACTAAATCACAATTTTTACTCATGATTTGCTCCATAAATGGTTTTTACTTCAAAACTCCGTTTTGAGGTGAAAACAGGGTTTCTCCATTTCATGTACAAATTTTATGTAATTTTAAGTGTCTTCCATATGTAATAAGTATCTACAAGCTGCTCCCGGTCACCTGGTGATATTGCCAAGCACCTGCCGCTGCAAAAATCAAGTCATCTTGAGCACCAATCCACCTGCAAAAGGAAAAGAGAACAAACCCTAATTTCCTCTCCCACTGAACTAGGGTTGGCTATGGGATCAGAGATATCTAAGTAGAGGAGGCATAAGGAGTATCAGAAGGTATGAGTCCATTTCATATCATCGAACATCAGATCTCCATCATTTGTCGAGAAGTCATTCCAAGGAACAAGCCATTCATCACACAGAAGGGATAGGTTTTACTCCAATGGTGTTTCTGAGCAAGAAAAGATGATTTTGGAAAAAGTGAGAGAGGTTGTTGTCCTTCAATGACCCAAGAAGAAAAGTCTCTTTCAGTTTTTACACAGCTATCATGTTTTTAGAGAAAATTCAAAGATACAGTTGCCTCAAGAGAATTGATGCACCTCTGAAGTGACCTTGGGAAAATCAAGATTTATTCTAGCTTGGTTGGCCAAATGACTTGGCTGATGAGTCAAAGAATAGTTAGACACAAAGAGATTTCCAATGAGCTATCATGAGCTCAATTTGGAGTTGAGGAAGACCTTCAAAAGTTGACTGCAACATCACTTTGCCTTGAGACAGCCTCATTTGGCACATTTTTATCAGTCTTGGGAGATTTGACTTTTGACAAGAAAATGAACTCCAAATTGAAAATTTCAAGTTGGGTTGGAAATTATACTCAATAATCTTTCCAACGAGATATCCCGCGCCTGATTTGGACACTGGGAAGGCCACCAAAACTGGTCTGCAAAACGGCGCAGTGCACCTAGGTAGTGGCGCGACGCATTAGTGGTCTGCACCTTTAACACTGAGAAAGTGTGGTCAGGTGCGCTGGAGAGATGACCAATTGATCCAGGTGGATGTTGGTGGCCACCCACCTATCCCATTTGGACCCCCACAACTGCCTCTTTCAATTTTTCAGTTTCCTTAATTATAGCACAGTTTACTATTTTTAGCAGTTTTTCGGGCCCTAAACTTCCGGAGCCGTTTTGAGGCCCTAAACGACGTTTTTTGGGAAATCCACCGCCAACGATTTTTCTGATAAAAAATGTTTCTTCCGTCGTAGTCCTCGGAGAGATCATTCCAACGGGCTATCGTGCGCATCAAACGGAGATAATACGACCAATTCGCGACCCCGGGAAGTTGGTTGTCCAACTCACCCCAAAACGGGGCCCACAATTTGGCATTTCATCTTCTAGGGTTAGGTTTTGGAATGTGAAAGGTTTTCCATTGTTTCTCAATAATAAATAGGCCTTCGAGCCTCATTGTAAACACAATTCGAAACAGTTCAGAGGCATGTAGCCGACACATCTCTTCTTAGAGATAATCTACCATCGCCCTAGCTGGGTTATTTCCATTTGTAAGCATATTTCAGTATTCTCCATTAATGAAATGAAGTATTATTTCCGCTGCATCTCTGTTTTTATGGTTATCGCATCTCTGTATTTATGGTTATCTCTGTAATCTATTGCGTTCCTGCTTAAATCCGGATCAGTGGTATCAGAGCGGTCTTTCTCTGTTTTTCTTTGCATGTCCCCAACGAGGTCAGGATATAAGGATTTAGGGCTTGAATTGGTCGAACCTTTGCAAGACCAGCCTCGCAAATCTCAATGACCTCCCATGGCGGATGAGAAGAAAGACGAGGGGGCAGGAGATCCTATCAGAATCTTGCTCGAAGAAGCTCTCGAGCGGCAAAGGAATGCGATGATGGATAGCTTTGCGCAGATCCTTCAGCGGCTACCCAGAGGCGATGCATCGGCTTGCAACAGCTACTCTGGAAATGCCACACCGTTTAAGGTACAAGTTAATTTTGAAATCCCCATCTTCGAGGGTCAAATAGATGCAGATGCCATAGATAAATGGTTAAATCTGCTAGATGGGTATTTTTCTGTTCATGAATTTTCAAGTCGGGAAAAGATTTTTTTCGCTCTTCTCAAAGCAGCCCCCCACGTCAAGGACTGGTGGGAAACATACTGCGAGCAGAAGGATGAAAGTACAGGCTCACTGTTTTCAGCCACCCCCACTTGGAATGACTTCCAGGATGCCATCAAGGAGCAGTACTACCCTGTCAAAAGCTATGAGGACAAATACATCAAATGGACCACACTGCGGCAGGGACGAGACCAAGATGTACCAGAGTTCACAAATATTTGTCATACCCTTCACACACAGTTGGGTATCAAAGATTCTGAGCTGCATCTGGTACTCAAATACCGCGGTTGCCTACACAGATACATCCAGGAAGAGATGGAGTTCTTGAACATCTCCTCACTTGGCACAGCATACCGATACGCTGTCAAAATCGAGCAAAAGTTCAAACAGAAGAAGCGAGACTTTGGATCTGCAAATCCGAAGCCCAAAGGACAAAGCCAAGGCGGGGTGACCCAAGACAACCCCTCTAAGCTGCAAGAAAAGAACAACACCACGAAGCCGAAGAAGGACACAGGAAAGTGGTGTGAGTTCCACAAGAGTCCCACTCATAACACAAGTGAGTGTCGGACCAAGCAGTCGCTGGCGGCCGAGTTGAAGGCTTCTGAATCAGATGCATGTTCTGACTTTGAGTCAGAACCCGACAAGGGGAATGACAAAGGGAAGCAGATCATTGATGCAGATCCCAGCGCCACTGTTGCTACTGCCAAGATCCAGAAAAATGATCCCGAAGATCCAGAGGAGGGGGAACGTCTTTTCCACTCCGAGATGTGGGTAAAGGGCTCCCCGCTACAATTCATTGTCGATAGCGGGAGCCAAAAGAACCTCATTTTAGCAAAGGTCGTGAAGCGGTTGGGCCTACCAACTACACCACACCTAGTATTAGTTGGCTTCACGAAGGACGAGATCTCAAAGTTCGCCAGCAGTGCCGCCTTCCCTACAGCATCAAGCCCTTCACAAACAAGGTATTGTGTGATGTTACACCTCTAGATGTTTGTGATGTACTATTAGGCCAGCCATACTTGTGGAGGCGACATGCTGTGTATGAGTCAAGGCCTCGCGCTGTCATCATTTCTTTGGATAATTCATTATACAGGATACCAGAGGTAGCCCCACGTACCGCCACCTCTTTGATCACTGCTAAGAGAGGCAGCAAGCTCATCTCACAGACTAGGAAATTTATTTTCTGTCTGGTTCGCTCCCAAAGTAAGGGGACGATCGTTGCTACATCCATGACCCCCGCGAAGGGTTCCTCCACACAGCAGCAGCAACAGAGGGATACAGTCGTGACAGAAAACAGGAACAACTTCTCCTTACCCGGAGGGGTACCACACAAGTTTCAGGTGGGCGAAAAAGTTTGGTTACATCTGCAGAGAGAACGCCTTACCAGAACCCATCAGAAACTCAGACCGCTTCGACATGGTCCTTACACCAGTAACAAGGCTGTGGAAAACAATGCTTTGAAGCACAACATTCTTCAATTCCTTCGCTTGCACCGATTGTTCAATGTGGACCATCGCCGACCATGCTTCCCACCATTTCTGGACACATCAGAGATTGCAGAACAGCTCACTAGAGACCCAGCTCAGCAGAATCTTCCTCATCTCAGGGAGGAACTCAACGCAATGGGGACCATTGCTTCCTAAGGGGGGAGGAATGATCCAGGTGGATGTTGGTGGCCACCCACCTATCCCATTTGGACCCCCACAACTGTCTCTTTCAGTTTTTCAGTTTCCTTAATTATAGCACAGTTTACTATTTTTAGCAGTTTTTCGGGCCCTAAACTTCCGAAGCTGTTTTGAGGCCCTAAACGACGTTTTTTGGGAAATCCACCACCAGCGATTTTTTTGATAAAAATCATTTTTTCCATCGTAGTCCTCGGAGAGATCTTTCTAACGGGCTATCGTGCGCGTCAAACGGAGATAATACGACCAATTCGCGACCCCGGGAAGTTGGCTGTCCAACTCACCCCAAAACGGGGCCCACAATTTGGCATTTCATCTTCTAGGGTTAGGTTTTGGAATGTGAAGGGTTTTCCATTGTTTCTCAATAATAAATAGGCCTTCGAGCCTCAATGTAAACACAGTTCAAAATAGTTCAGAGGCATGTAGCCGACACATCTCTTCTCAGAGATAAGCTACCATCGCCCTAGCTGGGTTATTTCTATTTGTAAGCATATTTCAGTATTCTCCATTAATGAAATGAAGTATTATTTCCGCTGCATCTCTGTTTTTATGGTTATCGCATCTCTGTACTTATGGTTATCTCTGTAATCTATTGCGTTCCTGCTTAAATCCGGATCACCAATGGATGTGGGACCATAGGAAATACTAATAGAAAGTGTGGAACTAGAAATTTTTGGAGCAAAACAGGGTTTTCTGCCCAATGCGTTGCGCCACCTGGCGCTCGCTTTTGATGGAGGCCTCCAAATGACAAAAACTCAACTTCTTTGAATTTTTCTTAGAAAAATATGCTTGCCTACCAATGGCCAAGAAATTTTGACAGGTTTTGAGCCCTCAAAAAGGTCAAAACACTCAGAAAATGACCTTACTGCCCCTATTTTGACACACAGGAAGCAGTGTTGGGAGAACTCAATTTTGGAGGGGTAAATGGAGGACAAATTCAAAAATTCCACTTGGGTTGGAAGGTAGATAGATAGAACTTTCCAACAAGCACACTTGGAGCAAATTTTCACACCAGGAAGGACTCCAAAATGGCTGCAAACAGGCGCTATGCATAGGGAAATCAGCACGGCGCATAGGGGAAATTTTGCTCAGTTTGACCAAGTATACTCTGTTTTTCACCTAGTTCCTAGATAGTTTGACTTTCTTCTTTCTTAATGTCAAATTTATGATGTAATTTAATATAAATTGATGGATATTGATGTAATTATGTCAAAGTTTCACTCATGGGGGTAGATTCATCCATAAGAAGTTAGTTTGCAACTGAATGAATCAGTTCCCTAATTTTTAGAGGCATGTTGTTCCACTACCTAATTTGTAGTTCTCAGTTTAGAATTAGTTGGAAGAGCTCCTAAACTCGTGAGCTTGAACCCTGGAGTCTAGGATGAGTTTTCGTTTGCCTATATCTTATGTTTCTTCAGTCATTAGCATGGTTGGACTTTTGAGAAACCTTCAGAGCTTATTCTATACTCATTTCAGCAGTTTTGGCTAAGGAATAGACCAGTGGTTTGCAACACTCTTTGGGATTCATGTGGCATGTTGCTTTGATATTGTGTTTCCTTCTGTAAATGTAAGTTTATATGTGTTTTACGTATTCAATTATCATCTTTATTCTTCTTAACTAAATCAAACAAGGATAAAGGTAGAATCCATTGAAATTACAGTGCTCTACCTAGGGTTTGCTTAGTTATCGATGTTTTCAACTGTTTGAAGAGGATCCTTGAGGTTTTCTTGCCCTTTTCAACTCCTCACCTGTCTAATTCTCTCCATTTCATTCAAATTGAAATATCAAATCACTTTCCTACCTTGCCCCATTGAGACCTCTACAAAACTGAGCCTCATTCCCAAGACCCAGAAACTAGCTTTCCATTTGAGCCAACAAAATGTCATCAAATTCAATCAAACTATTTTACACACATACCTAACCTAAAATCAGTTATCATATCAGCCATCTCAATCCCTTATTGATTATATTTTGCTGAGATTAACCGGGAGAGAGCCCTCTCCCGACCTGGTAGGGCTAGCTACCAGGTTAAGCGTGGTTTGATGTTGTCCTAGATCCTACCTTTCTTAGCCTGAGGTAGATTTAGACACTAACATATTGGCGACCATACTAGGGAAGAAAGGCCTATTTGTTTGTTAGTGTTCTTGCTTTATAAACTACAGACGGAGCCTGAAGTTATGCGAGGAAGCCTTCGAAATGCACATTGCTTTGCGAGTGCATAAGTAGATAAAAGTTGCTTCAGTCAATCTCCGGTCTAGTCTTATAAGCTGAACATCTGACTTGCAAATTGCCCCAGTAACATGTATCAAGTTCAGATCTGATTGTTGATGGTGGACAACAGTCAGACAAATATGAAGGCTGAAATCATTCACCTGACGACTCCAGTGTCGAAGAATCCCAAGGTTCATAACTTTTACGGCGACTCTACCCTTCAAGAACCAGTAGCCTAAAGAATTTCTTGGTCAATTCATTGTTATCAAAATGGATTTTCTTGCTTGAAAGTATGCTCCCATGAGCCAAGATCACATTCTAGGTTTTCCAAATAAAATTCTGAAGGTAAATTGGCAAGGAATTTGCCTATGTTTAAAGATGATGATAAGAATGATGCTGCTTTACATCTGGTTAGATGTCACATGCATATTCGCAAGTTGAAGGTTGATTTTCCTGAAGATTGCTTGATGAAGACATTCATGGCCACTTTGGAAGGTGAAGCCTGATCTTGGTATGAAAGTTTGTCGCCTGCTTGTATTTACTGTTTAAAGGATTTTCATGCCATGTTCTTTGAAAGGTATAAAGAATCTTATCCATCATTAAATTTAGTTCATAATTGTTGCAAACATGCTTATAGTTTTATTGAAAATCTTGAGAGAATTTATGAAGATGATAACTTCATGGATGATGAGATCATGGAAGCCCTGCATGAAAATCCATTTCAGCAGCATAAAGAGGATATTTATCAAGATGCGCAGGAAAATTTGCAGCTGGATCAAGATCTTACTACCATGGAAAATTATGAAAGAGAAGGTTTTATTTCAGATCTGTCCATAGAAGAAGATAGTATGCAGGAAAGTCAAGTTTCAATTTCAGAATGTGATAAAGTCAAGTCGGCTATTTCAGATCTAGATTTAGATCGTGATGATCAAGAGTACCTTGGTCTGAATCCCATGAAGGAGAGCTCTGCTGTTGAGATCATCTGGAATGAAGAAGATAGAGTTATTGACCCAAGTGTTCTCATTTCATTAGAACAAAGCCTTCATGAGGAGGTAATCCAGTCATTTTATGAAAAACAAGATGAGATCTTTGTTCAAGTAAGTGAAAAATCCTCTTTTGATAACTCAGTGGTAAATGATAATTTGATTGCCATGTCATATGAAGATGATCAACAATGTTTTCAAATTTCAGAAGATCAGGGAAATGAGGATTGTCATTCAGGTTTTTCATGTTTTGAAATGTTATTTCACGAAGAAAATAATCGCTTGAGCAAAAGAAAACAAAAAGTATTATCTCCTCTGTCTGAAGATGAAATAGATCTACTCCTGAAAGGTTAGGTTCCAGCCCAAGCTAATGTAGGTCTGCAGTGTGCACATGGTCAAGAAGGTGTTGGTGAAACTTCTTCCTCTTTTGAAAATGATGACAGTCTTGTAATTAGCTTTATAGATCAACAAACAGATAATATTTTCTTTCATGAAGATGATAAGGCTATCATGTTTGATAATCTTGAAGATTGTTTTCTGTTTAAGAATGACCTAGACCATGAAGTTGAGGAATATGAGCTTGAGAGAGACAATATGCCAGAATTTCTCATGGTCAAGGAATTTACAGCTAACACTAAGATGGCAGAAGCTTATACCTCTTTGTGCCTTCCTATCACTCGACAACCAGTTGTTCTTTCAGATCAGAATGAACGGAGTACTTGTATTTTTGCAGCTGGATCTCAAGCCAAGCTAGTGCTTCAGGACTTTCAAGATCTTTTTAACATTCTTTTGTAAGCACTAGAGAAGATTAATGTTGCCTGGTTTGTTAGCATAAGCTTTGGTTTCAGTTCTTATTGTGAGTTGCCTACATGTACATCGTTCTACCTGCTCAGGGAAAGTGAGAGCATAATTTCACTATGTAGCCATCTGCTGGATTGGTTACATTGGAAGGCCCACTTCACATGACTGTACATATTTCATCAGTAGGCAAGAGGTTGTGATCATGATTTGAAGCCCTCAAATCTCGATGGTTTTCTGCCATTTAAAAGCTTTGTAAGTACTTGTTTCAGTTAAGTAAGTCTTGAGTCATTTTTTTTTTATTTTAGTCAGCGTCAAGATAGTTTCAGAGTCAGTGTGTACTGTCATCATTCATTCACTTTGGGGCCCGAGGTGAAGGCTATAAAACCGAGGCTTGATTTCAGTTTTGGTTTGGAGTGTTTGAGTCAGGTCTTTCTGTCAATTTCAGTCTTGAAATTGAGTCAGCTTTGAGTCGGATTTCAGTCCTGAAATTGAGTCAAGATGTTGGTTTTGATTTGTTGAAGTTATTGACTCCATAGCCTAATGGAAGAAGGCACTTGTCTGCTCTCCCAAAGATCTGCGGTTCTTGGCATCTCCCAAGAGCTACCATCCCCATTGGAGCCAATGTTAGTGTCGATATCTTTATCCCTCCATCAGTGATCAAAATTCACTTTTTGCATGCATTTTAGGTGTCTCATCCGATCAGTTGCATTCCATTAGGTCATGGATCATCTGATGGTAGTGGTTCTTTGTCAATTTCCCTCATGCTTTTCATCTGCTGGCCTATTTGCACATGTACAGATCATTTGCTATCATTTTTATTTCATTTCATTTGCAGAAGTCATTTTAGGGTTTTCAAGTATCATTAGGTCTAGGGTTTGCCACCATGATCTTC
Organism: Pinus tabuliformis; assembly: GCA_031772625.1. NCBI lineage: Eukaryota > Viridiplantae > Streptophyta > Pinopsida > Pinales > Pinaceae > Pinus > Pinus tabuliformis. The sequence continues at coordinate 591,189,681 of CM062814.1, read as the reverse complement.
AAAAGCTCAATAACAGGCCAAAAGTCACATGAGGATGTTTAATAAGTTTACTAAATCACAAATTGTACTCATGATTTGCTCCATAAAGGGTTTTTACCTCAAAACTCTATTTTGAGGTGAAAAGAGGGTTTCTCCATTTCATGTACAAATTTTATGTAATTTTAAGTGTCTTATATATGTAATAAGTATCTATAAGCTACTCCTGGTCACCCGGTGATATTGCTAAGCACCTGCTGCTGCAAAAATCAAGTCATCTTGAGAACCAATCCGCCTTCAAAAGCAAAAGAGAACAAACCCTAATTTCCTCTCCCACTGAGCTAGGGTTGGCTATGGGATCAGAGATATCTATGTAGAGGAGGCATAAAGAATATCAAAAGGTATGAGTCCATTTCGTATCATCGAACATCAAATCTCCATCATTTGTCGAGAAGTCATTCCAAGGAATAAGCCATTCATCACACAAAAGGGATAGGTTTTACTCCAATGGTGTTTCTGAGCAAGAAAAGATGAATTTGGAAAAAGTGAGAGAGGTTGTTTTTCTTCAATGACCCTAGAAGAAAATCCTCTTTCATGTTTTACATAGCTATCATGGTTTTAGAGAAAAGTCAAAAATATAGTTGCCTAAGGAGAATTGATGCACCTCTGAAGTGACCTTGGGAAAGTCAAGATTTCTTCTAGCGTGGTTGGCCAAATGACTTACTTGATGAGTCAAATAATAACTAGACACAAAGAGCTTTCCAATGCGCTATCATGAGCTCAATTTAGAGTTGAGGAAGACCTTCAAAAGTTTACTGCAACAACACTCTACCTTGAGGCAGCCTCATTTGGAACATTTTGACTAGTCTTGGACGATTTTATCTTTGACAGGGAAAATGAACTCCAAATTGAAAAATTTCAAGTTGGTTTGGAAAGTAGACTCAATAATCTTTCTAACAAGCTATTCTTCTCCCAATTTGGACACTGGGAAGGCCTCCAAAACTGGTCTTAAAAAAGGCACGGTGCATCAGTGGTCCACACCTTTAACTCATAGAAAGTGCGGTCAGGTGCGCTGGAGAGTGGCACCATAGGAAATACTAAGAGAAAGTGCGGAACTAGAAATTTTTGGAGCAAAGCAGGCTTTTTTGCCCAATGCATTGTGCCACCTGGCGCTCGCTTTTGATGGAGGCCTCCAAATGACGAAACATTAGCATCTTTGGATTTGTCTTGGAAAATATGCTTGCCTACCAATGGCCAAGAAATTTTGATAGGTTTTGAGCCCTCAAAAAGGTCAAAAACACTGAAAAAATGACCTTACTACCCCTATTTTGACACACAGGAAGTAGTGTTGGGAGAACTCAACTTTGGAGGGGGAAATGGAGGCCAAATTCAAAAATTCGACTTGGGTTGGAAAGTAGACAGGCAGACCTTTCCAACAAGCACACTTGGAGCAAATTTGGACACCGGGAAGGCCTCCAAAGGTGGCTGCAAATAGCCACTACGTATAGGGAAATCAGCGCAGTGCATAGGGAAAATTTTGCTCAGTTTGACCAAGTATACTCTGTTTTTTGCCTGGTTCCTAGATAGTTTGACTTTCTTCTTTCTTAATGTCAAACTTATGATGTAATTTAATGTAAATTTATGGATATTGATGTAATTATGTCAAATTTCACTCATGGAGGTAGATTCATCCATAAGAAGTTAGTTTGCAACTGAATGAATCAGTTCCTTAGTTTTTAGAGGCATGTTGTTCCACTACCTAATTTGTAGTTTTTAGTTTAGAATTAGTTGGAACAGCTCCTAAACTCATGACCTCTACCCCTGGAGGCTAGGAAAAGTTTTTGTTTGTCTATATCTTATGTTTTTTCAGTCATTAGCATGGTTGGAATTTTGAGAAAGCTTTGGAGCTTATTGTATACTCATTTTAGCAGTTTTGGCTAAGGAATAGACCAGTGGTTTGCAACACTCTTTGGGATTCATGTGGCATGTTACTTTGATATTGTGTTTCCTTCTATAAATGTAAGTTTATATGTGTTTTATGTATGCCATTATCATCTTTCTTCTTCTTAACTAAATCAAACAAGGATAAAGGTAGAATCCATTGAAATTGCAGTGCTCTACCTAGGGTTTTCTTAGTTATTGATGTTTTCAGATGTTTGAAGAGGATCCTTGAGGTTTTCTTGCCCTCTTCAACTCCTCACCTATCTAATTCTATCCATTTCATTCAATTGGAAGTATCAAATCACTTGCCCCATTGAGACCTCTGCAAAACTGAGCCTCATTCCCAAGACCCAAAAACTGCCTTTCCATTTGAGCCTACAAAACCTACCTTGCCCCATTGAGACCTCTGCAAAACTGAGCCTCATTCCCAAGACCCGAAAACTACCTTTCCATTTGAGCCAACAAAACGTCATCAAATTCAATCAAACTCTTTTACACACATACATAGCCTAAAATCAGTCATCATATTAGTCATCTCAAGCCCTTATTGATTATATTTTGATAAGATTGACCAGGAGAGAGCCCTCTCCCAACCTTGTAGGGATATTTACTAGGTTAAGCGTGGTTTAATGTTGTCCTAGATCCTACCTTTCTTAGCCTGAGGTAGATTTAGGCACTAACATGTCCAACTAAGACTTCCAGGAACAAGTATCTCAACCCATAGCCATAAGGAACATGAGAACCAATCAGAAAACAAGAGGAAAGATACCCACAACACCATGGTTATATAGGAAAATACAAGGCTAGAAAAATCCACCATCAATCTACAAAATCCTCCATGCCAATGACATATCATAACCAAGAAACCACATGCATGTGTCATGCATGACAAAACTAGCAAGGAAATCATACATGCAAGTCATTACCTATAACAAAAGCTCATTGTAGCTGCTGATTGCGATGTCCTCATGAACTTTCTTGCTCTTCCCTTGCCTTCTTTCTCCAAATCCAAAGTATGCCACACTCCTCCAAGAGTTCCCCAAGAAAAATCTAAGTGTCCAAGAGTATGAGAGAGAGAGAGAGAGAGAATAGAAAATGAGGGCTCCAAAACTGAAATGACAAAAATCTAACACTGAAAAAAGCCATGAACTTATCCTCAAAAGGCTTTTTATTATTGAGGCCTCTATTTGTTTCAATTTCCATTATTCTTCCTTCATTTTCCTTCTCACGTGCAACATGAGATATTTCACCTTCCTTTTCTCCTAATTTCCATTATTTTCATACATAAATGCCAAACAATGCCTCTTTATTTTCCAAAGCCTTTTTTGATTTCCTTAGCCATTAATATACTGAAGTGACACCCCACTAGGATGTTTTTCCCACCATTCAACTTGGAATACGTGTCCCATGACCTTGGTCTTATACACACACACACAAACACACACACACACACACACACACACACACACATATATATATATATATATAGATAGATAGATAGATATATAACATGTAAAATATACCAGGGGTTGTTACAAACCCCTCCCCCTTAGGGAAACACTGTCCTCGATGTTCTATGACACTTATGACCAACAAACCACTGAAAACTACTGCCCATGGAGCTTTATAACATATCTTTTTGTAGTTTTGACAATGGAATCTTGCTGAAAAAAAGACAACCATACTATTCACATGAGCTATATAACATATCTCATTAGGGTATTTACAATAACAATTACATATACTTATGCACATTTTCTTCAACCAACAAAAAATCATATTGTTCATGGAGCTTTATGAATCTAGACCAATACAATATTTACAATAATATATACATATACATATGCACATTTTCTCTATCCAACAAATAAAATGATATAGTGTCTATATCAATAAAAAAGGGAATCCATAGGCTCACACCTCCATCCTCAAAAGCAGTACCAAGATTCACTTCCTTCCCAAGAAGTCTAGAATCCACTACCAAAGTTAAACCTGCATCAAATGTCCAGCACTACGATCCTTTCGCTACTTGATCTGTCAGTGAAAGGTTATCGACTCATTATTCTAGGTCCCACTCCCAATGTGCGTCTAATTCCATCTGGAAATGCTAATGACCAAAAAAAAAATCATTCCCCAACCTTCCCTTCTTTGATACATAGTCTCTCAAATTTTTTTTCACCCCCTTCCATTCAGTCACACACCTTCCAAGTTATTTTGGTATCCCCTTCTCTTCTACATAGTCCCTTGGGTGATCCATCCCTCAGCAAGGTTTCCTCTCATTGGAAGGTAAAAAAACCAAGTCATATCCCTGCCTCAAAATCATCATATCAGTCATATCATCCTCATGGAAATCAATGGACACTATTGAGTAGTAGTGTCCTACAATGTCCCTGCTTCTATAGTGCTTTACCAACATACTGTTGTCTATTCCAATTCCTTTTTCCGTTGCTGCTAATTCTTGCAGTCAGTTTCTACCACCCAAACTGAGCATTTTCAACCACTAAAATTTAGGAATTTTCCATGATTTATTGTACCAAGAAAATAATTTCCATTAGATTAAAAGACAATTCAAAAAAATTAAAATCATACCTCATTGGTAGCTCTTCAATAAGGTACACTTGCAATTTTGTGTACTTTATATCAACACAAGTCAAACTAGCTCTTCGATCAAATCATCATGTATAACATATCACATTCGGTTAGCTAAAAACACAACCATCATAAATTAGAATCATAAATCACATGTAATGATCATAAATAAGAGTCATATGCATAATTAAAAACTAAAATAAAATATTGATACTTATCTTTCAATTGGTTCTTTGTTTCTACCTCTATTATTTGTCCTTTTTGTACACACATTGGATCGGTTATCGCACCCAGAAAGCACCTAGTTCCTTCCCTTCAACCACATAAACATACACATAGTGTACATCACATACATACACCCAAACATGGTATACAACACCACATAATACATGCACCTACACCTTTCATACAACACAGCACATACACCTACACCCGGTGTACAACAAAATACATATACATACACAGAGTACAACATAATGAATACACATGTCGCGATACAACAATTACACAATACCACATGTGCACAACACAATGTGTACAACGTGTACAAAATACCACATTTACACAACACCACATGTACACCGCACCACCTACACAACACCACATCTACAAAACACCACATGCACATAGCATCACCTAGACAATATGTACCCAACACCATATGCACATAACACCACATGTACACAGCACCACATGCACACAACACCACATGTACAAAATATACACAACACCATATGTACACAACACCGCATATACAATATGTACACAATAGTAGTACTGCACATCCAGTGACCACACTATCTCTAGAAACAAACCTTGCTTCTAGTGTCTTTCTACTATCCGTTTGTGTTCCATCATGCCACAAATCTCATTAAATTCATTCTGTTGATGAATCCCTCGGCATCTCCTGTCCATAACATAAACATAGCCATAGTATAAACACATAATATCAATTCATAACCACATGATATTTACCTCATATATATGTCAGGGCTACTCTTCCCAAATTCTCGACATTGTCAAGGCAGCTAATGCCTCAAGTCCATTTACTTTACTTTTCCTGATTACTTTTCTCATGTTTGTCATATCACCATCCATTTACCCCAACGAACACAACCAATCCAACTGGTTGTCATATTCTTGACTTCAACTTCCCTTTACTCATGCACTGGGATTCATCTGAGTCTTACATTACATATCAGGTTCATTCATCTCTCCTCAAGCCCCTACATCATACTGTCATAAACGAATAATTGTCAATGCATAAATAAACATAACAATATATCGGTTACCTTACCTTGTTGTACCCAACATGCTCACCTGTGACTGAACACATACATATATCAGCTCTCAAGTGATGTCAATTTCTTGATGGATCCAACCATAATTGGAAACTGGATGTTATACCTAGAAAATACATGTTCAAGAATAGAGCACATATCCAAATAATGTCAAGTGAAATCGAGGTTAAGAAGACTTCTTTTGTTCATGCAAAGCACTTATTCGTTTGGGATTGTGGTTTTCAAACGCAACCAGATGAATTATCACCCAATTCCTTTATTTTACCTTTTTCTTGTTGCAATTGAATATTATTATGTACTGCCACATCTCCGAGCAGTTAGTTATATAAACAAATTAACTATTACCTTGTCATGCTAATACCAAGCATGTTACCCTACAATTGGTCACACTTGTTAGTCACATGTTTCGAAGATCAAGACATCATGTCTATTAATTTGAAATCATCTTTTACCAATAATAATAGCCATGTCATAATCAACTCACAGTCACAAGTCATAATACTACAACTAGCACCCACTTGCATTCAAGTACATATCCACTGTTTCAACATATTGTGTTAATACGTCCATCTTAAATCAAGATCATTCCTTCATGAAATATTATAAACACATACTCATATCATGCAATTAATAAAACATTCAAACAACCTATAAACATTCCATTTTAGATAAACAAAACAGGCAACATAATTAAACTCATACCTCAATGTATCTCAGGGGAGGTTATCAAATTTGCACAAGTCAGTCGATATTAGTATGACACAATATCACAAGTATATTGACTCATACCTGAATATCATAACCATAACCATCTTCCCAAGCCAATCTAGATTAAAATGATACATAATAACATCAAGACCTCAGTTGTAATGACCACAATCATCATGTGTATGACCACACTGCATATAACAACAAGCTAATATCATTCATGATTATATGGTGCATGTACGTATGATCGCATTGATTAACTAACATCTAATATCATGCACGTAACCAAAACAACAATAGAATGGAAGATGTGTACATAAGAATAATACTTATAACAACCATTAACCAACAAACCTACATTCCCAACATACAAACATGTATGATCATTTGCTCTTACCCTGAGGTTCACTGCAACAACCTCACTTTGCTGATCTGCATATCCTGCTCCATCTTAGCCAACACATTGACATCATAACATACCAATAGCATCATGATGACATAAATTGCACACAATAACCTCATGCATGAAAACCATAACCATGAAAATGCATGCATAACAACATGCATCTAGCTGTATGGGCTAAATGGGCTAACCATAACCATATCTAGTCCAAGTAATTGAACCATGATCTAATACCACCCTATAGTATCAAATATCACCTAAAGAGAATGGAAACCCTCTCTAATACCACCCCCTCCCATATTTACCCAATTCCATTGGTTTAACATGGTAAACATGAGATGAATATTTACTATGACATGACCCAACCTTCCAACTCTAGTTAAGGAAGTGTGACCTACAACTGACCACTCACTAACATCCTACAGGGCTTCAGGACACTCAAGGGTCAAAAGACCACACCAGCTGACTAAATCTTGAGTTGGGGCTAATTTTTCGCAATTTTAACCCCTAACCGCACGCATGATAAAGTCTCCATGTGGTTGAAGGCCTCCAGCCACACACATAACACTACCTGAGTGCAATTATGACCAAACTTGCCTAGTTTAGAGGGTACGGTCTTGAGATTTGAGCCACACTTCCAGGTCAGCCTCCAAACCACTACCCAGAACTTCTTGAGACTTCTCAAAATCATAAATGGCTTAAAAAAAAGCTAAACATTCAAACTCAGAGGTAGAACTTGACCTAGACTACCTAGAACATAACAAAAATTTTGTCAAACACATGGTGAACAAGTAAACTACGGGTCACGAATGCATATATGAGCATAAACTAAAAAATCACAACATCCATCAACGTTCTAGGGCACTTAGGGGCCAAAGGACTAGCCTAGGTGACCAAGCCCTAAGATGGGGCTCAGTTTGTCACAATTTAACCCCAAACTATATGCATGACAAGGCCTCCATGTGGTTATATGCCTCCAACTGCATGCACAACACTATCTGAGTGCAGTTGTGACCCAAATTTCCTAGTCCAGAGGGTGCAGTCCCAATATCTGAGCCACATTTCTAGGTCAGCCTCCAGACCACTACCCAAAATTGCCAGAGACTTCTCAAAAACATAAATGACTTAAAAACAAAGCTAAGCATTCAAACTTGGAGGCAGAACTTGACCTAGACTTCCTATAACATAATAAACATTTTGTCAAACACATGGCGAACAAGTAAGTTATAGGTCAAGAATGCATATCTAATCATAAACATATATTCTTCACCTGATAATCACTGAGAAGGCTCTAAATATTCTCTAGCTAGCTACAATAGAACTTGTTAGTCCATGCATTCATCAACCATTCAATAGCTTATCAAAACATGTAAATATCCATAGATAATAAACATCACATAACTAGCATGTAACTAAAAAGTAAACAACATATAAACCATGGCAAGGTAGACATAAGATAACCATCATAATCGACACATATGCTCATAGATCACAATAGTAAAATGCCTCATATTAGCATATGAAAATTCCAACCATGTCAGGGACTTCCACGTACCACCTGACCATAGATTGGGCTAAACCAAATATCTCTTTCAACCAATCACCCTCGCACCATATTCCAAGCATCAATGTGGGATCTCATGGAATAATCCAAGACAAACCAAACTAGGGCTTCCATAGGCCAAACCACCTCAACCCTTAAGCAGTGATTCCATGTCACGGTCGTACATCACTAACACCAACTAGACTGGTCTCTACCCAAGTTGAGCAGGGCTCCAAGAACTAGTATCTCAACCCACAACCTTCCAATGCTTCCAGAGCATTTGTCCAACTTAGCGGCAGGGGCTTGTAGCTCAACCCATCAAGGGCTCCAAATTGTTTGATCCAACCTAGGGTCCAGGACTAGTAACTCAACCCAAGTTGTTATAGGGCTTCTATAGTGTTTCTTCCAACCCACGTCCTTAAGGAATTATGAGAACCAATCAGAAAAACAATCAAGTGGAAAAACCCACCGCACCATGGCTATCTAGGAAATGTTAAAACCATTGTTAATCTAGGAAATCCTCTATGCCAATAAAGGAACATAACCAGATAATCATATGCATATACCATGCATCCATAAATCAACAAGGAAATCACACATGCAACCCATTACTTGAAAAGAAATCCAATTGTAGCTGTTGATCCACTTGTTCCCATGTACTTTCCTTCTTTCCTTTGCCTTCTTTCTCTAAATACAAGTTAAACTAGAATTCTCCAAGCATGCTCCAAGAATTCTCTATGTGTGCAAGAGTATGAGAGAATGAGAGAATATAAGAGAGCTCTAAAGCTAAATTGTTAAAAGGCCATTAACTGGTCCTTAGAAGCCTTTTTATCATTGAGGCATCTATTTTCTTTATTTTTCCTTCAATTTCCTCTCATGCAAATATTTGTCTCTTCACCTTCCTTTTCTCCCTTTTTTATTTATTTCACATATAAAATGCCAATTAATTCCTCTTTGCCTTTCCCAATGCCTTTTCCAATTTCCTTAGCCAAAAATGAGCCAAAAGTGATCCCCACTTTAATGTTTTCCCACCATTCAGCGTGGAATATGTGTCCCATGACCTTGGTATTGTATATTTTTACATGGAAAATCAACTAGGGGTTGTTACACCTTTGAGGCTCTTGTAAAAGGAAAAAGAGAAATTTATTTTGTGTAAAAACAGAAGTGTCTTAGAGTCCACCAAATGATCAGGTCATCTAGCCCCTCAACTCGGCCTTGAAGTGAAATTTCCAACATCAAGAAGACTATAAACATGATGGAATTCAACCTCAATTAGAGGTACATTAAAACCATATCTTATCTTATTTGATCTGAGGCAAGAAAACTAGTGTGAAGGAAGGCTAAAAGGAAACGAAGAAGCAACTTTTTATCTATTTTTGTCTTAGATGAATTTTCTCTCTCTTGGAAACCCACATGTGCCAGTTTATGTGCAAGGATAGGGTTTCCACAAGTCCAAATTCATGCAAGAAGGAGAAACAGACCTTGTTTGTGTAGCAGAGCATTTGTATGGCTGGTTGGTCTGATCTTGGTGTGTTGTTTAGGGTCTGTGGTCTTGGGAGTCTCCTTGAATTGATTTTATAAGAAGAAGCATTTCTAGGTTTTCCCCTATAGAGGGGTTTTTCCCTAGCTAAGTACCTACATCTAGTGTCCTTGTGTCTTTGATGAACTTCATGTTTTGATAGTTTTTGATGATAAAATAACATAATGATAATATAAAAAATACTAACATAAGAAGTGAAAGAACATCATAAATTCCTATCGAGTTAAAGAGAAAATTATTTAAATTGTTGCCATAAGGTTTTCTCAACATGGTATCAGAGCTAAGGGGATTTGCATAAGGGTAGTAAGAAGATCTCAAAGTATTCAATACAAGATATAAAATAAAGTTTCCAATGGCCTAGTTCCTAAAAGGAAATAAACCAAGTTATCGGCACATTTAGAAGCCCTAGTCACTACGTTAAGGCCCCACGTTTGAGGAGAAAAAACCAAGGGTTTTGAGAGGATCATAAGCCCTATTCTAAAGCATTGAAAGGCTAGTATGATAGTTTATAGAAGTTTGAATCCATTGATGAAAAGAACAAAGTTCTGGGTGTATTCCTCAAGATTTGAAATCATTATTAAAGGATTTTGAAATCTCTATGTTACCTCAGAGACCTGGAATTTTAGAGTATATTATTTTGGTGGATTTTTTTGAAGTCTATATATCTAATATATTTGTTGAAGTTTTCAAAGAGGAATTGAGACTTCTTTATAAAGGTTTTTTGCGTAAATATATTTGGGAGGGCTTGTTTTCCAGCCCTGATGAAATTAATATCTACCCCTGTGCTAGGGGTTTCTTTATAGTAGATTTTGAAAATCCTAAAAGAAAAAAATGTATTCTAGATTCCGGCCCTTGTTTTTGGGAAAAATTAGGCCTGTTCATGAAGCCATGGAACCCATCATTCGATCCCTCTACAGCAGTCATAACCTCAGCACCAGTTTTGGTGAGATTGCCAAGCCTACCTTTGCATCTCTGGAATCTCTCCTCGCTAAAAGCCATTGGAAATGTAATTGGGAAATTTTACTACAGGTGCTCAGAAATAGAGGAATATGCAAGAACCACCTATGCGTGCATTTGTGTGGAAATGGATTTCAGCGCCTGATTCCCAGCTGAAATAAACCTAACAAGTAAAGACTATGTGTGGAACCAGAAACTCGATTACGAAAGTGTCCTCTTCAGATGTCGATCTTGCTTTGAGACAAGGCATCTAGCCAAAAATTTCCCAAAAGCCTCCTAGAAAAATTCTGCTAGAAACAACCACCACAGATCTATATGGTGGGAAGTAGCACAAAAAGAACACTACACTGTCGTCAAAGAAGAATACTGTAGAGAAAACTCTGAATCACAAGAAATCGGGCAGGAAATAAAAAACTCTCAAGACAAGCAGGGAGAAAGCCCTGCCCAACAAATCAACAGTTATGAGGATTCGACCACACAAAATAAATCTCCATTTAACAGCAAAGTAGATCTCCTAGACCAAACTTCTTCTCCGACTATCTTTAAAAGGACGAACACAATAGATCGCGAAGCTAAGACACCAATGTCCCAAGAACCAGAAGAGATGAAGGGGATGCAAGATAAAGGAAGTTGGAAGACCGTAGAGAAAAAAAAGAAAGCTACAACACCAATCTCGCCAAGAAAGACGAGGAGATAGATAATTAAAAACTAAGAAAATTATAGGTCCGATAGACCAATTTGGTCTCAGTGGACGTTAACCATCATCATCATCATCATCATTTAAAGCTTCAATCACTTGAAGAAGAAGTCAAGACTCTCTTGAAGACCTGAACATAAGTATTTTGGAAGTATTGAATTAAACCTTCCACCACGGTCTACAAAATAGACTTGTGCATAGAAAAGACCCAAGACCATGTTAATTTTTCTTAGGTCTATATTGTTCTCTTCTTTAATAATTACATTTCTTCATTAACATGTTAAATTCAGCCCATAACGACATAACATTATTCATATTTACATTATCCAACAACATGTGAAACTATGTAGAAAGAACAATATCATCATCAATGCAATGGAACATAAAGGAACCGTAGAAGAAAAGCATTCACAGATAGAGACATCAGGATTGGTTGGAGACTAGGGAAAAACCTAGCATGGGGAAAACCCTTTCAAATTATTCTTCTTATTAGATCGTCACTGAATGTTTCAGTAAATGTGAGTGTAATAATCCATATCTTCATCCATACAACTATCCAGAAAAAATTAGCTAAACAATATTTATGAGATGAACTCAATCTTTCTTCTACTCAAAATCCTGATTTTGAAACTTGTAATGGACTCTCACTATTTTTGGTCAACTACGAAACACTACAGTCAATGAGAGAAAACTTTAGATAACTAAAAAAGCAAACATTATGGTCTTGGACTAATGGAGGAGGAGTCACGCATGCGACTGGAAAGGTCCATCATTTCGTATAGTCTGTAAGCCAACAATTGTAGTCAAATTCAGCCTTAGAGAGGTTGAGGCTATGATGCTGAAGCCCTAGACGTCAGTTGCATGGATGAAAAGTTGTGTGTGCAACTAAGATGCTTATCTCACATTGATGAGCTGGCTACTGAGCAATTGTAGTTGTGATCCTCTTATGTTGTGCCTGCAACTGAGGCCCTAAACCTTAAAATAGAGATGCAATCTTCAGACCCTGCCATTTCATCTTCGAGAAAACCTATTCCTCCATAGATGTGCCTCAAACCTGTGTGAGCCAAAACCAAGAAAAAGAATAAAATAATGATCCATGATGATTTATAAATTAGGTAAAGGTCACTTTTATTTATATCCTTCCAAGGGGGTCCACTTTACTTTAGGGTCGACCTAATCAAGTGTGCACATGTGGGCTTATAATTTGAAAATACACTTTCCCTTATCCAAATTAGATGTTCTTTAGGTCATTTGGGTCCTCTCAAAAAGAGGAATTCAATGCAATCATTATCTCCATCAAATTATCTATCCAAAGTGGAATTTGGAACTAGTTTCCAATTTTAACACTTCCTCTCAACTACGGATAAATCCACCTGCATCATGTCATGTGTATCCTTCCATCAAATCATATCCAATCTCAATTATCTCATCATCATATGTCGTCACTTCTCATCTCTTCTTATTCTTTCTTATCTCTTGATATTATTTTCTCATATGTTGAACACTATCAAAACTAAAAGAAGAAGAATTTGACATCGGAGGGGAGCCTAGGGTACCACCCTCTATCCATTGGGGAGCCATTGCTACCACCTGAAATCACTGCCAATGAGGAGCCCAACGCTACCACCTAGGAAAAATTAGCAGGGATAAAAATCTATGACCCACATCATCATTGGAGATCATATCATCAGGGAGTGCATCTCAACGTCGAACCACATCGGGGAGCACATCTTAACCTAGAATATCATGGGGGATCTAGACATCTAAGACCCCATATTGAGAAATAGGTGATATAGGGGAGCTACTACTCAACCCATCCTACTTCCTACCTATCTTCCCAAGAATTACCCTCAAGAAGCAAGTGGTAGAACACCTGCATCATAATAATCTTGGGTGTACAACCCCAAGTACATTCTCAACCAGTTGGCTAGATGGGGAGAAGTATTCCCAGCAAGCCGTGCTTTTGGGTATGATGCGAACTAGGGTATACTTTGCAAATACCAAGATAGGGGATAAATTTTTCCAACCCTATGGGTAATAGATAGGGGAGCAACATCTACAGCCCTACTTTCCAGAGATCCCTCAATCCCAGGAGCCCTCCATCTCAATTCCACACCCTGGGAGCTCAAACAAGGGGGAAGAGCTAGCTCAATGTCCTCTATTAGTGATGCTCTCTATAGATCAGAAAGATTTCATTATGCTCATATTTCACAATAACAATTGTCTCTTACTCATACAGGAATTCAAATCAAATATCATATTAGAACAAAATATACATATCATAAAAAGGATATCATAGTCATCCTCCCTCTCAAGGAGGTTCCAACCACAAGCCTAAGCTTGTCTCATACAACAATGTTGTCTCAATTAAGTTGTCTCAGTCTCATTTATATGTGAGATTATTTTCCAATCAATTCTCATTCTTTGTCATCGCAATGTATCTATGTCATTACCAGAACTTTCTTAAATGGATTTCCAAAGATCTTTTCCATCTTTCCTCATAGCTAGCCATGATAGCAACATCGTACTCAACCTCACTTATGCTTAAAGATATGGAAATTTCATCCAAAAATATCATGGCAGATCTCATACTAAGGTAGCACCTAGATGTTCTCATCAATAACAAACCCAAACATCATCAATACATCTATGTAGTTACATATCACATGAAGAATGTCCCAAACCAATAATTGATTGTCCCATGCAAGTATCTTGAAGGGTACTTGGCGGCAGTTCAATGTGTATGAAGCGGATCAATCATGAATTCACTTAGGTTCTATGTACATCATATGTATGTATATATATATATATATATATATATATATATATATATATATATATATATATATATATATATATATATATATATATATATATATCTATATATATCTATATATATATATATATATATATATATATATATATATATATATATATATATATATATATATATATATATATATATATATATATATATATAGATATATATATATGGACGAGTGTTCAAAATGGAACATCAATGCTTCAATGAACTGTTGGCTGCCAAGTCAAGTTCAATAATATATCTTCACAATTTTATAAAATTCACTTGGAGTTTCCAAGGATTTGCATCTCCACTTTCCAAAAAAATTTTCAATAGATTTTCAATATAGATTTTCTTTTCCAAAATTCAGAAATACATTCATCATTATTTGAAGCTTCAAAATCCATCTCCATCTTATTTTGATCATTAGAGGCTCATTACCTATCAATAATAGATCATCAGTATATAAAAACAAAAAAAAAACATTCATACCTTGGACAAATTTTTAAATAGACGTTTGGATCGGCACATCTTATTGGCTTCATCAGATGACTGGACATATCAGGCTCGGGGAGCTTGCTTCATACAATTATTTCTACAAACATAACACTTTACCAAACCAATATGTTCAGCCTTACATAGATCAATATTGTGCAATTTAAATATCAAAATCATCAATATCACTGTAACAAATTCTTTGGACCAGGTGACAAGTAGAGCTCACATCCAAATATCAAATTATGACTTTATCATGCCAACAAGTTGTCATCTACCAAGCAATATCAATCCAAACTTCATCAAGTCATCCTCATGATCATAATATAAGTCAATAGATGCAAATACATACACCAATAATAAGTCATGCAGGTTCCATCCATTTATTATGAGATTACTTCATACTGAATCATAACTGTCAATACTTCAATCATTATGTCAAAGCTAATGATGTTAACCAATATAAGTCACTGAAATTCCATATAGCATTGTTATCAAGAAAAATCATCAGTCATCAAATAAAATCATTAGTCATCAGGTCAAATCCCAAATTTTCTATCAGAGTGAGATCTATAGCCCAAAACATATCTCAATCATCAAGTCAAAGATATAAATCATTAACAAGCATCATGTCAAAACTCCAAACGCTGCTTATCCACATCAATTAACCAAATCTAGTCAAAAACTTCAATGATAATGACATATTGATATGAATATCCTAGTCACCTACAAACACAAGTTTAGTCAACATATTCACATTATAGTAAGTCAAGCATTCAAACTTCCATTCTCATAGAACTTTTTGTTGTCTGCTCCATGTCTGTAGGATTGACGTAGTTCAGGTGAACTTCTGATTTCATGCTCAAAACTTCACTTTTGTGACCTTCAAGTATAATCACACCCATAGGCATTCTTTTGTGCGGTTGGGAGGATACAATCGCACCCATAGGCATGCTTCTGTGGGTTGAGGCTTAGAGTAATGGAAAACTCTCTCTTCTCATATCAAAACTTTGCTACATACCAACAATATCAGATACTTGTGTATTCATGTCTATAAATCATACTTCAACAGTACATAATATACATATAATGATAATAGGAGTAAGGGATCTTATTGAGAGAATATCCCACTGAATGGGAATCCACTTTAGTCATCTTCATTAAAGTCATCAACCTGTCTATGATACTATCATGCATCAATAGATATGTTAAATAATAAATTCAGTGTATATCACATATTCATCATGGTCATAGATGATAACATCATATACTTCACTATTACATCATGACATCAATCTTTCATCAAGGTTTAGTGTCTTTTGATTAGGGAAACAAATAGGTGTAACATCATACTTCAAGGATCATCAAGTTAGGTCATTTAATTTTACCATATGTCATAATTACTAAGCACATCAAAACATAACCATGATCATCAAAAGGTCTTGGATATCAATCTCATTGTTTCACTTCTATCATCATGTCTACCACACTTTTCACAAACAATATCAATAGTATCAAGTTGATATTTATAAGAATCAAGGAGTTACTCTTCTTTATGGAATCAAGATATCCAAAATGATAGGTGTTAGCCAAACATTAAGTATACCAATATATCAAAGATCAATACTAAGACTTAATAAATTCATCATGTCTAAGAGGTAAGATACTTGCATTATTTCATCACAAGAACCATGAATCCAAATAATTTTCATATGCATGAGCCATTTTTGAAGGGGAAATTCTTATAAAACCTTAGGACTTACCTTTCCATCAATATTGCAGTTGAAACATAACATTGGAACAATATACCATCCATACCTTATAGTATTCAAATACATGTGCACCTTCTTATTTGACATAAGAAGCTTGTAGCACTTTGTTACCATTACTAGCTCCTCTCTCACTGCATTATCGATGATCTTCAAGAAGGATCCACTTATCACAACTCACCAAGAGGTTAGAAGCATCCAAATACTCAAATATGCATGCAGGAAGTATAAGTAATAATCAAAACAATAATTAGATCCATAATTCTAAACAAAAGTACAGACATAAAGGAGTACCATAAATAAAAAAATACTTATCTTCATTGAAAGGTGATCATCTCCCTCTTGAACCAGCCTTCAAGAGCTATCATTGTCCATTGTATATATGACAATGTTGCCTTCACTATTTCAATCAACTTTATCAACAACTAGGCCTATTAGAGACTATCTCATCTAGGGCTTCCTCAAATCTGATAGAAGTACTTGAACATATTCACATTGATCATGCTAGGGTTTCTAGATTTCATATCTCATATAGTTTCCTTAAAGCAAGGTTTCTTCCAAACCCTAACCTCATAATATCCATCAAACCTTAATACAAAAATTGCCTAAGGTTTTCTTCAAACCCTAGAATTATTTTAGGTCTCCACCATCCTCTTCTTGCATCCATCAATGGTGTCATCATAGGGGTGATATCCATGACTTTTCTTCAGTCCAGCTTTGATACCATGTTAATTTTTCTTAGGGCTATATTGTTATTTTCTTTGATAATTTCATTTCTTCATTAACACATTAAATTCACCCCATAACATCATCATATTATTCATATTTACATTATCCAACAATAAATGCAACTATGTAGAAAGAACAATATCATCGTCATAAATGTAGTGGAACATAAAGGAGCAATAGAAGAAAAGAATTGACAGATAGAGACACCAGGATTGTTCGAAGACTAGAGAAAACCCCACTATGGGGAAAACCCTTTCAAATTCTTCTTCTTATTAGATCATCATTAAATGATTCAGTAAATGAGAGTACAATAATCCATATCTTCATCCAGACAAATATGCAGTAAAAATTAACTAAACAATATTTATGAGATGAACCCAATCATTCTTATACTCAAAACCCTAATTCTAAAACCTGTAATGAATTATTAGTGTCCGTGGTCAACTATTGAAAACTACAGTCAATAAGTGAAAATTTTAGATAACTAAAAAAATAAATATTTAGGTCCCAGTCACATGGAGTCATGCATGCAACTAGAAAGGTCCAATCACTCCCTTTAGCCTCTAAGCCAGCAACTGTGGTCAAATTCAACCTTTGGAGAGCCTATGCCTGTGATTATAAAACCTTAGATGTCAGTTGCATAGAGGATGAGATGTGTGTGCGACTGAGATTCTTCCATCACGAAGATGATATGGTTAGCGAGTGACTATAGTCATGATCCTCCTGTCTTGTGCCTGCAACTGAGGCCCAAAACCCTAAAATAGAGATGTGAGCTTCAGTCCCTGCAATTTCATCTTTGAGAAAACCTATTCCTTTGCGGATGTGACTCAGACCTCTGCGATCCAAAACCAAGAAGGATAATAGAATAATGACGCATTATGATGTCAAAATGAGGTATATGTCACTTATATTTATATCCTTCCAAGGGGGTCCACTTTTCTTTAGGGCGGACCTGAACAAATATGCACATGTGGGCTTATAATTCAAAAATACACTTTCCCTTATCTAAATTAGATGATATTTAGGTAGATTTTGGTCCTCTCAAAATGAGGAGCTCAATGGAATCATTGTCTACATCAAATTAAATATCCAAAATGGAATTTGGACCAAGTTTCCAATTTTAATAGACCGAGTCTTCAAGATTGATCTATCACCAGAATTGAAGTCACCTTTCTTGGAATAAAATTCACAATTTTGTTTGTGCATTTTATAGTAGTATAGAAATTAGTTTTCCTGAAGTAAAGGACATAGCATTTTGGTAAATATATTCATAAAGTTCAAGCTTGAGTAGTCACATGAGAGAATTTGACTTTCGAAGGAGTATATATCAGTCCTTTTTCATCATTAGAAGTGTTATTCTGGGCACACTTATGAACATATAAGTATAAGGCTACATCAAGTATGTGATTAGTGGTTTAACACCATCCTCTTACATCCACCCAAGTAACCATGCTAACCGGGTTAAACATGAGATGAGAGGATACTATGATCATATTTGACCTCCTAGGTGACCTTAAGGAAGTGGAATTGATGGAACATCACACACAATCATCCAACATCATCAGCATAACCCTCAGGAGAAAATTCAGCCACTCAGACAACTTGTCGCTTGGTCCCACTGCTGTTATGGACCTCTTATGCCATAGTTGTTCTCATGCTATGGGCAAGGGAGCGACCAGAGACCTAAAATCGCTCTCATAGGTCAGCATGCCAATGACTGTGGAACAAAATTTCTAGTTTTGTGCTAACGACTTTGGGATTTCTGCAACTTTTTCAGGTGCAGTGCCAAGGCCACTTCCTAGAATGGAATGATGGCTTGAAATCCATAACAGTACAGGGAAACAATGAAGCAAAATCAATAAAATTAACAAGACCTTAACCAAAACCCTACTAGCCATGACAGGCATTTCATCAAAGATATTGTCAACATGTAACCTACAGGTGTAAACAACATAATTAAGTGTAGGGATCCCATACTTATCTGAGAATCACTATGAATCCTTGTTTCCTCATGTCATTTGCTACATATTCATCTATTAGGCGATAGAGACATTATCCATTCATATACAAGTAAAAACATGCTAAGAGAAAAACATAGTTGCTACCATAAAATGTACATGTAACCAACATAGTAGGGATACAATTACAATAAACATATCAACCATAAATAACCATTTATACACTAGTACATTTACACATGAAAATCAATGGAATTAATTTCTCATTAATCAATGCAATGAACCAACCAGTGATGAGACTACCACGTTCTGCCCAACCATAGATTGGTTGAGCCAAGTCTCTCTTAAGGCAATCACCCCTGTGCCATATTCCAAAGCCTTAGCCACTGCCTTTGCCAATTCCCTTTAGCCATAAACAACCAAATGAACACCTACTAGGATGTATTTCCCACCATTCATCTTGGAATACGTGTCCCATCATCCATGTTATTTATATATTTTACATGAGTTTTTTAACCGGGGCTATTACAGAACCCTCCCCCTTGGTGGAACACCGTCCTCGATGTTCAATGACACCCATAACTAACAGGACTGCTGAAAACAAAAAATACTTCCCATGGAGCTTTATAACATAACTCGATGGAGTATTTACAATGAATGACCCTCTCAAAAGAAAAACTTCATGACAACATGACCAGATAACAACCATACCGCATATTGGAGCTTTATAACACAATTCATCATGATATTTACAATAACCACATATACACATATGCATATTTCCCCAACCAACAAATATTAATGATACGATGCCTACATCTGGAACAACAAAATCCAGAGGCTCACACCCCCATCCTCAAAGTAATTATAGGATTCACTTCCTTCCTAGGAAGTCAAGAATCCACTGCAAAGTCAAAGCTGCATCTAGTTTCTAGTGCTATAATCTTGTGACACTTGTTGTCTCAGTGAACAATTACCAGCTCTTTTTTCCTGGGCGCACTCCCAATGTGCATCTGATTCGAAATGCTAATGACCAAAACAAATCCATCCCTTACCTTCCCTTCTCTGCTACATAGTCCCTTGGGCAATCCATTCAATCCCTTCCATGCAGTCACTCACCTTCCAAGTTCCACTGGAATCCCCTATCCTAAGAAATCCATCCCTTGGCAAGTCTTCCTCGCATTAGAAGATATAAAACCAAGGCATATACTTGCCTTAAAACCATCATACCGGTCATAGCATGCTCATGGAAATTGATGGACACTATTGGGTACCCGTGTCCCTCAATGGCCTTGTTCTTGAAGTACTCTACCAGCATACTACTGCACATTCTAATTTCTTTTCTACTGCTGCTAATTCTTGCAGTCGATTTCAACAACCCAACGGGCATATTCATGCATTCTTGTTCCAAGCACATTACTTCCATTAGATTTAAAATAAATTGAAATAAATTCACATCATACCTCATTGGTAGCTTGTCCATAAGGTACATTTGCAATCATGTTCGCTTCCTGTCACAATAAGTCAAACTAGCATATTTGACCAAATCAACATGTATAAAAATGTCACATCAAGTTAGCTCAACACAACCATTATAGAACAAAATTGTAAATCACATGTAACCATCATAAACCAGAACCATAGATCACATATAATCATCATATACCATAGTCATAAATCACATGCATAATAAAAGTGAAATAAAATGTTGATACTTATCCTTTCATTAATCCTTAGCTTCTACATTTGTCTTTATTCCATATGCACTCCGGACCAGTCGCCACAACAGACAACACCAAGTGCCTTCTCCTCCACCAGGTTCACATACACATAGTGTGCATCACACACATACAACCACACATGCCATACAACACCATGCAATGAATGCACCTATTGTTAAGTCAATTTAGTGTCCTAAATTGCTTGCATAAATTATCAACCGAGGTTTGTAAACTGATGAAGTGTGGTGCACTATATGTTCTTAATTAACCTTTCTCTTACTTCGTTGTTTTGTATTTTATGTTGTTTTGGGGGGTTTTCTGTTCTTTGATGTCTAAGAATGTACAACCTAAAACTATGAGAAAATTTAAGTGGATCTAATGAATGTTAAAGGAAATGAAATGTTCCTAAGTTAATCTAATTTTCTAAAAATGGACCAAGAAATGTTGGCTAGTTAGAACCTAATAAGAAAACACAACATCTATCTTATCTTATCATTAGTCCTAATCCATGGATATAATTCTTAAAACCAAGAGTGAAATTGATGCAGAAGGTAACTCAGTAATTGCATTCATTAAACATTCAACCATTCAATTTTGGAATATGATTAAATAAATCTCCTTGAAATGATTTTTTTGGAATATCAGTGATGTAACTAAGTAAGGATCTGAAAGAAAAGAGGATAAAACATGTAAAACTAACAATGTGCTGAGTAAATTCAATCACTATATGAATTATACATTTAACCATTTAGTTTAGGATCATCATAGTCTTGAAATGGCTTTTGAAAACATCCATTAACACAATTAATTGAAAATTCTGTTATAAGAGAATGAATGACAAAACAGTAAGAAAACTAAGTAACTGTGTATTCTTATTACTTCAATCTTAATTCAGTCTGGAAACCAAGTCATTTTTCTATACGAAATATCTTAGAAGAACAAGTTTGCACAATTGTGATTTTATCCTTATGCTATTGGTTAAAAACCAAAATGAAATATCAATCTAAATTAGAAAATAGATTTGCTGAAAACATAGTAATGGAAATTAAATTGAAAACAATAAATGAAAAAACCTCCTTCAGTGCAGGGGCCCTCTACAATTGATGTGGCTAGAATCCTAGCTAGTTAAGGATGCACTTTAAATGATCATTGAAAACACGAAGTTTTTATTATGAACAAAATGAAGTCTGAATATAGAGTATCAGCAAAAAGCCTAAACTTAACGTAATTACTTCTAACTTCTTACTACTTCTCGATTCCATGCAACCAATATTTATAGGAAAATAACATAACTGTTTATGAGATAAACTTGCTACAGGTGGCTAATTCGAATTGAAATAGGACTATTTAAACTTCTAATCAGCTACATGTGACTAATTCAAATTAAATTTGCAACAAAACTATTAGACTCTTGATTAGTTACAAAAGAGAAAATCAAGAGTCCTAATCCTTCCAGATAACGTATTTTGACTCCATCTTTGACCATGACCTTAGGCTTGCTTTTTCCTCGATTTGGACCGAGTGAATAGGATAGAATCCATGTGGAGATGATTCTAGAAATGCCCATGTGGCCCAATTCTGCATTTGACACTTGGAACCTACCAAACCATGAGAGTAGCTATGGAATCCAGAGTTAGTTGCAGAATAGGCTACGTTCCATAGATAATTTGCAAAAATCTATTCAAATAGCAAGAACATGAAAATATAATATGGCGATCATTTTAATGCTTTCCATAAGACAAAACGTAGCATTTATCATTGATTAGGTCTGTAATTTTATGAGAAAGTGAGAGAAAAAAGTGAGAAAAAATGTTAAGGAGAGGGTAATTCTGAGGTTCAATGTACCCCCACTACAAAATCATTGCATGTCCTCATGCAATTTGCCAAAAATGTGAGTTCTTCCTCCCTAATACATTTGCTCAGACACCTCTGCTAGTACATCTAATTTCCTTCTTTTGCTCTTCTTTGAAGTGACTGTCATTCTGGGCTTTCTCATAAGAAGCTTGTACTTAAGGTTAATGACTACTCTGTTCAAAATCTTATTCTTTCTTTTCAATTTCCTTTTTTTTCTTATACCACAGTCCTAAATGCAGAATGGTATTATCGTGAATTGCCTTGTCCAATTTATTTTGTTCCTTCAAGGTTTCATTCTCTTATTTGATATGTCTATTCAATATCTCTAATTCATAAATTTCTTGTTTGAGAGTATCAATTAGAGGTTCTTGTGGATTGATAGAAGGTTATGGGTTCATTGAGGCACTTCTCTTCTCCATTGATTCTATATAATCATATATTTATTGCTGCACTGGGTATATGCCTGGAGATCTTCTACTTGGGTGACCATAAAAATGATGAACATGAGAATTTTGAGGACTGTGTACAGAAGAGATGTTAATAGGAGATGTTTCTAGGGTTTCCTCGTCTAAATTTATAAACTCTATCCCTTTTGATGATGTTTTCTTTACCAAACCTTAGAGTCTAGAGCTTCTTCTAAGTTGTGGAGGACTTACATTCTCCTCATTTGTGACCTTTTTCTCCTTTCTTATCTTCCCTCTTGCCTTGATTTGCTTCCTGATTTCTGTCAGTTCTTCAGAGATTAACTTTTCATCATCTTTCTGTAATGAAGACTCAGGTTTGTTTTCAATAGTTATACCAGTCTTCTTTCTTTTACTTCTTCTGACATTATCTTCTTTAGGTGACTTTGGTTCTTCTTGGAAATGGTTTCTAATAAGGAAATTCTCCCAGGTATCTCCTATGCTTTTTAAATGAAACTCAATCAATATCTTTATCAGCCCATGATGATACATGGTTGTATCTATGAACTCTATTTTCTTTTGCACATTTGAGGCCATCCTTCTTAAACTATTTAGTAGGAAGAAATGAAGATTGATTTCTTCATTTTATAGGAAATTCATCTGTAAACGGATATGGTAGACATACATGCAACCAAATCTCCCCTCACAAGTGATAAATTTCTATAATATCAAGAGCATTTGCCTCCACTTAATTTTAAGAGTTGAAATGAGAATTCCTTTTCTAAAAACAAAGACATCCATACCTGGGTTTTTCAGTATTACTTTCCATGATTTATTGTGGAACTCCTTGTTCTTGAACCATCTTTCACCATGCCTTGGAAGTTTTGTAGCCTCGGTTATGAATGACTCAGTCATTGTAAACTTGATATTTCCAATTTCTACCTCTGTGCCATCAAAAGATCAAGCAAAGGATTTTGTAATCTCCTTATGAAAAACATAAAATTTTTTGATGAATTTAAGCCATCCAACTTTCTGCAACATTTCTTCGAGCTGTGGGTATCCTTCCATGTACTTTTCTCCTACTTGTTCTGATCTAACAATTATCCCTATGCCTTCTACTATGTAGAGTTCTCAACCTTCATAATTACCCTTCCTGGTTTTATGAAATGAATTGATTGCGAATATGGTGAAAGGAATTGTGGGTTTGTATGAAATAAGTAGATGGTAGGGGTTTTGGAGAAACGTAGACAAGTATGTCACGTTGTAGTCATGACCGTTAATAACAACGAGGGAGTTAATTATGGACCGTTATGTGACAAAATATGGAGGATGTGGCGGATATGTAGTATGATGGAGATTACAATCAAATCAAATGATGATTCGTCAAGGAAACATATAAATTTCCATATTATATATGCTTTATGTTTTAACCTTGTTATTTAAAATAAATTTTTTCAGTTTACCTTTTAGAACTTAACCTTTTCGTTTGATGTTTTCTTTGGTGTTGATCCATAGGAACCCTTTTATCATATTGGTCTTCAAAACAAGATTCTTCAATTTCCTACAATTATCATTTTTTTGTAAGTTGTATAATTATGCCAAAGCTGCTGAAGGAGATATAGCTGCAGAATCAAATTAGCTACAGAATGGAATCAGCTGCGAAACATGATAAAAATGAAGTATGGCTATGGAACATGAATGTGAAATGAAATGGAAATGGAATATGACAGTGAAATGGAATGAAAGTGGAGTGAGATGGAATGAAACTGTAAAATGAAATGAATTTGCAGATTATGAACTACAAATGAATGTAGCTTTATGTCACTACTTATTACAGAAAGGAAATGGAAAATATAGGATGTCAGAAATCTCTAATTTTCACCCTGTATTTTCTGTATAAGTATGCCAATTAATAATTGGTTTTCATACTTATACATTTTATTATTTTTTTTAATGTTTTTTTTATGATTATATATATATATATATATATATATATATATATATATATATATATATATATATATATAGGAAAAATAAAAGCTAAGTTAGTGGAGAAGAAGAATTCTTCTTCACCAACTTCATTTTAGTGTTATCTTGGAAAATCTTGACAAAATCCTCTCTTGAAATTGGCTTATGATATATCTTCAACCGATGACCATTCACAAGAAGAGGTACCTTTCTTTCATCTATTGTCCTTATTCTCACTGCTCCATTATTAAAGACTTCTTCAATCTCATATGGCCCAAGCCAATGAGTCTGAAACTTTCCTTGAAAATATTTGAATTTTGAATCGAACAAAAGTGCCCAATCCCCTGCTTGAAACTTCTTCTCCTTGATATACTTATCATGCCATTTAGCCCTTTGCTGCTGGACTAAACTGGTTCTTTGAACTGCATCTTGCCTGATTTCATCAAGCTCATTGAGTTGCTCCAATCTATGTTTCCGTGCTTATGATAAATCCAGCCCCAATTGGACTACCATCTTGAAGGTTTTGATTTGAAACTCTATAGGGAACAGGACTTGCTTCCCATAAACAAGCTCATAGGGAGTATGTCCTGTTGTGTTCCTCCATGTAGTTCTGTAGGCCCATAAGGCTTCAGGAAGCCTTTTTTCCCAATCTCTTCTGTGTAGATGTACAATCTTAGTGAGAATTTCGTCAATCACCTTATTGGTAGGTTCAACTTTACCATTTTCTTGTGGATGATAAGGAGTAGACTTTATGTGTTTAATCTTGTAATCTTACACAAGCCTTTCCACCATTTTAGATGTAAATTGAGATCCCTGATCTGTCACAATTTCTCTTGGAACACCAAAACGAGTGAAGATGTCCTCAAAAAGAAAATTAACTACAGATTTTTCATTAGCAAAAGGTAATGCTTTAGCCTTTACCCATTTAGTGACATAATCAATGCATACCAAAATATACTTCTTTTGTTTAGATGGAGGATTAATTGGTCCAACAAAATCCAAGGCCCATTTTTCAAAAGGTTCAATGAGTACCTGAGTTTGTAGTGGCATTTCATCTGAATGAGCAGGTTTTCCTACCCTTTGGTAGCTATCACACCTTTTGACATATTCTTTGGCATCTCTGAAGATGGAGGGCCAATAATATCCTAAATGAAGGATTTTATAGGCTGTCCTCTTGTCAGCAAAGTGCCCACCACAAGATTCATCATGATATGCCTTAAGAATTTCAGGCATTTTGTCTTCTCGATCACATCTTCTGATCATGAGATCTGGACCTGTTTTATACAATTCATTAGTAATCCATGAGTAACTTGCACTTGTTTGAATGATTTTTCTTTTCTCCTTAGGAAACAAATGTGAAGGTAATTTTCTTGTGACTAAGTAATTGGAAATATCTTCAAACCAAGGGGTTTGAGTAGATACTGCAAAAAGATATTCATCAGGAAATCTATCTTCAACTACAGTGTCATCTTTGATATTTTGAATTCTAGACAAGAAATCACCAACCGTGTTTTGTTTTCTAGGTCTATTTAGAACAGTGATGTTGAATTCTTACAGGAGTAATAACCACCTTGTAACTCTGCCATTAGTAATAGGTTTATTCATTAAGTACCTAATTGTAGAGTGATTTGTATGAACAAAGGTTTCATAGCCTATTATGTAATATTTGAACTTGTTGATAGCATGAACAATAGCTAAGAATTCCTTTTCAGTTACAATGTAATTTAACTAAGTGGGAGTAAAATTCTTGCTTATGTAATAAATGGCATAGGGGATCAAATCTTTTTGTCCTAATACATATCCCAGAGTTGTATCTAAAGCATCTGTTGAAATGTGGAACGGTAGTTTCCAATTTGGACCTCTTAAGATGGGTGCTTCAGAAATTTTTTCTTTTAATGTCTCAAATGCCAATTGGCAATCAGGATTCCAATTAAATTCACAATCTTTGGTGAGTAATTTGAAGAGTGGTGATGCTAGTTTAGTGAGATTTTCTATAAAACTTCTATAGTATCTTGTGAATCCTAGAAAAATTCTAACGTCCTTTTGACAAATTGGAATTAATAGTTTAGAGATGACTTCAACTTTAGAGTTATCAACTTTAATTACATCTCCTGAAATGTGATGTCCTAAAACAATCCCTTCTGTAAACATCATAAAACATTTTTCATGGATTAGTGAAAGGTTTGCTTCCTTACATATTTTAAGAACCTTTTTCCAAATTTTCTAAAGGTTCTTCAAATGTATTCCCATAAACTGTAAAGTCATCCATATACACCTCTACACAATCATGTATTAGATCAGAAACAATTCCTAGTATTGCTCTTTGGAATGTTGCAGGTGCATTGCACAATCCAAAAGGAAGTACTTGGTAGGAATAAGTTCCCCATGGATAGGTGAATGTGGTTTTATATTGATCTTCAGGTGCTACTTGAATTTTATTGTAACCACTAAAACCATCCAAAAATGATAAACACTTCTTTCCTACTAATGCATCTAACACTTGATCTATAAAGGGAAAAGGAAAATGATCTTTTAGGGTAGATTTATTCAATTCTCGATAATCAATACATACCCTCCATTTGCCATTATTTTAGGCACAAGCACTAGAGGAGAAACCCACTGGCTGTCTGAAATTGGGTAAATGAAGTTTACATTCAACAATTTTTGCAACTCCTCTTTAACAATTTCCCTAAGATTTGGATTCATCCTTCTATGAGGTTGTTTGATAGGTTTACAATTTTCCTCAATGTAGATGTGATTTATACAAGTCTTAGGACTAATTCCTTTCATGTTAGTATATTCCCATGCATATGCAGAAGAATGTTGTTGTAATGTTTTGATTAGCTTTTCCTGTTGTAATTTTTCCAAGTTATTGTTTATGTTCAATGTTTTTCCTGGAAATATTTCAACTGTAAAGCTACCAAATTCTTCCATAGAATAAAGAGACATCTACCTAGATGAAAAATATTCAATATTGGATTTTTCTTGAAATTGATCATGTTCATATTCTAGAGATGATTCAAAATTTTCCATTATATTTAAGATTTGACTATCTTCACTAATGGTTGAAATAGTAAAGAGAGGCTGAATATCATTTTCATCATCAATCCATTCTTTTTCATCTATCTCTGTGATTGTTCTTGCTGGAGGATATAGAGTGAATTTCTTAGTTGAGTTACCATCAGAGATATACATATCACCAGATCTACAGCTAATGAAAGCATCAGCTGTAGCCAGCCAAGGTCTTCCTAATATAAGTGGATGTCCTCCTAGATTGTTCTTAGGGGTTAAGATCATAAAATCAATAGGGTACTCCCAAGAGTCTAAGGACATTGAAATATCTTCTAACACACCATCTGGTTTGATTACAGATCTATCTGCCAATTGTAGTAATGTAGGTGTATAAAGAAGATTAGGAAGCTTGAGTTGTTCCATGGTCTGTTTGCTCATGATGTTTATTGTTGATCCTAAATCAATCATTGTATTCGGAATTTCAACTCCATTGGTATGTGTTTTTACAACCGGACTTCCTGGATCTACATATTTTTTTATGGCAATTTTTCCCATCATTATGTTTGCTATTTTTCCTACCAGTAGAATTCTTTTTACTTATTTTGTTTTTCCCTGGTTTCTTCGTGCCCAATTCCTTTATTGTTTTAGCTAGAATTGGAATATCCTTAATGGCTTGTAACAAGGGGATTTTGATACAGATATTTTTCAGTTCATCAAGAAAATCATAATTAGGCAACATTATATGATTTTCTACCCCTCTATCAACTTGTAATCCTTTAGGAAAAGGAGGTGTAGAAGTGGATACTGGTGCTTACTCTATGATAGGAGTTGAGTTTAATGGTTCTTTCTATTTTTCATTTTCATTATTCTGGTTTTGAAGAGATGTTCCTTCAAAAATTTTATTTGGCTGTAAAGAATCTTCCTTAGAATTGTCTTGTTCTTGAATAACTACGAAAGGCTTTTGCTTTTCTAATATCATACCAGATCTTAGTTGGACATCATTGAGATCTAAAGGAGTGATCATATAAGTTGGAAATTGTTTTCCTTTCACCATATAGGTATTTTGAGGATTTTTATTGTTGGGGTTTGGTAATGGTTGGGTAGGTATCTAATTTGGTCTCTGTAGGAATGGCAGTGAAAGTTCAGGATTTTGGTTTTGAAGTTGGGGCTGTTGGTTTTGTTGAGGAATTTTTTGGGGAGGATAGTTTGGATATGATGGAGGATATTGATAGTATTGAGAGAATCTTCCATAGGGATTTTGCATTCCTTGAGCCCAAGGTTGGGATTGAGATTGAGATTGAGGCCAAGGTTGTTGCCAAGAATTATAATTTAGTGGGGGCTGAATATACATTTGGTTATTAAAACCCTTGTTTTGTGGCCATTCCCAAGGTCTTCTAGAGACAAAGCAAAGAGATTTTGTTGGATTTGAAATTGTTTCCTCTTTTAAAACATACTTAAGACCAGGGATTGAAGGACAACTCTTGGTCTCATGGTTTTCTGAACAAATCACACAAGTCTCTATGATTTTTGCATCCAAAGGGGAATTCTCTTAAAACATGCTTCTTTCTACATTTGGGGACAGAAAATAGCTAAAGCATCAGTCTCGACTTTCTGATTGTTTTGTAACTTAAGGGTATCTATCTGTTTTAAATTCATGAAGCATGTTTCAAATTTCTACCCTACTCACTGATCAAGTTGCAGATTTATTCATTGTAACAAGAGAAGGATCTCTTGGACCTTTCCTAGTTTTGGATTTTCCTCTTGAGAGATGAACACATAATTCTCCAATGTCACTTAATGGGAGTTGAAAGATATCTCCCTTCACCATCATGTTAAGGATGTCTCTCCACTCATTTCTAATGGCTTCTAATAAAAGAGCTTTTAAAGTATCTTGCTCTAAGTTATCCATTTTTTCTCTTTTTAAGTTATAGTTGAATTTTTCAATTAAATCCTCCAAATTTTCATCCTCTCTTTGCATCATTTTAAACACTTGATCTTTGTGATTGATAGGCATGCAATAATCCAAATACCTATCCAAAAACACTTTCTTCATGTCATTCCATGTTCTAATAGACAGAGTGACCAATCCCATGAACCATTTTAAGCAGCTCCTTTCAATGTTGAAGGAAACAATTTGAGTTTTTGAGAGTCTTGTAAATAATCATAAGTTCTGCACAAGCCTTCAAATTCAAATAAAAAGGTTTCAAGATCTTCACTTTTTAATCCACGAAAATTTGGGAGGACAGAAGGCGAGATATTTTTCATTCTAGCATGTATTTCTTCATCAACTATAGGGACTCCAAAAGAATTATCAACTTCCCTATTTACTCTACCTTCTGCATTATTTCCTCTACCTCTTCCTCCAAATAGTGTAAATTCTCCATCCTCTCCTTCTTCTTCTCTTCCTGCAATTATATTTTCCTCACAGTTAATATAAGCTTCAACTTGCAAGGTTAATTTCTCTTCCTCTGGTTCCTCTATCAATGGTATGTGAAAGAAAAGTTCTACTTCTCCCTCTCCACTAGGAATTCTTAATTCTTCAACTAAAATATGTTCCCCTGTAGAGGTGAAAAATGCTACTCCTTTTGTTGGAGATCCAAGATTTCTTCCTCTATGATTGCCTCAGTAGATAAAGTAGGAGATCCTCTTAATTGGATTTCTAACCTTAGAACTTTAGGAAGTCTATGGCTAGGAATATGAGTTTGAGATTGGGGTGTATCTCTTCTTAGTCTTGGTGGAGTAAGTGGTGTTGTAGGACTTATTCTCCTGCCTCTAGCTATGAATCTACCCCTAGAGTCTCTTTCTCTACGCATATCATTTTTTAGATGCAAGAGATAAGGTTACCTAATTACACTTCTGTTGAAGCCCCGAAAATCGGGTCGACAACAAGGGGGATACCCACCCGGTCCGGACCTTGGTTGGCAGCTCCTTATCCGTTTGGTATAGCGGGTCCGACTGGGGATAATGGGACCAGTTTCCCAATCTAAGGGGTGTGTGTGTGTGTAGAGTTGGATGATGCTGATCTAGGAGTATTTTAAGCTAATTTAATTCAAACTTCTAAGCTAACTCTATGCTATTGTAATCTAATAAGAAACAACACATCTAATCTATGCTAACCCGGGGTGTATTTCTTCTATTATGAGATCTAAAAAGATTTCGAACAATAACTGGTAATAAAGATCATTCAGCTATCATAAGAATAGAAATCAATTAAGATAAACCACTCTGCATAAAAAGTTAGGCAAAACAATTGTGAACAGCATATCGCATAATAAGTTATTCATATGTCAAGCACAAATAAATGACTCCACCGTACAGAAGTGCCAAATGGTAACCCACACATTCATACATTAACATATAAACAACTAAAACTGCATATCACTCTAAGAATATAAGCAGAAATTGGTCAAGAGATAAAAGTACCATTTATGACTGGTTCCACTCATAAGCTTCAAGCAATAACGATTTATCTCTACTTGTTCTAACATCTACTAAGAGTACAAAAGTGCAACATCAATAGCAGACATTAAATGCAAACATTGATAAATCTTGATCCATCCATTCATCAAAAACCCCCTCCTAGGGTGCAAAAGTGCATGTTCTGAGGACAAGTTTTTTGACAAATTTCCGGACCCTTCTCCAAATTCCATGAGAAGGGTTAAATACTACTAACTAATTAATCTTAATTACATAAATTTAGGACACGGCTTCAAATGACCGCCCTTCTACTAAAGCAAATTTATTTCTAAAAATTGAATCTAATTTCTAACCGTTTCTGTATTTGCTCCTTAGTGCTGTAAGCAATGAAACGTTCGCCTGGGAAGAGTCGGCTGGTTGTCTTCTCCTTTCGTTCGAGCGATGAAAATAGAAACAACAAGAGTTGGCACCGCTTTCTGACAAACTAGAAGATATTTTCGAAAATCTTCCTTTGGCTTGGTGTATTCGCTGTGTGTATACTTGGTATAACCCAAATTTCTTTCAAACTGATTGTGCTATTGCTATTTCGGTTTCCGGCCGTGCGAATGACTCAATAACTTAGGGACTTTGCTCTCTGGACAATTTTCCGTATTGGAAATTGCTTCCGTTCTTTGTTCTAGGCTTTTCTGGAGCGTCTTCCCTCTTTAGCATTTTTCTTTTTGCTTTACCCAATCTGAGCTTCAAGATCTTTTGTAAACATGCTGCTTTTGTGCGCCTTTGACTCTGAGTCTTGGATAGTCTATTTCCATCAGTATCTGTTGAGTGATACTCTGGAATCCACGGTCCTGCTGCATGCGGCATCCGTTTGCGAAGGCATCTCTTCTCTATTCTCCGAGTATTGACGCTTTCCCCTTTTCCTTAGATGTTTCCTGCACATTGATTTATATTAGTTGCTACCTTACAGATTACGCAAAGGAAAAGAGAAATGACGAAAAGATTGACATGAAAGCTTTAAGTTCTAATGAATGCATAATCATGACGCTCATAAGGACTTGACTCTTCGAAAAACACAACACAATCCTTCTTGGATACTTTGGCGTACAATCATTAATTTCTCTTAAGGCGCGTGCCCAATTTTGATCTACAGATAGCTTTCCTTGAACACTATGTCGAGGAAATTTTGCGATGAGTGATTTCTGCGATTCGCATCGCAATATCGAGGATTGCGATGTCAAGATGTGTCATCGCAGGATTTGATGGTCGCATTCATCGCAGATCGCAAGATCGCAGATCGCGAATCGCAAATCGCGCTTAATCATCCAATCACTGAATGCTGCTTATGCGATGTTGTGATATGCGACGTCGCATGTCGGCCGTCGGCGATTCCTTAATTTTTCATTTTAAGAGTGCTTTTCAATATATGCGATGCGATGAATTTTGCGTCGCTCCTTCGCAGCTTATTTATGCGCATAGGAAAAACACTTCCCTCTTTCTTCGCGATGCGATACAGCTTTAGGGAGTTAAAATACAAAAATTTTGATAAAATGTTTTTTTTTGGATTTTTTGTTAAGGGTCCCCATTTGCTTGGTGTTATTGCTAATACCAAACAAAGAGGGGGGTTGTTGGTGACCACAATAATGGCGATTCACTGTGAAGAACCAGTTATCTCTGCTTTTCTATTGAATTTCTACTTCCGAAACAGAAAAATTTTCATATGTCTAAATTTTGTTATGGACAGATAGAGTACATTACTCCTTATCCTATCAATGATACTTTGTCTCAACCTTTTCATATTCCAATTGTTTGCTTCCTCCGGCTTAGTTCTTGTATTTACACCAGACATTACTCGGTCCTTTTTAAAGATAAAATAAGGTCTTCTCTGCGTACTGGCTTTTAAAATATGCTCATTTGTCATAGGTAGAGCCTCTGCTTCCCGCAAGCGTCCATAGCCTCGACAGGCTTACCTGTTATCCAGCAACGATCCTTTATCCTGCTTGAGGTTATTTACAACATTTCAGAGAAAAACCCTTTTTGACACTTTTTCCTTTTTTATTCTCTAAAGAACAATGTTTTGGTTTGGTGGCCAAATTATGACACAGTCATTCACTCAATTTACACTTTTGCTGAACAAGCTGGCTCGTGATGAGACCCCTTGTCTTTTGATTGCAACAATCTTAAGTCGTTGCCCTGTTTTGGTAGACAGTATTGGCAAAGTCAGCAAGTTATAATACCTGTGATCATGATAAGCTGGCTCGTGATGAGACCTCTTATTCTTTGAGATATAGCTTTTTCTCGGATTGTTCCTCTGAATGCTGCGATTTCCTTTAGCAGGGAGGAAGTCATTGTTTTTCCTTAAGAAAGCTCTGGACGACAATAATAGAGTTTGAAAACAACAGCTTTACAGAGAATATTTATTTTATTATTGATGTCTTTCATTGTGCTGATATAAAACAATTTCTTACCAAAGGTTGCTTTCATCAAATATTTGCGGTTGAAACTAGCATCATGTTTAGGCTAAAGTTAACTCTACCTGTCAATAATAAAAATCAGATTTTTCGAAAAATTTTGCTACTTGTACAAGCGAAAAGCTCAAAATCTGATAGAGAATTGGTGTCTTTTTCATGAACCCTTATAGTGACCATCTACAACTGGTTTTATTTATAAGAAAGAGAAAAAAACAAATAAAACTAAAACTATCCTGCAAAAATAGAAGAGTGATCTTCTATGGAAAATACATTCTAAGAATCTCTCCATTAACAGGCAAAGAATCTCTTCTACCTGCCAAATCCTGCAACACAAACGTCGATGGGCCTATGACTTCTACAATCTGAAAAGGACCAAGCCACAACTTCTGAAATTTCATATGTTTGCCCTTTTCTTCATGAGCCTTATCCCATTTCAAAACTAAATCTCCCATCTGAAAGTTTTTTCTGGTCATTATGCTTGAGTCAAAAGAGGATTTTATCAGCACTTGATGATGGGCATGGGTTTTCTTAGCTTGTTCTCATTGTTCTTCTAATTTTATTATTTCCATTTGTCTTAGTTGTATGGAGGAGGTAGATACCTCATCGATGTGTTGTACTAAAGACAAAGAGGGAATGACTAAGTGAGTTGGAAGAACCACTTCTTTCCCATAAACCAAATTAAAGGGAGAAGTGCTGATTGAAGCTTTCTTCGTTATTCTATCTGCCCATAAAGCATTTACCAATGCTTTGTGCCAATTCCTTTGGTTTTGGTCGACTGTTCTTTTAATAATCCTGATCAGGTTTTTGTTTGTTGATTCAGCCAATCCATTACCTTGCGGATAGTAGTTGGCCGAATATTTCAGTTTGAACCCTCTTTTAAGTGCAAACTCAGTCATTGTATTTCCAGAAAAGTATGAAGCATTATCAAACATTAAGGCCGTTGGCAATCCAAACCTAGTGATTATAAATTGATCTATGAATTCAATAATGTTTTCAGAATTAGCTGTCTTGAGAGGAACTGCTTCTACCCATTTAGTAAAATAATCTATTGCCGTGAGGATATACCTATGCTGCTTAGAAGAGTGAGGAACGATCTCACCTATTATGTCCAAGCCCCATTGACTGAATGGTTGCTCGATGTTAACCGGTTGTAGTGGCATGGACGGTTTCTTTTGTTTCCCTGCAGCAGTCTGGCAGACTTGGCATTTCCTCACGTAACTGTGTGAGTCTTTGAACAGCGTGGGCCAATAATATCCTGCACGTAAGATTTTATGTGCAGTAGCGTCTCCAGCATAGTGTCCGCCTGCTGGTCCATCGTGGAGTTCCTGCAAAACCTTTTCGGCTTCAGTTTTCTCAAGACACCTAAGAAGCACAGAATCGTAATTCCTTTTAAACAGAACATCATTTATGAGCTGGTATTGTTTAGCTTTCAATCTCAGAGCTCTTTTCTTGGTGTGATCCAGGTGTGATGGAGCATACCCATTCTTAAGATAATAAATGGTGTCAGCATATAATGATTCTGCGTCGTTTAGGCTTACCTCATACGTATGTACCTCTTCAGATGAGTTCTCAGGAATTTGCGATGCTCCAGCCAACATCTTGCAGAAGCCTTGACCTCTTACAATGTTTGCTGGTTTGATCTCAAGATCGTATTCTTGTAAAGCGGTGATCCAATTTGCTCTTTTTTCACCCACATCCTTCTGTATCAGAAGGTTTCTTACTGCTGGAAATGGTACTATGACTTTGGTATGGGCTTTAAGTAAGAAAGGTCTGAAATACTTGATCGCTTTGAAAACAGCATATTCCTATTTCTCCACGTCTGAATAATTGAGTTCAGCACCTTGTAAGTTCGAGCTAAAAAATGCGATTGGAGCTTCCGCCTTCTCTTGATTTGCTTGAGTTAGAATCGCAGCATAAGATTTCTCTGAGGCAAATGTGTATAAGGTAAAAGATTCTGAAAAATTCGGGGTCGCTAAAGATGGAGCGTTAATGATAGCTTGTTTGATCAAGTTGAATGCTTCATGCTCATCTTGACCCCATTTAAAATTTGAATTCTTTTTGATCATATTTTGCAAAGGAGAAACAATACGTGAGAAGTCTGGGACAAATCTCTTCACAAAATTGATTTGACCAAGGAAAGATTGCATGGCTTTTTTGTTATGAGGCATGGATATTTCGGAAATTTCTTTGATTCTGTCAGGTTCAATGTGAATACCAGATTTTGACACTATGAATCCTAGCAGTTTTCCTTCACTTAATGCGAAAAAAGATTTCTTTGGCTTAAGTGAAATCCCATACCTTAAACATCGTTGAAAGATTTGTTTCAAGTCTTTGAGATGGTCGCTTCGCTTCTTGGAGTACACTGTTATATCATCCAGGTAAATCACTACAGATTTATTGACTAAACCTTTAAATGCGATGTCCATGGCTCTCTGAAAGGTAGCGCCGACATTGATCAGACCAAATGGCATCTTCCGATATGCGTATGTGCCCCATTTAGTTTGGAATTTGGTTTTTAACTGATCATCGGGATGTACCAGCACTTGGTTGTATCCTGAAAATCCATCCAAAAAAGACATTAATTCTGAGCCTGCTACTGCCTGTAATATCTGCTCCATAGGTGGGAGGGGAAAATTGTCTTTTTGACAGGCTTTGTTGAGATTTCAGAAATCGATACAAATTCTAATATCTCCATTTTTCTTTCTAACGGGTACCATATTGGATACCCATTTGGAATGTATGACGGGGAAAATTATTCTGGCTCTCAACAACTTATTTAACTCAGTTTTTATCTGATTTTCTAAATTGGGGTGGATTTTTCTGAGTTTCTGCTGGATAGGTTTTTCATTGTCAATCATAGGGATAGTGTGTTGAATGATAGAAGTGTCGTATGTCTTCAGCTCATCGTAATTCCAGGCAAAAACATTTTTGTATTGCCTCAAAAGACGGATATATGCTAATTTTTCTTCAGGGGCTAGGCCGTGGCCTAGATTAACGTTTTGTGGTTTCTCATCGGTTCCTAGGTTTACTAATTCGTAGTTCAGAGTCGAACTGTAGAGTTTAGAATTGGTAGACCTTTTTAACCGACTTTTCAAATCATATAAGTCTTCTAACTTAACCACCGATTTAGGTATAGCATTATCAGTGCTATTTTGTTGTATTTGGTGATCATGATGGTCTTCGTCAATTATTTGATTTGAGTAGGATCCTTCAGAAGTGAGGGAATTTACAATGTCAGGATCATCATTGAATACTCTCCAGTTTGTAATGTTGTCAGGGATGGATGGTCTAAAGATTAATTCTATTGAGAATCTATCTGGACTAAAATCCTCTGAGGGAATAAGTCTAGAGGCTACGTTAGCTAATAGGTCTGCGCTCGCATTTTGAAGTCTTGGGATTGACGAAATATTGAATGCTATGAAATGTGCAGTCAGATCTTGTACTAAAGATTGATAGTGTTTCAAATGACCTGATAGGCAATGTATGGTGTTACGTACCTGTTTGACGACGATCTCAGAGTCTCCGAAAACTTGCAG
Organism: Pinus tabuliformis; assembly: GCA_031772625.1. Classification (NCBI taxonomy): domain Eukaryota; kingdom Viridiplantae; phylum Streptophyta; class Pinopsida; order Pinales; family Pinaceae; genus Pinus; species Pinus tabuliformis. The sequence goes on along the minus strand of CM062814.1, from coordinate 591,151,898 downwards.
GTACTTAACATTCAACCCGATTGCTTTGTATAGGCCTTGCACCAAGGCCTCGTATTCCGCTGTATTGTTTGTGCAATCGAATTCAAGTCTGCACGTAAGTGTTACACAGTGATTTGTCACCATTGGTCACCGTCCCTATTTCCCCTGTTTCCGTACTTTGGAGGACTCATTCCGGGACCTGTGAGCAGTGACATAACCTAAAAACACTTGCATTATGTTCCCCTAAGTATGTACTTCATGTTCCCTGAAGACACCTCTTGCAAAATATCCCTGAAGAATGCCCTTTTTCCATTAGCGCGGGTCCACAATGTATTACCCGCGCCAATCAATGAGATCCTCAAAAGAGGGTGTGACCATTGGCGCTCTGTCTTAGAACAACACCCGCGCCAACCAAGTTTGGTAAAGATTTTTGACAAACGCGCGCCTAAATGTTTTTTCCCTTCAAGTCATGAAGTCTTTTGAGGATAAAACTCATCTTCTAGATGTCGAGAGTCATCATCTATCCTTGACATCTATCCATAGCGGCTTTTTGGAGATAATGCCAATCCATAATGGGTGTCCTGGTGCATTGTATCTTCTTCCCCTTCTCCATCTATAAAAGTCTATCCTCATGCATTTGACAAGCTAGTTTTTGAGTAATGCTAGTTGTGATAATGCTTGTCTTGAGTGATAGTAAGAGTCTTGAAGCATAGGGAGGTTATGCTGTCGGAAGTCTGAGAGAGAGAAGGTCTACTGCAAGACATATATAGTTGCTCGCCCAGCCAGAGGAGAGGTTCAATGTCAGAACCTTGGTTGTATCTTTCTCTGTTGATTATTCGTTAATAAACGACTATCATTATGGTTCCGATCTTACTGTTCATTATGATAATGTTTGATCTATTTCCTTTTTGACTGATATATAGTTGTATTTTAGTGGATTTTATGCTTGTATTCACTTCATTCTTGCATGTGCAGGTATCCATTCGCGGGGATCGTGAGGATCGTGACCTGTTGAAGCAAGGGAACGGGAGTATCAACTCTTCTTCGACATTAGCGTTGGACTACAGGTTGGTTCTCGTAATCCACTTTCGATTTGCAACTAGGAACTTGCATGGTAGCGTGAATTGATTGTTGCTAGACCCATTTTGGGCTAGTGGGATCGCCTCTGTCCGCAGAGGGGATTTACCTCTCCAACAATTTGGCGACTCCACTGGGGAGGAGCTATTTGTTGTTTGATTCATAAACCTTGGACGGAGCCTAAAGTACGGCCAGGCAGCCTTTGAAACGCTATTGCTTTGCATTAGCGAAGTAGATCAACGCCTACTTCAGTCAATCTCTGGTTTGGTTTACGAACCGAACAGCTTGGAATTTGTCTTGCATGTTAGTTTTCTCTTGCTTGCTTGTGTAAATGAGCTTTTTGGGTCAGTTTTAAAGTTGTTTCTTGCTTTGGGATCTGTCTGAATACTGTCGACCATACCCTGGACTCCTTTATTTATTTTTTGGGCCAGCAAACTGTGTTGGCACGTTTTTCTGTTTGACAGTCGCGCCAGTTGGCGCATGTTGCACAAAAGCAACTCGCGCTAATTCCTTAATAGCGCTAGTTATAGGCTGACAGTCGCGCCAGTCCTGTGAACTTTGCTAGTTTGTTTGTTGGAAGCTTTTTAAACTCAGATTTCTGTCTTTTTACATCTTTTTCAGCTGCTGGACTATATTAGAACTCTGTTTGACTGGTTTTTTACCTTTATCCTTCGGGTGTTTGCCTATTTCCATCGATTTTGTATCGCAGCCCTAGAGTATCTAGTGGCTTTGTATGTCGAGCCTTCTGTGGGAGTTTTCGGTGCTTTGATTGTCCAGTCAACTTTTTGGTTGTTTTCTACACTTGTCTAGTGGTTGCCAAAGCTTGTTATTCCGTGCTTCGAGCAATTCACCTCTAGCTCGTTTGGATTTTGCTTGTCTTCATTTGAGCTTAGATCACATGGTTCATTGAGGTCTTTGTAATTTTCCTTGTTTTGACAGTTCATCTTGGTGTTTTAGACTTGGTTCTATTTGCATTGAGTGAAATTTGCCTGTTTATACTTGTTAATACCTCTCGATATTTGTTTAAGTGCATTATGCCATTTTAAAGAAAAAAAACAAATGATCTTTTTGCATTATATTAGTTAGTATTTATTGTTATTGGCAATTAGTCGCTTTTAAAAAGAAAAGAAAAAAAGTTTCATTTCTTGTTATTAGCTGCATTAGGATCTTTGTTGATTGTTTAGTGATCATTTTGTTTGTTTGAAAATATCAACTCTCCTGTAGTTAGCTTTCATTGAACGAAATGATATAATTTTGGCATATAGTTTGCATTTAGGAAGTTTTGAGAGATCACATACGGTAGGACCTAAAAACTGAAACCTAATTGAAGATCAACTATAAAATAAACCGAATGAATCTAACAACGCATTGGAACCTAACGCATATATTCTAGAGGTCTAGGCTAGAGACGTGTTCCAGCGTCGTTAAACCTAGTCACTGTTGTTTCACATTACGGTTGGGTGATTCCTCCTCTTGTGACTCAATAGTGGTCTAGCACGGACTGAGCTCCCACGTACCGTCGCGTATATAAGGGAGACCCCACTAGGTTATCATCCTTTATCCACAGGAAGCCGTGTCTGCCGCCTTACAAGCCGTAATGCACTGAACACAGCATTCGGGAAGATTGACTGCCGTATGGGAAGTCCTTGGTTTTCATCTGATTGCCAAGGTGTATAAGCAGTTTTAGGGATTGTTTGGTAAACCCTTTGCCTAGAGTCTCTAGAGTAGTCACTTTTGATCCTTTTCGGACTCCTTAAAAGAAAAGGTGCCAGTGAGCGTCTTGTCACTTCGTGCTCATTAAACATTCGAAGGAGACTAGAGTCATCTTTTGGTCCTTTTCTTGACTCTTAAAACATGAAAAGGTCAAGTTGTGTCTTTGCGTCTTAAAATTTATTCGGCCACGATACATATTTACCCGGTTAGATTTGTTTGCGTTAGTTTGAGTAGGGTGTTGTCTCGTTAGATTCCCTAGGTTTTGTGAAGTTTCATCCTGGCGGAATTACCAATTTCGTCTTCTTCCGAGATACCGGTTGTAAGTGAAACTCTTCCTGTTGTTCCGAGTATACAACCGATTAGTTCTCGTGCTCCAGGCGACGAGACTTACGAGTTCCATTGGAACCCTGTTTGGGAACCTTCTGAGGACAGTGTCCCTTTTTGGGACTACACTTCTCCTCGTGTTTCAATCCCACCTTCTTCCTCCGACATGGAGGACGTGTCCCCTACTTCGACTGACGAATCCATTGCGACGAGCGGTGAAATTCCTACCGCAACGGAACCTATGCTTGTTAGTAGTATTCCTACTACTGGGAACCTACCTCCAGGCTACAAATCATTAAGGGATACTATGCCCTCTGGAACTCCTTTCACGGGTTCTATTTGGTCGCAACTTGCTTTTCCCACCACGGAGCCTTTCACTCCACAAAGTCGCAGTACGTCTGTTACCTCAATCACAACCGCTCCAACGGTATGTGTAGCTTCTTCGACTCCTATTTTTAGTCGTCCTTCGGCTTCTTTATTTAGAGTCTTTGATCCTACGTCAAACGTCCCAGCAGAGGGGCCATATGATCGATATTTTCCGTCTCAACCGTTTGTTGAGATTTCAGTTCCGTTGTCAATTGATTGGGGCTCCACCTCTTTTCATGGTGGCCAAGTATCGTCTGCGCAATCCCCAAGACCACCTCATCAAGACCAGCAAGGGCAATCCTTTCAAGGAAACCCTTTCGCCTCTGGTGGTCTGTTTTTCACCTCTTATACTCAACCTTCTGGTAACTCAGGTCAATCTTCTGTCCAACAAGCCCAACCTGGTATCCAGCAAGGTTATCCTACTGGACAAATTGGTCAATCATATGTTAACCCAAACCAACCCAATGTCCAGTATGGTCCAATATCTGGACAAGCTGCTCAACCACACGGTCAGCCCACCGTCCAGTATAGTCAACCTTCTGGGCAAGTCGGTCAACCTCAAATCCAATCAGGTCAACCAACTGCCCAACCCACTCGGCCATCTGGTCCATCAGGACAACCTTCAGTTGTGCAACCACAACTCCAGTCCCAGCAGGCACAACCTTCTGGGCAGGTAGGTCAACTTCAATATCCATAAGGTTATCCTTCTGGCCAGATAGCCCAACCTACAGGACATCCTTCTGGCACTACTCAACCTGGTTTTTGCCCCAGGCTGGACCCCAGACCCCATCCGGTCTTCAAATGCAAGCTGAGGTTCAATCCCAACCAGTCTATCAACCTCAACCTGTTTCTCAAACTCAGTTTGGAGTCCAGCCACCCTATGGTTACCAGCAACCTCAAGGGCAACCTATGTTTGCCCCATATCAAAATTATCAACAACCGCAGGCGAATCCTTATCATAATTATCCGCAACCATATGGTGCTCCTGCAGGACCGTTTGGTAATCCATGGAACGCTGGGGGGCAGAACCCAAATCCCTACGGACAAAACCCTATGGGGTCAAATCCGTCTGGACCAAGCCCTTGGGGGCAACCGCCAGTTGGTTGGAACCCTGGTGCTCCATCCCACCAGCAGCCCCAGATGTCCTTTAATCCTCAATTACCTTTCTTAGCGACTTTAGAATTACCGGATGTGTCCAAACTGACCAATGATCCTATTCTCCATAATCCGTATTGGCCTCCGGTTCCAACGAAAATTCCTGGTGACTGTCCAAAGTTTGATGGTAAAGCTAATGAAGATCCACAAGCTCATGTCATGACTTATCACCTGTGGTGTTCATCCAATTCATGGCTTGATGATTCAATTCGGCTTCGCCTTTTTCAAAGGACTCTCACTGGCTCTGCAGCTAAGTGGTATATTGAGCTCAATCGCGGATCCTTTCAGGATTTCAACTCGTTGGCTATGGCATTTCTCACGCATTTTCAGTTGCCCATTCGATATGAAACGGGTACACACCTCCTCACATCCTTAAGACAGACAATGGCTACGCATATCTCCGATCATATCCATGAATGGAGATGGCGTAGACGTATGATCAAATTTTGGATTCCCGATCAACTACTTACCGATTGGTTTACGACTTCGTTCGTTCCTCCAATAGCTCGGGACATTGCCATGGGGGCATGTGTCACTGAAGAGCAAGCTATCGTGTGCGCTCAGTACCTTGACTTGGTGTATTCTCAGTCAGGTACATTGTATGATTATCTGCCTGACGCCCCGAGACCAGGAACATCCAAAGCCCCGCCAACACCAACTGTTGACGGTATTATTGGTTCTGTTAATTCATCCTCGAAGAAAAATTCCGCGAACCCTGGGAAGCAAAAATCGATTGCTTCGAATGAACAGACTTCTCAGGTAACACCCACTTCGAATATTACTTCCGAGGTCAATGCCATCCAATCCACCACGGCAGACAAAGCCTCGAAAGGAAAGAAGAAAGGGAAAGCGAAGAATAAGACAGATCAACCTAAACAGGACTCCCCTAAACCTCCACCCGAGGACGGTGCCAAACGCAAACCCAAGTATCCTTGTCTTATCTGTGATGAAGATCACTATACCAAGGACTACCCGAGGCGGTCCGAAGTTATTCGTTTGTTGAAAGGCGCTCCTGGGACTCCTGCGGTGCTCAAAGAACCCTTTCCCTCACAACAAACTCAAAAAACTCAAATGGTGGCTGACCCTTCTCAGCCTCCCTCTTCCTTCGGTTCTCAAGTGTTTATGGCTGGAACGATACCTGTCAATATCAGTACTTGAACAAAATATTATCCGTCATCTGTCGGGAAAGAGCCTGAGATCCCCTCTAGTGCTCCACCGTTCAGTTCAGGTTCGCTCCACATCGAGAGACCTAGTACTGAGACGCCTCTTCGACCCCCTCCAAAAGGAGTACTCCGGAAATCTTCTTACAACCCAAATGCTCGTGCTTCACAGCACTATAATATCGTTGAGGACTTAGCGCAGACTCCGTAGGCTATGTCCGCTTTAGAAGTTCTCCAGAGCTGCCCTTCTCAGAGGAAGTCCTTGCTATCCGCTATTGGTGGCATAGACCCGGTCGACTCGGATTTAATTACTTTTGACTTAGAACGCCATACACAGAGACTTCCTCCCCAAATCGCATTCCTCATATAGGTTATTATTGATGCCAAAACGATTCATCGTACAGTCATTGATGAAGGTGCTTCAACTTGCATCATGTCTGTCGCCTGTTGGAAAGCTATTGGATCTCCTACGCTGAGCCAGTCTCCCACAACCTTGGAAGCTTTTGATGGAAGAGCATCTCATCCTTATGGTATACTCCAACGTTTGCCCATCTCTTTGGAAGTGAAGACGGTCGAAATGGAAGTTGAAGTCGTTGATGCTACTCTTACCTACAACCTCCTTCTCGGACGTAGCTGGATCTACGCGATGAAAGCTGTAGCTTCATCTTTATTTCGTATCATTTGTTTCCCTCATCAAGGGAAGATTGTTACCGTAGACCAGCTATCGTTCTTTGCTTCCTCTTCTGAAGGCAACATCCCTTTTGTGGAGCATACCTCGAAATTATCTGAGAGTCTGGGGGCCGGACTTTTCAAAGATCCCGCCCTTATGGGTGTTTTTCCGCTCCCACCTCCTAACGTCGCCTCTGTCAATATGATTACTACTTGTTCTGATCCGTGGATCATCCCTTCCCCCGACCAAGTAGATTCTTGGGGCGACCAGATGCCGTTGAGTCCTGCCGAGCTCAACTATGTTGAAATCATTGCTGCATCGGCTCCCTCTTCTGAACTTGCTCCTTCGAGCAAGGTTCTCTACTCGTTCGCTCCATCCTCAGGGCTTGTAGGTAAGACTTCTTCGGATCCTTTAACAGAAATATTCCCTTCCGACGAAGCCATTATTGAGACTATGTCTCTCGAGGAACTTCCTTGGCATGATTCTCACCATCGTTCCTCGTTTCTCCCTGCCCCTCAGGATATTCTCACTTGCCTTGAGCGGTTTGCTCCTTGTCTCCCATTACAAACACATAATCAGATTTATCCGGTGTCTTCTGAGGGGAATATGGCAAACATTACGCAAACCCAGTCCATCGACATCTCTGTGAAACCAGGGATTGTCGAACATCTTCACATTGGAGTCACTTGTACTCCGGAGGAGATTCAACTTTATTCTAATCTTTTTCGCGAATTTCGTGACGTCTTTGCATGGTCCTATGAAGAAATGCCAAGCATTGATCCTAGCATAGTGGTGCATGAGATAATCACGTACCCAGGTGCTAAGCCTGTTCGTCAACGTTTACGCCCTGTACACCCCCGAAAGGCTGCAGCTATTAAGGCTGAAGTAGAGAAGCTTCTTAAAGCCGGTTTTATTTATCCTATCCCGCTCACAGATTGGGTTTCCAATATTGTACCTGTGAATAAAAAACAGGGTACAATCCATGTTTGTGTCGATTATCGTGATATAAATCAGGCTTGCCCTAAATATAATTTTCCCACACCATTCATTGATCAAATTATTGACGAGTGTGCCGGAAGTGAAATGTATTCTTTTATGGACGGTTTTTCTGGCTATAACCAGATCAATATTGCTCCTGCTGATCAACACAAAACTGCCTTTATCTGTCCATGGGGCACTTTTGCCTATAAGAAGCTCCCTTTCGGTCTTAAAAATGTTGGTGCCACCTTTCAGCGTGCAATGTCCTATGCATTCCATGACATTCGACACATTGTACAGCCTTACCTGGATGATCTCCCTGCCCATTCAGCCAAATGTCAGGACCACCCTAAGCACCTTCGCGAAATATTTCTTCGCTGTCGATACTACCGAATTAGGCTTAATCCTCACAAATGTGTCTTCTGCATTGAATCTGGCCGACTTCTCGGGTTTGTCGTTTCCCGATAGGGCATCCGTTTGGATCCCCTTAAAGTCGAGGCTATAGTGAATCTTCCTCCCCCTGCTTCTTTACAGCAATTGTAGAGCTTGCAGGGTAAAGCAAATTTTCTACGACGTTTCGTTCCAAACTATGCCGAGGTGGCAAAAGGTTTTACACAACTACTAAAGCGCGATGTCCCTTTTCATTGGGATACCATTGCTCAGGAATCTTTTGAGCGTCTCAAGGGTCTCCTTGTTTCTGCTCCATTGCTCCGTCCTCCGAATTATTATCGTGACTACACTCTGTATTTGGCCGCCGCCGACACCACTATCGGCATGGTTCTTGTTCAAACTGACGATGATGACATTGAGCATGTTATCTATTATCTCAGCCGCAACCTTTTAGACACGGAAACTCAATATGCTTATGTTGAGAAGTTGGCTTTGGCCGTTGTTTATGCTGTCCAACGTTTCCGTCATTATATTCTGCTGCGTACTACTACTGTGATTTCTGATTGCAACCCCATGACGTATATCTTGTCACGCCAGTTGCTGGGGGGCAAGTACTCAAAGTGGATTGTTATCCTCCAAGAGTTTGACTTGGAATTTACCACTGCCAAGTCCAAGAAATCCCTTGTATTTGCTGAGTTAATTTGCTCTTTGCCATCTTCTTCCCTGACCTCTCATGTAGAGGATCAAATTCCGGATGAGACTTTATTTCTCATCAGCACCCTCGATCCCTGGTACGGCGATATCATTATATATCTGCAAACGTCCTCCTTTCACCCGGGCGTGTCCAAAGACACTCGGCGAAGGATTCGTCATCAGTCTCAACCATACCGTATCATTGGGGATACTCTATATCGCCTCAGCACCGACTCTGTTCTCTGCCGATGTTTAACTCCAGAGGAAGCTGAGCGTGTCTTGAATGACTGCCACTCAGGTGCCTGTGGTGGTCACATGTCCGGATATGCTACTGCCCAAAAAATCCTCCGCACTGGCTACTTTTGGTCCTCTATCTTCAAGGATTGCATTCTTGTCGTCCGCTCTTGTCATGAGTGCCAGATATACCAGCGGAAGATGCGAGCGCCCCCTGCTCCATTGCACCCTATTGTCACCGTCGGCCCTTTTGCAAAATGGGGCATTTATTATCTGACTTGTAACCCTCGCTCGGCCGGGGGGCATGGGTTTATTATCGTTGCCGTCGATTACTTTACTAAATGGGCCGAGGCGATGCCTACATTAACTGAAAACGGTCACACAGTGGTGCAATTTTTATTCAACCATGTTATCTCGCGATTCGGCATCCCTCAAGCCATCGTCACTGATCACGGGAGGCATTTCCGTAATCATATGATGTCGGAATTAACAACCCAGTTAGGCTTGCAACACGATAGTTCAACTCCATACTACCCTCAGTCCAATGGCCAAGTTGAAGCTATCAATAAGATTTTGGTTACAATGCTTCAATGTATCGTTGGCATGCATAAGTCTAACTGGCATTTGATGTTGTTCCCTGCCTTGTGGGCCTACCGGACCTCCGTGAAGGATGCCACTGGTTTCACTCCATTTCAACTAGTTTATGGACTAGAGGCTACCCTTCCAATCGAATGTGAAATCCCTTCATTAAAATTGGCTGTCGAGCTACTTCCCAACACCACTCCATTAGAAGAGCGCCTTCTTTACTTGGAACGGCTAGATGAGACTCGTCGCCTGGCCTCTTTGGCCATCGAAACACAAAAGAAGCGAGTCAAGACTCACTTCGATCAGACCGTACGTCCACGCTCTTTTGTTGAGGGAGATTTAGTCCTGCTCTACGATCAGGCAAAAGATAAGCTAGGAGCAGGAAAGCTCGAATCTATGTGGCTAGGCCCTTACATTGTCAAGAAAGTTTTGCAGAAAGGGGCCTACGAGCTAATTGATTATGAAGGGAACCCTCTTGGGAAGCCCCGAAACGGGCTGTATTTGAAAAAGTACTATGCGTGATGCTGGTACATTTTATTTTGTACATACATGTACTCTAGCAAGTGTGTTGTGTGTATATGTGTCAGTTTTAAAGGCGTAACTGCCACTTATTGTGTCTTTCGCTTCTTGTGCAGATGTCTGATGCACCTTATGTTGGTTTCGCTGATGGTGCCTGCCGCAGTACTCGCAACTTGTCCTCTGCGGCGTGGGTGATCTATGATCCTCATGGCGAGCCGATAGATTTTCAAGGTGTGTGTTTGGGTCGTACTACTAACAATGTCGCCGAATATTGTGCTGTAATCGAGCTACTTGCTGAAGCAATTAATCTCAGCATTCGTGCATTGGTAGTGAACCTGGACTCTCAACTTGTCGTCCACCAGCTCAACGGGCAATATTCCGTCAGAGACCATCGCATTCTAAGGTTGTATTTATGTGTGAGATTGTTAGAAAGGAACTTTGATTTTATCACATATCAGCATATTCCACGACAATTAAACACATTACCTGATGCATTGGCTAATCATGTATTAGATAGACATTTGCATAATTTGTAATCAAAACATTATACAAGCAAGCACATGAAAGCACAATAATAAACCATAGGCATATGTATATATATACGTGTGTATCATAATGTTTGCGCCACGCGCATTACATAATCCAAAAAATAATACATGTCCGAATCTTATATGGCCGCAGACAACATGTCTCTCAAAAATATGCAAAAATGAAACCTAGGCGTCTAATCACGGTGATGCTCATGATAGCATGTCACCGCTCATACCAAACGTCTTAGCAGACGGTGGACGCGAGTTGGTACTCCCACTGTGTGCCTCTGGTACGCGAAGGGCACATCTGCCAATCTGGCATAGTCTGGAATCCCTCGAGTGAGTGCCTCAAGGTTCTGTACTAGCTCATCACCCGCACCACCCTCTACCTGAGGGTCGGCTGCAGGTTGTACCCTCCGTGCTATGTGAGACAGCTCAACTGGTCACTCTGCACCAACATCTGCATACATATATATAGCTGTTGTCAGAGACAGACATGTATTACAAAAAAAACTTAAATACATAAAAAACATCAAAAACACAAAGAGTTCTTACCAAGCTCCTCATCCCAGTCTTCTCTCGCAGGCAATGGGAGATCTGGGTCTCCAGTAAAATTGGTGCCAGCATAGGGCCAGTCCTCTATAACGATCATCTGGTGACGGAGCCATATGAAAAACTCGGGCCTCCAGGCCATCTACTGGCCCCCTCCTCCTCTGGGCATGAGTGCTGCCCATCGAGCCAACCTCGGCTCCCGTGGCACTAGATCTGCCACTATACCTCCCTGAATCCGGAATATCGGCAGTCGCTCCAAAAAGAAGGACACCACAATTGATCCGTACCCGAACTGTTTGTTGCCTCCACGCTTACACTTCGCAAGCTGTCTCTTGATGTTAAGGGTCACAGCTGTGGCCCAGTCAAACAGAGTAGGATGGAGACACTCGGTTGCCAGCAGTAAATGATTCTTGCTGGCCTCGTGGGGCGCCTGTACCCCTGCCGTCCGTGTGATGGTGAATAGTATCACCCGTAGCACTAAGTCTGGAACTGTGTTGATATCTACCTTGGCACTGTTCGATCCAAACTGTGCCCCTGGACAAACCCATTCCATCACCTCCCCCATCTTTTCTCTGGAAGGCCTACTTCCAGTCAAAACGGGTCGTGCACCCCTCCGCGATAACCTAGTAATAAAATAGAAATCGGAAACATCCAGCTCCAATGTCTGATCCTTCAGGCGGAATACCTGATCCTTTATGTCCCAAGCATCCACAATAAATCGTAGAAGCTCCGGTTGTGCACGCAAATAGGAGGTAAGGAAGAACTTTTTTAAGCCACAGTCCCTCAAAGCCTCCATGCAGGCTTCATCCTCTAGTGCCATAGCATCTATGGCATCATGCTCTCTTTCTCTCCATTCTACAACCATTTTGACGAATCCCTGCAACCATAAAGTCAAAAATATCATCATTAGATCACTGGTTAAACCAAAATTGAAAGAAAATTGCAAAATCAACGGTTGAATCCATGGGAAAATTAGGTCGCGCGGTTGGCGAGACTGTTTTTGAAATAGTCGCGCCAATGTCGCGCCCCCTTTGGGAAAATAATGCCATTGGCGCGATCCCGAGCGGGAAACCCACGCCAATGGCGCAACCCTAAATTTTGCAAATCCTACTACAGGGGATCCATCTCTGGATGAAAAACTGAAAAAATGGAATGAAAATGAAGCTAAGGACAAGGCCTCTTACCTGCTTCAGACGGCGGCTCGATTGCTCTCCTGGATTGATCACGATCAACGGTTGAAGTTTGCACCCAAAACCCTCCAATGGTAAACTCACAAGGTGAAAAGTAAAAAGTAAATTTGTTTTTTTACCATTTCACTATTTTATAGCATTTTTTGACCTAAATTACATTAAAAATGTTATTTTTTGGGTTAAAATAATGTCTTTTAAGTGTATTCTGAATATCAAAGTGGGTTTTACGCTGTTTTTTGTATGATAACAGGTATTGGTGCAACTCAAGCAACGAGACGAGCTCCTTTTTCTACTTTTTCAAGCTCGGTAAAACATGTGAAAAGGTTACTTTAAGGTCCGCTTTCAGCCCTTTTCTGACCGTTTAAAGATGAAAAGATTGCCGAGTTACTCCTCTTGACTCGTTAAACGTTAATAAGGGGCGGTCGTTTTAAGTTCTTTTTGTCGACCGTTAAAACATAAAAAGATTACCGGGTTTTTGTCGTTTCAGACTCGTTAATGGTTACGAAACGACGTGGTTTTGATCGCTTTTTTACTTTTTCAGGTCGAAATCACTATTTATGAAAAGTACTCCTCGATCGTAATGGTCGGGCGGTTCTTTCGAGCATTGTTTTATACTTTTTCGGGCTCGCGAGACACAACTTTACGAAAAAGGACACCCTTGGAGTCTCCTTTTCTGCTGTTTTTTCAAACTCTCTAAACATGAAAAGACGCCGAGTTCTTCCTTTGTCAGACTCGTTAAAACTTGATGACATTGGATTTTGTCGAAATGACGCACCACAAGCATATGTTATCCCCATCAAGCTTGTTAAAAATAATTGGGGTACTCGCCAGAAATGGTGGGGGAAAAAAAGAACCATAATTATTGTCGTGTCGGCAGTATGTCGCTCTTAAACATGGCACTTGTCTGCTTTCGTGTCTGGGTGGGGATATCTCATCTCATTTTTCACTTGCCTCCGTGGATTTGGGTAATCCTATTTGACCTCTCATCTGCTCATTGCCTCGTCACCATGACCTCTGATCCATTGATGTCAAACACTGCCAATTCCACTGTTGTGCCGCCGATATGTTCAAGAGAAGTTGACCTCTGCAAAGAAACAACCTCCCTCTGATAGCTCACATAATCTTGATTCACAACATTACCTCTCTGTCTCGTGTCGATGATGTGGGAAATATTATGGCCCACCTTCGATCAAGGTCACTTCCTGTCGACTTCAGCTCATTATCCAGGAAGCTGATCTAGAGACTCCCTTCGAGTGCCTTGGAGCCTGCATGCCTCAATGGCAGGTTCTTCGTGTTCGACGTGAGGTTTTCATCATTGGCCTCCGATCGAATGATTCTATGGGTGTTCGACGTCAGATCACTAATTCGCACGTCGTAGATTGTACCTGTAGTACCTTGAGGGCCATTGTCATTATTGGTGGTACCTCTCGCGTCTGTTAACAGTTTTCAATATTGACTGGTAATCAGACGATGTTCATGCATGTTCGACTTCAGCTCATATATTCGCATGCTTGAACTTGTACTTTTGTTCGGGTCGAGATGAAGCGCAAGACCTTGGATTTTGTCTGTTGTAATCCAGGCATGATTCTTGATACATGACTCATTCACTAGATGGCTGCGACCATACCTGAGTCGATTCATTGATCCTAACTAGATGGCTGCGTCCATACTATGGATCTAGATTATTATGTACTCTCTTATGGATGGCTGCGACCATACAACATATATCATGTACTTGAGCTATCAGTTGTATCTCTCAATGTAGATTCTTGGCGGAAGCTACGTGTGTTCCTGTAAAGCATTTCACCCCTCTCTCTCTCTCAGGCCTCATGCTTTAGGGGGCATCTGTTACACAGTAATTTGTCACCATTGGTCACCGTCCCTATTTCCCCTGTTTCTGTACTTTGGAGGACTCATTCCGGGACTTGTGAGCAGTGACATAACCTAAAAACACTTGCATTATGTTCCCCTAAGTATGTACTTCATGTTCCCTGAAGACACCTCCTGCAAAATATCCCTGAAGAATGCCCTTTTTCCATTAGCGCGGGTCCACAATGTATTACCCGCGCCAATCAATGAGATCCTCAAAAGAGGGTGCGACCATTGGCGCTCTGTCTTAGAACAACACCCGCGCCAACCAAGTTTGGTAAAGATTTTTGACAAACGCGCGCCTAAATGTTTTTTCCCTTCAAGTCATGAAGTCTTTTGAGGATAAAACTCATCTTCTAGATGTCGAGAGTCATCATCTATCCTTGACATCTATCCATAGCGGCTTTTTGGAGATAATGCCAATCCATAATGGGTGTCCTGGTGCATTGTATCTTCTTCCCCTTCTCCATCTATAAAATTCTATCCTCATGCATTTGACAAGCTAGTTTTTGAGTAATGCTAGTTGTGATAACGCTTGTCTTGAGTGATAGTAAGAGTCTTGAAGCATAGGGAGGTTATGCTGCCGAAAGTTTGAGAGAGAGAAGGTCTATTGCAAGACATACATAGCTGCTCACCCAGCCAGAGGAGAGGTTCAACGTCAGAACCTTGGTTGTATCTTTCTCTGTTGATTATTCGTTAATAAACGACTATCATTAGGGTTCCGATTTTACTGTTCATTATGATAATGTTTGATCTATTTCCTTTCTGACTGATATATAGTTGTATTTTAGTGGATTTTATGCTTGTATTCGCTTCGTTCTTTGCATGTACAGGTATCCATTCGCGGGGATCATGAGGATCGTGACCTGTCGAAGCAAGGGAACGGGAGTATCAACTCTTCTTTGACATTAGCGTTGGACTCCAAGTTGGTTCTCGTAATCCACTTTCGATTTGCAACTAGGAACTTGCATGGTAGCGTGAATTGATTGTTGCTAGACCCATTTTGGGCTAGTGGGATCGCCTCTGTCCGCAGAGGGGATTTACCTCTCCAACAGTAAGCATGGTCTTATTTCTATCTGGGCTAATCAGAACGCATCCTGCTCCTACTCCCTCATTAGATTTAGAGCCATCAAAATATAATTTCCAAAACAAAGATGTATTTACAGGGTTATCTAAAAAATTAACACATTTTGAATTATCAGTTTGGGAAAAATTTTCGACTTGGGACAAAACTGAATTTTCTAAGTAAGGTGAGATATGAGCATTGAAATTGCCGAGGAAAGAATCTACCGAGTAATTGCCTATGATACTACTGTTGTATGCTATTGCTTCATTTTCTCCCTCCAATTCCATCACTATGTACCTCTGGTGTAACTCTCGTTCAACCTTTATTTGATTCGGTTTACCATTGTAGGGTAACCACATGTGCGACCAGTCGGTTGAGAAGTATCCATGGAGTTTTTCGGACCAATCCCTGCTAAGAATTAAACCATAGAATTCAAGGATATCAGCTACTAGAATGTCAATAACCTGACATACCTTTGGGTTAGACGACAATCTTATGGTCACTTGATTAAGTTCACCAATCACTTCGACTTGAGATCGATCAAGCTGAACTATGCGCACCGCGGATTTTTGTGGTTGAACATTCAACTTGGCACATATTGATCTGGGTAAAATATTCGTTGAAGCACCAGAAGCTACCAAACAATTGTGCATGTTTTTTATTGAAAATTTCATAAGTGAGAAGAAAAGGGGGAGTGTGAGACCTTGATCTTCCTCCAATCAAGGTGATGTCATTTGGGTCAATCTTATTGATCGTGTTGGTTGGAGGTCTTCCCATGTTGTGGGAAGCTACAGCTGTAGCTAAAGATGTAGTAGGAACGGCATGTAATTCTTTCATCATTATCTTCTGTTGATGTTTCAATTTTCTCAACTCGTAAAGAGTGATATTAGCCCTAGTCTTTTTCATGTCATCAATAATGTTGTACTCCATTTCATCCGACACAATGAGTGTTCTTGATGGAGGTGTTTGATCTGATTGGACTGGGCTATATTGAGTCTCTTTGGCGGTTGTTTTCTTTGTTGCGACTTTATCTTTTGCTGCAGGGCTTGCACCCTTCTGTTTAGGGGTAGTTTGGGGAGGATCAAGTTGGTTTTTGCTTCGTGTGCTAACCGGAAATGCTTCTTGATCTTCTTCTTGTGGGAGGATGAAATCCCACATTCCTTGTAGTTCCACAACTTCTTCGTCATCGGTCTGCCCTTCAGTGGTATTCTCTTCTTCTTCCTCTTCTTCGAATTCGACGTTTGAGATAGTGTTGGGTGGTTTCACATCCATTAAAGGATTTCTTTTAAAAGCTCTGTAGGGCTTTTTTGAAGAAGTTTCTGCTACTTGTTTTTTTATGTCAATCATCTCATTGGACATGGTTTTTAACACTTTTTGTAATCCTTCCAAATCGAAAGGATCTTTCGTTTGTTTCTTCTTGGGGTCTTCCTTGTAGGAGACTTTCTTAGATTTGCATTCCTCTATCGCAGATCTTTTTTCCAGGGCTACTACGCGTTTCTCTACTACTATCGCCTCTGTCAAGTTTTCAACTAAGGTTGTCTTATTTGCCCTATCGACGAAGATTGCCAAGTTTGATGGTAAGGCTGTAATATACCATTCACATCTCACTTCTTCGCTGGGCTGGGAAGCAGCGGGAATTTTGTTGAGGATTTTATTGAACCGTAAATTAAAATCTTTGATGGGTTCTCTAGCCTCGGCTTTAATATTGGATAGGTCATTGATCAACGTCGCCGTTGATCTGTCATCCCCAAACTTGGTAAGGAATTGACTTTGAAAAATGTCCCAAATTGTGATAGACCCGGAAGGTAATGAAAAGTACCATGACCCGACTGTCCCTTGCATTGTGTAGGGAAAAAGCTGGACGACAGCATCCTCGTTGGTAACTCCGTTGAGATTAACAGAAAGCATGAAATTATTGATATGCTCTTCAGCTAGCATGCTTGTTTCTGGATTGAATTTGGGTAGCCATTTCTCAGGATGGGCCGGTATTGGGCTCAGGGGTGGCGGCATTAAAACCACCCCAGGATTGTTCTATGGAGACTGGGCCATCGTTGAGCTGCTAGTGAATGAAAGTGCAGAGGATGATCCCTGATGCTGGGAAGATGAAGATATTACGATCTTTGATGATTGAAGAGGAGGGGCTGTGGAAGATGGATGAGTGGTTTGGAATGAAGACGTGGGTGGTTGACTTCATGGTGAGGGAGTTGAAATGGACGACGTGGATGAAAGAGTCTCACTGTCAGACTCTGGTGGTGTTTTCCTTGCTCTTTTCCTGGTGGAGAGAGGGAATTCAGTTGGCTGGATGCCAAATTTTTCGCTCTTTAATCTGGTCAGGGGATGAGCAGGATTGTACTGCGAAGTCACGCTGCTTTGAGATTTATCAGACCTCTGAGTAAAAATAGAGAATCCCTGGAGTTTACGAATCAGAGTTTGAATTTCAGGGGGTTCAATGGTAAGATGGTCTGAAATATTAGGGTATGTAGCAGCGGTTGATACTCGAGCGACTTCTGACTCTGGATTTAAACGTACTGGGGAAGTTGGGGGAGTTGATGAGGGCGATTTACTCTCAGAATGGTATTTAGATTTTGATTTAGGTGCCATTCATAGTTCGGGCCCTCCTTCTAGCGCCAGATATGTTGAAGCCCCGAAAATCGGGTCGACAACAAGGGGGATACCCACCCGGTCCGGACCTTGGTTGGTAGCTCCTTATCCGTTTGGTATAGTGGGTCCGACTGGGGATAATGGGACCAGTTTCCCAATCTAAGGGGTGTGTGTGTGTGTAGAGTTGGATGATGCTGATCTATGAGTATTTTAAGCTAATTTAATTCAAACTTCTAAACTAACTCTATGCTATTGTAATCTAATAAGAAACAACACATCTAATCTACGCTAACCCGGGGTGTATTTCTTCTATTATGCGATCTAAAAATATTTCGAACAATAACTGGTAATAAAGATCATTCAGCTATCATAAGAATAGAAATCAATTAAGATAAACCACTCTGCATAAAAAGTTAGGCAAAACAGTTGTGAACAACATATCGCATAATAAGTTATTCATATGTCAAGCACAAATAAATGACTCCACCGTACAGAAGTGCCAAATGATAACCCACACATTCATACATTAACATATAAACAACTAAAACTGCATATCACTCTAAGAATATAAGAAGAAATTGGTCAAGAGATAAAAGTACCATTTATGACTGGTTCCACTCATAAGCTTCAAGCAATAACAATTTATCTCTACTTGTTCTAACATCTACTAAGAGTACAAAAGTGCAACATCAGTAGCAGACATTAAATGCAAACATTGATAAATCTTGATCCATCCATTCATCAAAAACCCCTTCCGAGGGTGCAAAAGTGCATGTTCTGAGGACAAGTTTTTTGACAAATTTCCGGACCCTTCTCCAAATGCCATGAGAAGGGTTAAATACTACTAACTAATTAATCTTAATTACATAAATTTAGGACACGGCTTCAAATGACCGCCCTTCTACTAAAGCAAATTCATTTCTAAAAATTGAATCTAATTTCTAACCGTTTCTGTATTTTCTCCTTAGTGCTGTAAGCAATGCAACGTTCGCCTGGGAAGAGTCGGCTAGTTGTCTTCTCCTTTCGTTCGAGCGATGAAAATAGAAACAACAAGAGCTGGCACCACTTTCTGACAAACTAGAAGATATTTTCGAAAATCTTCCTCTAGCTTGGTGTATTCGCTGTGTGTATACTTGGTATAACCCAAATTTCTTTCAAACTGATTGTGCTGTTACTATTTCAGTTTCCGGCCGTGCGAATGACTCAATAACTTAGGGACTTTGCTCTCTGAACAATTTTCCGTATTGGAAATTGCTTCCGTTCTTTGTTCCAGGCTTTTTGGGAGCGTCTTCCCTCTTTAGCATTTTTCTTTTTGCTTTACCTAGTCTAAGCTTCAGGATCTTTTGTAAACATGCTGCTTTTGTGCGCCTTTGACTCTGAGTCTTGGATAGTCTATTTTCATCAGTATCTGTTGAGTGATACTCTAGAATCCGCGGTCCTGCTGCATGTGGCATCCGTTTGCGAAGGCATCTCTTCTCTGTTCTCCGAGTATTGACGCTTTCCCCTTTTCCTTAGATGTTTCCTGCACATTGATTTATATTAGTTGCTGCCTTATAGATTACGCAAAGGAAAAGAGAAATGACGAAAAGATTGACATGAAAGGTTTAAGTTCTAATGAATGCATAATCATGACGCTCATAATGACTTGACTCTTCGAAAAACACAACACAATCCTTCTTGGATACTTTGGCGTATAATCATTAATTTCTCTTAAGGCGCGCGCCCAATTTTGATCTACAGACAGCTTTCCTTGAACACTATGTCGAGGAAATTTTGCGATGAGTGATTTCTGCGATTCGCATCGCAGTATCGAGGATTGCGATGTCAAGATGTGTCATCGCAGGATTTGATGGTCGCATTCATCGCAAATCGCAAGATCGCAAATCGCGCTTAATCATCCTATCACTGAATACTACTTATGTGATGTTGCGATATGCGACGTTGCATGTCGGCCGTCGGCGATTCCTTAATTTTTCTTTTTAAGAGCGCTTTTCATTATATGCGATGCGATGAATTTCGCGTCGCTCCTTCGCAGCTTATTTATGCGCATAGGAAAAATGCTTCCCTCTTTCTTTGCAATGCGATACAGCTTTAGGGAGTTAAAATACAAAAATTTTAATAAAATGTTTTTTTTTGGATTTTTTGTTAAGGGTCCCCATTTGCTTGGTGTTATTGCTAATACCAAACAAAGAGTGGGGTTGTTGGTGACCACAACAACTTCCTCGAAAACAACGCAAAAATTTTTAGTCAATTTAGTGTCCTAAATTGCTTGCATAGATTATCAACTGAGGTTTGTAAACATTTGATGAAGTGTGGTGCACTATATGTGCTTAGTTAACCTTTCTCTTACTTCGTTGTTTTGTACTTTATGTTGTTTTTGGGGGGTTTCTATTCTTTGATGTCTAAGAATGTACAACCTGAAACTATGAGAAAATTTAAGTGTATCTAATGAATTTTAAAGGAAAGGAAATGTTCCTAAGTTAATCTAATTTCCTAAAAATGGACTAAGAACTGTTGGCTAGTTAGAACCTAATAAGAAAACAGAGCATCTATCTTATCTTATCACTAGTCCTAATCCATGCATCTAATTCTTAAAACCAAGAGTGAAATTGATGTAGAAGGTAACTCAGTAATTGCATTCATTAAACATTCAACCATTCAATTTTGGAATATGATTAACTCAATCTCCTTGAAATGATTTTTTTAGAATATTAGTGATGCAACTAAGTAAGGATCTGAAAGAAAAAAGGTAAAAGCATGTAAAACTAACAATGTACAGAGTAATTCAATCACTGTATGAATTAGACATTTAACCATTTAGTTTAGGATCATCATCATCTTGAAATGGATTTTGAAAACATCCATTAACACAGTTAATTGAAAATTCTGTTCTAAGAGAATGAATGACAAAATAGTAAGAAAACTAAGCAATTTTGTATTCTTATTACTTCAATCTTAATTCAGTATGGAAACAAAGTCATTTTCTCCACGAAATATCTTATAAGAACAAGGCTGCACAGTTGTGATTTTATCCTTACGCTATTGGTTAAAAAATGAAATGAAATATCATTCTAAATTAGAAAACAGATTTGTTGAAAACAGAGTAATGGAAATTAAACTGAAAACAACAAATGAAAAACCTCCTTCAGTGCAGGGGCCCTCTGCAACTGATGTGGTTGGAATGCTAGCTAGTTAAGGATGCACTTTAAACGATCATTGACAACACGAAGTTTGTATTATGAACAAAACGAAGTTTGAATACAGAGTATCAGCAAAAATCCTGAACTTAACGTAATTCCTTCTAACTTCTAACTACTTCTCGGTTCCATGTAACCGATATTTATAGGAAAATAACATAATTGTTTATGAGATAAACTTGTTATGGGTGGCTAATTCGAATTGCAATAGCACTGTTTAAACTTCTGATCATGTACAGGTGGCTAATTCAAATTAAATTTGCAATAGAATTGTTAGACTCTTGATTAGCTATGAAAGAGCAAATCAAGAGTCCTACTGCTTCCAAATAACGTATTTTGACTCCATCTTTGACCATGACCTTAGGCTTGCTTTTCCATTAATCTGGAATGAGTGAATAGGATAGAATCCATGTGGAGATGATTCTAGAAATGCCCATGTGGCCTAATTCTTCATTTGACACCCAGAACCTACCAAACCATGAGAGTAGCTACAGAATCCATAGTTAGCTACAGAATAGGCTGCGTTCTGTAGTTAATTTGCAAAAATCTATTCAAATAGCAATAACATGAAAACATAATATGGTGATCATTTTAATGCTTTCCCTAAGACAAAACCTATCATTTATCATTGACTGGGTTTGTAATATTATGAGAAAGTGAGAGAAAAAGGTGAGAAAAAATGTCAAGGAGAGGGTAATTATGAGGTTCAACACCTATACCTGACATACAACACATAAACGTACACCTAGTGTACGCATGTATATGTGCACAATGTACTTCAGAAGACATTCATCCACACACAACATGTTACACCACGAAATGGATACACATACACCCGATATACACCACAACTCATACACGTATACCCGATGTGCAAAACAACAAAATACATATTCCTACATCTGGTGTACAACATAATACATCCACCTACACCTGATGTACAACATAACACAAATATGTGTCTAGAGTGCAACAAAATGATTGCATATGTCATGATACCATGACTATAAAATGCACATACATAATACCGCATGCCCACAACATCACATGCACACAACACCACCTACAGAACGTGTACACAATGCCATATGTACACTGCACCATTGTACAACATGTACACAGTACCACATGTACATAGTACCACATGCACGACATATACATGACACCTAATGTACACCATGCCACATTCTAGACATGTACATAACACCACCTGCACATAGCACCACTTGTACAACATGCACACATCATCACTTGTACAATCATGCACACCACACCGTATGTACATAGCACCACATGTACAACATGCACACAACACCATTTGTGCATAGCACTGCATTTCCAACATGTACATAGCATCATCTGTACATATCATTGCATATCCAACATGTGCACAACACCATATGCACACAACATTGCATATCTATCATGTACACCATACAATATGTACACAATACCACATATCCAACAAGTACATAGCACCACCTATACCCAATAATGAATATGGAACATTCATACAACACTATCTCTACTACACCATGTACATAACATTACATAATCAACATGTACACATACTAAATATACACCACACTGCATGCACATAACATCACAGGTGAAACAAATACAACATATCCGACATATGCATAACAGTCATACCACACATCCAAAACCTCACTGACTCTTTACCAAGCAATCTTTCTTCCAGTTTCTTATCCATGCTTGTACCAGCATGTCGTAGACCACACTGCTTTAATTTTGCTGATGTATCCGTCAGTATAACCTATCCATAACATAAGCATAAGCATAATAAAAGAATACAATATAAATTCATATTAATATGATATTGACCTCATATGTTTTCCATGACTACTCTTCCCACTTGATTCCTCATAGACCAGGAACCTCTTCATGTCATTTCCTACATAAGAAATCATTCCTCCACAAGAATGATTCATGATTACCCTGTCAGAGAGTGACATAGATACATGTACACATACATACATCATAAAATAATAATTATCTCATCAGTCAATGTCATACATACATACATATGTACATATAAACATTATCATAAAATAATCATGATTCATTATCACCCTATCAAACAGGACATACATACAAACCTACATGTATACATATATAAACATCAACATACTCATGAGCACAACAAAATTGCCAAAGATTATAAGGTCAAGGTTAAGAGAACTTCCTTTATTCATGAAACACATGTGCAATATTAATAACAATAGTCCCAACATAGCCAAGGAATTCGACACCTCAAATCCATTTACTTTAACTTTTCTTAATTCCATTTTCCATGATTGTTATGTCATCATCCGTTTACCACAATGGACCCAACCAGTCCAACCGATTGTCATAGTATTACCTTTTTCTACACTTACTCATACACCAAGCTTCATTTGTGTCTTACATTACCTTTTGGGTACCACACAACTCTCCCTGAGCTTCATCAATTTTTCCTCTTTCCAAACCAATTCCCCATACTCAAAACACAAAAGGCAAGAATGGAAACAATAACAAGAAGAAAACCATGAAAACCAATAACAACACGAATCTGCAAATGAAGTGGTATGGCCATACTCTAGACATAAATAAAGTTGCATATAAAGCACAAGAAAATAAAAAAATACCAAAAGCACAAAACTAACAAAAAACAGCATGGCTCAATCCCCATGGTCCGCAGGGAAAACTCAACCAGAGCCTTCTTCAATATTTCATGGAAACTTCTCTTGCCATGCAACTCCCTACATCATACTACCATCAACACATAACTGCTAGTGCATAAATAAACATAACAATACACTGGTTACCTTGCCTTGTTGTGCCACACACATATCTTGTAACTAAACACATCCACGCCATCTCTCAAGGGACTCTAATTCCCTTGATAGATCCACCTACAACTCGAGACTGGCTAATATACCTATCAAGTGCATGTTTATGACTATAGCATGTATCCATATAATGTTAGACAAGATTAAGGTTAATAATACTTCCTGTATGCAAAGCACTCGATCATTTGGAATTAGGGTTTCCAAACATATCCAAAGGAATTATTACCTGATTCCTTTCTTTTACCTTTACCCTACTGCAACTGAATCTTACTATATATTGTCACATCACCCAATTGTTAGTTATATAAACACATAAATTATTACCTCATCACACTAATACCAAGCATGTTTCCTGCAATTGCTCACACATGTCAACCACATGTTCCAAATATCAAGACAGTCATATCTATCAATTTGAAATCAACTTTTACAAACAATAATGTCATAATCCATAGCCAACTCATATTCATTAGACCAAATAGTACAACTATCACCTACTAAACTCAAGTACATATCAACTATCTCAACACATGTGTTAGTAAAACCATCTTAAAGCAAGATCATTGGAACACATACTCATATTATGAAATTAATCAAACATTCAACCAACTTGCAAACATATTATGTTAAATAAATCAACTTGGCACCAAACACTCAAACACCAAATAGATTGCATATTCAAACAACCAAGCACCAAATATACGACATAAGAAAACTCATACCTTAATGTACATCAGGGGAGGCTATCTTGTCTACACAATAAAGCTATGTTAGCACATTATAACTTTGCATTTGTTTTTTATGCATAACAATCACATATGTACGGTCAATCTAGATTAGTATGACACCATATCAAAAATATGTAGGCTCATACCTGAATATCACAACCATAACCATCTGCATAGGTCAAACCAGGTTAACACAATACATATAGCATCAAAATCTTCAATGCAATGAACATAACCATCACGCATATGACCAATCCAAACTACAACATCATGATCTTAATGAAATAACCCTAATCATCAAGTTAATAACATATAATGATAATAAGATATATATCATGCTAATCGACATATAACCTAATCATCAAGTTATCTAACATAAAACAACAATAGCAATGCATACAACCATATGTTACCATCATTCTTAACTATCTGACACATGTGCATATGACTATACTAATCAACTATCACCTATCATGTATGTAACCATAACATCAAAGACATGTACATAAACCTAATGCACATAATAATCCTTAACTTACATACCTATATACCCAACCTACAAACATGTATGACGACATGTTTTTGCCTCAAGGTCCAATGCTGCAACTTCACTTTGATGATTGACATTCCTGATTTACCTCATTCAACGCATTAGCATCATAACATACAAATAGCACCATGATGACCTAAATTGCATACTAGTACTTCACAAGGCATGTGTGAACTATTATTCATGTATAACTATAACCAAGACCATATATGCATAATGACTGCATATAGACATATAACACATGAGTACAAAACCATATACACATCCTTCTAGCTAGAGTTTGTTAGGGTTCTATAATTTATAATATCCCAAGGTAATTGAGTATTATATCTCAGGAATCTTATTTTGTAAATACTTTTCAATCTGCCAATAATTTCCAAATAAAAAAAATAAAAATAAAAATGAAAAGATGGTATAAATAAGAAAAAGAGAAAAACAAAAAAGATTGAACCCCACCAAAAGAAGAAAAGTCAAAAAGGAATAATACTGAAAGTGTTGCAAGTCTAAATTCCACTACTCATAGATATTTTTGCTTCATTACTGAAAAATAAAAGTTGTGTGCAACTTGTTCAAATGCCACAATCACTAGCTTTTAGTTTAATCATACAGTGTAATCATGATTAAACTCCTTTAAATTTCTGTAAATTAAGATAGAGAATAAAGACTTACCCAACAGTTTAATCTAGGTAAATCACTAGTTAGGTAGAAAATGACATTGATCCAACTGTTTAATCTGGATCAATAGGAGAAATAAGGTATAGGTTAGATAGTTCTTTTTATTCTGTATAAAAGAAAATAATGTGGGTCTGCTAGTCTAAGTGCATCCTAGAGTGAAAAATAAAAAATGCTAGTTTAGCTAAGGGTAGGTAGATAACATCATTTGTAAATATTTTCCTATATCATTTTATCCAAAGTTTGATCATAGGCTAAAGAGGCAAATATTTACACCATGAATAAAGTAATTTATATGTTTATATTTTCTCTTTTCCTAAGTCAGAAAAGTAAAATTTAAAAGCCAAGCGGACAAATATTTCCTTGTCTCTTATGGTTAAATTACAATGACTTTGAAGGCCTCAGGATCCTCTCCCACTCTTGATCAACGGACCTCATCCACTTTCGGCCCCTGCTCTCCATCCTGCCTTTACCGCCGGGGGGAGGGGGGGTTTGAAAAGTAGTTTCTCCCGCTGAGCCCGATCCCTTACGTCTCGACCTCTTGTGATTTCACACCCCTACTCACCAAAACCATAAACCACTTGCTACCCCCACCATGTTTCCTTCACCACTCTCTATTCGCCACGTTGCATGACCGTTAAGCCAATTAAATTCTTTCCCGGTAAAAATGATCGTTCTCCATTAAATTTGATTTCTCCTGGGTAACCATTCAATCCTAACAATCCTACGCCATTTCAACGGGGCGATTCATTGCAGAATTTAAAACTTGTTGAACCCATATCTTTCTTTTCTTTATTTCTCATCCTGTCCCTCTCTTGCAATTTACTGTTTGTCTTTTGTTATTCACAGTTTTTCCACAGTGATCGCTTTCAGGGTTTTTCTGTGACCTGATCATGACAGAAACTAAATTTTCCTCTTGCTTTTCACTCGATAGTTTGTTATTCAACTGCATTCGGGTTCCTCTGTAAATTCATCATGTTCACAGATTTTTACAAGTCATGTCTCCAAAGACTAAGACTAAAGATAAGCTTATTAATCCTTTAATTCCCCCTTCTGTAGATTTAGATCATATACCTTTAGCTGATAGAGATTACAGGATCAATGAAGCCCAATGTGACTATTGTAGGTTTTAACCCTGTATAGAAATTACCTGCATACGAATTCTAAAACACAAAAAATAAACAATGCAAGAGAATAACACATAAAACACATATACAGAGAGATTTTCCCCTGGATCCCAAAACCGGGACTACTGGATTGATTTTTCATTATGTTCCTTTCAATGTTACAATACATATTTATACATGCCGAAGCATCCAATACCATGTACCAAAAACCATCACATCCAAAACCATGGACCAAAAACCATCACATCCAAAACCATGGACTAAAAACCACCACGTCTAAAACCATGTGCAAAAACCATGCACAAAACCATAGGTAGGTCCACCCAACCTAATATAGGGTCCAAAACAATTTTCCCTGGGGCGCTGCCCTGGACCTCGTAGAGTGGTGCTACCTGCCACCCTCAAACCCCTCGGATAGGGGGGGGCCCTATGACCCCCCCCCACTATGCAATCGGTACAACAAAGGGGGGGCTTCACCCCCCCTCTAATCCCCTAGTTAACTACGTGGGCTAGTTGTGGAAAGAATATAACACAACCCAACATTCTCCCACTTGTTGTTTTCTTTCCACAGGGGGCCACATGAGAGTTTAGTTATTTATCCAACCCTGCAACACCCATTGTTTCTCTACACCAAGAGAACTTCTCAGAAGTCACAGATTTTTTCAATGCATCTGTAGTATTCTTCAAAGTTTCCACCTTTAACAACAACACCTTTTTGTCTTCTATCATATTCCTCACAAAGTGATACTGAACATCAATGTGTTTTGTCTTTGAATGATACGCAAGGTTCTTTGCCAAGAAAATTGCACTTTGGCTATCACAGTCTATCCTTATAGCGCCCTGTACTAACCCCATACTTGAACACAATCTCTGCAACCAAACTACTTCCTTGCTTGCATGGGTGGCTGCCATGTATTCTGCCTTTGTATTTGATAGTGCTACTATAGATTATTTCTTACTCATCCAACTGACTGCACCTCCAAATAGGTTAAACACATACCCACTTGTAGATCTTCTCTAATCTAGATCTCTAGCCTAGTCTGCATCAACAAAGCCATGAATATTGAACACTCTATCCAATCTTGGTCTTCCTTGGTAGCACAAACCATAATCACTAGTGCCATGCAAATACTTGAAAACTCGCTTCACTGTTGTCCAATGCTCCTTTCCTGGTTTTGACATAAACCTGCTCAATACTCCCACTGCATGTGCAATGTCTAGTCTAGTACAAACCATTGCATACATCAGGCTACCGACTGCACTTGCATATGGAACACGGGACATGTCCTCTTCCTTTTCTTGTGCCTTGGGACACTATTTAGCAGATAACTTCACACCTACAGGAATTGGAACCTTCGCTGGTTTACTATCCTACATATTAAACCTTTGCAGTATTGTCTCGACATACTTCCTCTGGTTTAACTAGAGCTCCCTCTTTGCCTAATCTCTTTTAATTTCCATGCCCAAAATATAGTTTACAGCACCAAGATCTTTTATGTCAAATTTGGAGGACAATTGGGTCTTCAAATCCTGGATAATTTCTTTGTCATTTCCAACTAGAAACATATCATCCACATACAAGAACATATAAATAACATGGTCACCAATTAATTTAAAATACACATAG
The DNA here is from genome assembly GCA_031772625.1 of Pinus tabuliformis. Taxonomy (NCBI): domain Eukaryota; kingdom Viridiplantae; phylum Streptophyta; class Pinopsida; order Pinales; family Pinaceae; genus Pinus; species Pinus tabuliformis. Next base: position 591,123,494 of record CM062814.1, on the reverse strand, counting down.
TGATCTGCTTTCCTTCTGGTGAAGCCAAGTTCCCGTATAAATGTATCAAATTTCTTATACCAAATCCTTGGTGACTGTTTTAACCCATATAAAGACCCTTGGTGACTGTTTTAACCCATACAAAGACTTCTTTAACTTGCATACCAGTTATTTCTTACCCTTCATCGCAAAACCTTCAAGTTGCTTCATGTAAATCTCCTCTTCCAAATCCTCATGAAGAAATGTTGTCTTCACATACATTTGTTCTACCTCAAAATCAAAAGCAGCAACATTAGATAGAAGTAATCTAATAGAAGCTACCTTGGTAACATGAGAAAAAATATCATCAAAATCAATTCCCAACACCTGGGACTTTTGCTACCAACCGAGCTTTGTATTTCTCCACCTTTCCTTCTGCATTTATCTTCTTCTTGAAGACCCATTTGTTGCCAATGGGTTTCCTTCCAGCCGGTAACTCCACCAAATCCCAAGCCTCATTTTTGTGTAAAGATGCCATTTCATCAACCATGGCCTCTTTCCAAAGTTTTCCATCCTCTGAATCTACTGCTTCCTTCACAGTTCTGGGATAATCATCAGTAATAGATAAAGCAAAATTTGAACAAAAGGTAGATGGAATATACCTTTCTGGCTACCTTCCTTCTCGAACTGATCTTCTGACACCCGGAGTTTGTGGCTCTTCATCTTCTGATTCCTTCTCTATTATAGAGTCTGATTCTTTCTCCACTAGCTCAAACTCTATCTTGTCAGGTTCCTTTGATGGGACTCCATTTTTAATAAAATCTTTCACCTCTCTGAACACCACATCTCAGGTGTACACAACCTTCCTTGTTACTAGGTTCCAAAGCTTATAACCATTTAAACCATCCTTATACCCAATAAAGATGCACTTTTCAGATTTACTATCCAACTTGGTTATTTTCTCCTTTGGAACATGTACATATGCATCACATCCAAATATCCTCAGATGTGAAAGAGAGGGTTTCTTACTAGTCCATAACTCTTGTGGATTCTTATCCTCCAACATTGATGAAGGTGATCTATTGACCAGGTAACATGTTGTATCCACTGCCTCTGCCCAGAATTCTTGTCCTAACTCGGCACCACTGAGCATGCTTCTTTCCCTTTCCATGAACGTCTTGTTCATTATTTTTGCAACTCCATTTTTCTTAGGTGTATATGGAGTAGTCTTCTGTTGTGCTATACCAAACTTCTTACAGAATTCTTCAAATTCCTTACTACAAAACTATCCACCATTACCTATCCTCAACACCTCTATCTTCTTCTCTGTTTGGTTTTCCACGAGAGCCTTAAATTATTTAAATCTGTCAAAGACTTCATATTTCTTCTTAAAGAAATATATCCATGTATTCCTTGAGAATTCATCTATAAATGATACATAGTACATAGAATTACGCAGTGATGGAACCTTCACAGGTCCAAACACATCACTGTGAACAAGATCTAATATATGTTTCGCCCTCTTACCACCAGAGGGGAAACTTACCTGATTCTGCTTCCCATATACACAATTTCACAGAAATCAAAATCCAGAGAGCTATTACTCATACCTTCTACTATACCTTTACCATGAAGTATTCAAAGGCCCTTCTCTCCAATATGTCCAAGCCTTTGATGCCACAACATGGTCTTCTCTCTAGAGACCACTAGATTTTCTGCTCCACTTTCAGGAACCATAGAACTGTTGCACCCATAAAAAACAGTGCTACCTTTTAGCTTGTATAGAGTTCCAATCTAAACTCCCCATATCAATACCAGTGATTCATGAACCATCTTGTAGGTATCCTTCTCGAACACTGTTTTTACACCTGCATCATCCACCTTGCTTACAGAAATCAGATTTCTAGCCAATGCAGGAATATGAAGAACACCCAGAAGTGTTCTAACCCTTCCACCTTGCAACTTCAACTTTGCTTTTCCATGACCAATGATTCTAGCCTTCCTATCATCCCCTAAGAAGACATCACCACCATCATATTTCTCATACTCACAGAACCACTCTCTATGGCGAGTGAAGTGAAGGGATGCACTTGATTCAATCAACCACGCCTCATGATGTACTTATGTACTTAAAGAAGCTAAGTACACATCCCCACCTTCATTTGAGGTGGTTTTCACCTCTATAGAATGAGCATCATCAGATACCTTTCCTTTGTTAGGAGATTTATATTTACATTCCCTTTTGTAGTGCCCTTCCTTTCCGCATTTCCAGCAAACTACCTTTACAAGTTTTCTTGGGGATTTAGATCTTGCTCTAGATTTAGATCTCCCACTTGATGACTTATTTTTGTTATTGTTCTGGGACCATCCTCATACAGACAATGCATCACCATTTTGGCTCTCCATTTTTTTCCATCTCATCTCCTCCATCAACAAGGATGAGACTATTTCATCAAACTACAAGGTAGTTGCATTGCTACCTATTGCAATAACTAGACTATTGCACGAATCTGGTAGAGAACAAAACAAACTGATGCACTTATCTTCATCTGAAATTTTAATATCAAAAGATAATAACTGACTTACCACAGTATTAAATGTGTTCAGATGCTCTATCGCCGAGTCTCTATCTTTCATCTTCAGGTTATATTGTTTTTTCCGTAGGAACAATTTATTCACCAGAGACTTAGATTGGTACAAAGTCCCTAAATTGTCCCACAAAGCCTTAGCTGCAGCTTCCCCTGATACATTCAACAATATTGAATCTGAGACACACAATCATATTGTGCTCTTTGCCTTCTGATCCAACTTCTTCCATTCTTCATCGGACACTCCCGTTGGTTTAGTAGCCGGATCTACCACAATCCACTGATCTTTATCCACCAATAGATCCTCCATCTTGAGTTTCCACAACTCAAAACTCTGACCATTAAATTTATCGATCTCCATCTTTCCACTGCTCGCCATCTTCTCTCACCACCAGAATCGATTCCACATATCTCCCACTGAATAGGGTATACCATAGGCCCAAGTGAAACCCCTCAACAACAAAGGTGTCCCCTTGAAGCCAAAACAACTCTGATACCAAATGTAGGTTTTAACCTCATACAGAAATTACCTGCATACAAATTCTAAAACACAGAAAATAAACAATGTGAGAGCATAACACATAAAACACATATATAGAGAGATTTTCCCCTGGATCCCAAAACCGGGACTACCAGATTGATTTTTCAATATGTTCCTTTCAATGTTACAATACATATTTATACATGCTGAAGCATCCAATACCATGGACCGAAAACTATCGTATCCAAAACCATGGGCCGAAAACCATTGCGTCCAAAACCATGTGTGAAAACCATGCACAAAACCATAGGTAGGTTTGCCCAACCTAATATAGGGTCAAAAAAAAAAATTCCCCGTAGAGGGGGTGTACCCACCCCCCTCAAACCCCCCTGTGACCCCCCCATTGGAAAATCAGCACAACGAAGAGGGGGTTATGCTCCCCGTCTAACCCCCCGGTTAACTACGTGGGATATTCGTGGAAAGAATATAACACAACCCAACAACTATGATTTTCTTGAGTTATATTGTTGGTTGGAAGATAAAAACATAGACAAAGCCAATGAAATTGGGCTCTAGGAGTCCAACCTCCCCCATTATATTTCCCCTTGACATTGCAAGCCCTAGAATTTACCATAAGGTACCAAGCTTGTTATATCGCTCCCCAAAGATCCATCATTGCCCCTACAGGTGACATTCTCTTCAAAATTATATCCCAATCCATTGACCAAATGATGTTGGCCCCCACTATGGAAAATGTTGCTCCTTTCTCCTTAGAAGCCCTCACCCAACTTTATCAAAAGCTGGATTTTTCCGCTAGAGCCAGAATATTTGAGATTTTCTTACCAGAGAATGCATAATTACCCAAAACGAACCCTTCATATCCTTCTTCCATCTTCCTTGATCAAGCAAAGAAAATTATATCCATGATTTCCTACATTTTAGGCTATTATTATGATTAGTGGGTACATGAGCCCATTTTAGGATTCCTCTCTATATTTTTCCACAGACATCAAGCCCTCCTTGGTGTTTAATTTTAGTTAATTCTTGGCTGACAGTATTCATGAACAATTTATAAAGTTTCCCACAGAACATGTGTTCAATTACACCTCTATTTTGATTTACATGTTCCTCTATTATCAGATAGAAAAATTGAGTTTTGCATTGAAGAAGCTTGATGATGCAGGGAACCAACAACTAGTAATCTTTTAGACCGCATTGGTCATGAGAGAACAACAATTATAAGAAAGCTATTGAAGATTTTTTTCATCCAGCCATGAAAATTCTGAATAGTGCAGTACAGCTCAGGATCAGTGAGGAAATCAAGAGAATTTTGCATTTTACAGATCAGGCAAAGACTGGTGAATGGTATTTATACTAAAATTATACTGAAATCAGAGTGTATGGATGTGAATTGGCACCCTATAAACTCCCCAAATACCTCCAAATGAGTATTTTTTCCCTTGAATATATCAGACATATGCTGAATTCGGATGACATCCACTTTGTAGTGGCCAACAAGAAGTCACAATTCAGAGTAAAGACATAGGTGGGCCCATTTGTGTATAACACAAAGACAACAGGTGAAGAGGAAGATAGAATTCTTAAAGAAATGAAATTCATTATGAGCTTCACATGGTCTTATGACCCCTGTGGTATTATTTCAAAGCTCAGAGTGGAGAACAAAAACACTCCTTACATTTATATTCAAGGCCAAAAATAGAGTAGTATGTCAATTAGCTGGAGTGGACAGAAAATGCATTACATGAAGCTGAAGAACAACTTGTTTCTACTTCTAGTTTGTAGACTCCTATTCCTCAAGAAAAATCAAGCAAAAGATAGAGGGAGGAAGGATCATCATCGACAACTGGGAGTGAAGCTAAAGAATTCAGGATCAGCTATAGGAAGAGAGCAAAGTTAACTCCTAGAGTATAATTGGACAAATAAACTGAAGAGAAGGCATCCAACATCATCATGGATTCAACACCTGCAACTATCAAATTCACCACATCTCCTACTGGACCTTCATCTTCACAAGGTCACAAGGAAACTGAGCTAGAATCACAAAATGTCCAAACAGAAAAAGAGAAGACAATTTTTGACAGGTACAGGGAGATTAAGCTCATAAATGAGATTTTGAAAAATAACACCTATAACCAATTCTGGAAGCAGACCTTTAGCTCACAGAGCAGGTTGCTATCAGTCTTTGACACAGAACATGGAAAAATGAAAATGGCCTTTCTTGAGGCCCAGATTCCACAGCCAAAATCAACAATAGACTATAAGAGCACTACTTTTGAATTCAGCACAAAGGACATACATCCCATTGATCAAATGGAGATGCACAAGAAAACTGGTGAAATGATATCCTCCACTTTGACTAACACTGCTATGTCACTTTCTAAATTGCAGGTTTCTTTTGCAAATGTCCAGTCATAGTTGAAAATGGAGAAAGTGTCCTCCTTAGCCAAAGATAACAGGATCAAGTCTTTGGAAGACTTGGTGATTAAGATAGGGTATGACCCTAAAGATGTCAATGTTGCTGAGGAGATTATTAAAAAGAAGAACCTGGACATTGTAGCCTTAAGAAAGCAGCTCAAGTTGCCAGCCATAGAGGATCCAATGACCAAGGATATTGAAGAAGGTGAAGCACAGAAAGCAGATATGATGAAATTGATCATAGAACAGAATATACAGATTAGGAAGATGGAGGTAGAGATGGAGAAAATGATAAAGGAGAAGGAAGACAGTCTGAAGATGGCCATTGTCCCCTTGGATGCCATACCTATTTCTCAGCTTCCATCAATAGGGGAAACCACTGCAGCCACTTCTTCCACTCAAACTGTGAGTGCTAAACAAGTAACAAAGACACTGGATAGCATGTCACTCTAGTAAAAGGATATTTAGAATTGTTAGGGCCAAATCAAATCTTTGGAAGTGTATAAAGCCAAAGTAGAGGCAACTCGAGTTACTGAAATGCAAAAATCCAAAAGATTGTTGGAGAAGTTGTAGAAGGTAGAGAGAGACACTTCAATTGGTTAGACCTTGGCCCAAGCCAAGGAAACCATTTGGATGAATATACTGGACTCTATGAATGAGATTTGGCCTTCTATCCAAATCATATTTGAGTAGAAAGAGCTGATAGAAAAGGCTACAGAAACTATTGTGCAGGGAAGAGAAAAGCTGGGAGAGATGCCCACAGAAGCCTCTAACATAATCAAGTTCTTGAAATCAAAGTCCAAGTATGAGCTTGAAGAAGTAGGGATTAGTGATAGAACTGCCACCATTCTAGAATTCAAGAAAGTCTTGACAAAGAGAAATCTCATTGATCAATTGGAAGAAAGGTGTGAAACCTTGGAGCTGCAAGTAAACATGTTCAAAAACAGAATTGAAGCACTAATCCAAAAGGGACTTCCCAGTGACAAATTAATCACTCAGGAAGACTATGCCCTGAAGATGAAATAAGTGGCTAGAAGCAGCATCAAGGTCAGTGGGCTTAAGTGCAACATGATACCAAAGGCATTTTTGCAAACCATGTCTAATGATTTGTATGTAGAGAGTAAATTAAAACACATTTTTACTGTGAAGCCAACCTTTGCTAAATACACAGAGGTAGATGAAATTTAACGCAGGCTAACAAAATTGATAATATCAGATGAAATCATATGGGAAGAATTGGTCAATTTACTGGATTGAAGGATAATTCAGGAGCAGTAAAACAAGTTGCTAGAGCAGCAGCCAGCACGATGGTCAGTTTAGCAACACAACATTGTTTCGGGTCGATTCAACAATAGAAACCATCAAAATAGGGACACCTTTCCTTTCAGTTGCCTACATGGCCTATTTGTCTGCCAGGATTAGATTATATCGTTTGTAATTATGCTAATAATACACTATTGTTTTGACAATGATTTTGTAAAGGATTTTATAATTTTCATCATAAATACTTCACTGTTTGAAGTATTAAGGGTTGATTTCCGAATGTAATTTCCTTCTTCATATTGTAATTTTCAAGTACTGGAGCATCAATAATACAAGGAACTTTCACAGGATTCATGTGGTGTACTAAATGATGATGTGTCTCTTTTGTCTATTTGTTTAAAAATTGTTTTTACTTTCTCTGTTATTCTAAATTTCTGAATTAATCAACAGAAACTGTGATAAATAGGACTTGTTATTTAGAGCACCCTATTTTGGTTGTTGATAATTTTAATGTTTTCCATTGAATTCAAATCTAGGAATTCTTAATTGCTCCTAGATTTCTACTGAACCTTACACTTCTATTATTCCACAATTCATTTTATTTCTGAAAATATCCTCTTAGTGCAACCTAGCTTTCCCTGTGAGAACTCCTCTAAAAATTGATGCAAAACTCCAGTTTAGTTTATAGACTCCATAGTGCAATGGAATTATAACACTCAAATCAACCAAACCTTTCAAGCAAAACAAACAACTACAATTATAACTAGCATAAAATTTACATAAAACAAAGCTAAATTTTGTAGAGAGACACCTCATTGAAGTTGGCAGAGCTAGATCCTAGCTTCCAAAGTGGTTTTAATGCTATCCTATGTGTTTACTCCCTCAACCTCAAAAATATAGAATGACGACAGAGTCTAGTCATCAATGCATGACCATATCAACTTCACAAACCATGAACTCATACATGACAACAACTATTACTCCACTGTAAACATTTCCACATGCAACCATAAACATGCATAAACAATGCCAAATCAACAACACATATGCATAGATGAATGTAGTCCAACATAAGTGATCAATTATTGTAATCAACCTACAATACTGATACATGTAATCCAAAATATTCAATAATGTAACCTAACATACAAGGATGTAAGTAGGTGACATAAAATCAACATATAAGCCACATATAACGATATGCATGATCCGAATAGAAAATGGCATCAACCCATAGTATTCATCCACCCATGGAATTTACCCATGTTATTGTAAGTGGCATCCACCCATGGTATTCATTCACCCATGGTATTTTCCCATGGTATTGTGACATCCACACATGGTATTCATTCACCCATGGAATTGACTCGTGGTATTGTAACCAAAAAAGGTTATAAGAAACAAGTTGTGACATCAACCCATGGTATTCATCAACCCATGGTATTCATCCACCCATGGAATTTACCCATGGCATTGTAAGTGGCATCCACCCCTGGTATTGTAAGTGACATCCACCCATGGTATTCATTCACCCATGGAATTGACTCGTGGTATTGTAATTGAAAAATACTATAAGTAAAAAGTCACATTTTCTAAAAGGATAGTTTTGTCTGCCACAATATAGCTTTTACAATTATTCTTCGTTTTAATAAAAAAAAATTATTTGTGGTTTTATTTACTGTGTGTTATCTCATTTTCTTTATGGCATTGCAATTTTGCAGATCTTGGGGGCCTCCCCCCAAGATCTAAAAAATTTGAAATGGATCTTGGGGGGAGGCCCCCAAGATCTGAAAAATTGCAATGCTAGAAAGACAATGAAATAACACACAGTAAATAAAACCACAAAGAAACTTTTTTCTATTAAAACAGATAATAATTGTAAATACTACATTGTGGTGGACAATATGTCCTTTTACAAAATACAACTTGTTACTTATAACCTTTTTTGGTTACAATACCATGAGTAAATTCCATGGGTGAATGACCACCATGGGTGGATGCCACTTACAATACCATGGGTGGATAAATATCATGGGTAATTTCCATGTGTGGATGAATATCATGGGTTGATGCCATTTTCTATTCGGATCAATGCAACCAGCCACGTACTCATGAAAAATACATTTCACAAAATTAATATCAAATTTTCCATGAGAACCATACTACAACGCTAATAAATCACCAAGAAAATGCAACAAGAACATGAAATGCAAGAATAGGAGGCACACATGCAACTTACATGCATGCATGACTAACACATTCAACCCATCCAATCCAAGAGTTGAACCATGCTCTGATACCAATCTGTAACACCCTCCTCCTACACCCACCCAATTAACCATGCCAACTAGGTTAAACACAAGACGAGAGGCTACTATGATCAGATTCGAACTCCTAAGTGACCTTAACGAAGTGGAATCAATGGAACATCACACGCAGTCATCCAATGTCATCAACATAATACTCAGGAGACAAGTCATCAACTCAAACAACTTGTCCCTGGGTCCCACTATTGTTTTGTACCTCTTGGGCCATAGTCGCTCTCATGTTATGGCAAGGGATCGACCAGAGACCTAAAGTCACTCTCATAGTCCTGCATGTTAGCAACCGTGGACCAAACTTTCTAGTTTTGTGCTAGAAACTTCGGGATTTAAGCCACTTTTTCTGGCCTAGAGCCCAAGCCACTGCCTATAATGGAATGATAGCTTGAAATCCATAAAAGTATAGGGAAACAATGAAGAAAAAGAAATAAACTCAACAAGACCTTAACTAGACCCCTACTAGCCATGATAGGAATTTCATCAAACATATTGTCAACATGTAACCTACAAGTGTAAACAACATAATTAAGTGTAGGGATCCCATACTTATCTGAGAATCACTATGAACCATTGTTTCCTCATGTCATTTGCTGCATATTCATCTATTATGCCATAGACACATTATCCATTCATATACAAGTAAAAACATGCTAAGAGCCAAACATAGCTGCAACAATAAAATGTAGATGTAACCAACATAATAGGGATAGAAATACAATAAACATATCAGCCATCAAAATCCATACATACACCAGTAAATTTACACATGAAAATCAATGGAATGAATTTCTCATTAATTAATTCAATGAACTAATCAGTGATGGGACTACCATATTCCACCCAACCATAGTTTTGTTGAACCAAGTCTCTCTTCAGCAAATCACCCTTGTGCCATATTCCAAAGCCTTAGCCACTTCCTTTTCCAATTCGCTTTAGCCATAAAAAACCAAATGAACACCCACTAGGATGTCTTGCCCACCATTCAAGTTGGAATACTTATCCCATCATCCGTGGTATTTATATACTTTACATGAGTTTTTAAAATAGGGTTGTTACAAGTGGTTGACATATAGCAAAAGAGAAATAGCACATTCCAGAAGAAGCACCATTGGAAGAAGAATCTTTAAGGAATCATCTCTCAAGTAAGTAATGATAATATTATTTATTTAGTTATATAACAATATGTATTTAGATTTCAAGGAAAGGCTACAAGCTCAAAATGAGATGTCAATCCTTCAATCATCAAAGTCAAAAGTTCTGTAAGTTTTGAGGTATGTATAAGTTCTTCATTGGTTAAGAATATTATATCTTAAGTGTAGTTTATCATATGATTCTAAGATTAACAAGTCCTCATTCAATATTGGTAATGACTAGGAGATATATGTCAATCCTTGAACAAGAATAAAATTAAATAATGTCTAGTTTTGTATTCTTATTCTAAATCTTATTTGAAACCCTAGATTATAATTTTTGTTCTTGCTTACTTTTGAAGGTACTTGTTAAGAAAATGTTACAGGTATATTCTACAAGGACTAATCTCGCAAATATAATAAATGGCATCTACATTCAAAGGAAGCCTTCAAAGAGAATACTTATAAAATATTGCAAGGTTTGTAAAAGGAGCAACTCCAGGTATGCTCAAGACCACAATATTTGTAGTTAATCATATTCATTATAAGGTACATTCATTTTGAAATCTTCTTTATATTACTAACTCTCTTATTTCTAGGGTTCTGGATCATTAAGATTATTGTGAGGGTGATTAATATCTAAGAATTAATCTACCCTTATCTCTTAATATTTACTCATCTTATGAAACCTTGATCTTTAGGGTTAACTATAAATCACTAGCCTTTTTTTGTTTAGGGTATGTTGACAATGAAACCCTAGTTCATTAGGGTTTAATGACAAAAGTCTAGATCATACGATGAAATCCCATTTTCTCCATATTTAGGGTTTGTTGATGTTATGGAACCCTACCCTTTTAATAGTTTGAAACCTTTTTCTTTGATCATGATGTCCAAAATATATAATGAAACCATAAACCTTTTGAGTTTTTATTAATTAAGCTTTATGAACAAAACCTTTGTAAGGAAACCCTAGGTGTATGTTATTCTGTATGATTGAAACCCTAGCCTATTCAAAATTGTTGTACATATAGTTTTGGTTTTTAATGCTTGTATCTAGGGTCTATGATAAAAACCTTAGTATAAGATTGATATAAGAAAATAATAATGAAACCCTAGATATCAAATGATAGTGAGCTAACTCGATTCTTGATATTCATGATGAAACCTAGGGTTTGTGACAAAACCCTAGAAGAGTTTGGCATGAAATTCTAGGGAATAATATTGAAGCCTAAGATGTAAACTAATTGGATTTTTAACTTGATATCTAAGGATTTAAGTCTGGAAGATGAAATATAGGGTTTGTGACAAAAATCAAGTCTAGAATATAAAAGATGTAACCCTTGTTTACTATGAACTTAACTAAATCTTGAGTATTTGATGTCTAAAGTTTGATTTTTTTTATGATTCCATTATTTAATGACATGATTTTGATATAATTGCTTCATGCTTTTGTATATATGGACTTGGTTGTGCTTGTTGTTGAAAATTTGTAGGTACATAATCTTCAAGACATTGAATATGTTCATAGTTAAAGATAACTTGATGATAATGACAAGAATGATGATGACATGAAAGATGCATATATGACCTTGCTTCCATGAGAAATAATGATGTTCCTGAATTAAAATTTTCAAAGGTTAAAATTTATCCAATGTTATTGATCTACCTAAGTTGAGAGGGAGCTTGGATAAAAGAAAGTGTATATCTCCCTAGTTGAGAGGAAGGGCATAATTAATACCTTGAAGAAAAGAATAAAAATCATGGTTGAAGCACTATAGATGGGTATTCATGATTAGAAAAGTTGTAAACAAGACTTGGATGTTCTAGAAGAAGTGTTCAAGTTAATTTTGGTGCTACTGTAGAAGTTAAAGAAGAAAGCTTCTGACGAAAATGTGTTTGGATATTTTAATTACCTTAGTAGCATCTAAATAGGTGAAAACCCCAAATACTATGCTAGCATACATATTAGAAGTTTGGATACTAATTTGAGTCATGAAGTTACAGTACATGCCAACAAATGAACAAGTAGTTGATGTGTTGACAACATCTCTTCCCACAAGAAGTAAATTTTAGGAGCATGCTTGGAATGGTGATCTCTTCTTGAAAAATTGGTAAATATTTCTTTTGAAAAATTATTATATTTGGCCTGGTTACAAGGAATAGACGAAGTACCATGAACTTCTAGTGGTGGTACTTAGAAGGAAATATTTGCCAACCCATTGATGATGTCTGGATCCCTGTGTGGGAGGGTATAATTAGTTTTGTGGAGCTATGACATTGGATGTGATACATACATCCTTATGGGTTTGTGTCAGAGTTGAAGCCTAATGGTACCTATAGTGGAAGATACTTGGATAACACCTTAGTCTCGATTAGTTTCTTAGATATTTGAATGAGTGTATGGCACTGGAATCATTGAGTTGGATTCTTTGTATTAGCGTCACGACAATTGGATCTTTGATGTGTTAGGAGGATACCTTGGAATTTAGGGTATCCTGAGCATTGTGCATGTTGATTTTATTCTTATAATAACTTTTCAAAGTGATTTTTGTCCTTGTACCATTAGTCAATTATGAATACCTTGATAGTTAAGAGGGAGCATTGGAAATTGTAACTAGTTTCGGTCTTCATAATTACCATTTATGTCATGTCATGATGTATTATCAAAATAAAATAAAAATGATATTTTATTGTAAAAGGAAATTGACTTATTAAAGAATGGGTTTCATGCTTGGGTCAATAGTCATTATATCAAGCACCCATTGTGTGCTCTAGGGATTTTATTTTGAGTTAAAGTCAAAATCGTGATGCCATAGACCCTTTGAGGCTCTTGTACAAAGAAAAATAGATATATTTTGTGTAAAAAAGAAGTTTCTTATAGTACACCAAATGATCAAGTTGGTCAACCCTTCAAGTTGACCTTGAAGTGACATGTCTAGCCCAGAAGAAGACTATAAATATGGTGGAATTTGACCTCAATTAGAGATACATTAAAACCATATCTTACATGATCTGATATTAGGCAAAAAAAGTAGTGCAAAGGAAGGCTATAACGCAACGAAGAAAAAAACTTTCGCTCTGTTTTGGTTTTGGATGAATTTTCTCTCTTTTGGAAACCCACATGTGTGAGTTTCTATGGAATGATAGGGTTTCCATAGGTTTGAATTCATGTAGGAAGGATAAACAAACCTTATTTTTACAGCAGAGAATTTGTATGTGTATGGCCAGATCTTATTGCATTATTAAGGGTTTGTGGTCTTGGAAGTATCCTTGAATTGATTTTATAAGAATAAGAATTTATGGTTTTTCCCCTAGAGTGGGGTTTTTCCCTACCTAAGTGCCTACATCTAATGTCCTTGAGTCTTTGATGATCTTCATGTTTTGATATGTGTTTGATGATAAAATAACATAATAATAGTAAAAAAACTAAGAAACTAACATAATACGTAAAATAACATCACAAGAACCTATCAAGTTAAAGAGAAAACCATTTAAATTGTTGCCCTAAGTTTTTTACAACACTAGGTACCCTGCTATCCATTACCATTATTGGATGAACTCCTTGAATTTGTTAATTTCATCCCTCAAAGACTTGTAATCAAACATTTTCTACTATAATAAACATCAACTCATTCATTTTCATGATGTAGAGTAATACTTTTAAGGCTAGAATGAAGACTTTGGTCTTCGTGTAATATCCTTCATATATTTTGATGGCCCTTAATATTCAAACAACAATGATGTATCCATGAATTTATAAGCTTTTATATGTCAACTTGGAGTCAATGCAAACTTAAGCCATGCTTCTTTTCATCATTTTTAATGCATCTATTGAACTATCCAATGAAAATAAATGTTTTCTTTATCAACTAAAAGTGGGAATCGTCTAGTGAATAAATCACTTAGTTTAAACTAACTTTAAAACATAGCTAATTTCATGTAATAGAATTATAGAAAAGTACATGCTATACTAGTTTGCAAGAGAAGAAAACTTACTTCTAATTGTAGAGGAATAAAGATTTCGGCAAGGGAAATCCTACTCTACTCTTATATAAATGTGAACTTAATTTTATTTTTCACAATAGGAACCAACAAAAGAAAAAAGAAAAATAAAAAATGCAATAAATAGAGAGTGGTCCTATAGAGATAATTGTTTCCTTCCTTAATTCTCTTTTTTAATAAATTATATCAATAAATGTTGTTTGATGTATATTTAGCTGGAATGTTCATTACCCTTAAAAAAAAGTGTGGAATAGAAGTTTCAAATCTATCCAATTGGAAAATTTGTAATGCCACAAGAAAGTTTTGTAATAACATAAAATTCTAGATTTGATATTGATGCAACAAGTTCTTAATGGTTGAAAGACTTAAAATCATAAAGAAACCTATTTTTAGCATATAAATTTTGCTGGAATTATGATTATCCTTAAAGGTGGGTGAATTGGCATAATGGAAATTTGAAATAATTTAAAAAAATTAAACTATATAAGCATTAGTCACATAATCAACTCATGAGAACACTAAATGTATTTGGAAACCCTTAAAGAAAAACTACAAAAATTATTTGTTTGAATATTCTTGTGGGAACCAACCTACTTTTACATTAATTTATTGGCACTTAGTAGAAAGAGACACCCATCTCTTGATTTACAAACACCAACTTGAAGGAGAACTATCCCCAAATTTTACAGGCACCAACCTGAAATAGACACCTATTCAGTGATTTTACAAGCATCAAGTTGAAGGAGACATCTATTCCTTGATTTTTAATTATTTTCTGTTTTGGTATTATTTTGTTCATAATTCTAGTACATTGCTCTTTAACTCTGCAAGCCACTCTCTACTATGCAATTTTCACCTTTGAACATGGTATTGGCTTTGATCTTCACAATATTGTATATTTGTCTATGATATGTTCCTATTTTACTACACATTGAAGACTACATCATGCATCGAAATTCATAACTTTTTGCACCCAATTTTTCATAAAATATGTATGTTCTCTACACATCCTCCTTGAACTTCATCCTCAGAATTCTTCTTCCTCTCTTTTAATTATTTACTTTGAGTTTTTCATCATATCATCCCTTCACACTCCAAAAGTTTCCAGCTTGATTTATTTATACCACATTTCAAGTTTAAGCCAACACAACATGAGAATAATTTGACCATACACAACATGCAATGGGATATCGAATCCTAATCTGGGATGACATGCCATGGGGATATTGTCCATATCAATTTGATTACTTGACCACTTTTCATGGTTCTTGGGCCCCTGGTGGTTAAACCATCAACCACTCATGATCACGTGTAGTGACGATGACCTAAGAAACTTGTTTCAAAAGATATCAAATTTGGGTCCACTTTGTATAATTGATATATGGATAATTGAATGACTTGCTTACTCAAATTACTGAATGTTGAATCCAGCTATAGGGCTCACCTATTAAACCCATGTGATCTTATGCAGGACCATGTTCTTAAATGATTATTTAATAGATTTAAAGTTCTGAACCACTAAAGAGGATCCTCTTATATAGATTTGGATGTTCAAATACCCATATTATTTCATATACTTTTAGATCCATTGTGTAAACCATGCATCACCCATTACCATGTGTTGTTGCATTGTGCTCTGTGTGGAAAATTGACTATTTATAATCTTGACCATCCATACTAGATACCAGAGACTTGATATCCTTCATTATTAAATGTCTTCGTATGAGTATGATTACTGAACCTAGTAGACATATGTTAGTTGAAAGACACCACAATTTGATGACATTTTATTCCATCACACTACACCAGTGCATACCAGAGGCTCTAACTTGTCATTCATTTGGGTACTCCACAATCCCAATACCTAGTATAGGACCCATAAGTGTTCAGCCCTTGGATCTTTAGATGTTGGCCCATAACCTTAACTTTTTGGCCAAAACTAAATAGATGTGAAAACCTTCTCAAATGTGGTCCTCGCACAAGCCTAGAGACCTATAGGTATACCATGTCACACCACCACGAACCAATGATTTTCACCACATGTTCCATCTACCATGTCATCTTCCATGGGTCACCTTTTGACAATGCAATGTGTCACTCCCCAATCCCCTGGTGGTTGACCAAAAACTTTTATCAACGATGTGAGTGGCCAAATATCACTCCATTTAGTATGATAAACTCATATAGCACCTGATAATAAATGTTTAAACACAATTTAATCATGGATTAGTTTCAACATGTGAATGCCTCTACTTTAACTGCTACGCATGTATAAACATGATATAGGTTTAAACCATTTGATTAAACCTTTATGAATCATTAGATCCATCATGTGCACAATTTCATTATAACCTCTTTACATGTATGAGATTGATATGAATCTAGGTTCATATACCAAAATATTAATCAACTTGGAATGCCAAATTTCAATCCTTGCATTTACCATAGTACAACATTTTGTTTTGACACCTTGCTTAGCCCTCTCTAGCTCAAACTTTAGTACCTCCTTTGACACCAATGGAAACACTATAGTTGACATCAATGAAAACATATATGCAAAATTATCCCTCTTTTTCATTAATGGAAACACCAATAAATATAATCAAGTCATTGATGTACTTTTGCTAAGAAATCCCCCTAGCTGTTGGCTCAATCTTCTTCTATTTTCTTATTTCTCCTCAAGGTTACTAGTTCTAATTATGTTTTCTTATCTATTTGACTTTGAAATTAATGGAAAAGAGCCAAATTTGGGTACAACTTTGGTACACATTCTTTTTACTAAGGATTCCCCTTGTCAATGATATCTCCTTATGTTTGTATATTCTCCCCCTTTGATGAAAAGAGATGGATTTTACTTCTAGTTGTGACCGCATCTAGGCTCCACCTATCAAGGTTGTGTACTTCTACATCAACATTTCTTCTTCTATTCTTTTGAGACTACTCCCCATGTGATTTCTTTGTATATGAACAACACTATTATTTTCTACGATGCACCTTATGAACTGTAGTTGGACACAACTCCTTTTACTGATAAAAATGAGGAGAGGTCATTCCTAACCTCTCTATAAGATACTAAATATATTATCTAGGTATTGGTTTGGTAACTTGAGATAAAAGATATTTGTAGGATGTTCTTTTGAAGAAATATATTCTAACTTGAAATTATAATCATCTACCTTTTCTCTGAGAAATTTATACTTCACAGGGATGTGCTTGGTATTTGATTGTATAATAGGATTCTTTGACATGTTGACAAAACTTGTGTTATCATAGATAACAGGAATATGTTGATCATGATTTACCTTCATATCTTGGAAATTTGGTTTCATCCAGAGAACTTGAGTACAACAAGTTGTTGCTGCAATGTATTCTACTTTAGCTATAGATAGGGAGATAGAAGTTATTTTCTTACTCAACTAGGAAACTGGACAATTTTCAAAGTAAAATGCTCCTCCACTGAGGTTTTTCTTGTTATTATCACCTAAACACTGATCACCTAACCATATTTTACTAGGTTGATTGAACTACATGATGTAGTATGATATTTTACACAGTAAAGCCCATTTTCACTATAGTAAATATTTTAGAGAACCACTTTTCCTAAGCTATTTCCATTTAATTAATTTACCCACATGAAAATAACCCAAAAAATTATTTATTTTCATGTTATTTTTAGATTTACCCATTTATGTGAAAATAATTAAATTTGTTTTCACTCACATTTCCCATTTCCATAGAGGTAATTAAGTAATTCATTATTTATTTATTATTCCTTAACATTTTCAACATTTTCATTGGAATAATTTATTAAATCATTATTTAACAATTATTTCTAACACATTTGGCCATTTCACCTAGAAATAATTAATAAACCCATTTTTGTTTACTAATTGTTTCATCAACTTTTATTATTAACCTAATGAATCATTATTTTTTGAGTTAGTTAACTAAATAAAGATTATTGTCCATTTATTTAATATTTTCCTCTCCAAAAAAATAAGCAAATACTCATAACACATATACCTTGATTTGGTGCAACAAATATTTTATTATTTGACCATATCAAGATTATCCTAATATTTTATTATAAATAGAGAGGTTTTTTGCACTCTCTACAATATGACCATTCTCATTGTGTCACTCTGATCTTATAACATATGAACTCTCCATTTAAGTTCTACCCCAACATTCTTAACCATAATTTTGTTCACTACGTACCAGGAAGAGGAAAGCCTTCAACCACAAAAACAGGATAAAAAGAACCCATTGATGGTGCTGGAAATCCGTCAACCAAAGCGGTCTCCTAGATATGAAGTCCCAATTTGACCTCACACTATTTGGATTAGGAGCACCACCCAGAGTATCGAACCAACCACCATAACCCTAAGATTTTCATTGGATGCAATGAATCACATAAGAGAGTATGCACATAACCTTTGTAATCAAGAAGTAATTTGACACTGTGAAAAACCAATTGCAATGTGTTGGGTCGATATAACAATGGAAAGCGCCGATAGTGATTGCAATAAAGGTATGTCTCGATAGTTGTGTAGAGCCTGCATTAAAGGTGAAAAAGGTATTTTCATGGTGTATTTCTATTATAAAAGAGATATAATAGAAATAACACAAATATGAAGGATTTATGCATAAGTCCAACATTATGTTAATACGCCACTGGAAAGGGCCGATTTCCATTTGCGATGGGAAGTCAACAGAGCACTGAAAAGGTGGATTTGATGGATTTATGAAGAAGAGTTAATACTTTTTTAGTTCCACAATTACCAAAGGTTTGCGCTAATTTCGTTTGGTAAAGGGAAAAATCAATCTTAAAGCTGAGTCTGAAGAAAAGGCAGATGGGCATGTTTTATATATGTTTTCGCCAATTAGATCATTCCTGACATATATATATATGGACCCCTTTCAAAGCTTTTGGTGCAGTTCACATATTTTCTAAGTTTTAATATTGTATATGAAATAAAGTTGAATAATTTCAAAGAGAAAATAGTTTTATAACTGTTATAAAGCAGTTTATTAGATGTTCCAAGAAATCAGTTCCAAAACTAATTTGATAGAAGAGATAAAAGCCCAAAAACGGAATTGTAACGGGGGATGGTTTGAATTTTGGAGAACCTGGAGACTAGGCCACTGTATTCCTGATATCATTATTGATTAATGAAAGAATCAGAAGTTTCCATGAGTTGTTGGGTATAATTTTGTAACCTTCTCTGTCATGTGTCATGTTATGTTTTCTTCTTTCAAGCATAGTAATGAATGTACATGTCTTTATTTGCTTATGTAGATAAAGTTAAAATTCCTTAAAAGAGCGCTCCTATACTTGAAGTTTTCACCTTCCTTTCTAAGTTATACATAATAATTTCTGTGAAAGACCAGCATATTATCTTTAACTTCTCCAAGAGTCACAAATAGTAGTTTATGTGTTAAACATCATATTGTCTATGATTCAGTTCTCAATTTCATAATTCTTCTAAGTTACAGATATTAGTTTCTGTGAAAGATCAACATATTATCTTTAACTTCTCCTTCAACAATTCTTCATTCATCATTTGTATCTAGCAACAAATGGCATTCTGAGATGCTCTGGTCATACATGTATTAAGGGTTAAATACCAAGTTTTCAAGGTCCTTCATTTGAGAACACAACTAAAAATAAAGTGACAAATAAGTGACAGTAAATAATATTTATTAATGTCTTAAGCACAATTTCTCTACAGACAGGAAATTGGTTTCTTAAGGTATAACATTAATTGGCGCCATTGTCGGGGAGAGAAGACAAGAACACCTTTCCCTGGGTTTTCACTATTTTCCTCTGGTTGTTCAGTGAGGAGGAAATTTTTGGTTGTTTTGAAAAAAGGCAATTGAATAAGAGCACTTTCCCTTGTTGTTTATTAAGTTTGAAGGTGATTCTTGAGAATGACAAGTTTCAACAATTGGTTATACATTCACACCTGTGATTTTCACCTACAAAATCGATTGGTGACTCCATTGTATTTTGAAGTCTTCTTTTCTGGGTTTTAATGGCTCTCCTTGCATTCTTAGTCCATAGATTTGATCCATTTGATTTTACTGGGGTCACTGGCTATCCTCGTGATATGTCGACATTTTCTATGTGGAATGAGTATCTTCCAAGATTCAGTAGAAAGGAATATGAAGATCTGGCTCAGCATCTCCAAGAGTTTCATGAATGCATGGAGCAGAAGGGAATCATTCATGAAGATGTGAAGATGAATTTGTTTTTGTTTTCTTTGGACCTAGAAGCTAGGGTTTGGTTTAGGTATCTGCCTTTTGCAAGAATTTCATCTTTGAAAGATTTCCATTCAGTATTCAATTCTTCTTGTAGAATTTATTATCCACCCAAGTTTCTTTTTGATGGTTGTTGTGAATATTATGATTTTAAAGAAACTTTAAAAGCTCAAGATAATCCTGTTGAGGAAACTAATGATCTTGTTGATAATATATCAAGCATTTAGAGAAGTTATAGCCAGATTAACTATGAGCAAGTCTTTGAAAGCGGGGAACTATCATATTCTCAAAATGATGTGGAGAAGTTTATAAAACATTTCTCTCCAATAATATCCCAAGTAGATAATTGGTTGAATTGGTTCCAAGCAATCAAGAGAGTATTTAGATGGAGGAAAGTTCAAACATGTATCAAGAATTTCTGCTCAGGAGTCGAGAAGAGGATGAAATAATTGAGTTGAAAATAAATCCCCAGAGTTCTTATTTTGTTAATTCTCCTATCTATAATGAAAATGGTTTAAATGGCGAACAGGACAAAGTTCTTCAAGTGCATCAGTTGGGTGTTGAAGATAAAGGAAGAAGTCAACAAGTGGGATATGTTGGAAAACAATATATTGAGCCATCTGTCATGGAAAAAGAGGCTATCTTATGTAAGGAGAAAGCTGATAAAAAGATGGTATATCAGTGCATTGAAGAACATAAGGATGCCCATGGATCAGAGGTAAACAATCTATTTGAAGTTGATCATATGTCATATAGTAATGAGAAAAAATTTCTTTTTCTTCGTGAGGTTAGAATTACAAATTATTTTCAATCAAAGCTTAAAGATGAAAAGTGGAGACATGAAAGTGACATAGATCATTTTCTTAAAGATGTCATTGATTGTTCTGTTGAACATATTATCCCAATAGAAGGTTTAATCGAGAAGGAACCTTCATACATAGAGAATTACTTTTTTGGAATTGATCAAGAATATATTTTTTCTTATACTTTTGAAGATCCTGTGGTAGATTACATGGAAGAATTTATCAACAGTATACACATATCATTTTGTGGATATACTTCTAATTTTTGTTGTGAGCTACTTTATTGCATAATTTATTTTTTATTCAGGATGAATTGCATTTTCAAGATTCACTGGTAGAATGGTTCTAGATTAAGCACTCATGTTCATATGTAGGAACTTGCACATAAATAAGCTCAGGTGCTGAGCATTTGGTTTCTAGTTGCAGTTCTTTTAGTTTAATCAGTAGTTGATGAATAAGGGTGACTTTCCTAGTTGGAAATTGGTTTGTAGAGGTTTCAGACTTCAAGATTGTCAGGTTCTAGTTTGTCAAATTTCAGAGTTTTCGCAGTTTTGGACTCCATGCCCAACTAAGGATATTGATCTATGATTCTCAATACTTTGCTATCAAAGTGCAAGCATTTTATCACTGCAGATATTACAAAATTTTCACACAGTTAAGTTTGGTGAAGCAATATATGACTCCATGCCCAATGGATAAGGCACTAATCTACGTTCTTAGTGTTTTTGTGGCAGAAGCACTATCCCCAGTGGAGCCAGATGTTGTAGCATGCATTTTTTGTTACCTTTAATATTCATGTTTCATTCAAAAAGCACTTCAAAATATCTTTAAAAAGAGATAAAAGCAAGATGAAGAAGTGACATAGCGGAATTGCTAAAATAATTGTAAAAGAATCGGCCCCGGAGTAGCCAAAGCTATTATACAAACAAAACAAGTCATTATATAAATGATTATATGGAGCTAGACCCAATATATATATAAATTCATATCGAAATGAGAAATAAATAAAGAAATATATCATATTTACAAAGGAAACAAGTGTTAAAGTGTTAAAACCGGACCCAAAATATATATGTTGCGTTTAAAAGTTCGGCAGGTCTGCAATGATTATGGACGATTGGTTCCGCTGACAAGCGCCGATTGCGATTTGCAATTGGGTTTTGGACCCGATATTATATATGCCATATTTTATAATGTCAGCTTGTCCGAAATAACATAGAGTGCTTATTATGTATTAATTCATTCGCCGATCGCGATCTATGATAAGGATGTCGGACCCGATAGTTTTTATATTATGTTCTATAACTTCGACGCGTCCATCATATCGCAATATGTTAAGGGTTGGGTCGATATAACAATGGAAAGCGCCGACAGTGATTGCGATAAAGGTATGTCTCAATAGTTGTGAAGAGCCTGCGTTAAAGGCAGAAAAGGTATGTTTATGGTGTATTTCTATTATAAAAGAGATATAATATAAATAGCGCAAATATGAAGGATTTATGCGTAAGTTAAACATTATGTTAATACACCATTGGAAAGGGCCGATTTCCATTTGCGATGGGAAGTCAACGGAGCGATAAAAAGGTAGATCTGATGGATTTATGAAGTAGAGTTAATACTTTTTTAGTTCCGCAATTACCAAAGGTTTGTGTTAATTTCATTTGGTAAAGGGAAAAGTCAATCTTAAAGCCGAGTCTGAAGAAAAGGCAGATGGTCATGTTTTATTTATGTTTTTGCCAATTAGATCATTCCCGACATATATATATGGACCCCTTTCAATGCTTTTGGCACAGTTCACATATTTTCTGAGTTTTAATATTGTATATGTAATAAAGTTGAATAATTTCAAAGAGAAAATAGTTTTATAACTATTATAAAGAAGTTTATTAGTTGTTCCAAGAAATCAATTCCAAAACTGGTTTGATAGAAGAGATAAAAGCCCAAAAATGAAATTGTAACGGGGGATGGTTCAAATTTTGGAGAACCCGGAGACTAGGCCACTATATTCCTGATATCATCGTTGATTAATGAAAGAATCAGAAGTTTCCATGAGTTGTTGGGTATAATTTTGTAACCTTCACTGTCATGTGTCATGTTATGTTTTCTTCTTTCAAGCATAGTAATGAAGCTACAAGTATTTATTTGCTTATGTAGATAAAGTTAAAATTCCTTAAAAGAGTGCTCCTATACTTGAAGTTTTCACCTTCCTTTCTAAGCTACAGATAATAGTTTCTGTGAAGGACCAAAATATTATCTTTAACCTCTCCAAGAGTCACAGGTAGTAGTTTCTGTGTTAAACAGCATACTATCTATGATTTAGTTCTTAATTTCATAGTTCTTCTAAGTTACAGATAGTAGTTTCCGTGAAAGATCAGCATATAATCTTTAACTTCTCCTTCAAGCATTCTTCATTCATCATTTGTATCTAGAAACAAATGGTATTCTGAGATGTTTTGGCCATACATGTATTAAGGGTTAAAGACCAAGTTTTCCAGGTCCTTCATTTGAGAACACAAAAAACAATAAAGTGATAGTAAATAATATTTATTAATGTCTTAAGCACAATTTCTCTATAGCTAGGAAATTGGTTTCTTAAGGTATAAAAGTATATATGAACAAAAAAATACCACAAACATCTCAAGAATATTATTATAGTATTCATGATACACACATGAAAATGTGTTGGCGTAGCGATATTCTAATTATTAAGTGAAAGATCCAAGTACATAGTTACAACGATGAGCCGCTAGCTCCAATAGTGGAACATGAAGTCACTTCTTGCCTCTCCAAAGAATGATCTTGTCTCCTATGCTAAGCTAGAGAAGTCAAGGCTAGATCTCCAAAGGGTAAGCCTCCAAAATCATTTTCTTGAGTTATGAGATTTATTTTATAACAAGAGGAATGACCTTTCACATCCCCATGACTCTTGAGATTCCCTCATGACTCTTAGACTTCTAGTGTGACATTTGGACTTCCATATGACTTTTGGACTTTTCCTAAAGACACTTTTTTCCATATATGACTATGTGACTTTTCATATTCCAGATATGACTTTTTTACTTCCACACATTACATTTTTTCCTTTCCTTTTGATAATTACATCATTACATCAACAAATGGTGTGGCAAGACACATGGACACAAATGACATTGTGATGGCACTAGTACAAGTCACAACTTGACAATGATGATATGCACTCCATGATCAAGTGGCAATGTCAAGTTGTTCCTCCTACTGATTTGTCTTCAATCTTCATGAGAGGTATGTATAGTGCTTTATCTTCATGAAATATCTACTTCTTCTTATTCTCCCTCTAAGGGGCTAAAAATAGGGAGTCTTCATTATGATCTTGACCTTCCAACTTTTATCACAATATCTTGTCCCTTCATATTATTTTTTAATGATAAACCTATATTTACCACTTCATAAGTGTCTTATAGCATTGTCTCCTTCTCCTTCTCTTCAATCATCATCCTCTCATGTCAAGATATAGTACCTCAACTAAAAATAACGCATGACAAGATGACAATAGTTCGGAAAACTCCTAGTCTAGCTTGCTTCATGAAAGCCACTAGTTGAGTTGGAACTGGGTACTAGATAGGGAGGAAAGCTCAAGGATTGTGAAGTTCTAGAGGTCATGATTGAGGTATTGATGCTTTTGAATGTGCAATGCATATCCCTAGAGGCTCAAGAGACAAGAATGTGCAGTTAAGGATCACAGTGAGCCACACTTTCCAATTGTAACTAAGAAATGTGTATTTTAGGAGAGAGAGAGAATGGAAAAGGATTATGCATTTGCATAGTTTAGGAAGATAGGGAGATAAACTATTGCTTATAACTATGAAATGTGCATGAGGATACTGGATGAGAGGCAGGACTACACAGTCTTGGAGGTCAGAAGGCAGTTCTTAGGCACTGTGACTACGTAATGTGCAGTCCTTAGAGGTAGTAATTATGCATTGCATAGTTACAGGAAGTAGGGATGCATTCTTGAGTCTTGCAACTACACAATGCGTAGTCCTATGGGGCATAGAAAACTCAGGTTGGCGAGGAAAGAAAATTTCAAGAATTTAAGTAAGTGTGGGATCACTGAGGCAAAGATAAAACCAAGGTTGGACTTTAACATGATAACACACTCAAAACCATCAATGACACAACATTAAAAACTCAACACTTAGAATCAACATGATCCCCTTAATGTGACGGTGAAACAACATTCACATCCAAGTGCGACACTTAAGATGTACTTTGCAATGACAGTGACAACATTAGTACGAAAATTCATAAAACATTTGGAATAAGTCTAATCCATTTCTATATGATAGATACGACCCATTGGTACCAAAGTTTCCTCTTGAAATGAAACATAAATCCTCTTTTACAACGTGTGATGCTTCCCATGCCAAAATAAGACACTTATAAAAGTAAGAGAAAAGTGAAAGAAACACTTACAAAGGCTTAAAGAAAGTGAAAGAAACAAATGGCAGAGTGAAGATAACATGAAAATGAAAGTTATTAAAGGGAAAGAAAGAAAAAATGATAGTCGCAAATGTGAAAGGGACACTTGTGAAAAACAAAGGTGCGCTAGAGTGACAATTGAGAAAACTCGCTAGAATAGAAGTACATTTGCAATCAGAGTGAGTGAGACTGTCAATGGAGAGTGTGCACTAACTTTCAACATGTATTTCATAGTAAAATATACTTATGGATTGTGTAGTCACTATCACTAGTGATTGCACAAGCCTTACCTTCAAGGGTTACGCAAGGCCTATCTAAGATTGCATGGAAAGATGTGTTTTTGTGAATTCATCGAAGACAAAACATGTGTGAGCAAGTGAATTTGACAATTAGAATATTACAAGAACATACAAACACTTAACAAGGCATCAGTCAACCATGAAGTGAGTATGGAATGACAGATTGTAAGATCCTCAATAGGATCCAAAATTAAAGTGCAAGAAAAATTTTGGAGGGTGTTTGTCGCAGTGACAATAGAATCCTCCCACAAAGTAGATCATGGTGAGTTTTGTTAAAATATTGCCCCCCCATTGTTGTATTCCATTTTTTATTATGAAATCAAATTTCTCTTTCCATTGTATATAGGTTACATGAATTTATTTATGTTCTTAACGTTCTGATTATTTACTATAGGTTTTTACTAATGATTTGTATGTAGGTTAGATATATTTATATTCAACATCACCATTCATGATTTCAATCCCATTTATTTTTTGGTTAGTGTACTCTAAGACAAACTAGGAAGGATTTTTTCTAACCTATTTGCATATTTCCAACTAACACTTATTATCTGCACTACCTGCCTAACTAAAAACTATATGTGCTATGAAATTGAATTATTTACTTCTTGAATGCCATAGGCCAAATGTAATAGCCTGATCACTCTCACCTTTGCAAATGTGTAGTATTATAAAAATAAATAAAAACTTAGGCAGATAGGCTAAGGGAAAAAGAGACAATGAATTTGAAAGATGAGGTGGACTTTACCTTAGGACAAATGATAAGAAAAGGGGCAAGAGATGATGTGGCATTCAGATGATTGGCTTGCAAGAATTAGAAGGTAGACACAAAAACCAACCATGGATAACTAATAAAAGTATAGAACTTGAGAGATAGATGGAGCATTTGTGATTAGTCCAAAAGATGTGGACGAGGTTGGACTCTAGCCTCTAGGAGGTAGAGTTCAAATAGCACAAAGAATTTGATCAGAGACATTCGACCATATATAAACACCCTAAAGGGAGAAAAAAATAGGAGGTCAGACATAGCTGGTGGAGTTTGATTTAGGTAACCATTGGAGGTAGCACGGAGCTTGGCTATATCTTGGAAGTAGTCTCCTTATGCCTTAGAGTCTAGCTCAGAAGAGACCACTCCATAACAAGTTTGATTGTAGTAGTTTATGGTTGGGATGTGAGTTTTGTCCCCAAATTATTGCCCATATAAGTTTAAGAAATGGGATCTAACATGTTACTGATAACACAAGTTACTACTACTCTTGAATGCTTGTTAGAAGATGATTTTCCTCGTAATTATGGAATATATTATTAGTTGACATTCTAGAAGGTTAATAATATACAATACATATTCCATGTTGTGCATGTTCTCAATGCGTTAACATAAAATCATTGTGGCCTATGAAAGTCCCACCGAGCACAGTGGTTTAGTCAATCTTGATACTTACCTATCTCTCTAGCCTTGAGGAGTTGCTCAATGCCATGTTGATTTTTCATTGGACCTACTTCATATCACATAATTTCCTTCTAAATATTCTAGGTAAGATATGCCCAGGTTCTTAGGCATGCGTTCATCACTTTTTCACTCATTCCTTGTTACCTTAGGAGCATGGTATGAAACGATAAACAACAAGGAACCTTAATTTTATTCTCTATCAAAAACTCATGAGTATAATCTTATGGTGGAACTCTTTTTAATTCAGACTGGAGAGAATCCTATTTTATTCTTAAATAAAATTATGATGACACCTTTATTGATGTTCTAGATGTGTTCCCTGTACAGTCTTGGACTTGACTTCCTTCTGCTCCCTAATCTAGACTGTAAATCAATCTCGTCCACATGATTTATGAATGAATACTTTGGATCTCGATCACTAGTATCGATTCTTTAGTGACATACACACAATTATAGGGAGATCGAATATTTTACCATCTGTTAATGCTGAGAGATAATCCTAGTTTCTTATATTAGCTCAATACAATATTTTCTCAATTGAAGCTAGTGCTTACAATGTTGTCAAGTGTAACGATTCCTAGGGGCTAGTGAATCATGACTTATAGGGTAAAAAGTCAGAGGAACCTGTTAGAGTTGGTATTTTCATCCCTCCATCAGAGATCAAATTCTCTTGTTTCATTCCATATTAGGTGTCCCGCCCAGTCATTTGCATTCCATTAGGCGCATAGATCATCTGACGGTTGTGGCTTCAGTTTCCCTCATGTTATCTACCTGCTGGCTCATGTTTGTTCATTTAAAAAGCATAAACAATCTTTCTTTTATCTTGAAAATTGTAAAGGTTGTCTTTAGGGTTTCATTGTCAATTTGGTCTAGGGTTTCATCAAAAAATGTGTCAAAGTGTCCAATAATTTCTAGCAGGCCACGAGGAGGTTGCAAAATCAATAAATTTCATCGTCAAGTGTTGGAAAATGTGTTTTTCCTCAAAAGTTTGTTTTGAGGAAAAAACAGAGCATTTAGCTTTTATTGTACAAAAGTCATGAAAATCTTGTTTCCTCATTGTAAATTCCTTCATCTGCACCCTGGTTTCTTTCCTTAGCCCCAGAAGCTCCATTACCTGCAAAACAAGCAAAGCTCAGGTCATTAAATTCATCATAAAGTTCAAAAGAAGAAAACTGCCCAAAAACAGAGTTTGAAAAGAAAGTCAAATGAAAACATTACAAAGTGGGTTGTTGATAAGTGAAAATTAAAATCTTTTGTATATAACTCATTGGTCATATTCAAAGAGCTCATTTGAATTCAAAGAATACATATTAAGTAAGAGAAGGTCGTGCTGGAGAAAGGAAGCAAATTTGAAGCAAAATTGTGCAAATCCAAAGAATCGGTGCACTGGGCAAGAGGCACAGCGGATACAAGAGGTGCCGCGCATTGGGACGCATTTCATAGTGTAAAACAACACAGGTGCGACACATACACTGGGCGCCGTGCATTGGGCTGGATGCGCGGTGCACACAACAATATAGCCCAAAAACTGCCCAAAATTTCTCTCATCACCCCAAATCGCATGAATTGGTCTTGATACAAGTTGGTAGAGCCTCCATCTATGTTTTTATCCAAGTTTGGTGTATATGTCATGGTCATTGATGAATGGTGGGTGTTTAAAAATTCAAACCCTACTTTTTCAACATTTTCAAAGGAGATTGCTACTAGGGTTTTGTATTTAACTGTTTTGCTACCAAGTCTATCATCCCTCCATCACTCCCTTATCCCATTTTTCAATTTATTTCATTATTCCCTAAGTTCCCCTATCCCCTAAATTCACTAATCCCCCATCCCAAGCTCCCTTTCCCGAAATCCCAAGTGTAAATGCCCAAACCCTAATAACTATCCCAAGAGCTTCATGTCACCATTCGACTGAGTGTACCATCATTCAGAGGGTTGTCATCATCATGTCAAGTTCTAATGGGTCATTTTACACCTTGTTCATGCTTCAGTTGTGCCTAGGTAAGGTTCATATCCCTCTCCTAGGGATTTGAAGCTAATTTCTCTTGGATGGTCAAATCATCAGTAAAACTTGTATCCTGATGTTCATACACTTTCCCCTATATCTAATGTACCTTATTAAACACTTCCCATCACTGAGATCCCCCTAATTCCTCATTTTCGCGCAAACCTTAGTTTCTCGCTACAACTTGGCAATTTTCTAGGCTAGGCCTGTGTTTTGCCCTTTTGGAACCCTTCCTCTCAATCAATATTTGAAATTCCACTTTCCCCTACTTCCTAACATCTCTCCCTACTTCTCAAAATTTCCTCAAGAATTTAGAAGCCCCCTATCCCTTTCATTTCGCTTCATTTCGACAAATCCCCTGTTCCACACATCGGGATAGGTTTTACTCCAATGATGTTTCTGAGCAATAAAAGATGAATTTGGGAAAGCTGAGAGAGGTTTCTGTCCACAATAGGCCAAGGAAGAAAAAATTCCTTCACTTTTTACACAAGTGTCATGGTTTTAGAGAAATGTCAAAAATACAGTTGCCTCGGGAGAATTGATGCACCTCTGAAGTGACCTTGGAAAAATCAAGTTTTATCCTCGCTTGGTTCGTCCAATGACTTTCTAGATGAGTCAAATGATAAATTGACACAAAGATCTTTCCAATGAGCTATCATGAGCTCAATTTTTAGTTTAGGAACACCTTCAAAAGTTGATTGCAACAGCACTCTGCCTTGAGGCAGCCTCATTTGGCACATTTTGACCAGTCTTGGGAGATATAATTTTTGACAGGGAAAATTAACTCTAAATTGAAAAATTCTAGTTGGGTTGGAAATTAGGCTCAAATATCTTTCCAACGAGCTATTCCATGCCCACTTTGGACATCAGGAAGTCCCCCAAAAGTCTCTTGCAAAAAGGCGCGATGCATATGGCTAAAAACGTTGAAATCCATTCAATTCTTCCTCCAAATTGCAAATTATTCATTCCACAAGTAAGTTAACACCTACATATTTCCAATGTATGAGTTTCCATTAGTGTTTATGTTGTTTCAATAGGTTAAAAACAAAACCCTAGTTCCTTGCAAAGTTGTGTTGAAAAAATTGCCTAGGGTTTGCAAAATTGCAGTTTTGCCATTGTATCCCCCTTTTCGTTTTGCTCCCACTACACTTCAATCATATTACTTTCCCTATCCCATTTCATTCGCACTCACGTATCCCCTTATCCCTAAAACTAAAAACCTTAATACCTAATCCCACTATTCCCAAACCCTAGTCAAATATCCCCAAACCCTAATTGCAATCCCAAAACCCTACAGCTAGCCTCAAATGTTGGCATTATGATACATATGTTGTACTTGATGGCAACCCACTCATCTCAAATGATAAATTATAGTGCAGCAAAGTTCACGCACTTTCATGAAGATAAAAGTTTCTTTCATGTAGAGAAAAGTTCACGCACTTTCATGAAGATAAAAGTTTCTTTCATGTAGAGAAATGTTCACGCACTTTCATGAAGATAAAAGGTTCTTTCATGTAAAGAAAAGTTCATGCACTTTCATGCAGAGAAAAGTTTCTTTCATGTAGAGAAAATTTCATGCACTTTCATGCAGAGAAAAGTTTCTTTCATATAGAGAAAATTTCACGCACTTTCATGCAGAGAAAAGTTCCTTTCATGAAGAGAAAAGTTCACGCACTTTCATGGTTGGTTCATGGTATTAGTCCGACAATTTTTGATCCTATGGTTTTGGTCCGTGGTACTGCATCCAAAAGTGTTGACCCCAAGTATTGGGTTCATGGTATTGTGTTATTATGGTTTTGGACCGTGGTATTGTGAAAGGCCTAAGACTATAAAAGAGGAAGGAGATCATTTGGCAAGGCAATCAATATGAATGAATTGAATATCTGATAAAGTACTAGATCTGGAATACTGTGATTGGGTTATGGTGCAGATCTGGATCTAAGCTAAAGAGGGATCTCACCGGTTGATGGAGAACAATATATAAGGATAGATTGGGATCAAATGGCTTGAAATGAACTATCTCTATATAGTTGATTATGCTTATTCTAGATTTGTATACTAACGCTTGTAATGATCTGAACTGGGTATAACTTAAGTTTGAAATTGCTGCAAGTCATGATTGAATATTTATAGATCTATACACGGGTTGGCTTTGGTGAAAGTGCGTATGTACGTAGGTTTGGTTCATTGTAGTAGCGTATACCATTTGAGCTATGATGTTTAAAGTTACAGGTGGTTCAGGTTGTTGATGTGTTCTGATGACTGTTTAATGGTGTCAATATTCTACATATTCAGTTTGATTGATTGTGTTGATGGATGAGATCTAATAATGGATCAGGATCATAATGACTCATATTTATGTGATCTAATGGACTAGATCGGGTTGCTAACACACATATTATCCTTGTATATGTATTGATCTGGTGATTGGGTGATTCAGAAGATTGATTGATTATGTACTTCAATGATATTAATGGGTCCAGTATGAAAATTGGATGAAACGTGGCCTTTCAGATTATGTGTTGTGATTCAGGTGTATCCAGTCTCAAAATGTATGAAACATGGTACCTGGAGGAGAGAAGATTGTAGGCCGGCGCCTACGTACTAGTATCTTTTCTAGTACAAGAACTAAGGGGGTGGTAGCTCCCTTCCAGTAGCAGTTGAAAACTTTGGATCATTGTATCAGGTAGCAGCTTGCGTACTAGTAAATGGATCGGCTAGTACAAGAACTATGGGGGTTGTAGCTCCCTTCCAGAAGAGTCTGGAGAATGAGAGAAGGTTGTAGCCTTCTACAGGTAGAAGCCTGCGTACTGGTATAAGTCTACACCAGTACAGAACTATTGTAAAAGGTATTTCTTATTAAAGAAGATTGAGACGACTTACAGCAGGTGGTTTTCATCCACATTGGGTTTCCACCTTACATCATGGTGTTCATGTGTGCTTCTTGTGTGTGATGATCTATTCTATTTTACTGCTCCAGTTTACTGCTCATATGGTTAATAATGTTCTGATGCACTCATTAGAGATCAACTAACTGAATCATATGTTTACTGGATATATACTTGTTGCATCACATATGAATCTTAATATGGAAAGTGAAAAGTTATATTGATCTGATAATACTGATTCACCCCCCCCCTCTCAGTATTATTTCCAACAATTGGAATCAGAGCAGGTCCTTTTGTAGAAGCTTGATCGCTTGAAGGAGATCCGTGGAACAATGGGAAAGAAGCTTAAGAAGAAAGCGCCTAAGAAGAAGAAGACATCTCAGAAGAACTATGATAGTGGGAGAATCGATTGGGGATTATGTGGAAGAAGCACTTCAGGTTCAGAATCATTTCAGAATGAAGATGAACTATCAGGTATGAATTTTTTATCCTCTAATGTTCCAGCTATCTATCCATTTGGGAAAGATGAAAGTGATAGCGAAAAAAATGAATTTGCTTTTATGGGTGAGCAAGAAAGATATCAAATAGAGGCAGAGTTTAAAAGGCTTACAGACAAAATTAGAGATCAAAAAGATCTATTGAACAAAAGGGAATGTGTCTTCAAAGAAGAAGCTACCAAACTAAAAGCTCAACTAGAGGAAGGAAACAAGGTAAGGAAGTTATTCAATGACAAATATCAAAAGTTGCAGGATGAAGTAACATCACTAAGCAATGAAGTCAATGAAAGAAGCACAACCATCAAGAAACTCAGAGATAGATCCAGTTACTATGAAAGTCTTGAAGCCACGATCCGCTCGCTAAAAGAAGATCTTGAAGAATCAAAGAAGCAGAATAAAGAACTACTCCAAGCTCATGAAAATGAAGTTCTTGAACTAAGACATCAGTTGGAAGAAGAAAGAAATGCTGAAGAAAACGTGAAGAAGCAGTATCTTGAAAAGGAAGAGCAACATCAAGTTGAGGTAGATATTCTAAAAGATAAATTAGAAGAAAAGGATAAACTGTTATGATTTCAAGATAGTACTAAAGTCTTGGATGATATTCTTAATAGCCAAAGGTCTCCTGCTATCAAAACTGGTCTTGGTTTTCATGAATCTATTGAAGGTGAATCTAGTTCACAAAGTAAGACAAGGGACTCTACTGCAAAATCTAAAATGCTCAATAAGGAGATGAAAGGTCAATCTCATCATCAACCAAGGAAAGAAATTCTTCAAAGAAAATCTTTTACTCCTCCTATGAATAATGTTGAATGTTATGTATGTCATAATCTTGGACATGTTGCAGCCAGATGTAGAAGAAGAAGGCTTCAAGACCATCATGCAGAAAGATCATCACATTCAAGGTACTTTAATGGATATTGCTTTGCTTGCAATATGTTTGGTCACAGAGCTGTTGATTGCTATAGAAGAAATATGAGATGTTACACATGTAACAAGCTTGGACATATAGCTAAGGAATGCAGGAACAAAGTATGGGCACCATACCAAAAGGAGAAAACATCATCATCACACTTGAAGATGTGGAAGAAGAAAGAAGTACAGTCAGAAAGAGGTGGCACAACACAACATACAGACATAACAGAATCAGAGGGAGATGGAAGTGTAAAACTTCAGTGTCCTAAATCTCATACGCAAGTTTCTTAAAGAGAAGTCACATATATACGCGAGTTGGTTATGGCATAGTCGCGTATATGATTGTTTGAGGAAAGGCAGTAGGGACAGGTTCAGGAAAAGGATTAGTTATGATTCGGTTTATTATTTGTGTTGTTTGATAATGCTTACAATTTGCTGATGATATGTGGAAATGACTTGATGGTTAGAAGTGTTTTGTTTCTAACTTGATAATGATGATGTCTTGATACTTCTTGCTGATATGCATGATCAGATCTGACAGTAAACAAGATGGCACAGGTTTAGGGGGAGCATATGCTTTTAATGCATTGTTGGCATTATGGTTAATAGTCCTTGGTGATGATGCTTATATGGATAAATGATTCATCTTGCTATGATATGGTTATGAGTTGTTCAGATGATTCTTGGGGTTACATAGTTGATATTTAGATCAGATTTGTGGTTGATTCTCTAATGGTGCTTACATGGTGATCTTCATAAGGATAAGGAGAAGTACATAGCTTGAATTCACATCTTCTTTACTTGATGATGAGTCACTCATATGCTGTTGTTGTCATATGCATAAAGATCATATTTTACAGTTATGATGCCGGATTCCTATTGTTCTTGGCACATATATGGATGAGGATTGTTGGCTGGATACATGGATGATTATTCAAAGTTGCATTGTTGGAGACATGATGATGATGAGTTCTTACCTATATGATGATAGGTTGTTTTGTACATATGTTGATTGATGCAGATATTCCCAATTGATGATACTTGGTTCATGCAGATCTGGATGGCTATGGTGTTTCTCACATATGATAAGAATGTGAATGATTCTGTATATACAGAATTCTGTTCAAAAGGATGAGTTGATATGGACATACCTTGATGATTCATGCACTAATACAAGTTGCTGGTCTAGTTGCTGTTGACAGATGCTATGGAGCAGATCATATAGTGTCATTGCTGATGTTTATCATGATCTTATTTAGGTGATTGGTCTCTGTAAAGGTCATATCAAGACTCATGATGTAATAGTGTGTCTCTATCTAATGTAGTCATTTGATGAGATCTCTTCAGGTCATGTAATGGCCTATGTTGGTTTCCCCACTATGCCTGGGATGAATGATGTTATTCTCTTATGTTATCATATGTAAACTTTTGGTATATCACCATTGTGATGGGAGATAAATGTATGTATGAATCTTTGGTGATAGGAAGGTCATTTATGATGTATAGAGTCATGTTCTTCTTGTAGAACATCTTTTTGCAGACCTTGCTTACAGTTAGGGGGAGCATGAACAGCACACTTCAGCAGAGCAGAGATTTCAACATGTAGCATGGACAGATTGGTACACCTTGGCATATACAAAGGGGGAGCCCATTCAGAGATTTCAGCAAGTACTCAGAGGAAGCATGGACAGAGTGGTACTCCTTGGCATATACAAAGGGGGGGCTCATTCAGAGATTTCAGCAGGTACTCAGGGGGAGTATGGGCAGCGGAAAGTTTATCTAGGAAAGAGATTATCTTGGTCTACCCTTTGCCCTTGATGACAAAGGGGGAGAGTGATTGGTTGTTGTTGCCATCAAGTCCAAAGGGGGAGATTGTTGTCATTATGATACATATGTTGTACTTGATGGCAACCCACTCATCTCAGTGATAAATTATAGTGCAACAAAGTTCACGCACTTTCATGAAGATAAAGTTTCTTTCATGTAGAGAAAATTTCATGCACTTTCATGAAGATAAACGTTTCTTTCATGTAGAGAAACGTTCATGCACTTTCATGAAGATAAAAGCTTCTTTCATGTAAGGAAAAGTTCACGCACTTTCATGCAGAGAAAAGTTTCTTTCATGTAAAGAAAAGTTCATGCACTTTCATGCAGAGAAAAGTTTCTTTCATATAGATAAAAGTTCACGCACTTTCGTGCAGAGAAAAGTTCCTTTCATGAAGAGAAAAGTTCACGCACTTTCATGGTTGGCTCATGGTATTAGTCCCACAATTTTTGATCCTATGATTTTGGTCCGTGGTATTGCATCCAAAAGTGTTGACCCAAAGTATTGGGTTCATGGTATTGTGTTATTATGGTTTTGGACCGTGGTATTGTGAAAGGCCTAAGACTATAAAAGAGGAAGGAGATCATTTGGCAGGGAAATCAATCTGAATGAATTGAATATCTGATAAAGTGCTAGATCTGGAATACTGTGATTGGGTTATGGTGCAGATCTGGATCTGAGCTAAAGAGGGATCTCACCGGTTGATGGAGAACAAGATCTAAGGATAGATCGGGATCAAATGGCTTGAAATGAACTATCTCTATATAGTTGATTATGCTTATTCTAGATCTGTATACTAATGCTTGTAATGATCTGAACTGGGTATAACTTAAGTTTGAAATTGCTGCAAGTCATGATTGAATATTTATAGATCTGTACGCGGGTTGGCTTTGGTGAAAGCACGTATGTATGCAGGTTTGGTTCATTGTAGTAGCGTATAACATTTGAGCTATGATGTTTAAAGTTACAGGTGGTTCAGGTTGTTGATGTGTTCTAATGACTGTTTAATGGTGTCAGTATTCTACATATTCAATTTGATTGATTGTGTTGATGGATGAGATCTAATAATGGATCAGGATCATAATGACTCATATTTATGTGATCTAATGGACTAGATCAGGTTGCTAACACACATATTATCCTTGTATATTTATTGATCTGGTGATTGGGTGATTCAGAAGATTGATTGATTATGTACTTCAATGATATTAATGGGTCCAGTATGAAAATTGGATGAAACGTGGCCTTTCAGATTATGTGTTGTGCTTCAGGTGTATCCAGTCTGAAAATGTATAAAACATGGTGCCTGGAGGAGAGAATATTGTAGGTCGGCACCTACGTACTAGTATCTTAGCTAGTACAAGAGCTGAGGGGGTGGTAGCTCCCTTCCAGTAGCAGTTGAAAACTTTGGATCATTGTATCAAGTAGCAGCCTGCGTACTAGTAAATGGATCGGCTAGTACAAGAACTATGGGGGTTGTAGCTCCCTTCCAAGAGAGTCTGGAGAACGAGAGAAGGTTGTAGCCTTCTGCAGGTAGAAGCTTGTGTACTGGGATAAGTATGCACCAGTACAGAACTATTGTAAAAGGTATTTCTTATTAAAGAAGATTGAGACGACTTGCAGCAGGTGGTTTTCACCCACATTGGGTTTCCACCTTACATCATGGTGTTCATGTGTGCTTCTTTTGTGTGATGATCTATTCTATTTTACTGCTCCGGTTTACTGCTCATATGGTTAATAATGTTCTGATGCACTCATTAGAGATCAACTAACTGAATCATATGTTTACTGGATATATACTTGTTGCATCACATATGAATCTTAATATGGAAAGTGAAAAGTTATATTGATCTGATAATACTGATTCACCCCCCCCCTCTCAGTATTATTTCCAACATCAAATCCTCCCCTCATAAGTCCCACTCATCCATGGAGTTGCAAAACATCTGTGAAGACTGGCAGGCTACCCAAAGAAGCCTAAATGAGATGACACCCATTCAGCAGGAGATAGACGCTGATCGACAGATTTGGCTTGAGAGGGCCAACATGCATCTTGAGAAGCTGTTGGTGAAGGTAAACAAGGACAAGGACATGCTCAGGCACATGAAAAATCATTATTGGACACGAAATCATGTTTGCAAAGCAAGGATCAAAATCCTGAAGGCAAGACTAAAGAGAGCACTAAAACGACACAAAAGGGATGATAGGCTTTGAATCTTGGCCAAAGCTTCTTTGGCTGAGCATGATACTCAATGATAGACCTTCAGTCCAAATTTCAACAAATTTGGAGAAAATTTTGTCAATTTTGAATTTTTGGGCTTTAAAACAGATTTTCCTGCCCAACGCGTAACACCACTTGGCGCGTGCTTATAATTGGGAGATCCTCTGGAGGAAAACTTTACATTTTTGGATTTTTCATCAAAATTTGTGCATTCTCATGGACTACCTAAGGATTTCATCAAGTTCTCGGTTGCCTAAAGGGTCAAAAACACCCTAAAAATGACCTCTCTACCACCTTTTGCACCCACAGGAAGCAGTCTTGGGAGATTGAAGTTTTGGAGGGGAAAATGACATCCAAATCCAGAAATTCCACTTGGGTTGGAAAGTAGACAGGTATGTCTTTCCAACGAGCTATCATGAGCTCAATTTGGACTTCGCAAAGTGCCTCAAAATCAACTCCCAAGTTGTGCTACGCATACAGATTTTGGGCGCGACACATAGAGAATTTTGGCCTAATTTTTACTCAGCAGCTCAGAATTTCGCCCAGTTTTGACCAATTTTACTTTTTTATGTAACCCTTGATCTACCTTGATGTAATTTCATGAAAATGATTTAATTTTGGCACATATTTACTTGTTTTAGTAGATTCATTCACTAAAAAGTGAAAAACCACTGAATGAATCAATTTCCTAACATATAGAGGCAAGTTGTTTCATTGCCTATTTTTCAGTTCCTTGTTTAGATATGGTTGAAACAGCTCCTAGAATGATGATCTCGACCCTTAGAGGCATGGGAAGGAGTTAGGCTTGTCTATATCATGTAATTTCTCAGTCATTTTCAGGGTTGGACACTTGGGATTGCTTGGCACTCCATTGTACATCTGATTTCTGCAATTTTGGCAAAGAAAAGACCAGGGTTTTGCAGCACTTGTTGGGATCCTTGTGGCTCTGTGTTTCGATGGTGTTTTTCTTAATTCAAGTGTAAGTTCATTGATGTTTTATGTATGCCATTTCCCTTCTCTTTGCTTCTGAAATTAAACAAATTGAGTGACAAAGGTAGAATTCATTTGGCTTGCTGTGCTCTGCCTTAAAATTTGTTTAGTTTTATATGTTTTCATCTATTTGGAGAGGATTCTTGCAGCCTCTTGCCCTCTTCAGCTCCTCAACAGTCTTTTCCATCCATACATTTTATCTAAAGCATCAAAACTACTACCTACCTTGCCCCAACCAGAACTCTGTAAAAATTTGGCCTCATCCCCGGACCCAAATTTGCCTTTCCCTTTTTTCCAACAAAACCCCCTAAAAATCAAATCAAATCCTTGCACTTCATACCTAGCCTAAAATTAGTTTGTATTTTAGTCATCTCAAGCCCCATTTGATTATCTTTTGCTGAGATTGACCCGGAGAGAGCCCTATCCTATCCTCATAGGGTTAGCTACGAGGCTGAGCGTGGTTTGATGTGGACCTAGAATCTTACCTTTTCAGCCTGAGGTAAATCTAGGCTCTAACAGAACCAAACCTAGTCAAGTCCACCTTTCATTAATTTCCATTTTTATATGAGAGATAAATAGGAGAACCTTATATCATAGGTCTTTCTAGATGGCTTTCTCTTTGACCCCTTGTCATGTAGATAATAACATTGGGAAATGTTGTGCAATTATGTTCTTAGTTTAATCATTAGATGCATATAAACATGCATTATCATCTTCTATATTATCAAAGGTTACTAACATCACATTTGCTTGGAGTTAATGTTGCATAACGCTTATTTGTTTTGATATACCACCATAGAGTTGTAATTTCAAATTTTATGTCATTTGAAATAGGACTATGAAAACAGCTTAGCGTGAGATGTTGGTCTCTAGTATGGAGATTGATTGTCCATTGGATTCTCTAATCCTCAACATTTTGGAACACTTCCTAAATGAGAGAAACAACATGAGAACATCATGGGATGAGTTTATCTTAGATTTATTAGGACCTGTGTTGAATATACAAAAATTAACATTAAGCTTTCTCGTGGGGCTGATTCCAATATTTTCACAATGTTGAAACCATAGAATTTTTCTTGTATCCACTTATATGAGAAAATCCCTTCAAACATGAATCCATCAACCTAAGTGTTTCAGGCAAATTTAGTGTTTCTTCAAATGCCTAACCCTCTAGACCTAGTAGCTAGTCTAGAAACAACAGACAAAGTAATTCACTGCTTTTCCTATGATTAACAGATAAGAGAAGGAGGAAAAGGAACCAACCTGTAACTTTTGCTTGATCCTTCTCTCCTTTGACCAGTTTCACCACTCCTTTGCGTACTTAAATCACTTGGAAAGTACCTGCACACAAGCCGAGACAAAAACCCATCAAAGCATACAATAACGATCTATTAATTAAACATATCATAGAATCCAGATCACGATATACATCATATAAACACATGAATGAAAAAAGCTTAGAATTCTTTATTTGTAAAAGGAAATATTACAACCCATGAATTTTCATGCTCGATTCAGTGTCTTCCTTCCAGTTTCAATCCCTTCTCTCCTCATGAAGCAATAATTTGACATCATTACAATACTCTTACTAATCTCATTCAAACAACATTTCCTTAGCTCAAGAAATTCAAACCTAGACCAGCCTTTGAATGCTTGGTCAATTTATAGCCGAATGGAGGAGGTTAAGCCATTAATGGCCCTCATGAATGCTCTGTCGAAATGGGGAAGTGGTTCCATGGATAAGGGTTAATGGATTCAGGTTCATTCATCTCCTTCCTCATCCAAATGTGAGCTTAATCAACTTCAAAACTTCCAGAAGCATCCATTGGATGAGGAATCCAATGGATTCATTTAAAAAATTCGATGAATCTCACTCAGCGCAGGTGAAACAAAGGCTAACTACACTGCAGTGCACCTAACCAGTGCAGTTCCTGCATTGCAATGCAGCCTGATAAAGGGCCACTTGCACTGATCTCCTTAGGGGCATTTTTTGGATGAATGGTGACATGGAAAATATTGGGAGGCAAGCATGATGTAGATTGACCTTATTAGGAATGAAAACAACTGAATTAGGGCTTGATGGACCCTAATAATATGGATCTGGAAGTCAGGATTGATGTGCCCAAATTGACTGTTAGAAAATTATATATTACAGAGCAATGGAACACATAAAATATTGCAGAAATATAAACACAGAAAACACATAAAACAAGAGACATAGATATATGTGGTTCACCTAGTTTGGGCTACATCCATGGAGAAACAGCCAGTCCTTCTTTTTATATTACCCAACAAACTGAAGAGATACAGCCTACAATAGATCTGATGTAACTCCCTCTTCGTTCTCAATCTCATATCTCTTCCT
This sequence comes from Pinus tabuliformis, assembly GCA_031772625.1. Taxonomy (NCBI): domain Eukaryota; kingdom Viridiplantae; phylum Streptophyta; class Pinopsida; order Pinales; family Pinaceae; genus Pinus; species Pinus tabuliformis. The sequence continues at coordinate 591,082,341 of CM062814.1, read as the reverse complement.
CACTCAGAATACCAATATATCTATACGCAATACAATTCCCTCATATATAGCAAGGGGTTGCCTTCTAGGGCAAAAAACCCTAAATTAAACATAACTTCTACTGTCAGATCTCCGCCTAATGAACGGCCCAGATTTACTAGAAATTACTATACTTTTACAAGGAAAATTTACATCTGTTTTTAACTTCGGGGCACTACCCCCGAATCCCCACAGGGGGACCACTGGCCCCCCGACCCCCCAGCAGGGGGGATTAGCCCCCCCAGACTGCCACGGGTGGGACAAGTCCCCCCTGCACCCCCCCACATGGAGGGGTGTACAATATTCCTGGGGTATACATCTCACCGAAACCTTTGAATATAGAAGATAACCAGGCTCCACACCCAACAATCTCCCACTTGGAGACTGATTATAGCAACTCCACCACTGCTTCATTTGCTAGACAATGACTCCACTTTGGACCTGGCTATTTCTCATCTTATTCATCATACTTGAAGACCAATTGAAACTTAGCAGATTCTCAGTTTCTCCCTGGTTACAACTTTCGTTAACATATCTATAGGATTCTGGCTAGTGTGTATCTTTTTCAGCTTCAACTATCCATCTTCCAATGCTGATCGTATGAAATGGTACTTGAGCTATATATGCTTAGTCTTGGAATGAAATGCAAAGTTCTTTGCAAGATGTATGGCACTCTGGTTGTCATTGTATAACCTGCCCAACTCCTGCTTCTTACCCAATTTGTCCAGAAACCTTTGTAACCAAATCATTTCCTTACTAGCCTCTGTAGCAGCAACATACTCTACTTTTGTTGCTAAGAGTGCAACAACACTTTGCAATTTTGAGACCCAACTGACAGATGTTCCACCTACAGTAAACACATACCTTGTTGTGCTCCTCATGTTATCTCTATCACCCGCCATATCTGCATCAACATATCCCTGTAGAGAAATGTTTGAACCACCAAAGCATAATGCATGATTTGTGGTACCTCTCAAATACCTGAGAATCCACTTCACTGCCATCCAATGTTCTTTTCTTGGATTTTTCATGTACCTTCTTACAACGCCCAGTGCATGTGCAATATTAGGCCTTGTGCAGACCATTGCATACATTAAGCTTCCAACTGATGATGCATATGGAACTTTAGACATATAATCCATGTCTTCTTGGATCTTTGGGCACACCTCCTTACTTAATTTGAAATGGCTAGCCAAAGGTATACTAACTGGTTTTGCATTCTACATATTAAACCTTTTCAACACCTTTTCTATGTACTCACTTTGATACAATGTTAATTTGCGATTCTTCCTGTCTCTAGTTATTCTCATACCAAGGATTTTTTTTGTAGCACCCAAATCCTTCATTGCAAATGAGCTTGCTAATTTTCTTTTGAGCACATTTATTTCCTACATGTTAGAACCTGCAACATGCATGTCATCTACATACAATAACAATATCATATAGCTGCCATCATTTTGCCTTTTGAGATAAACACAATTATCAGAGTGACATCTAGTATAACCTTGTTCAGACATAAACCTGTCAAATTTTAGATACCACTGCCTTGGAGCCTGTTTTAAGCCATACAAGCTCTTCTTCAACTTGCACACTAGTTTCTCCTTCCCTTTTACCTCATATCCTTGTGGCTGCTACATATATATCTCTTCCTCCAAATCCACATGGAGAAAGGTTGTCTTTACATCTAACTACTCAAGATGCAAATCTTCAACTGCTACTAGACTTAAAATAGTTCTGATTGAAGTCATTTTAACAATAGGAGAAAATATTTCATCAAAATCAATACCTTTCTTTTGTGCAAACCCCTTCACCACAAGTCTAGCTTTGTACCTTTTTCTACCTCCATCTTCTTCCTTGAACTTATAAACCCATTTATTCTGTAATGTTGTTTTACCTGCAGGCAACCTGACTAAGTCCCAAGTCTAGTTATGTGCTAAGGAGTCCATCTCTTCTTTCATGGCTTGCTCCCACTTCTTCCTGGTTTCTACCTGCACTGCTTCTTCATAACATTCTGGTTCACCAGAATCAGTTAACAATACATAATATAATGAAGGAGAGTATCGTTTAGGGGGTCTACTTATCCTGGTAGATCTTCTAACACCAATTTCAGGTGTTTGAAGTGCTTGTTGCTATTGTGGTTGTTGTTCTAGCTATTGATCATTATGATTTTCATGCGCCATCACTTTCCTGTGATATCGTCAAGCACTGTGTATTCTCTATTTTCCTTTTCCTGTAGCTGATCCTTATACAAAACCTTTTCATTGAATACTACATCTCTACTCCTAATGATTTTTAGTTTTTCATAATCATAAAAGTGATAACCAAAATCATTAACACCATATCCAAAAAAGGTACATTTCTTTGATTTTTCCTCAAGCTTTGTTCTATTTTCTTTATTAATGTGGACAAAGGCTTCACAACCAAAAGTCTTTAAAAAATAGTAGTTTACATTTCTACCTTTCCATGCCTCCTTTGGAATACCACCATCCAAGGAACTTGAAGGCCCTCTGTTTATTAGATAAACAGCAGTATCTACAACATCTGCCCAAAATTGTAAAGGCAATCCTACATGCAATCTCATGCACCTTGCACGCTCCATGATTGTCCTGTTCATACTTTCTAGCACACCATTTTCTTGTGGTGTTCCTGGAACTGTCTTCTCTCTACGAATTCCATTCTCTGAATAGTACCTATCAAACTCTTTGCTGCAACATTCACCTCCATTGTTTGATCTGAGACACTTCAACCTTTTTCTTGTCTCATTTTTAACCAAAGATTTCCATTTCTTGAAAGTATCAAATACATCAGATTTATTTCGAATACAATAAATCTAGGTTTTTCTGGTTGCATCATCAATAAAAGAAACATAATAATGAGAGCCACCAGGTGATGATACATGAGCAGGTACCCATAGATTTGTATGCACAAGATCTAATTTTTCACTCTTCTTTTCTTTCCCAACTGTGAGGAATCTGACTCCTATTTTCCATAAACACAATTCTCACAGAATTTTAAATCAACATGCTTCAAACCTAGCAACAAATTTCTTGAGTGAAGAATTTGCATCCCCTTCTCACTCATGTGCCCGAGCCTATGATGTCACAATGCCATATTTTCTCCTGTAGAGGTCAAAGCATTAACAGAATTAGAAATACCATTGCATAAATACAATGTACCAACCTTTTCTCCTTTTGCTATTACCAGGGATCCTATTGTGACCTTCCAGGTTTTATCTGTAAAAGTAGTCACACAGCCTTCACCTCCCAAATGCCCTGTTGAAATCATATTTTTCTTTAGATCTGGAACATGCCTTACCTCCTTCAATAGCCACTAATTTCCATTTTGTTGTTTTATGAAAACAATACCCATTCCAATGATTTTATAGGGTTTATCATCACCCAATCGAACCTGTCCAAAATCTCCTTGAACAAAATCATAAAAATGTTTCCTATTAGGTGTGGCATGGAATGAGGCCCCTGAATCTACCACCCAGGCATCAATAATATTTTCTAATGAAAGAATCAAAACATCTTGCAACACATTACCTGTTACATTCACTTCATGATTAGTTTCTTGCTCCGCATCTCCTTCTTTTCCCTTTTGAGACTTGTAGTCTTTCTTCATGCATCCTTTCTTCCCGCATTTCCAGTACACTATCCTCGATCTGGACTTGGATCTGCCTTTTCTTGACTTACTGTGGTATCCTGGGCTCTTTCCTCTTTCCATTTTTCTTCCCCTAGTCTTTGTAGTCAAAGCATTACCTGATGTCTCACCGGAGCTTTTTTGTCGCATTTCCTCGCTAAGGATTGCACCAACAACATCATCAAACCTTAAAGTACTAGATCTAGAGACAGAGTTACTAATGGCCATAACTAAACCATTCCAACTTTCTGGAAATGAGCACAGAAATAACCGAGCCCTAACTTCATCATAAAAGGTTACCCCTACGGAACTTAACTGACATGTAACTGTATTAAAATCATTTAAATGGCCTGCAATAGATCCACCTTCTTAAATCTTCATATTAAATAAATGCTTCATAAGAAATACGTTATTTGAGGCCAAGGGTTTTTCATATAGTTTGGCCAATGTCAACATTAAACCCTTTGTTGTCATTTCCTTTGAAATATTAAACGCTACCGATGCTGCTAGGCACAACTATATTGTTCTAACTACCTTTCTATTGAGAATATTCCATTCTATGTCTATCATACTCGTTGGCTTCTTTGTCTTTCCGCTCAATGGTAGGTACATATCTGTCTGATACAGATAATCTTCCATCTGCATCTTCCACAGCTGGTAGTTTTGGCCATTGAATTTTTCGACCCTAAACCCACCATCTTCCACCATTGCTCCCACTCGAACCAGGAACCCTTCTCTCCTGTGAGTTTATTAGTCAAATAGACCTTCGACTCTGATACCAGTTGTTAGAAAATTATATATTACAGACAAATGGAACACATAAAATATTGTAGAAATTTAAACACAGAAAACACATAAAACAAGAGAGACACAGATATACGTGGTTCACCCAGTTTGGGCTACGTCCACAGAGAAACAGCTAGTCCTTCTTTTTATATTATCCAACAAACTGAAGAGATACAACCTATAGCAGATCCGCTGTAACTCCCTCTTTGCTGTCAATCTCCTCTCTCTTCCTCACTCAGAATACCAATATATCTAGATGCAATACAATTCTCTCATATATAGCAAGGGGTTGCCTTCTAGGGCAAAAAACCCTAAATTAAACATAACTTCTACCATCAGATCTCTGTCAGATCCCCCCCACACCCCCCACATGGAGGGGTGTACAATCTTCCTGGGGTATACATCCGGCTGAAACCTTTGAATACAGAAGATAATCAGGCTCCACACCCAACATTGACCTATAACAGTTGCCCTCTAAAGCATGAAGTCGAAAATAAACATGTCGAGTGAGATGCTTTACCATTTGGAGAGAAGGTTTCGAAGTGGAAGGAGACCTCCATCAATTACAATACAAATATCATGATACCTTGATTTTTTCTCACAAACTAGCTAAGGGAAGGCATACCATGCTCAGCTTATAAGCTTTCATTACATGTACAAATATAGTTGTCTACAGATATAGACCCATGAATGGATGACCATGAATGTAAGGCCATTGTACATTTGACATAGTACTCCTGAAAAATATATCGCAGCCCAGATGGATGAAACTAGATCCAGGGTCTCCAATCTCGTCCAATCTTTCACTCAATGTACAAGTCTAACCATGTGAATAGATGATATGAGGTCGAACATGGAGAGACATCGTTTGATTGCCAACCAATGATGTAAGCTGTTAAGAGACGTGAGAGGAATTACTGATAATGATAATGACTCTCAAGGTACTGTAGTACATTTCGCATGGTGTGAATAATGATTTGATGTCAAACACCATATAAAGTCTTTAGTCGAAGGCCAGTGATGTCAACCTATCGTCGGAAGTGAGAAACCTACCATTGATGTATGAAAGCCTCAAGGTACTGAAGGGGTGTTTCTAAAGTCAACTTCTTTGGCGGTGTGTTGATGTCGACAAGAAGCGACTCGTCACAGGAGGGCCTTGATGTATCACACATCAATGACAAAAAACAAGGTAAATTATTGTGGAGATGAAACATCAACTGACGACACAAGGTTTAGGAATGGTGGGCATGAAAATGAAGGTTTATTGTATTGTAAAGGATGAAGTTTTGAACTGAATGACTTCTCTTGAACATATCGGCGACATTGAAGTGAATTGGTAGCATTGACCCAAAACAAAGTGATGTATGGTATGATAGACAAATGGTGTGATAACCATCAAGCTAAATGACCCAACCCACATAGTCACGGTAGTGAGGTGAAAATGTTATGTTCAAGAGCGACCTGCTACCATAAAGTGTTCTTGACTTTTTCCATTTTCCCCAGTCATTTTTGACCAGTACCTCTTTATTTTTTATCAAGCTTGAGGAGGATAACATATGCTTGTTGTATAATTCCACCCTTCAGGTGAATCCATCCCTATTTGATGTTTTAATGAGTCTAGCAAAGGTGAAACTCAGTCTTGTCTAGATGGACAAGTTTGTCGCTATTTAAAGTTTCTAACGACAAGATAACTCAGTCCTTTTCATGTTTAGAGAGTCTGAAAAGGGACTAAAAGAAAACTCCACAAGTTCTTTTTTCTAAATTTGTGTCTCAAGCCTGAAAAAGCATAAAACAATACAAGAGAGAACCTATTGATCATGTTCGATCAACGAGTACCTTTTTCATAGTTAATCTATCTCAGCCCAAAGAAAGGGTAAAACTATACTGAGTAGATATTGTTTCTATTCCATTAATGAGCTAGAAACGAAAAATGCTCGGCAATATTTTCATGTTTAGAGAGTTTGAAAAGAGCTTAAAGAGGACTCCATGGGGTTCCTTTTTTGTTTTTAACAAATCTCGAAAGATGTTCAATTTACGCATAAGCACATCATAACTGCATCAGTTATTAACCCTGCTCCAGATATCATCAAAATAGATTAAAAAATACATGTTCATGGATTAAATAAATGAAAACCAATATTTACTCGATTAATGTGCAAAGAATAAATATAAAAGCTGGTTCATACCATTCATTTTCACCATCTCGTTTTTACCTTTTGATCTCTGGAGCAGTTTCTCCCTATAGTTCACCAGTTGACACTGAGGATTCAATGGATCATTCCTTGTGCTGTTTGGATCAGGTAGGATCTAATTCTGTTCTCTTTCATTTTATTCTCTGTTTTAGTTAAGAAAAGTTTTAGGGTTTTGAGGCCCCTAGGGTTTCTTTTTCCAATTCAGGGATTAAAATGGTAATCATATGGAGAGAACGAGAGCATGAAGAATAGGATATCATAGCCTTGAATAATCAGGGAATAGTTGAGGCCCTAAGAAATTGTGGGTTACTCAAGTATTTCCAGTTATCCAACATGTAGCAACAGATGGATCTTCTATGGTTCCTTGTTCAATCATGGGATCTGACTGATCAGTCTTTTCACATTTGGGACAAAGAGGTCCCTTTTACCATTGATGATATATACTTCCTAACTGGACTGTCGAGGTGGGGTGCCCCCATTTCACTAACAGGACTTTCCCACGGGGGTAGGCCAGTGAAAGATTATGTGTGACAGTTTTGTAGGCAAGGTGCCCAGCCTAGCAGAGACGGAAGGATACTTATCAAGGATGTTAGTGATTTACCGCTAAGGATGATCCTTTTTACCATTGCCAGATTGGCTGGTAGTGCAACACTTCATTTGGCCAACAAATCATACATGCAGTATGCTTTAGAATGTTTAGAGCCAAAGGTGTTCAACTGGTGCAGGGGTGTCTTTTCATCTATGAAAGAGCAACTGACCAAGGTAAAAAGAGGAAAGATCAAGAATTTTGGCTATGGATCGATCGTGATTTCTTTTGCCTTGGAGAGAATTCCTCTCTTGCAGCCACAACTCATTTCACTGGGTGTATCTGGACTAAGAGACCCACGGATGCAGAGGTAGACAGATCTTATGGCTAGGCATGGCGCCCATTCTTCGATCATATTTACCCCTACATTCTTTGAATGGTTCAATCGACAGGGGATGAATTTCACAAAATATCCATATTCAGGAATGGATTTTCGTGGCGATCCAGAGTTACCACTACCAGTTGGAGCAATGTGGGGTGCTATTGGTAAATTGTTTGACCAAGTGTTTTTAATTTTTATAGTTTTTGCATTTTTTGTGTTTTTGATTAATTCCAAGACTAAACAAAATCAATTTTTTATGCATACAGATATTGGACCGATTCAACCTGTGGGGAACCTATGAGATGTAGCTGGACTAGCACAAAGACCTATAGGGAGAGCGATTCTCCAAGACTTATATTTATTCGAGACTCTGGCTGAATTGCAAGATCACATAGAGGGATTAACCCTGGGTATTCTGGATGTCTGGATCGAGGAGCTACCTATGCGACTGCAGTGCCACACCATCGATGTACTAGGTCATTGGATGAGACTCTTGCGTATGATAGCACAAGCAGTGACCTGCTATCATGAGCACCACTAGTTTACTAAGATACTTTTCTGCATACATTTTAGTTTTGGGTCAGATGACCAATTTTTGTCTTCGACACAAACTGTTTGTAAAAACTTTTACAATTATCTATTCTACTTTCAGGGTTTTATTATGGTTGAGTGATGCAATTGAAAATATTTACTTTTACAACTTCTGGAAATATGTTGATATTGAATAAACTCGAAATACCTTTCCAAAATACAAACTCTAAGGAACATATGATGAATTGCTGGGTTTCAGATAGTATAAATGGCAGTAACTTGCAGTACAACGAGTTGTGAGTCCAACCTAATGATGATTCAGCGAATGACAAGTGAAATGGCACCAAAGAGAAGTTCAATCAACGCACTATACTTAGCGATATTGTTTGTCGATCGACCAATACAAATCCCTCTAAAACTCATCAACTCGCCACTTGGAGTGAAAATAGCCCATGTTGCAGAAGACAGGTTCTGCGTACTACAACTAGCACCATCAGCATAACCAACAAATGGTTCCGAAAAGTTCGACATCTGCAACAAATGCAAAGTGGATTACTTAACCAAATAAAAACCCAAAAAGAAACACACTCACACATGTAATCCAAGCATATTTACATGAGTCTTACCATACTTAATTAAGCATAGTAACGTTTTAGATACAACCCATTTCTGGGCTTAGACAATCGAATTTTGTCATAATCTACTAAATCGTAGGCACCTTTCGTCAAAATGCATTGAACAATATAAGGGCCCATCTAAAGTGGTTCAAATTTTCCTACTCCAATTATATCAGACCCCTGATCATAAAGCAGGACCAGGGCACCTTCTAAGAAGACACAAGGCTTGACATTTTGATCATATTGTGCCTTTACCCATTTCTTGTGTTCGTTAGCCAATGCGGAATCATGACAGGTTTCATCCAGATGGATTAATTCCAAGAAACGTGCTTCTTCCTTAGAAGTGTCAGGTAGTAGGTCAATTGCGAGTTTGAGTGACGAAATTTCACATTGAATTGGCAAGACTGCTTCCAAACCATACATCAACTGAAAGGGTGTGAATCTGATCTCATTTATCACCGAGGTCCGATATGCCCACAAATCCGAGTACAGGATTAAATGCCAATTTCTTTTATGAACTCCAATCATTCGTTGCAATATGCGCTTAAGGACCTTGTTTATGGCGTCAACTTGTCCATTAGCTTGCAGATAATATGGAGTAGAACTATTATGTGACAATCCTAATTTGGCAGTCAACCCAACCATCATGTGATTGCGAAAATGTGACTCATGATCTGTGACTATGGCCTATGGTACACCAAACCTAGAAACCATGTGGTTGAAGAAAAATGATGTAGTCGTTTCGCCATTATTGTTTAATGTAGGCATTGCATCGACCCATTTGGTAAAATAGTCGAGGTGCGGTTACATGTCATAAAATCAATGCCCCATTTAGCAAATGGTCCAACAGCAACTACTAGATGCAAAGGTGCAGGTGGTAATATAGCTTTTCGAATGAATATTTGACATGCATGACAACTGTTGATGGAAATTATGAAATCTTTGAATATTGTTGGCCAAAAGTAACTAGCACAGATAATTTTCTGTGCCGTTGCATATCCGAACAAATGTCCACCACAAGCACCTGAATGAGATTCATTCAAAGCTTTCTCGGCCTTCTCATGAGTGAGGCACCTACGTAAAATCGTATCAATACCATGGCGATAAAGTGCGTCCCCAACAATAAGATAATTTTTGGCTTGGTGTTTGATACGTTATTGTTGAGAGCGAGAGGTATCGGGCCGGAAAGCTTGGGTCTAGATATAGATCAGTATATCCCAATACCACGGATCACTTGACAAAATGAGAAACAGAGACTCATCCAAGATTGATTTTTCTAATGTTAAATCATTGGAGGATGAGGGAAGATTAGAAAGTAGTTCAGCAAATACGAGAGATTTCTTTGACTTAGACTTAACGAATTCCAAATCAAATTCCTCCACTATAACTATCCATTTCAAATATTTGCCCCCCAGCAATTGACGTGACAAAATGTATGTCATAGGGTTGCAATCAGAGATAACTGTTGTTTTACGCAGGAGAATAGTGACGAAACCTCTACACAGCTTGAAAGGCAGCCAAAGCTAACTTTTCAACATAAGAATATTTCCTTTATATATCATTAAGATTACAACTCAAATAATATACTAGATGTTCTATTCCATCTTCCTCTTGGACTAAAACCATTCCAATGGTTATATCTGCAGCGACGAGATACATGTAATAGTCTTGTTGATAGTTTGGGGCATACATTAATGATGCTCTAATAAGGAAATCTTTAAGAGCACTAAAGGAAGCTTGTGCAACTTGATCCCAATGGAAGGGTACCTCTTTCTTCAACAGACGTGTAAAACCTTTAGCCATTTTAGCATAGTTTGGAATGAACCTCCTCAGAAAGTTTGCCTTCCCTTGAAGTTTTTGTAACTCTAATAAATTCGAAGGTAGAGGCAAGTCAAGTATTGCTTGAACCTTAGTTGGATTGAGTCGAATTCCATCTTTTGAGACCACGAATCCAAGAAATCGACTAGAGCCAACACAAAACACACACTTGTGTGGATTGAGCCTTATTTTGTAGTGTCAGCACCGCAAGAATGTTGCTCTAAGATGCTGCGGGTGATCAGTCCGCTTTCATGAATGAGAAGGAAAGTCATCAAGATATCCTTGTACGATGTTCTTAATGTCATGGAAGGCATAGTTCATTACCCTCTGAAATGTAGCCCCTGCATTCTTCAAACCAAAAGGTAACTTTCTATATGAGAATGTGTCCCAAGGACAAATAAATGTAGTTTTTGACTGATCCTTTGGGTGAATATTGATTTGATTGTAACTGGAAAATCCATCCATGAATGAAAAGATTTCACATCTGGCACATTTGTCAATAATCTGGTGATGAAGGGTGTAGGATAATTGTCTTTACATCCCGGTAATCGACACACACTCGAATTGTTCCTTGTTTCTTCATTACAGGAACAATATTTGATACCCAATCGGTAAGAGGTACAGGGTAAATGAAGCCAGCATGCAAAAGTTTTTCAACCTCTGCCTTAATGGCAACAACTTTCTTTGGATGTACAAGTCAAAGCTGTTGTCGTACTGGTTTGACATCAAGGTACATTTTGATTTGATGTTCAACAATGCTTGAATCAATGCCTGACATCTCCTCGTAAGAACATGCAAATATATCTCTAAATTCACAAAACAGAGCACGATAAATATCAAGTTCCAAAGGAGAACAGGATTTGCCAACATGAATGTTTTCTACAATGTTAGGCTTGGTCAAAATGTCTATAGAAATGGTTTCTTCTACGTTAGATAAATTACGCTAAGAATCTACTGAATCTATTCTAATAGAATTCAAAAAGAAATCTACAATTGAAGGGTGTACGCGCTCATCGGAATAATCTTCACTGGAATCTGGAAGATGGGAACGATGATGATAATCTTCCCATTGTTCTTCTCCTATCATCATTGATTTGATGCTTTCCTCGTTTGTAGAATATATACAAGCAAAAGGATCAGAAGAAGTATCATATTCAAGTGAACGAAATACCCATACAATTGGTGAATGTGGATTTGAAAATGCCACACAAGCAAGAAAAATTGATTGCTATGCAAGTTCGATGGGACTTAGTGGCATAACCTCGGTAAAAATTATATCTTCAATATTATTGGTGTTGGTTGTAGAGTTTGATTATCTTCTGTATTCAAAGGTATTGCTGCATTGGACCCCAGTTCAAAATGGGGCGGCAACGCTACCCATAAAATATTCACTGTAGGGGGGTCCAGGGGGGGGGGGCGGCTGGGACCTTTTGGGAGCCCCCCCCTGGTGGGTGGTTTTGGTGGCAGTGCCCCCGAAGCTAAGAATAAATGTAAAATTGCCTTGTAAAATGTTGTAATTTCGTAGTCAATCTGGGTTGTTCATTAGGTGGAGATCTGACGATAGAAGTCATGTTTAATTTAGGGTTTTTTGCCCTAGAAGGAAACCCCTCACTATATATGAGGGAATTGTATTGCGTCTATGTATATTTGTATTCAAAGTGAGGAAGAGAGAGGAGATTGAGAGCGAAGAGGGAGTTACAATGGATCTGCTATAGGTTGTATCTCTTTAGTTTGTTGGATAATATAATAAAAAGAAGGACTTGCTGTTTCTCCATGGACATAGCCCAAACTGGGTGAACCACGTATATCTATGTCTATTTTGTTTTGTGTGTTTTCTGTGTTTATATTTCTGCAATATTTTATGTGTTCCATTGCTCTGTAATATATAATTTTATAACAACTGGTGTCAGAGCCAAAGATCTATTTGGCTAACAAACTCGTAGGAGAGAAGGGTTCCTATTTCGAGTGGGAGCAATGGTGGAAGATGGTAGGTTTAGGGTGGAAAAATTCAACAGCCAAAATTACCAGCTGTGGAAGATGCAGGTGGAAGATTATCTATATTAGAGAGATTTATACCTACCATTGAGTGGAAAGAAAAACAAGCCGACGACTATGACAGACATAGAATGGAATATTCTCGACAGAAAGGCACTTGGAACAATACGGTTGTGCCTAGCGGCGTCAGTAGCATTTAATATTTCAAAGGAAACAACAACAGAGGGTTTAATGTCAACATTGGCGAAACTATATGAAAATCCCTCGGCCTCAAACAAGGTATTTCTTATGAATCGTTTATTTAATATGAAGATGTTAGAAGGTGGATCTGTTGCAGACCATTTAAATGATTTTAATACACTTACAAGTTAGTTAAGTTTTGTAGGGGTAAGTTTTGATGATGAAGTTAGGGCTCTATTATTTTTGTGCTCATTGTTAGAAAGTTGGAAGTGTTTAGTTATGGCCATTAGTAACTCTGTCTCTGGATCTAGTACTTTAATGTTTGATGATGTTGTTGGTGCAATCCTCAGTGAGGAAATTCAACGGAAAAGCTCCGGTGAGACATCAGGTAATGATTTGATTATAGAGACTACTGGAAGAGAAATGGAAAGAGGAAAGAGCCATGATTTCGTAGTAAGTAAAGAAAAGGAAGATTCAAGTCCAGATCAGGGATAGTGTGCTAGAAATGCAGGAAGAAAGGACACTTGAAGAAAGATTGCAAGTCTCAGAAGGGAAAAGAAGGAGACGTGCAACAAGAAACTAATCATGAAGCAAATGTAATAGGTGATGTGTTGCAAGATGCTTTGATCCTATCATTAGAAAATATTATTGATGCCTGGGTGGTAGATTCAGGGGCCTCATTCCATGCCACACTTGATAGGAAACACCTTTATGATTATGTTCAAGGAGATCTTGGACAGGTTTGATTGGGTGATGATAAACCTTGTAAAATCATTGGAATGGGTACAGTTTTCATAAAATAACAAAAAGAAAATCAGTGGCTATTGAAGAAGGTAAGGCATGTTCCAGATTTGAAGAAAAATTTGATTTCAATAGGGTAGTTGGGAGGTGAAGGTTGCATAACTACTTTCACAGATAAAACCTGGAAGGTCACTAAAGGATCCATGGTAATAGTGAAAGGAGGAAAGGTTGGTACATTGTATTTATGCAATGGTATTTCTAATTCTATTAATGTTTTAACCTCTACAGGAGAAGTTACGGCATTGTGGCATCATAGGCTCAGGTAGATGAGTGAGAAGGGGATGCAGATTCTTCACTCAAGGAATTTGTTGCTAAGTTTGAAGCATGTTGATTTAAAATTCTGTGAGAATTTTGTTTATGGAAAACAGAAGAGAGTTAGATTCCTTAGAGTTGGGAAAGAAAATAAGAGCGAAAAATTAGAGCTTGTGCATATAGATGTATGGGGACCTGCTCAGGTATGATCTCTTGGTGGCTTTCATTATTATGTTACTTTTATTGATGATGCAACTAGAAAAACCTGGATTTATTGTATTCAAAATAAATCTGATGTATTTTATACTTTCAAGAAATGGAAAGCTTTGGTTGACAATGAGATAGGAAAAAGGTTGAAGTGTCTCAGATCAAACAATGGAGGTCAATATTGCAGCAAAGATTTTGATAGGTATTGTTCTGAGAATGCAATTCGCAGAGAGAAGACAGTTCCAAGAACACCACAAGAAAATGGTGTGTCAGAAAGGATGAACAGGACAATCATGGAGTGTGCAAGGTGCATGAGATTGCATGCAAGATTGCCTTTACAATTTGGGTAGATGTTGTAGATACTTCTGTTTATATAATAAATAGAGGGCCTTCAAGTTCCTTGGATGGTGGTATTCCATAGGAGGCATGGACAGGTAAAAAGGTAAACTACTCTTTTTTAAAGACTTTTGGTTGTGAAGCCTTTGTCCACATTAATAAAGAAAATAAAACAAATCTTGAGGAAAAATCAAAGAAATGTACCTTTATTGGATATGGTGTTAATGATTTTGGTTATCACTTTTATGATTATGAAAAACACAAAATCATTAGGAGTAGAGATGTCATATTCAATGAAAAGTTTTTGTATAAGGATCAGATGTAGGAAAAGAAACAGGAAAAAGAAAATAGAGAATACTCAGTGCTTGACGAGATCATAGAAAAAGTGATGGTGCCTGAAAATCATAATGATCAATAGCCAGAACAACAACCACAACAACAACAAGCACTTCAAACACCTGAAAGTGGTGTTAGAAGATCTACCAGCATGAGTAGACCCCCTGAACAATGCTCTCCTTCATTATATTATGTATTTTTGACTGATTCTGGTGAACCAGAATGTTATGAAGAAGAAGTGTAGGTAGAAACCAAGAAGAAGTGGGAGCAAGCCATGAAGGAAGAGATGGACTCCTTAGCACATAACCAGACTTGGGACTTAGTCAGGTTGCCTGCAGGTAAAACAACATTACAGAATAAATGGGTTTACAAGTTGAAGGAAGAAGATGGAGGTAGAAAAAGGTACAAAGCTAGACTTGTGGTGAAGGGGTTTGCACAGAAGAAAGGTATTGATTTTGATGAAATATTTTCTCCTATTGTTAAAATGTCTTCAATTAGAACTATTTTAAGTCTAGTAGCAGCTGAAGATTTTCATCTTGAGAAGTTAGATGTAAAGACAACCTTTCTCCATGAGGATTTGGAGGAAGAGATATATATGCAACAACCACAAGGATATGAGGTAAAAGGGAAGGAGAAACTAGTGTGTAGGCTAAAGAAGAGCTTGTATGGCTTAAAATAGGCTCCAAGGTAGTGGATCTAAAATTTGATAGGCTTATGTCTGAGCAAGATTATACTAGATGTCACTCTGACCATTGTTTTTATCTCAAAAGGAAAAATGATGGCATCTATATTATATTTTTATTGTAAGTAGATGACATGATTATTGCAGGTTCTAACATGCAGGAAATAAATGTGCTCAAAAGAAAATTAGCAAACTCATTTGCAATGAAGGATTTGGGTGCTGCAAAACAAATCCTTGGTATGAGAATAACTAGAGACAAGAAGAATCACAAATTAACATTGTCCCAAAGTGAGTACATAGATAAGGTGTTGAAAAGGTTTAATATGCAGAAGACAAAACTAGTTAGTACAGATTTTGCTAGCCATTTCAAACTTAGTAAGGAGATGTGCCCAAAGACCGAAGAAGACATGGATTATATGTCTAAGGTTCCATATGCATCAGCAGTTGGAAGCTTAATGTATGTAATGGTCTGCACAAGGCCTAATATTGCACATGCAGTGGGAGTTGTAAGCAGGTACATGAACAATCCAGGAAAAGAACATTGGATGGCAGTGCAGTGGATTCTCAGGTATTTCAGAGGTACCACAAATCAAGCATTATGCTTTGGTGGTTCAAACATTTCTCTACAGGGATATGTTGATGCAGATATGACGGGTGATAGAGATAACAAGAGAAGCACAACAGTGTACGTGTTTACTATAGGTGGAACAACTCTTAGTTGGGTCTCAAAACTGCAAAGTGTTGTTTCACTCTCAACAACAGAAGCAGAGTATGTTGTTGCTACAGAGGCTAGTATAGAAATGATTTGGTTACAAAGGTTTCTGGATGAATTGGGTAAGGAGCAGGAGTTGTTTAGGTTATACAGTGATAGCCAGAGTGCCATGCATCTTGCAAAGAACTCTGCATTTCATTCCAAGACTAAGCATATACAGCTCAAGTACCATTTCATACGATTAGCATTAGAAGATGGACAGTTGAAGCTGGAAAAGATACACACTAGCTAGAATACTACAGATATGTTAACAAAAGTTGTAACCAGGGAGAAACTGAGAAGATTCTCAGTTTCAATTGGTCTTAAAGTATGATGAAGAAGATGAGAAACAACCAGGTCCAAAGTGGAGTCATTTTCTAGCAAATGAAGCAGCGGTGGAGTTGCTATAATCAGTGTCCAAGTGGGGGATTGTTGGGTGTGGAGCCTGATTATCTTCTGTATTCAAAGGTATCGCCACATTGGACCCCAGTTCAAAATGGGGCGGCAACGCCACCTGTAAAATATTTGCTGCAGGGGGGGCGCCCCTTAAGTGAAGAATAGATGTCAAGTTGCCTTGTAAAATGTTGTAATTTTGTAGTCAATCTGGGCCGTTCATTAGGCAGAGATCTGATGGTAGAAGTTATGTTTAATTTAGGGTTTTTTACCCTAGAAGGGAACCCCTCACTATATATGAGGGAATTGTATTGTGTCTATGTATATCTGTATTCGGAGTGAGGAAGGGAGAGGAGATTAAGAGTGAAGAGGGAGTTACAGCGGATTTGTTGTAGGTTGTATCTCTTCAGTTTGTTGGATAATATAATAAAAAGAAGGACTGGTTGTTTCTATATGGACGTAGACCAAACTAGGTGAACCACGTATATATGTGTCTCTCTTGTTTTATGTGTTTTCTCTGTTTATATTTATGCAATATTTTATGTGTTCAATTGCTTTGTAATATATAATTTTCTAAGAATTGGTGATCCTCTTTAAATCAGATGAAGTAGAGGATAACATATTACATGTCTCGACTCTCGCAACCTCCAAAATTCTAGATGGTGGAGAAAGTGTGAAAGTACCCATTAGGGAGGGATCTTTAAAAAGACCTACACCAACAAATTGGAGTGAAAGCGGTGGTCCATTTACAAACGGAATACTTCCCATAACTTGAGAACTAGAGGCAAGAAATGAGGTTTGGTCGATAACTATTATTCCACCTTTATGAGGAAATGCAATTGTATGAAAGTACGTGGAAACAATAGTAGCCATAGCATAAACCCATGGTAGTCCGAGTAAAATGTTGTAGTCAAGGGGTCTGTCAACCACCTCAACCTCAACAGTTATTGTTTTCCCCCTAGTTCTAATTGCAAATTATTCAAAATCCCACATGAAGTATATGTTCTTCCATCAAAAGCATTCAATGTGGTTGGTGATCTTGAAAACGTAGGTGACCCTAGTGTTTTCTAGTAGCTCATTGAAATAATGTAGGTAGAAGCTCCCTCATCTATGATAATTTGATATATATTTTTATTGAGGGCTTTAATCTAAATTAGAAAAGCTAATTGTGCTGGTAACTGTGGTGCATATCCTGAGTGATTAAAAACCACAATATTAGAATCCGCTGGATCTACTCCACCTATTGCTAATAGTAAAGCCTTCTTCTGGAAGGGGAAACTTTGTAACACCTCAAGCATTGACATAGAAGAAGGAGACTAAGCAAGATCTTCTACTATGTTATAATTTTGTGCAGCGTGAGCTTGAGCGTTAAACGTTGATTTGTGCACAACTCCCTTAGGTGGCTTTATTATTAACTCTGGTGCAATGGGTAGTGGGATATTTTCCAATGTGGTTGAAGTCAAAGAACTAGGTTGATCAGTGACCTGATTATTTGACAATGATGGTAGTGTTTAAGGCTCGAAAAATTGGGACTCCAACAAGGGGGATAACCACCCGGTCTGGGCCTTAAGACAACTCCTTTTCCATTTGGAATAGTGGCTCCAACTGGGGATGATGGGACCTGTTTCCCAATCTATTTATGATGTGTGTGCTAATGGGATGATGTTTTTCTTTTTGGGGTTGTATGGGGTGAATACTAGTCCTAAATCTAATCTATTTTCTAGCTTATCATATGCAATCTATCATAATCAAAGAAAACATCTAGCTTTAAACTATCCCAGGAGAATGTTTACTTATGCGATCTAAAATAATTTCTAAAAGCGATTGATAATAAAGATCATTCAATCACAATAAGAAGAGAATCCATTTAAAAATGATTGTTTCATATAAAAAGTTAACTGAAACAACATGAGAAATATATCGCATAAGAGTCATTCACATATTCAGCATAAAGAGTAAGTCATCACTATACAAAAGTGCAATAATGATAACTTAAACATTTAAACTTTCATATATAAATAACTGAAAATGATTTATTGCTTGACACATAAGTAAAAAGCATTAGGAGATAAAAATACCATTTGTAATACATCCTACTCATGAGTTGCAATGATATTGATCTATCTTCTAATCACTTAACATCCATTAAGAATACAAAAGTGCAATTTCAGTAGCAGATATTAAACTCATATAGAAAATAAATCTCGTTCCATTAATTTTATCAAAACCTCCTCAGTGGGGGGGCAAGATGCACATTCTAAAGAATGTTTTTGATAGAACTTTGGACCTATCTCTAAATGCGTGAGAGGGGTTTAAATACTACTCTATGAAATATAAAAATAAATATTACAAAAATAGATGAGGAGGTTTAAATGACCTTCCTCATTTTAAGCAAAAATAAACTAAAACAAAAATAAATTATATCTATGATAAATCTTGCATATGATTCTTTAGATCAAAAATATCCAACATCAGTTTTAAGAGTGTCGATTGGCCGACTTCAGCTTTTAACTGTCGTGCAAATACAGCGTTGGTGAGAGCTGGCACTATCTTCTCGGCAGAAGTTATGAGGCACTTCAGGGTCATCCATTGACTATGTGGTTTTACCAGATACTGCCAGTATGTTTCCCAGTTTAATTTGTTTACCTATTTAATCACCTCTGTTTGAAGCTATTGTGCCTTTGGAAGGAAGCCTAGAGTGGTCTCTGCTACCAAATTGGCCTTATGCAGATTTTCATTTATGCATTCAGTGACACTGTTTGCAGCTACTGTTGCATCTTCCATTGCTTGTTCCGCTTCCTTTAGCCAAGAATTCCATTTCACGAATAAAATTTCCTTATGCGTTTCATCAATTCTAGGCATGTCTTCTCTTTTACATTCTTTGGATTTCTGCCAGTTCAAGAAGTCTGAGACCTTTTTAAAACTTGAGTCATATTCAAGTCATAATTCTATGACTTGATTTGTAATATTATCGTTCATTTCGCAATGGGAATTCCATTGCGAAATCTTTTGGCATAGTAATTCTTTCTATTGCAAGAGCTGGGAATTGAGAGCAAGTGCCTCTGTGATAAACTCCCCAATTTTGGGATCGTCTTTATGAAATTCTATTATACCTTGTAATTGCTCTTCTTTACTAGCCAAACTGCTTTGATGTACCAATTGCATTTGCTGGAAGTTTTGTTGAAGTTTTGCCAACTGTGTTTCTGCTTGTTAATTGATGCTGAATTGTTGTAACTGCTGTTTCAAAAACAAAATCTCATCTTCTTTTTCTTTAATTAATAATTGAACCTCTACTGCCTTATCAATAGTTGTTGAAGCGTAAGCACCTGCTACCTATGTGATCCTAGTGAGATTTTCCGTTGGGTCTGTAGATGGATCTTTCCAAAGGACATCCAAATATTCATCCTCGGGAGTGAGCATAGAATCTAGCTTTCTTTTCTTTCTTTGCCTTATGACGACAGTTTTATGTTGAGGGCTATAAAACAAATCTAGAGGAGGAATTTCCTCTATTCTTAGTACAATCTCATATGAGGGATCAATAGGAATATGCTTCGCTTCCTGAGTGTTGACAACCCTTTCTATTACCATCTCCATGGTCGTCTCTTTTGGATTAGTTGGTGGCTCTGCGCTCTTTCCTTCTGTGTTAATCATCTTATTAAAATTTTCCCATTCCCCTTCTAGATCAATTATTAGCAGCTCTGTTTGCTTTGTAAGGGGAGTTGAAGCCTCAGCTTGTTTTATTAATGGAGTCTGTTGATCAGACTCTGTTGTAGACTGAGCTGTGTCTTTTATTGACTCCTCTTCCTTACTGTGTTCATCCTGGGACTGATTACCAGACTTTCCTGCTGATTATTTTTCTGAACTTGTTTTGGAATTTTTTGCTGAATCCTCACTTATGCTAACGCTGGGAGTAGGTTCTCTTACGAGTTCAATAAGTAATTGGTCCAATGGGACCTTAGATAACCTCTATTTTCTATAATTCTCAAAATCTTAGAGAGTTTCTTGGTAAAAAAGAATTCATGTTGTATGCTGAAGCTCTTTGAAGGTGTTATTTTGTAGAAAAACATTATCAAAGAGATCTTCTTCATGGGAAAATACTTTTATTTTAACCATTGTAGTAAAATTACTTACAACACAAAATGGATCATATTGCCTTCTTGGGAATTTTGGTAGTTGTAAACATAATACATTATCAACTTCTTTGAAAGCATGACCTAAGTCATGCAATGCAAATGCTTCGCATATTACAGGAAATTGGGGCCAAATGGCCTTGTTGGAATCTTTCAGTACCTTGCTCATTCCCCCCACGCCGCAGGTTTGATAGGCTATTTCCCTAGCCATCAGTTTGTCTGGGATGTAATAAGGTAGCACATGGGGTGCAACAATGCTACCAAACACTCTGATATAAGTGAACAGTTCTTCCCCAAACCATATTGCCATGGAGAGAATATCCACCTCAGCTTCTTGTGAAAACCTAGGGGCATCTCTGTTACAGATTTTCTTATGGATTGGGAGTATAACTCTGTGACAAATTTTGAAGAAATGTGGCACAAAAATTGATTCCCACATGATTTTATGATAAATTTGAATGGGAAGTGGATTTTGTACCATCCACCTCCATCCCATAATAGGAAATTCAGAAACAAAACAAATAATGTCCATAACATAGGCGCTCAAAAGGAATGGAGGGTAAACCATCAAAGCAACACTTCTTTTTCTTCTATATTCTAAAATTGTAGTGGCTAAATTATCTGATAGGATTTGGGCCCAATTCATTATTGTGGCATTGATAGCTGCATCTACTGAGGGTAACCATTATGAGGAAAAATTTTTGATGTCTGGTTTCCCAAATAGTCTACATAACATTGCAACGACATAACAGTAAGGAGAATAAAGAAAGCCAGTGGCGTACATACCGTTTTTATCATTTTTCAGTCTTTCCTCATTATTTGACTAGTGCTTTGTGCATTTTGCCAATTCTTCATTCTCCTTGGCGAACTTCTCGACAAATGGCTTGTTGTAGCTGGCCTGGGGTTCTGGTAAGTGGTACATACACCTCAAATTGTTTGGAGTAAATGACCCCATGACTTCGTGGCTTGCCGTTTTGAACTCTCCGTTGGATATGTCTACGTCATCTATAATCCATTTCACCATGTCGGTGTAGGGGAGTATCTTTGGCCTCACCGCAATGCGATGTAGAAACGAGCATGCAAGTTTAGTTAGGGATGCTTCAGAAGAGCCGCGTCCATCCGCTGTAACTGTAACTTCCATAATTCTTGGCTGTTCGTCCTCTAACAACTGATACATAGCTTCCCACATAGATATCCCTGCGTCCTGACTATAGGTAGTGTCTGTGAACAATGGGGTCATTTCTGACTTCTTAGCCACGGGAGCCTTGCCTTTCTTTCCCATTTCTTCGTGTGTTGCACTCTGCGTGTTCTTCCTAAAAGTTCCAAGCAGAGAGAAAGATATGATAAAAATGATATTGAATGTAGCAATAATCAATAGAAAGACGAAAATAAGGTGCCGGGAGGTTTTTAATTCTGAATCACATCAAAAGATATCAACTTGCATCAAATGGTCCTTTACATTGATCCTAATCGTTTTTAATAAATGACCATTAATAGATCGTTATGCTAAACTTTAATGTTCATAACTTTGCATCGAACATCGGAAAGTACTCTCCTAGAACCATGAGCCCTTCAAATTGCGATAAAAGAGATTTTGCGATTTGCTTTGCAATATCGCAGATCGCTATATTGCAAAAACTATGTTTCATTAAAAACCATCATTACATGTGCTGCTGCGATATGAGATTTGCGAGATGTTATCGCATTTCGCAATATTTACTTTCATTTCATAAAGTAGAACCACGGTATTGGAATTTTCGATGCGATGAGGTTATAAGCTTTATCCTATTTTAATACTAAGTCTCCTTGCAAGATCATGAAGCTTATAACCTCATCGCTTCTCAACAACAGAGTAATTTAATTTAGCTCCTTGCAAGTTTGAATTGAAAAAAGTAATTGGGGCTTCAACTTTATCTTTATTCACTTCGTAAGTATGGCAGCATATGATTTCTCAGAGGTGAATGTATATAGAGTGAAAGGATCGGAAAAAATTGGAATTGTTAGAGATGGGGCATTTATAATTTCTTGTTTTATCAAGCCAAACACTTCATGTTCTGCATGACCCCATTTAAAAAGAGAGTTTTTCTTTATCATGGCTTGGAGAGGTGACACGATTCTTGAGAAGTTAGGGACAAATCTCTTAACAAAATTTATCTGACCAAGGAAAGACTACATTACTTTTTGGTTATGGGGTAAAGATATCTCAGAAATTTCCCTAATCCTATCTGGGTCAATATTGATTCTAGATTTGGACACTATGAACCCAAGAAGTTTTAATTCACTTAATGAAAAAAAGATTTTTTGGGATTAAGCGAGATTCCATATTTTTGACAGCATTGAAAGATCTGTTTTAAGTCTCTGAGATGATTACTATGTTTTTTAGAGTATACTATTATGTCATCTAAGTAAATCACCAATAACTTGTTCACTACTCCTTTAAACGCAATTTCCATGGCCCTTTGAAATGTGGCACCGACATTGATCAACCCAAATGGCATCTTTTGATATGCGTAAGTGTCCCATTTCATTCTAAATGTAGTTTTCAATTGATCATCCGGGTGGATCAAGATTTGATTATACCCTGAAAAGCTGTCTAAAAAGGACATTAACTCAAACCCTGCAACTGATTGTAATATCTATTCCATAGGGGGCAATGGAAAATTATCCTTTTGGAAAGCTTTATTGAGATTTCAAAAGTCAATACAAATCCGAATATCTTTGTTTTTCTTTCTAACTGGGATGAGATTGGAGACCCATCTAGAATGCCTAACGGGGAAGATAATCTTGGCTTTTAATAATTTGTTCAATTTAGATTTAATCTAGCTTTCCGGATTAGGATGTATTTTCCTCAATTTCCACTGAACAGGCTTTTCATCCGAGATCATCGGAATTGTATGTTGTATAATTGAAGTGTCGTAGGTTTTATTATCATCATAATTCTAAGCAAAGACACTCTTTTATTGTTTCAATAATCGAATAAAAGCTAATTTTTCCTCGTATGTTAGGCCAAGACCTAGGTTGATGTTTTGTGGTTTTATGTATGTCCCCAGATTCACTAATTCATATCTTAGAGTTGAAATCTGAAGTTTTGAATTGGTGGACCATTTAAATTTGTCCTTTAAGTCATATAGGTCCTCAAATTTGACTATGGATTTTGGTATAGCATTTTTGTTATTTTCCTGTTCCAGTTGTTTATCAAGTTGATCTTCATCAATTATCTGATTTTTGTAAGAGCCTTCTGAATCGGGGTCATCGTTGAAAACTCTCCAATTGGTAATATTATCAGGAATAGAGGGTCTAAATATTAATTCAATCGAGAATCTGTCTAGGCTATAGTCCTTTGATGGAATAAACTTGGAAGCTACATTAGCAAGGAGATCAGCGCTTGCATTTTGGAGTCTGGGAATGGATGAAATATTAAATGCTATAAAGTGTGAGGTCAGGTCTTGTACTAAAGATCGATAGTGTTTCAAGTGTCCTGACAGACAATATAGTATTTCTTACCTGTTTAATAACAATATCAAAGTCTCCAAATACTTGAGGATATTTGATATTAAGCTCGATTACTTTGTATAACCCTTGAATCAATGCTTCATATTTGGCGGTGTTGTTTGTGCAATCAAATTCAAGCCTACATGCTAACATGGTTTTCTCTCCTTGTGGACTCACTAATATACAACCTGCTCCTACTCCATCTTTGGATTTAGAACCATCAAAAAATAATTTCCAACACAATGTTTTATTTACAAGCTTATCTAAAAAATTGATGCATCTAGAAGTGTCAGTTTGAGAAAAAATTTCTATTTGAGATAAAATGGAGTTTTCCAAGAAAGGTGAAGTATGAGCCTTGAAATTCTGTAAGAATGAATCAACAGAATAGTTCCCAATTATGTTGTTGCTATATGCTACAGGCTCATTCTCTCCTTCTAACTCTATCACTATATAGTTTTGATGTATTTCTCATTCAACCTTGATCTAATTAGGTTTTTCGTTGTAGGGGAGCCACATATGAAACCAGTCAGTTGCGAAGTAACCATGAAGCTTTTCTGACCAATCCCTACTGAGGATTAGTCCATAAAATTCAAGGATGTCTGCGACAAGTATATCAATAACTTGACATACCTTTCAGTTTGACGAATGTCTTATGGTCACTTGATTAAGTTGACCGATGACCTCGACTTGAGACCGATCTAGCCGTACTATTCGTACTGCAGATTTTTGAGGTTGGACATTTAACTTTGCGCAAACTGTCTTAGGTAAAATATTAGATGACGCACCAGAATCAACTAGAAAGTTATGTATATTTTTATTGAATATCTCAAAAGTAAGGAGAAATGGTGTAGTATGGGATTTGGATCTTACTCCAATTAGAGCAATATCAGTTGGATTGACTTTATTTGAAATTCCAGTCAGAGGCTTTCCCATTTCATGGGTAGCTTTTGAAATTATAGCAGCATAGAGAGGCGTCGTAGGTATTGCCTTCAACTCTTTCAAGAGTAATTTCTATTGATGTTTTAGCTTACTGAGCTCGTGAAGAGTAATGTTTGCTTTGGTTTTCTTCATATCTTCAACAATATTGTATCCCATTTCATCTGCTACAATAATCGTTTTGGAGGAAGAGGTCGAATCAGATTGAAATGGGTTTGTTTGAGTAGACTTTGGTGAGGACTTTTTACCTACTATTTTATCCTTCAGAGGTGGAATTGGGCTTTTCTATTTAGTACTGGGTTGTGGAGGATCAAGTTGATTTCTACTTCTAGTAGCAATAGGTAATACCTCTTGATCTTCCTCATCTAGAAGAATGAAATCCCACATTCCTTGTAGTTCTACGACTTCATCATCATCAGTTTGCTCCTCATTTGAAACTTCTTCCTCTTCTCCTTCTGATTCTGCGTTTGTTATAGCATTTGGAGGTTTTGGATCGATTGAATGATTTCTTTTAAAGGGTCTATAAGGTTTCTTGGGAGAGGTTTTTGTTGCTTGTTTCTTTATATCTACCATTTCATTAGACATGGTCTTCAAAACTTTTTGCAACCCTTCCAGGTCGAATCGGTCCTTCGCTTGTTTCTTCTTAGAATCATCTCTAAAAGACACTTTTTTAGACTTCCTTTCTTCTACAACATTTTTCTTTTCTACAACTAGGATACGTTTCTCTACAACAATTGCCTCTTTCATGTTTTTTGCTAATTTTGGCTTGGCAGCTCTATCTACAAAGATAGCTAAATTTGAAGGTAAAGCAGAAATATACCAGTCATTTTCGACCTCATTGCTAGGCTTAGATGCTACTGATATTTTGTTCAATAACTTATTAAAGCAAGAATTGAAGTCCTTGATTGGCTCTTTTGGTTCAGCTTCTAAATTGGAGAGCTCCTTTATTAAGGTTTCCGTAGACCTATCATCCCCAAATTTCATCAAAAACTAATCCTAAAACGTATCCCAATTATTTATGGAGCCAGATGGTAATGAAAAATACCATGATCCTACTGCTCCTTGCAAAGTATAAGGGAATAATCTTACAATTGCGTCCTCTTCTGTTACTCCATTCAAATTGATAGATAGCATGAAATTATTTATGTGCTCCTCAGCTAATTGGCCATTGTTTGGATTGAATTTGGGCAACCATTTCTTAGGATGAGCTAGTAATTGAGATCAAGGTGCAGGCATTGCTACAACTCCTGGATTGGCCCATGGCCTTGGTGATGGATTTCCTGCCATCGTCGGGGTATGAGTAGGAGGAGGTATGGCAGTGGATGGAGGTGGTTGGGTAGAGGAGGATGTTACTCTTGTACCTGTGTGAACCACGACTTGGAGTTTGGGAATGGATGAGTGTTCTTATGATGATATGGATGGGATGGTAGACGAAAATGATGATAGAACCTCACTCTGAGATTCTGCTGGTGTTTTCCTAGCTTTTTTACGACTCAGTAAAGGAAACTCAACTGGTGGGATTCCTAGCTTTTCACTTTGTGCTCTAGTCAGTCATTGAGATGGGGTCAGATGAGAAGTGACACTACCTTGGGAAAACTTAGATTCTTCTTGTGATAATGAAATCCCTTAAAACTTATGAATTAAAGTTTGTAATTCAGGGGGTTTAGAAGGAGAATGATCTAGCTTGTTTGGGATTTCAGTAGTGTGCTCTGTATTTTTCTTTTCAACTTCTGGTTCAGAAATGGAAGATTTGGAATGTGAAAGAGAAGTTGAGGGTGATGGTGACAGAGTTTTACTCTTAGAATGGTGTGAGGATGTATATTTACATGACATTCATAGTCAGGCCCTCCTTCTAGCACCAAATATGTCGAAGGCTCGAAAAATCGGGACTCCAACAAAGGGGATAACCACCCGGTCTGGACCTTAAGATAGCTCCTTTTCCGTTTGGAATAGTGGCTTCGACTAGGGATGATGGGACCAGTTTCCCAATCTATTTATGATGTGTGTGCTAACAGGAGGATGTTTTTCTTTTTGGGGTTGTATGGGGTGAATACTAGTCCTAAATCTAATCTATTTTCTAACTTATCATATGCAATCTATCATAAACAAAGAAAACATCTAACTTTAAACTATCCTAGGAGTATGTTTACTTATGCGATCTAAAATAATTTCTACAAGCGATTAATAATTAATATCATTCAATCACAATAAACAGATAATTCATTTAAAAATGATTGTTTCATATAAAAAGTTAACTGAAACAACATGAGAAATATATCGCATAAGAGTCATTCACATATTCAATATAGAGAGTAAGTCATCACTATACAAAATTGCAATAATGATAACTTAAACATTTAAACTTTCATATATAAATAATTGAAAATGATTTGTTGCTTGACGCATAAGTAAAAAGCATTAGGAGATAAAAATACCATTTGTAATACATCCTACTCATGAGCTGTAGCAATATTGATTTATCCTCAAATCACTTAACATCCACTAAGAATACAAAAGTGCAATTTCAATAGCAAATATTAAACTCATATAGAAAATAAATCTTGTTCCATTAATTTTATCAAAACATCCTCAGTGGGGGTCAAGATGCACATTCTGAAGAATGTTTTTGATAAAATTCTGGACCCCTCTCTAAATGCATGAGAGGGGTTTAAATACTACTCTATGAAATCTAAAAATAAATATTACAAAAATAGATGAGGAGGTTTAAACGACCTACCTCATTTTAAGCAAAAATAAACTAAAACAAAAATAAATTATATCTATGATAAATCCTGCATCTGATTCTTTATATTGCAAATATCCAGCATTTGTTTTAAGAGTGTCGGTTGGCTGACTTCAACTTTTAACTATCCTGCAAATACGGTGTTGGTGAGTGTTGGCACTATCTTCTCGGAAAAAATTAT
Source organism: Pinus tabuliformis (assembly GCA_031772625.1). Classification (NCBI taxonomy): domain Eukaryota; kingdom Viridiplantae; phylum Streptophyta; class Pinopsida; order Pinales; family Pinaceae; genus Pinus; species Pinus tabuliformis. Next base: position 591,054,414 of record CM062814.1, on the reverse strand, counting down.
GAGGCACTTCAGGGTCATCCATTGACTATGTGGTTTTACCAAATACTACCAGTATGTTTCCCAATTTAATTTGTTTACATGTTTAATCTCCTATTCCCTTTCCTCTACTATTTATTTCCACACTATTTGAAGTTGTTGTGCCTTTGGAAGGAAACCTAGAGTGGCCTTTGCTACCAAATTGGCCTTATGCAGATTTTCATTTATGCGTTCAATGACACTGTTTACTGCTACCGCTACATCTTCCATTGCCTGTTTTGCTTCCTTTAGCCGAGAATCCCATTTCGTGAATAAAATTTCCTTGTGCGTTTCATCAATTATGGGCATGTCTACTCTCTTACCTTCTTCAGATTTTTGTCAGTTCAAGAAGCCTGAGACCTTTTTAAAACTTGAGTCATATTCAAGTCGTAATTCTATGACTTGATTTGTAATATTATCGCTCATTTCGCAATGGGAATTCCATTGCGAAATCTTCTAGCATAGTAGTTCTCTCTATTGCAAGAGCTGGGAATTGAGAGTAAGTGCCTCTATGATAAACTCCCCAATTTTGGGATCATCTTTATGCAATTCTATTATACCCTGTAATTGCTCTTCTTTACTAGCCAAACTGCTTTGATGTGCCAATTGCATTTGTTGGAAGTCTTGTTGAAGTTTTGCCAACTATGTTTCCGCTTGTTGATTGATGCTGACTTGTTGTAACTGTTGTTTCAAAAAACAAAATCTTATCTTCTTTTTCTTTAAGTAATAATTGAACCTCTCCTGCCTTATCAATAGTTGCTAAAGCGTAAGCACCTGCTACCTGTGAGAGATAAGTGAGATTTTCCATCAGGTCTGTAGTGGGATCTTTCGAAAGGACATCCAGAGGTTCATCCTCGGGAGCGAGCACAGAATCCAAATTTCATTTCTTTCTTTGACTTCTGACGATAGCTTTATGTTGAAGGCTATAAAACACATCTAGAGGAGGAATTTCCTCTATTCTTAGTACAATCTCAGATGAGGGATCAATAGGAATATGCTCCGCTTCCTGAGTGTTGATAGCCCTTCCTATTACCATCTCCATGGTCATCTCTTTTGGATTAGTTGGTGGCTCTGTGCTCTGTCCTTCTGTGTTAATCATATTATTAAAACTTCCCCATTCCCCTTCTAGATCAATTATTAGTGGCTATGTTTTCTTTGTAAGGGGAGTTGAAGCCTCAGCTTGTTATATTAATGGAGTCTGCCGATCAGTCTCTATTGTAGACTAAGCTGTGTCTTTTATTGACTCCTCTTCCTTACTATGTTCATCCCGGGAATAATTACCAGACTTTCCTACTGATTCTTTTTTTGAAATTGTTTTGTACTTTTCTGCTGAATCCTCACTTATGCTAACACTGGGAGTAGGTTCTATTACTGGTTCAATAAGTAATTAGTCCAATGGGACCTTAGATAACCTTTGTTTTCTGTAATTCTCAAAAGCTTGGAGAGTTTCTTTGTCAAAAATAATTTTTGTTGTATGACGAACCTATTTGAAGGTGTTCTTTTGCAGAAAAAAATCATCAAAGAGATCTTCTTCATGGGAAAATACTTTTATTTTAACCATTGTAGTAAAATTACTTACAACACCAAAGGGATCATACTGCCTTCCCAGGAACTTTGGTAGTTGTAAACATAATACATTATCAAATTATTTGAAAGCATGACCTAAGTCAAGCAATGCAAATGCTCCACATATTACAGGAAATTGGGGCCAAATGGCCTTCTTAGAATCTTTTAGTACCTTGCTCATTCCCCCCACGCTGCAGGTTTGATAGGCTATTTCCCTAGTCATTAGTTTGTCTGGGACGTAATAAGGTAGCACATGGGGTGCAGCAATGCTGCCAAACACTCTGATATAAGTGAACAGTTCTTCCCCAAACCATCTTGCCATGAAGAGAATATCCACCTCAGCATCTTGGGAAAACCTTGGGGCATCTCTGCTATAGATTTTCTTATGGATTGGGAGTATAACTCCATGACAAATTTTGAAGAAATGTGGCATAAAACTTGATTCCCACATGATTTTATGATAAATTTTAATGGGAAGTGGATTTTGTATTGTCCACCTCCATCCCATAATAGGAAATTCAAAAACAAAACAAATAGTGTCCATAACATAGGCGCTCAAAAAGAATGGAGGGTAAACCCTCGAAGCAACACTTCTTTTTCTTCTATATTCTAAAATTGTAGCGGCTAAATTATTTGATAGGATTTGGGCCCAATTCATCATTGTGGCATTGATAGCCGCATCTACTAAGGGTAACCATTCTGATGAAAACTTGTTGATGTTTGGTTTCCCAAACAATCTACATAACATGACAGCAACATAACAGTAAGGAGAATAAAGAGAGCTAGTGGCGTACATACCATTTTTATCCTTTTTCAGTCTTTCCTCATTTTTTGACCCGTGCTTTGTGCATTCTGCCAAGTCTTCATTCTCCTTGGCGAACTTCTCGACAAATTGCTTGTTTTAGCTGGCCTAGGGTTCTGGTAAGTGGTACATACTCCTCAAATTTTTTGGAGTAAATGACCCCATGACTTCTTGGCTCACCGTTTTGAACTCTCTATCAGATATGTTTGCGTCATCTATAATCCATTTCACCATGTCAGTGTAGGGGAGTATCTTTGGCCTCGCCACAATGCGATGTAGAAACAAGCATGCAAGTTTAGTTAGGGATGCTTCTGAAGAGTCGCGTCCATCTACTGTAACTGTAACTTCCATAATTCTTGGTTTTTTGTCCTCTAACAACTAATACATACCTTCCCACATAGATACCCCTGCATCCCGACTACAGGTAGTGTCTGTGAACAATGGGGTCATTTCTAACTTCTCAGCCATGGGAGCATTGCCTTTCTTTCCCATTTCTTCATGTGTTATGCTCTGCGTGTTCTTCCTGAAAGTTGCAAGCAGAGAGAAAGATATGATAAAAATGATATTGAATGCAAGAATAATCAATAGAAAGATGAAAATAAGGTGTTGGGAGGATTTTAATTCTGAATCACATCAAAAGATATCAACTTGCGTCAAATGGTCCTATTGAAGCCCCGAAAATCAGGTCTACAACAAGGGGGATACCCACCCGGTCAGGACTTTGGTTAGCATCTCCTTTTCCATTTGGTATAGTGGGTCCGACTTGGGATATGGGACCAGTTTCCCAATATATGTGTGTGTGTGTTGAGAATTGATATTTCTTTCCTAATGGTTCCTAGGTAAAATTATTTTTATTCTAAATCTAATCTAACAACATGTAATTGTAATCTAATAAACATAAATATCTAATTCTAAACTAACCCGGGATGTAATGTTTCCATTATGTGATCTAAAATGATTTCAAACAATAGTTGGTAATAAAGATCATTCAACTGCTATGAGAAAAGAATTCAATAAAGATAAACCATTTCATATAGAAAGTTAGATGAAACAGTTGTGAAAAACATATCGCATAGTAAGCTACTCATATACTAAGCATAAATAAATAGCCATCACCACACAAAAGTGCCAAATGATAACTCAAGCATTTAAGCATTCATATATAAATAATTGAATTTAAATATCACCATAACACGTAAGCAGAAATAGTTAAGAGATAAAAGTACCATTTATAACTAGTTCTACTCATGAGCTTCAACAATAATGATGTATTTCTTCTTAATCCAACATCCACCAAGAGTACAGAAGTGCAACATCAGTAGTAGATATTAAACGTAGATATCAATAAATCCTATTCCATTCATTCATCAAAACCTCCTCGGAGGGTGCAAAAGTGCATGTTCTGAGGACAAGTTTTTGACAAATTTCTGGACCTTTCTCTAAATGCATGAGAAGTGTTTAAATACTACTAACTAATTCTAAAAATAATTTATTACAAAAATGTAGGATGCGGTTTAAATGACCGTCCTCATTTCACGCAAAAATAAAGCAAAATTAAAACTAAAACTACTAACTAACTATATAGGTATCTGCTCCTTGAAGTCACAAGTGTTCAGCATTTGCTTGAGGAGAGTTGGTTGGCCGACTTCTGATTTTAGCTGTCCTGCAAAAATGGAATCGGTAAGAGCTGGCGCCATCTTCTCGGTAGAATTGATGACACATTTGAGAGTCATGCACTGGCTGTGTGGTTTTACCAAGTACGCCCAGTAAGAATCCCAATTCAACTTGGTTAACCTTTGGATTGACTCTGCCTTTTCTTGAGCCTTCTATCTCCAGCTTGTTTGTAGATGCTGCACATTTGGTAGATATTTACATACCACTTGATGATATATCTGATAAATATCAGTGGTTTCGAGTTTCAGTTTTACTTTCCGTCTTTAGTACTTTTTCCTACAAATTTCCGTGCTTATAGGCGACTGAGCAATTTGAGGCTTCCCATCTCGAGGGGTTTTGCCTGGCGATGCGTGATTAGCGCTAGGCGTTAATTGCGCATCAGAAACTGCTTCTGTTTCTTGATTCGGGCTTCCCTGGTGCGATTTTTGCCTCTTGCTAGAGGATATAAAGCTTAAATTTTGTGGAAAGAATGATTTTATACGTTCTTGGTTCTGAGCTTTAAATTCTCTATACGTGATATCAACATTATCTAGTATCCATTTAACCATGTCCATATACGGGAGAATTTTGGGTCTCGCCGCTATTCTGTGCAAGAATGAACATGCTAGATGTGTAAAAGACACCTCAGAAGACCTCTGTGAGCCTGCAGTGGTCGTTACCTCCATTACCTTGGGATCTTCTTCCTCAAGTAAACTATACATGCCTTCCCAAGTAGTGATATGGGCATCTTTCTTACAGGTGGTGTCTGCGTACAAGGGAGTCATCTCTTTATCTTCAACACTGGGAGCTTTACCCTTCTTTCCCATAATATCTTGAACTTTGCTCTGTATACTTCTCAGTTCTTCACTCCTGCAGTTTACAAATGAGGTGAGAACGATGATAAGAAAAGGTGATGGGAAAGCTTTAAATGCGGAAAATATATAAAATATATCACCTTATGTGAACTGGCTCCTTGATAAGATCAAAACAATATTTCATTAATGATTGCCAACTAACTCATTGATTAACATTAACATGCATAACCGAGCCTTGGTTTATGGAAAAATATTTCTCGAACAACGGGCCGTGCAGATCTGCGATAAGGCAATTTTGTGATTTGCTTCGCAATATCGCAGATCGTAGTATCGCAGATCGCAATATCGCAATATCGCAAATCGTAGTTCCTTTATGTGTGGCAAGCATTCGTCAATGTGTTTTCTGCGAAATGCAATTCGCGAGATGCGCCATCGCATATCGGTGTTTTAAGGCACTTCAGCGTAGGTGATGTTTAAGGCATGCGATGTGATGAGGGTTTTTTGATGCATGATTTCGCATCGCAATTTCGCATTTTAGAATTCCACTTGTGGGAAGGTATCCATTACCCTTTTTGCAATGCGACGTGTTTTAAGGAGTGATTTTATTCTAACTTATCATAAAACTTAAGTCTTTTTAGATTTTTGAGGGTATTCTCCTAAGTTTATGATAGTAAGTTTTATTGAAAAAGGAAATACAAGCATTAATCAATTTTTTTAAATATTTTAATAAGGGTCCCCACTTATTTAGTATTAGTGGTAACACTAAATAAGAAGGGGGGTTGTTGCTGGCCACAACAATTGGTGATTCACTTGGAAGAACCAGTTATCTTTGCTTTTCTTTTGAATTTCTTAAACTTCCAAGATAGAAAATTTTCTAGAAAATAAAACTTTATTATAAAAAGATAAAATACACTATGCTTTTTAGTCATCAATGATAGCTTGTTTCTTCCATGTGAACTTTGTTTATTTACTTCCTAAAGCTGGTTATTGTATCTACATTAGTCACTACTTGGTTTATAAAGATAAAAAAAAAACCTTCTCTGTAAATTAGTTTTAAATATGCTCATTTGTCATAGGTAGAGCCACCGCTACCAGCAGGGGCTTATACCCTCAACAGGGTTACCTGTTACCCAGCAATGATCCTGTATCCCACTTGGAGAAATATACAATTTTCAAAGAGAAATCCATATCTACACCTATTGCTTTCATTTTCTTTTAATCCTTAAAGAATAATGCCTTGGTTTGATAGCCAAATTATGACAGTGCCACTCACTTGATTTATAGTTTTGATGAACAATCTGGCTCGTGATGAGACCCCTTGTTTTTTGATTACAACAATCTTGAGTCATTTCCCTGTTGTGGTATGCAGTTTTGGCAAAGTCAGCAAGCTATAATATCTATGATCATGATAAGTCGACTCGTGATGAGACCTCTTATTCTTTAAGTTTAAAGTGTATCATTGGATTATTCCCTGAAGCTTGTGATTCCTTAGGTGGGGAGGAAGTCATTGTTTCCTTAAGAATAGCTCTGGACGACAATGGTAGAGTTTTTGGAAAGAGATTTTCTATAGAGAATCTTTGTTTTGTTATTGATACCTTTCATTGGATTGATATAAAACAAATTCCCACTAAAGGTATCTTTTTATCAAAATTTACAAGGTTGAAACTAGTAACATATTCAGGGTTATAGCTCTTTGACTGTATCTTTCCATAATAATGACCAAGTTTCTAAATTATTTCTATTTATACAAGTGAAAAAAAACAAAATCTTACAGAAATACTTGTCCTTTTCGTGAATTCTAAATGTAACCGTTTACAACTAGTTTTATTATGAAAGTAAAGAAAAACTAATCTACAAATATAGAAGAACGATGTCCTATGGAAAGTGTTTTTTGAGGATTTGCCCGTTAACAAGTAAAGATTCTCTTTTTCCTGTTAAATCCTGTAACATAAAGGTAGATGGGCCTATGATTTCTGTGATTTGGAAAGGGCCAAGCCACATTCTTTGAAAATTCGTATGTTTTCCCTTATCCTCATGAGCCTTGTCCCACTTTAAAACTAGATCCCTTATCTGAAAATCTTTTCTGGACAGCATGTTTGAGTCAAAAGAAGCTTTTACTAATGCTTGGTGATGAGCATGAGTTATTTTAGCCTGCTCTCTTTGCTCTTCTAGGTTAAGGATTTGCAACTACCTTAGTTGTAAGGAAGAAGTTGGTGTTTCATCAATATATTGAACTAAGGCTAAAGAGGGAATTACTAGATGAGTTGGAAGAACCACTTCTTTCCCATAAACTAAATTAAAGGGAGAAGTGCCAATAGAGGCTTTATGCATTATTCGGCCTACCCATAAATCATATATTAAAGACTTGTGCCAATTCTTATGATTCTGGTCAATGGTTCGCTTAATGATCCTGATCAAATTTTTATTCCTAGATTCAGCTAACCCATTCCCTTGTGGGTAATAATTGGCAGAGTATTTAAGCTTAAAACCTATTTTGAGTGAAAATTCAATCATAGCATTGCTAGAAAAACAAGATGCATTATCAAACATTAAAAAGAGGGTAGACCAAACCTGGTGATTATGAATTGATCTATAAAATCAATGATGTGTTCGGCATTAGCTGTCTTGAGAGGAACTGCTTCTACCCATTTAGTAAAATAGTTTGTAGCTGTAAGGATATACCAATGCTATTTAGAAGAGTGAGGAATGATGTCACCTATTATATCTAATCCCCATTGATTAATAGGTTGTTCAATGTTGACTGGCCGCAAGGGTAATGATGGCTTCTTTTGTCTTCCAACAGCATTTTGACAAACTTGACACTTCCTTACATAGCTATGCGTGTCTTTGAATAATGTGGGCCAGTAATAGCCCGCACGGAGGATTTTATGTGCAGTAGCATCTCTAGCATAATGTCCACCTGCTGGTCCATCATGGAGTTCCTGCAAAACCTTTTCAGCCTTAGATTTCTCAAGACATCTAAGGAGAATAGAATCATAATTCATCCTAAAAAGTACATCATTCACGAGCTGATATTGCTTAGCCTTCAACCTTAAAGCTCTTTTCTTTGTATAATCGAGGTTTGAAGGGGCATATCCATTCTTTAGATAAAATATGATATCAGTGTATAATGAATCAACATCGTTTAGGCTTACCTCGTGCATTTGTATCTCTGTAGATGGTATTTCAGAAATAAGTGCTGCTCCAGCCAGGATTTTGCAGAAGCCTTGACCTTTAACAATATTTGTTGGTTTAATCTCAACGTCATATTCTTGTAATGCGGTAACCCAATTGGATCTTTTCTCACCCACGTCTTTCTGTACTAAAATATTTCTTACCGCCGAAAACGGTACTATGATCTTAGTATAGGTTTTAAGAAAAAAGGGTCTAAAATATTTTATCGCTTTGAAAATAGCATATGCTTGTTTCTCTACATCTGAATAATTTAACTCAGCCCCTTATAGATTTTAACTGAGAAAAGCAATTGGGGCTTTTGCCTTGTCTTGATTTGCTTGAGTGAGTATCGCAGCATATGATATATCAAACACAAATGTATATAAAATAGAAGGATCAGAAAAATTGGGAGTTGCTAAATATGGAGCGTTAACAATCACTTGTTTGATTAAATTGAATGCTTCATATTCGTCTTGGCCCCATTTCAAGATTGAGTTCTTTTTAATCATTGCTTGTAAAGGAGATACGATTCTTGAAAAATATGGAACAAATCTCTTTACAAAGCTAATTTGGCCAAGGAAATATTGCATCGCTTTCTTGTTATGAGGCAAAGGTATTTCGGAAATCTCCTTGATTCTGTTAGGATCGATATGGATTCCAGATTTTGACACTATGAATCCAAGAAGTTTTCCTTCACTTAATGCAAAAAAGGACTTTTTTGGGTTAAGTGAAATTCCATACCTTTGACACCATTGGAAGATCTGTTTTAAATCTCTGATATGATTGCCTCGCTTCTTGGAATACATAGTTATATCATCTAGGTAGATTACTACCAATTTGTTTACTAATCCCTTAAATGCGATGTCCATGGCTCTTTGGAATGTGGCACCAGCATTGATCAGACCAAAAGGCATCTTTTGATAGGCATAAGTACCCCATTTGGTTCTAAATGTGGTCTTTAATTGATCATCGGGATGGATCAAAACTTGGTTATAGCCAGAGAAACCATCCAAGAAAGACATTAATTCTGATCCTGCAATATTTTCTCCATAGGAGGCAAAGGAAAATTATCTTTTTGGCAGGCTTTGTTCAGATTTTGAAGGTCAATGCAAATTCTGATGTCTCCGTTCTTTTTTCTAACGGGAACCATATTGGAAACTCATTGAGAATGTTGTACGGGAAAAATGATTTTGTCTTTCAATAGCTTATTAAGCTTAGATTTGATCTGGTTTTCTAAATTAGGATGGATCTTTCTTAGTTTCTGCTGGACAGGTGTTTCATCGTTTATCATTGGGATAGTATGTTGGATGATAGAAGTGTCATAAGTTTTAAGTTCATTGTAGTTCCAAGCAAAGACACTTTTGTGTTGTTTCACGAGATGAACATATGCTAGTTTTTCTTCAGGAGCTAGGCCAAGGCCTAGGTTGATATTTTGTGGCTTGGTGTCAGTTCCTAGATTTACTAATTCATAGTTCAGAGTTGAACTTTGAAGCTTTGAATTGGTAGATCTTTTGAATTGATCTTTCAGATCATATAGATCTTCTAATTTGACTACTGATTTTGGCATAGCATTATTAGTGCTATCTTGTTGCAATTTTATGTCATGTTGGTCCTCATCAATTATCTGATTAGTATAAGATCTCTCAGATGTGAGGAAGCTTACACTATCAGGATCATCGTTAAAAATTCTCCAATTTGTAATGTTATCAGGAATCGAAGGTCTAAAGATTAATTTGATTGAAAATCTATCGGGGCTAAAGTCTTCTGAGGGAACGAGCTTGGAAGCTACGTTTGCCAAGAGGTCAGCACTAGCATTCTAGATTCTAGGAATTGATGAAATATTAAATGCTATAAAATGTTTAGTCAAATCTTGTACTAAATATTGGTAATGCTTTAAATGACCTAATAGACAATGTATAGTATTTCGTACTTGTCTGATAACAATTTCAAAATCTACGAAGACTTGTAGATATTTTATGTCTAATCCGATTTCTTTGTATAATCCTTGGACTAAAGCCTCGTATTTTGCAGTGTTATTCATGCAATCGAACTCTAGTCTACAAGTTAGCATAGTTTTGTTTCCCTCTGGGCTAACTAATACGCATCCTGTTCCTGCTCCTTCATTAGACTTAGAACCGTAAAAAAATAACTTCCAAAATAAAGATTTATTTACAGGATTATCTATAAAATTAATACATTTAGGGCTATCTATCTAAGAAAAATTTTCTACTTGAGATAAAATAGAATTTTCTAAGTAAGGTGAAGTGTGAGCATTAAAATTTCCTAGGAAAGAATCAACAGAATAGTTTCCATTTATATTATTGTTGTACGCTACCGGTTCATTTTCTCCTTCCAATTCTGTTACTATGTATTTCTGATGTCTTTCTCGCTCAACCTTTATCTGATTTGGCTTACCATTGTAAGGGATTCACATATGCGACCAATCGGTTCCAAAGTATCCATGGAGCTTTTCTGACTAATCCCTACTAAGAATTAAGCCATAGAATTCTAGAATGTCTGCAACTAAAATATCGATAACTTGACATACCTCTGGATTAGATGACAACCTTATGGTAACCCGATTTAATTCGCCGATCACTTCAACTTGTGACCGATCCAGCTGCACTATGCACAACAGATTTTTGAGGCTGAACATTCAACTTTGAGCAAATTGATTTAGGTAAGATGTTGGATGAGGCTCCCGAATCAACTAAATAATTATGCAAATTTTTATTGAAAACTTCATAAGTAAGAAGAAATGGCGGAGTATGAGATCTTGACCTTCCTCCAATCAGAGCGATGTCATTTGGATCAACTTTGTTAATCACAGTATTTGGAGGTCTTCCCATCTCATGGGAAGCTTGCGAGATTACAGCGGCAGGCAGAGGTGCAACTGGTACTATATGCAATTCTTTCAAAAGGAGCTTTTGTTGATGTTTTAACTTGCTTAACTCATAAAAAGTGACATTAGCCCTAGTCTTCTTCATGTCTTATATGATATTATACTCCATTTCATCTGAAACAATTAATGTTTTAGATAGAGTTGGTGAATCTGTTTGGATTGGGCTTATTTGAGTCGCTTTGCATGTCATTTCCCTGGCTGTGACTTTATCCTTAGGCGTTGAGCTTGTGCTCTTTGGCTTAGGAGTAGATTGAGGAGGATCGAATTGATTTTTACTTCGAGTACTAACTAGTGATGCCTCTTGATCCTCTTCATTGGGGAGGATGAAATCCCACATACCTTGTAATTATACAACTTCTTCTTCATTGGTAGGTTCTTCAGTAGCAATTTCCCCTTCTTCTTCTTCTGATTTGGCACTTGTAATAGCATTAGGAGGCTTTGAATCAGTCGAAGGATTTCTTCTATAAGGTTTGTAAGGCTTTTTAGAAGAAGTCTCTGCTACTTGTTTCTTTATATCAACCATTTCATTAGACATGGTTTTCAAAACTTTTTTCAATCCTTATAAATCAAATAGGTCTTTGGGCTATTTTTTCTTTGGATCTTCTTTGAAAAAAACCTTTTTAGATTTACGTTCTTCAATGGCGTTTTTCTTTTCTAGAGCTATGATATGTTTCTCTACTGCTATTGCTTCCTTCATATTGTCAGCTAAAGTTGTTTTGTTAGCTCTATCCACAAAGATTGATATGTTTGATGGTAAGGCGAAGATGTACCATTCACTTTGCACTTCTTCGCTGGGTTTAGAAGCAGTAGGAATTTTGTTCAATAGTTTATTAAAATGCGAGTTAAAATCTTTGACAGGTTCCTTTGACTCAACTCTAAGGTTAGACAGGTCATTGATTAATGTTGTAATGGACCTGTCATCACCAAACTTAGTCAAGAATTATTCTTGGAAGATCTCCCAACTAGTAATAGACCCGGATGGTAATGAGAAATACCATGATCCAGCTGCTCGTTACAACGTGTAAGGCAAAAGCCGAACAAAAACGTCTTCATTAGTGACCCCATTGAGATTTATGGATAACATAAAATTATTTATGTGTTCTTCTGCTAGCATGCCTACTTCAGGATTAAACTTAGGCAACCATTTTTTAGGATGGGCCGGTATTTGACTCAAGGGCATAGGCATTAAGACTGCCCTTGGGTTATTCCATGGCATTTGGGCCATCGTTGAACTGCTAACAGACGAAAGCACACAAGATGATCCCTACGGTTGGGACGATGAGGATATTACAGTTCCAGATGTTTGAGAAGGAGATTTTGAAGTTCCAGTGGTTTGATGGACGATGATTTGAAGTGGAGTGGATGGTTGACATCGCGGTGGGGAAGTTGAGATGGATGATGATGACAAAAGAGTCTCACTATCAGACCCTTTAGGTGATTTCCTTGCTCTCTTCCTTGTAGGTAGAGGTAACTTAATTGGCTCAATACCAAACTTTTCGCTCTTTAATCTGGTGAGAGGATGAGTAGGGTTATATTGCGAAGTCACACTGCCTTGAGATTTATCAGATCTTTAGGGTGATATAGAAAATTGCTAAAGTTTATGAATCAAAGATTCAACTTCAGGAGGTTCAATACTAGATTTCTCTAAAATGTCAGGGTTTGTGGCAGTGATTATTGTTCTTCTGACTTCTTGCTCAAGATTTAAAGATTCTAAGTGTGATGGAGAAGTCGGGGGAGATGGTGAGGGTGATTTACTCACATAATGGTATTTAGATTTAGACTTACTTTCCATTCATAGTTCGGGGCCCTCCTTCTAGCGCCAAATATGTTAAAGCGCTGAAAATCAGGTCTACAACAAGGGGGATACCCACCCGGTCTAGACCTTGGTTAGCAGCTCCTTCTCTGTTTGGTATAGTGGGTTCGACTGGGGATATGGGACCAGTTTCCCAATATATGTGTGTATGTGTTGAGAATTGATATTTATTTCCTAATGGTTCCTAAGTAAAATTCTTTTTATTCTAAATCTAATCTAACAACATGCAATTGTAATCTAATAAACAGAAATATCTAATTCTAAACTAACCCAGGATGTAATCTTTCCGTTATGCAATCTAAAATGATTTCAAACAACAGTTGGTAATAAAGATCATTCAACTACTATGAGAAAAGAATTCAATAAAGATAAACCATTTCATATAAAAAGTTAGATGAAGCAGTTGTGAAAAACATATCGCATAGTAAGCTACTCATATACTAAGCATAAATAAATAGCTATCACCATACAAAAGTTCCAAATGATAACTCAAGTATTTAAGCATTCATATATAAATAACTGAATTTAAATATCACCATAACACATAAGTAGAAATAGTCAAGAGATAAAAGTACCATTTATAACTAGTTCTACTCATGAGCTGCAACAATAATGATCTATTTCTTAATCCAACATCCACCAAGAGTACAGAAGTGCAACATCAGTAGTAGATATTAAATGCAGATATCAATAAATCTTGCTCCATTCATTCATCAAAACCTCCTTGGAGGGTGCAAAAGTGCATGTTCTGAGGACAAGTTTTTGACAAATTTATGGACCCTTCTCTAAATGCATGAGAAGAATTTAAATACTACTAACTAGTTCTAAAAATAATTTATTACAAAAATGTAGGATGCGGTTTAAATGACTGTCCTCATTTCACGCAAAAATAAAGCAAAATTAAAACTAAAACTGAATCTAAAACTAAAACTACTAACTGAATATTTATGTATCTGCTCCTTGAAGTCGCAAGCATTCAGCATTTGCTTGAGGAGAGTTGGCTAGCCGACTTCTGATTTTAGCTATCCTACGAAAACGGAGTCAGTAAGAGCTGGTGCCATCTACTCGGCAGAATTGATGACACACTTGAGAGTCATGCACTGGCTGTGTGGTTTCACCAAGTATGCCTAGTAAGAATCCCAATTCAACTTGGTTAACCTTTGGATTGACTCTGCCTTTTCTTGAGCCTTCTGTCTCCAGCTTGTTTGTAGATGTTGCACATTTGGTAGATATTTACATACCACTTGATGATATATCTGATAAATATCACTGGTTTTGAGTTCCAGTTTTACTTTCCATCTTTAGCACTTTTTCCTACAAATTTCCGCGCTTACAGGCGACTGAGCAATTTGAGGCTTCCCATCTCGAGGGGTTTTGCCTGGCGATGCGCGATTAGCGCTAGGCGCTAATCGCGCATCAGAAACTGCCTCTGTTTCTTGATCCGGGCTTCCCTGGTGTGATTTTCGCCTCTTGCGTGCTTTTGTTAGAGGATATAAAGCTTAAATTTTGTGGAAAGAATGATTTTATACGTTCTTGGTTCTGAGCTTTAAATTCTCTATACGTGATATCAACATTATCTAGTATCCATTTAACCATGTCCATATACAGGAGAATTTTGGGTCTCACCGTTGTTCTGTGCAAGAATGAACATGCTAGATCTGTGATAGACACCTCAGAAGACCCGTGTGAACCTGTAGTGGTCGTTACCTCCATTACCTTGGGATCTTCTTCCTCAAGTAAACTATACATGCCTTCCCAAGTAGTGATACGGAATGGTGTCTGTGTAGTCATCTCTTTATCTTCAGCACTGGGAGCTTTACCCTTCTTTCCCATAATATCTTAACTTTGCTCTGTATACTTCTCAGTTCTTTGCTCCTGCAGTTTTACAAATGAGGTGAGAACGATGATAAGAAAAGGTGACGGGAAAGCTTTAAATGTGGAAAATATATAAAATATATCACCTTACGTGAATTGACTCCTTGATAAGATCAAAACTGTATTTCATTAATGATTTCCAACTAACTCATTGATTAACATTAACGTGCATAACTGGGCCTTGGTTTACGGAAAAAGATTTCTCGAACAATGGGCCGCGCAGATCTGCGATAAGGTGATTTTGCGATTTGCTTCGCAATATTGCAGATCGTAGTATCGCAAATCACAATATCGTAGATCACAGCATCGCAAATTGCAATATCGTAATATCGCAAATCGTAGTTCCTTTACGTGTGGCAATCATTTTTCAATGTGTTTTCTGCGAAATGCTATTCGTGAGATGCGCCATCGCATATCGGTGTTTTAAGGCATGCGATGCGATGAGGGTTTTTCAATGCATGATTTTGCATCACAATTTCGCATTTTAGAATTCCGCTTGTGGGAAGGTATCCATTACCCTTTTGTGATGTGACGTGTTTAAGGAGTGATTTTATTCTAACTTACCATAAAACTTAATTCTTTTTAGATTTTTGAGGGTATTCTCCTAAGTTTATGATAGTAAGTTTTATTGAAAAAGGAAATACAAGCATTAATCAATTTTTTTTAATTTTTGAATAAGGTTCCCCACTTATTTAGTATTAGTCATAACACTAAATAAGAAGGGGGGTTGTTGCTGGCCACAATAGGTCCTTGACACTGATCCTAATCATTTTTAATAAATGGCTACTAATGGACCATTATGCTAAACTTTAATGTTCATAACTTTGCATCGAACATCGAAAAGTACTCTCCTAGAACCCTGAGCCCTTCAAATTGCAATAAAAGCGATTTTGCGATTTGCTGCACAATATCGCAGATCACTATATCGAAAAAACCATATTTCGTTAAAAACCATTGTTACATGCGCTGTTGCGATATGCGATTTGCAAGATGTTATCGCATTTCACAATATTTACCTTTTTTTCATAAAGTAGCGACGTGGTATTGGCATTTGTGATGCGGTGAGGTTATAAGCTTCATGATCTCACATTCTCGCAGATCGCATTTTCAAGAGGTAACTTTTATAAGGGATGTCCGCTATAACCTTTTTCGATGCGAGAATAACCTTTTCTAAAGCAGGTTTTTCAAGGTTTTCCTTAATGTTCGTGACTTTCCGTTTATAAAGTTTTTCTTTGGCTTTATGGTTATATAGCGCTTTTTATAAGAAACTCGTAGTTTGTGAAATTTTATGTGCTAGGAATATGAAAAGGTAAATTTCCATGTTTTAGCAAGTTCCACTTTGACATCTTGTTTTATTCTAAAAAGGAAACAGTTAAATGCTAAGATTTGATTTTTTTTTAGAAGGGTCCCCATTTATTAATGTTATTAATAACACTAATAAAAAGGGGGGTTTGTTGATAGTCACAATAGGTGGATTACCATAATCTTTACTAAATTTCTGAACCAAAATATCATATTTATTTTTTGATATGGATAACATTAATACTTGGGATGTGGAAGCATTTTTAGTTGCAACCATATTGGTATCCGGGTTTGGAAACAAATCTATCAACACTCCAGATGCGGTAGAAGTTTTCAACAGCTTAGAAACTTCCGAGCAGTGAGGACAATATCTTGTAAAATGCTCGTCATTACATATCAAACATGGATAACGAGGTTTCTTTCCCGGATTAGAGGAATCAGATGATTTCTCTTGAGGAGGGTTTTCAGTTTTCTTTTTATTTTTTCCTTTCTTCTTACTTCCTGGTTGCTTTTGATTCTTACCTTTGTCAGATGGCATGGCATGAATCTCGGAAGCAGGAACCTCATATGCATTTATAGTTTGATTCAAAATGGCAAGCGATTGACCAGATGGTTTACTTGCCATTTGCGTGATCGAGGAACCAATCACACCATCGCCGTTATGAGAGTCCCTACTCAATGGTAGAGGTGGAATGGATTGATTTAGGCACGGTGCATGTGGAATTTTGACATAGAGTGTGCCAGATTGCGTGTAAATTAAATCCATGTATTGGGCACGAGCAATCACTTTCTCTTTTGTAACAACTCCACCTTTAGCCACATCCTCAGTGATAGATGGCAATAAGGACTTAATGAACCACTCAGCTAGAAGCTGATCAAGAACATAGCTTTTAACCACTCAACGATGACGACGCCACTCATGAATATGATCTGATATGTGAGTAGAAGTCATTCGTTTAAAGTTGGTCAAAATTTCTGTTCTAGTTTCATATCTGATGGGTAACTGGAAGTGGGTCAAAAAGGTAGTGGCTAAATGGGTGAAATTATTAAAAGAAGCTCTCGGCAATTCAATGTACCACTTAGCAGCCAAACTGGTGAGCATTATTTGGAAAAGACAGAGTATTACCGAGTCATCATTCAAGGAGTTCGAAGAACACCATAAACTAAAAGTCATGACGTGATTTGATGGGTCTTCTCCAGGATTTCCATTAAACTTTGGAATATCAGAAGGCAACTTATGGGGAATTACCGGCCACCATGGTGCATATAAAATTGGATCATTGGTAGGTCGGTTCAAATCTGGTAACTCTAAAGTTGCCACAAATGGCAACTTCCGATTCAAATCGAGTTGAGCATATCTTGGATAAGATGGAATTGCCTGTGCCATGGGCCTTTTCACACCCACATAAGGCGGATATCCTTGATGTGGCGGTGGGGCATATCCGGTATATGGATTAAAACTAGGTTGACCTTGCAATTTTCTGTAACCGGGTTGGGCTTGGTACACATGTTGGCATTATGACACAGGTTTGGCTCGATGACATAAGTGTTGTCCTTGATGACAACTCACTCAAATAGCAGATCATAGTTCAGGCTCTCAAAATGGTAGAAAATGAGATGCCCACAGGTTCCTTTTCACAAAGCCGCAGACATACGCAGGTGCATTGAACAAAAGGTGCGTACATATACGCAGGTGTACCAAACAAAAAGTGCGTACATAAAGTACATGCACTTTCATGCAGAGAAAAGCGTGCACACGTGGGAAATCTTATGGTTGGTCCATGGTATTTAGTCCGACATTGTTGAACCTATGGTTTTGGTCCGTGGTTTTGCATCTAAAGTATTGAACCCAGGTATTGGGACCCTAGTATTGGATCCCTATGGTTTTGGACCATGGTTTGAGTAAGGCCTAGACTATAAAAAGGAAAGGAGATCATTTGGCGTGGTTGTGACTGATGTGTTGAATATCTTGAGAGGAGCAAGATCTGAAATATTGGTGATCGGTTGGTGAATTATAGCTGGAATTGAATCAAGGAGGAACCTGAGCATTACAAGATGGTTAAGATTTACTGATGGGTCGAGATCTCCTTGACGCATGATCAGATCTATAAATCTGATTATCTGGGTTTGATTAAGAAAAGGGATAAATTTTCTATACCCGTAGGTCCGGCACAGTGCAAGTGCGTATACCCACAGGTTCGACATAGAGGAGGCGCGGATATATGCAGGTTTGATGCAGCGCAGGTGCGGATACCCATAGGCTCAACACAGCAGAGGCGCGGATACCCGCAGGCTAAGGAAGTGAATACTGCGTACGTACGCAGGTTTCTATTGGTGAAGTTGCGGACTTTTCTTGAAATATGTTTTAGCTACTTTTGTGTGTTACTGTAGTGTTCAGGGTTCTAAATTGGTGTTTGGTTACTGGTACTGTGTTCTAAAAAGTTGTTGATTAAGTATTTGTACAAGGAAGTTGGTTGATTGCAGATCTATTTTATGTTTGATTGATATTCATGGATCTAGTCTGAAAATTTATGAAACGTGGTCCTTGGAAGATCGTAGAGTTCAGTAGGCCGGTGCCTATGTACTGGTAAACATATCAGCCAGTACAAGAGCTAGGGGGTTGTAGATCCCTTCTAGGAGTAGCTAGAAATTGAGTGAAGGTTGGATCCTTCAGTAGGCTGGCGCCTACGTACTAGTAAATGGATCAGCTAGTACAAGAGCTAAGAAGGTTGTAGCCTTCTGCAGGTAAAAGCCTGTGTACTGGTATAAGACTGCACCAGTACTATTGTAAAAAGAAGTTTCTTATTAAAAGAAGATAGAGACGAATTGCAACAGGTGGTTTTTACCCACATTGGGTTTCCACCTTATATCGTGGTGTTCATGTGTGCTCCTTATGTGTGATGATCTATTTTGTTTTACTGCACCTGTTTACTGTTAATATGGTTATTAATGTTTTGATACACTCATTGAAGATCAATCATAAGTTTACTGGATATACGCTAGTTGCATTAAACACAGTTGCATATATATGCAGGTATCCTTAACTGAAGTAGCGTATATGAATCTGAATATGGAAATGAAAAATTTATTATTGATTTGATAATACTGATTCACCCCCGCCTCTCAGTATTTTTTCCAACAATTGGTATCAGAGCAGGTCCTTTGGTAGAAGCTTGATCACTTGAAGGAGAGCCATGGAATAATGGGAAAGAAAGCACGTCAAAAGAAGAAGACAGCTCAAAGGAACAATGACAACCTGTCATTGAGGGGAAGCAAGTATTTAGATCCTGAATCACCTCATATTGAAGATGAAGCATCAGATAAAATCATAGATCAACAAGATCTACCTAGAAAAAGGGAGAGTGCCCTCAAAGAAGAAATTATCAGCTTAAAAGCTCAGCTAGAGTGTGCCTTCAGAGTTCATCAAATGCTGCAGGAGCTGAATGAAGAACAAGAAAAGAAGATACTCAAACTAAGGCAACAAATGGAACAAGGAAGAAAGTCTGAGGAAAGTTTGAAGAAGCAATGTGTGGAAAAGGAAGAACAACATCAGGTTGAGGTAAATATCTTGAAAGGTAAATTAGAAGAAAAGGATAAACTATTATGATTTCAAGATAGTACTAAGATTTTGGATGATATTCTTAGTAGTCAAAGGTCGCCTGCTATCAAAACTGGTCTTGGTTTTTATGAATCTGCTAAAGGTGAATCTAGCTCACAAGGTGAGGCAAGGAACTCTAATGAGAAATCTAAAATGATCAACAAGGAGATGAGAGGACAATCCCATCAACAACCAAGGAAAGAAATTCCTCAAAGAAAATCTTTTGCTCCTAACTGTGGAAGTGATAGATGATTATTTCCTCCAATGAATAATGTTGAATGTTATGTATGTCATAATCTTGGACATGTCGCAGCCAGATGCAGAAGTAGAATGGTTCAAGACCATCATATAGAAAGATCATCACATTCCAGGTACTTTAAGGGATATTGTTTTGCTTGCAATATGTTTGGTCACAAAGCCATTGACTGTTTTAGGAGGAATATGAAACATATAAGATGTTATGCATGTAACAAGCCTGGACATATAGCAAGAGAATGCAGGAGAAGATTGTGGACACCATACCAAAAGGAGAAAACACCATCACAGTTGAAGATATGGAAGAAAAAGGAAGTACAGCCAGAAAGACGTGGCATAACAGAGTACACAGACATGACAGACTCAGAAGAAGCTGGAAGAGTGGAACATCAGTGTTCTAAATCTCATACGTCGGTTTCATGAAGACAAGTCACATATATACGCAAGTTAGAGGCTACAGAGTCGCGTATATAGACCTCAGAAGAAAAAGGCAACAAAACAAACTCAGGAAATGGTTCGGTCATGGTATATGGTGGTTGGCACAGGCTCAGGGGGAGCATGTACTTCAAATAAAGCATTGTTGGCATTATGGTTAGAAGTCTTTTGTAATGATGATTAATAATACATTTTACTGGTTGATCAATAGAATGGTATTGCAGGTTACAGGACTAGATGTTGATGCTCATGGTGCAGATCATATGATAGTGGCTAATGACTATCATGGTTATAAAGATCTTGCATGTGCTCAGGGAGAGCATGGATGGGTTAGTACATCTTGGCATGTACAAAGGCGGAGCTCAATCAGAAACTTCAGCATGTACTCAGGGGGAGTATGGATAGCAAAAGATATACCAAGAAAGAGAATAACTTGGCCTGCCCTTTGCCCTTGATGTCAAAGGGGGAGAGTGACTTGGTGTGGTGGCTACCATCAAGTCCAAAGGGGGGGATTGTTGGCATTATGACACAGGTTTGGCTCGATGACATAAGTGTTGTCCTTGATGGCAACTCACTCAAATAGCATATTATAGTTCAAGCTCTCAGAATGGTAGAAAATGAGATGCCCGCAGGTTCCCTTTCACAAAGCCGCGGACATATGCAGGTGCATCGAACAAAAGGTGTGTACATATACGCAGGTGTACCAAACAAAAAGTTCATACGTAAAGTACATGCACTTTCATGCAGAGAAAAGCACGCACACATGGGAAATCTTATGGTTGGTCCATGGTATTCAGTTCAACATTGTTGAACCTATGGTTTTGTTCTATGGTTTTGCATCTAAAGTATTGAACCCAGGTATTGGGACCCTAGTATTGGATCCCTATGGTTTTGGACCATGGTTTGAGTAAGGCCTAGACTATAAAAAGGAAAGGAGATCATTTGGTGTGGGTGTGACTGATGTGTTGAATATCTTGAGAGGAGCAAGGTCTGAAATACTAGTGATTAGTTGGTGAATTATAGCTGGACTTGAATCAAGGAGGAACCTGAGCATTACAAGATGGTTAAGATCTACTGATGGGTCGAGATCTCCTTGACACATGATCAGATCTGTAAATCTGATAATCTGGGTCTGATTAAGAAAATGGATAAATTTTCTATACCCACAGGTCCGGCACAGTGCACGTGCGTATACCCGCAGGTTCGACACAGAGGAGGCATGGATATACGTAGGTTTGACACAGCGTAGGCTCGGATACCCGCAGGCTCGACACATCGGAGGGGCGGATAACCCGCAGGTTAAGGAAGTGAATACTGCGTACATACCCAGGTTTCTATTGGTGAAGTTGCAGACTTTTCTTCAAATATGTTTTAGCTACTTTTCTCTATTACTGTGGTGTTCAGGGTTTTGAATTAGTGTCTGGTTACTGGTACTGTGTTCTGAGAAGTTATTGATTCAGTATTTGTACAAGGAAGTTGGTTGATTACAGATCTATTTGATGTTTGATTGATATTCATGGATCCAGTCTGAAAATTTATGAAACGTGGTTCTTGGAAGATCGTAGAGTTCAGTAGGCCGGCGCCTACGTACTGGTAAACATATTGGCCAGTACAAGAGCCAAGGGGTTGTAGCTCCCTTCCAGGAGCAGCTAGAAAATGAGTGAAGGTTGGAGCCTTCAGTAGGCTGGCACCTACGTACTAGTAAATGGATTAGCTAGTACAAGAGCTAAGAACGTTGTAGCCTTCTGCAGGTAAAAGCCTGCGTACTGGTATAAGACTACACCAGTACTATTGTAAAAACAAGTTTCTTATTAAAAGAAGATAGAGACGAATTGCAACAGGTGGTTTTCACCCACATTGGGTTTCCACCTTATATCATGGTGTTCATGTGTGCTCCTTATGTGTGATGATCTGTTCTATTTTACTGCACCTGTTTACTGTTAATATGGTTAATAATGTTTTGATGCACTCATTGAAGATCAATCATAAGTTTACTGGATATACGCTAGTTTCATTAAACATAGTTGCGTATATACGCGGGTATCCTTAACTGAAGTAGCATATATGAATCTGAATATGGAAATGAAAATGTTATCATTGATTTGATAATACTAATTCACCCCCCCCTCTCAATATTATTTCCAACAACACAGGGCCCTGATATGCTTGATATTGTCCTTGCCCAAGCTGAGCTTGAAAAGGAGGCCCATACTGAGGTTGGACATTCTGAAAAGGAGGCTGTTGATACTGCGGCTACCAAGGCTATTGGGGTATCAATTGTGAAGTTTGATATTTCCCCCCAATGCCAATTTGACCAGGCTGAGGATAAACTAAACCAATAGCAACTTGAGTCACTCCAGATAATGGCACACTAACATGAGGTAATTGTATCCTAGAAACAAGCGGTTGTTTCATAATAGCCTGAGAAGTTTGGGTTTGCTGATTCGAAACTTGTGGTTGCGAGGTAGCAGAACTAACTTGTACAGGTTGAGATACAACAGGTTGAGCTTGTATTTGTTGTTCCATAGTGATGACAGGTTGGGTCAAAATAATTAGCTTTGTTTGCATAGGTTGTGTTGGATACACAAGCCTTGGTTGTAATGCCATAGCTGGCTGCCATTGACAGACTCTCATTTCAGATTGACTTGAATACGATGGAACATAATCATAGGGTTGTCCTCCTTGATAGGAAGGATGCAGTGAATAGTAATATTGCTGACCATATGGTGGCAGTCCATTGTTAAGAGGATATACGAGTCTTTGTTCACCAAATTGCCCAGTTTGATACTGGTAAGAAGGATCAAACTGTTGTCCTTGATAAGAAGAACCAGGTAAAATTCTCGATGATGACATGGGTGATGACCATGGAAAAGAAGAAACCCTTGAGTAGATTTCAGAGATAGACTAGTAACCAGTCGGGATGGGCGGCTGTCCATATAAATGTGACTCAAGTGTGGTAGAAAACATCGAAGAAGTAGCAGCAAAGGATTCTGCCGCAGCTGCATTAGATGAAGTAGTCTGGGATGTTTGTGGTTGTTATGCCATGGTTAACTAACCCAAAGTCGACCTAATGAATCAAGTGGTATCTCAGAGGTAGTAGTAGAACGAGGAAGAGATTGAGAATAAAGATACAAACCAAGTCCAAAACGTTGTGGAGTCCTAGGGGTAGAATCTTCCTCAGCTTCTTCCTCTACAACAATTAATCCAGGTGGAAGGATTTCACCGTCAGGTCTGCAAAAAGACTTTTGGTGTTAGAGATGAAGTTTCAGGAACTACAGATGATTGAGGTATTTCAGTAACAACTTCGGAATGTTCAAGGTCGAAGTCCAAATGTTCTGGTAAAAGAAATTTAGTTTCAAGGGAAGGTTGGTGAACAACTTCAGGTTCAGAAATGTCTTCGGTTTCAACTGCTATAGGTTCTATATCAAATTCCAATTGAACTGGTTCAAGTTCTGAAGTAATTTCTAGTTGATTAACTTCAAGTTGTGGATCAAATTCAGTTACTTTTTCACTTTTTTCCATTATAGTGGCCTCAGGTAATTGAGTAACTTCTTCTTGTGTAACATACGTACCAGGAATAGTTGGAGTAACTGGAGGCTCAGTACTAGCTGTGATAGGTGGCTCTAGTAATTCAGGTGAAGTACCAAAAACTCTTAATGTACTAGACTCAGTGTGATGAGTCTACCTTGATTGGATAGGAGTCGCTTCCAGTGGAAAGGGCAGTTTGCTCGTAGCTCTCCTCGAACGATGGAGTGGAGGTTGATCTTCCTCCAGAATTGTTGATTAATTCTATCAACCTAAACTCAACTAAGGAATAACGATGTTATTTGTGGTCAATTAACTTTTACGACACTAGAACATAACTTTGCTTTTTCATTTTTTAAGAGCGAATAAAAAACAAAAAGATGACTCTAGTTGCTTTCGATGTTTAATGAGCCTGAAAGGACAAGTGCTCAGATGAACCTTTTCTTTTAAGGAGTCGAAAAAGAACGAAAGTGTCTGCTTTGGAGATTCTAGACAAGAGGGTTTACCAAACTAATCAAAAAATTGCAATATACACCTTGATGGTAAATGAAAGAGAAATTACCAAGGATTTAACGTACGGTAGTCAGTCTTCCTGAATGATGTGTTCAGTGCATTGCGATCAGTAAGGTGGCAGACTCGGATTTCTAGGGATAAATGATTTCAACCTATTGGGGTCTCCCACTATATACCCGATGGTACAAGGAGCACAAGTCTGTACTAGTACTTATCGAATCAGAGAGGAGGAATCACCCAACCTCAATGAAATCAATAGCCACTAGGTTTTAAGACGCCGGAACATGTCTCTAGCCTAGACCTCTAGATGTTTGCGTTAAGTTTCAATGTGTTATTAGGTTAATTGATGTAAATTTTAGGTTGATCTTGCTTAAAATTTTCCTTTGAGGGTTCACCACGAGATGTTTTTTGAAATTCCTAAGAATGCAAGTAGAATGAGAAGCACTCTTTCCATTTGTTTTCCGCAATGAAAATCTTAGCTATGAGGGATAGAGCATACAAGTACTTTTTGAACAATAAACAAAGAGCACAAACTAATGCAATTCCCTAAACCATTCCTTTTGAACACACAAACTCAAACTCTAAAATGCAAATTGCATGTATTTGCTTTTTCTTTTCAGTTTCTCTTAATGTGAATGATGCAATAAGAAAAACCAATGCACAAATGATTCAGAAACTCTTTTCATAAAAAATTTCGATTTATGACAATCTCTTTTAAAGAGGAAGGAAGACTATTCGACACTTTCAACTTTAAAGAAATGAAGATTTTCGACACTCTAAATGAAAATATGAATCAAATGCACAAATAGATCAATAGATTATTTATGAAGACTTTACGAAACTTCATTTTTGACAAAACAATCGATCAAAACTACCTTTTGACAATGGACTACAAATTATAAAACAAATACATAAAAAAACATCCAACAATCTAGTCTAAATCGGGTTGATATAAGGAAAAACAATTGTTTTCAGAGACAAGACCTCATTTACATCCAACAAGCAATTCAAACTACTGAAATTTGACAAAAGTTTCCAGTTCCTAGATGGGAAAGTTGACCCTAAAGGGATCAGCGCAGGGCACAGTTAGAGACAGTGAGCTGAATTGCACTAATTCTATGCAAAGGGTGCACTGTAGTGCACAGTGTCAGTCACAGAGGTACGTTGATTATAGTAAGACAATTTTATGCTCAACCTTGACTCAATTTTCAGTGAATTTGGACTTGAATTCAATAAATGACAAAAGGTACAGTATGCCAAAGTGTTGTAAGAGATTGATAAGCTACTAATAAGATCGATCCCCAGTGGAGTCACCAATTTGTTTTGGGAAAATTTAGTGTTTCTTCAAATGCCTAACCCTCTAGACCTAGTAGCTAGTCTAGAAACAACAGACAAAGTAATTCGCTGCTTTTCCTATGATTAACAGATAAGAGGAGGAAAAGGAACCAACCTGTAACTTTCACTTGATCCTTCTCTCCTTTGACTAGTTTTGCTGCTCCTTTCCGTACTTAGCTCGCTTGGAAAATACATTCACACAAGCCGAGACAGAAACCCATCAAAGCATACAATAACAATCTATTAATTAAACATATCATAGAATCTAGAATATGATATACATCATATAAACACATGAATGAATAATCTTAGAATTCTTTATTGATAAAAGGAAATATTACAACCCATGAATTTTCATGCTTGATTCAATGTCTTCCTTCCAGTTTCAATTCCTTCTCTCCTCATGAAGCAACAATTTGACATCATTACAATACTCTTACTAATCTCATTCAAACAACGTTTCCTTAGCTCAAGAAATTCCAACCTAGACCAGCCTTTGACTGTTTGGTCAATTTATAGTTGAATGGAGGAGGTTAAGCCATTAATGGCCCTCATGAATTCTCTGCCAAAATTGGGAAGTGGTTCCATGGAGGAAGGGATAACGGATTGAGGTTCATTCATCTCCTTCATCGTCCAAATGCGAGCTCAATCAACCTAGAAACTTCCAAAAGCATCCATTGAATAAGGAATCTAATGGATTCATTTAAAAAATTCGATGAATCTCACTCAGCACAGGTGAAACAAAGGCTAACTGCACTGTAGTGCACCTAACTAGTGCAATTCCTGCATTGCAATGCAGCTTGATAAAGGGCCACCTACACTGATCTCCTTAGGGGCATGTTTTGGATGAATGGTGACATGGAAACTCTTGGGAGGAAAGCATGATGTAGATTTACCTTATTAGGGAATGAAAACAATTGAATTAGGGCTTGATGGACCCTAATAATACGGATTTGGTAGTCGGGATTGATGTGCCCAAATTGACCTATAACACTAAGTCTGTAAACTTATGGATAATTGAAATACAACTACATAGTTCCTTTTTCCATGAAGTTAACCAATTGAAAATTGATTAGATTTTATGATTAGGCATTGATGATGAGGCTTTTGAATTCACTTTCCCAATGGTATTCATCTATCTTCTCTTTTGGGAACTAGATTGTTGTATTTTTTATAATTTATGGACCCATCAACATCGTTTTCCGCTCAATGTCATCATCTATGTGAGACACATACTATTGGCATACATCAGACACTAGAAGGAATTCATGCTTCTCTAAGAACTCCTTGGGCTTAACTAATTTCATTGAAGGTGCAGTTATGGTAAAATTCTTAGTCTAACTTTTGCACAACTTCAAGAAAAAACAAGCATATGTTCCTGAGCACTTTCTTTAGGATTTTATGAACAAAAAATACAATGTATCAAAGCATGTTACATGTAATTAACATTGACTGTTAGAAATTCCTTTTCTCTCTATTTCTAATTTGTTCCTTTAAAAGTACATAGGGTGGTAAACCACCCTTTAGAACATAAGCTAGATAGCAGTAAAGTCAGACACCAACAAGGAATGAGGATGGATTCCTACAAGGCATGGTGTTCCTGGGTTTGTTGCCATCTCAGGAATGAAATTGACCATACTTGTATGCATCTCACTCGGTGCAGGCAATATTGAGCTTGAAGCAACACTGAGCCGTAAGCCATTGGGTGCAAAGAATAGTACATCACACCTTTAAAAAGGGCATCAACACCCCTATGCCTTGTCCTAGAATCACTAAGTCACTGAGCCGATGTGGGGCTATCATTAATGAGGGTCTCTACCCTAGCTCATCGTGAATATAGTGGGCTAGGTGCCCGGGTTAGCCAAACAGGGCTTTGTGTCTTAGCCAAATCTAGAAAATGAAGGCAAGACAACCAACATAAAGTCAGACACCAACATAAAGCTAGACAAACAACAAGTCATACACCAACATAAAGCTAGACAAGTCAGTGGCATAGGATGGTAGGCCAGATAGATAGGCAGGATGGATAAATAGATGATCGGCAAAGGTGTATGATGGAATAAATTCTTGGAAAACTCTCCAAAATGAGATGGCTAATGATTTCTTATAGAACCACCATTGTTTGGGTGAACCCCAATTCAGTACCACTATTTTTTAAAACCAATTAATTTAATGACAAGTGCGCATTGACAACAAAGTTTCCTTAGTTCTATCTTACCATATTTATTTACAATTATTATTGCTAAGGTGTATCTTGGGTATTATTGATTCCTTACTTTTTATCTTAGAAGTTGTTAACTTGCAAGAGAAGTGCTTGGCCAAAGTTATTTTCAATTCCAAAGGTGATTTGTGATTATTTATCCCTCTTGTATTTGGTCAGTGATTATATTTTTATTTATTATAGCTATATTCTTGTGACTTATAGGACCAAGGATACAAGAATTGCATATTTTCTTAACTTTAGAAAAGTTCTAGAATTTTATCTTAATCTTATTTAATGTTTTATCGAACTAATAGGTGTTAACTTGAGTGCTTTCTAGATGGGTATATTATTTCTTTCCATTGGGATAAAATGGTGTTTGAAGATTTATGAGAAGCTAATGGGCATATCGACATAATAATGTAACTTTATTAGCACTTGACAAGTTGTATTAGCATATACGATGCATGAAAATTCACAAGTTCCAAATGAACAACATATGGATAATAAATATATAGCTTCTTCTTTATGTAGTAAGGAATTTGAAGGTAATTGATAAGGCCATCATTTTGGCATTATTGGTTGGGAACTATCAATAATAACATATCTTTTTTGGTTCTTAGTTTATTTTAGCTAGCATTTTCCTTTTATTTACTGTGATGTGTTTATATTTAATTTTTTCTACGATTTGGTTTGTTTCAAAAAGGATGTTTCTTTAGAATAGACATGAATATAATTAGAGATAAGTAATGTATATTTTTTATCTTTGTTAAAAATCCCCAAAAAACTAATAGGGTATAAAAATCAAAAGAGAAAAAGGGGTACACTTAGCCTAATAAATTGACTCCTATGTCTAGCTCTTTCACAAAATAGAAATCGAAATCTTCTGTTGAGGGCCTTGAGTTTTTGCAAGCCTATCCCATTCTACAGGAATGGATATTTTTCCTTCAAGATAAGATAAAATATAAGTTCATTTTTTAAGAGTTTATCTTCCACGACTCTCTTGAAATACCTTAAAGAAAAGAGGATAATTTTAACAAAGTAATGTCACACAAAAACCTTGTTAAGGATGAGCCATCTATTTTTGAATTACCAATTAGAGAATCATAAGAGGAAAACAAGATAATGAATATACTACACTTAGCCATGCCTAACTTATCTGGGTTATCTAAAGAAGATTTGGACACCTTCCTCCTCAATTTTGGCATTCTCTGTAGAAGTTATGACTATGTGTTTTATGCCAAAAATTTGAAACCTTGTCTTTCTATGCTCAAAAGTACTACATTACGATGGTTCATGGGTCTTAGTCAAGATAGTATCTACACTTGGCTAGATATGAAGAAAGGATTAATAGAAAAATATCAAGATAATGCAAGGAAAGGATCATAGGGAAGATATCTTTAGGATGACTCATAATGAAGATGAAATATTAGGATATTATGTTGAATGGTTCAATTATATCCTACAATGGGGAAAGATATGAATACTTCATTGAATATACACTACATGTATCGCTACTATGTGAGATGTGTTATGATTGTATCAAACTCCAAAACTTGATGGGAGGAGCTAATGCATCCCAACAACCTTATGAATGAATTGTTAAGTTATGCAAAAGATATAGTAGAGGAACATTAGGGATTGGGAAAGGTCCAATGAATATATTGGTGAATGTTATAAAAATGTTGTTTTAGAGTTAACATAATGAAAATTTGGAACTTTCTAGAAAATTCCAAGAATGATATACTCAGCTCACAAAATCATAAATTTGATGTGCTAAAATTAAATGGGAATAAGGAAGGAGCATATTTGGATTTGGAAATATTTTACCCAAAGTGAAATAGAAATCACCCATTGGGGGAATTCCCATTAGACCACATTAATCTTTTTGGGATTTGTATCTAGGAAAATGCCATAGGTAATTTTCTATCCTTTCCTATCTTAAAAAGTGTGTATCAGGAAGCTAATGAACCTAATTAATTATGCTATATCTCTCATAATTTTCCATGGCAACCTAAGCCTTAACGTATGATCCTTGATTAGTCTAAATGTTATAACTCATATTGGTATAACCCTTCTATGTAATACTCTTCTTTGTAGTGGGATTCATTTACCCAATAATAAATGCATCCCTCACCCCAAAAGTAGCTTTGGTTGTAGGGATGGAGGAATTCATCCCTTAGAGGTCTTCAACAAGCCTTATTGTAGCCACCATTGCCACTTTTTCCTTATCAGCCAATGAAACCAACCACATCAACCCATGATGTGTTTAATGAATAAATCCATCACTAATGGTAGAGTGACCAGATGGTTGTTGATATTACAAGAATTTGATGAATCATCATGGATAGGCTAGGAAAAAACAATGTGGTGGCATATTTCCTCTCTAAAATTACCACAAATGAAAATGTAGCACTAGAGGAAGACACTTTTCCTAAGAAGCATGTTTTTGAAATATGTATTAACTCCTCATGGTTTATAGATATCTCTAACTATATGTTTGCAAGGAAGATTCCACCACACATATCCTTGAAGGCATGATAAAGAGTTATTAAGAAAAGATAGGTATTCATGGAGTGAGTTATGCCTCTTGTATATAGGGATAGATCCTATTATCCGATGGTGTCTAAAAAGGGATGAAGTCCATTATATATTGAAAGCTTTTCATGATGACCTTTGTGAAGGCCACTTCGTAAATAAAAGGATTGGCTATAAAGTACTCCATTAAGGGTACTATTGTCCCACTATATTTTGAGATGGAAAATAGTATGTGAAAATATGTGAAAGTTTCCAACACATGGGAAGACTTGCTTAATCATATGAGATGCCATTGTAGAAATAATTGGTGGTTGAACCCTTTGAGAAAGGGGCTCTTAATTTCATTAGACCTATCGACCCTCTATCTCGATGAAACTCCTACATATTGGTATGCATAGATGGATGGAATAAAAATCACTCCAAGACACAATAGAACAAGTATTGATAGAATACCTCCATGGTGAAATATTTGTCATTTATGGGGTTTCTAGAGAATCAACACTAATAGAAGGATGCCACATTTCACTTCAAGAATCATCTAGGACATCATGGGAACCTATAGGATCAAA
The DNA here is from genome assembly GCA_031772625.1 of Pinus tabuliformis. Classification (NCBI taxonomy): domain Eukaryota; kingdom Viridiplantae; phylum Streptophyta; class Pinopsida; order Pinales; family Pinaceae; genus Pinus; species Pinus tabuliformis. The sequence goes on along the minus strand of CM062814.1, from coordinate 591,023,529 downwards.
CATAGGGTGACAACACCATATCATCCTTAGACCAATGGGTAAGTAGAAGGGACAAATAAGATCAATGAGGCCATATTGAAAAATATTGTTAAGCTACACCTTAAAGACTAGGAAAATAAACTCCCCAAAGTATTATGGGCCTACTGAACTACATCAAAAAGGACCAATGGTCGTACTCCATATGAATTAGTGTATGGAAAGAGAGCTCTTGACCAATAAAAACATAAGTGAAAACCCTAAGAATTGTAGTACAACATAGCATGGACTTATTTGAGGCACAATGACAACAACGTCTTTAGATTAGTGAGTTAGATGAAATTTTTCAAGTCACTCTACACCAAATAAATGTTTCTCAACAATACAGGGCTCAACAGCATGATAAGTTCATAAAGAAGGAAATGATCAAATTTATGGATTGGACCTTGCTATTTGATTCAAGGTTCAATGAATTCAAAGTAAAATTCTAGACTTGATGGCATAGTCCATATGAGATTGACATTGTTGGCATTATCCCTAATGTGTTGTCCTTTATGGAAAACTACTTGATAAAGATGTCGACATTGTGATAACAGGATGATTATGGAGACCAATACAAATGTTATAGGTGATATGGACAAAGGAATTTCAGTTCAAAGATAGATGAATGATAAAAGAAAAGCTTGGGAAAGTATACGCGGTTCCTACAAAGTAAGGTCACGTACATATGTACGTATTATGAGGAAAAGTCACGTACAGAATCCACACCATGGCAATTTGGATGCTAGGGGTCTTTACCATGGTATTGGCCCATAGTAATGGGTGCAACAATGGTTATTTCCTCCCATCAAAGAATACCAACAACATTACTAATGGATTGTCCTAAGGTATTGACTAAGGCTAAAGCTATATAAAGATATGGAGATCAAGGTGTGTGTGGGCAAGTATTGGGTTGTTTATGAATGATTTGATCTGAAATAGGTCTGCAACAAGGAGTAAGGGGAAGAATCATATATGAAATATCTAAAATATGTTGACATATATGATTGATTGATTTAGTTGTTGCAAATGTTTAAATAGCTAATATTGATGAAACATTGATACTATGATCTAAATGATTTATTCAGAAGTCTGTAGTATTGACAGGAGAGGTTGCAGAAAGTGAAATTGTGCCTGCAGCGGTTTTTTTTTTCTTATTTATTTTTCCATATCTTTATGTAGGAATGTTTTGGAATAGTCACATACATATGTGGATCCATCTCTGTAGGGTCACATATATATTTTGTGAAATAATCTTTAGTATGTATAGATATATACGCAAGTGTTATGCATGGTAAGAACGTACATATGCTAATATTACTTGTGGAAGCCACGTATACAAAATAGGGTTTGATATGATGATCTATGTTTACTATTGATGGTGTCTAATTTAATTACTGTGGTTTGTTGATGATGTCTCTATCATGACGATCTATGTCTGACAATGAAAGTCGAGGTGAATTGGTTAAATAGATCAGTTCTGATGGTAAATAAGTATGATATGTAATTGGTTGAGAAATGTGTGATTAGTTCAGTGATATGTAACTGGTCAAATAATCTATGTATGGTTCAGTAATTAATGCTTTAGTGTTCAATATTAATATATTTGTACGCATGTTTTATATAGATAAAACACGTATATACACAAGTCTTATTTAGTATAGTCGCATACAAAATTTGATATTTATTGGGTTTTGCATTCAATGACTTGATGCTTCATAATTTCAGTTGATTTGCAGTGTGACAGTGTCTCAAATTTATTGCTTCAGTTTGTTTGGGTTTATGGTTGATATGGGTCCAATTTAAATAAATGATGAAAGGTGACCTACAAACTGTGTGATGATTATTTAAATGTGGATCCAGTCTAAAATATTATGAAAATTGGTCCACAAGGAGCTAAGGGTTGCATCCTTCAGAAAGGGGGTAGGATATCCCTTCCGAGAGGAGTCAGTAAACAAGATCAGAGGGTTGTAGCTCCCTTCCAGTGGGTGCTGGAGAATGAGAGAAGGATGTAGCATTCTGTAGGTGGCTGCCCACATACTGTCAAGAGTCTACATTAGTACAAATGTAATATTTTTATTTATATCATAAGAAATAAAAAAAAGACAGCAACAATGGTGGTTTTCTCCCACATTGGGTTTCCACCTATAATCTTGGTGTTCTATGTGTATTTGTTATGATTTGTTTATGTTCTTTACTGCATACTATAAAGTAATTAATCTACTTATACAATGATTAAATTTAATCATCTGATAGAAAACATGAAAAATCAGTAAACTAGATATACATCGGTTTCCTTCTCTGAATTAGTGTACATATGTAGCTTTCTTTAATAATAGTAGCATACATATTTAAAAATATTAATTTTAGAAGTTTGAATTTAAAATACTTTTTCACCCCCCCTCTCAGTATTTTTCCCAAAAATTGGTATCAGAGCAGGTCCCTCAGAAGAATCTTGATTGCTTAAAGGGAGATCCATCAAGATGAGCAGTCAAGAAGGAGTATCTTCTATCAGGCCACCTTTGTTTAACGGAGCTAACTTTGTATTTTGGAAAGTTGGAATGAGATCATATTTGTAGTCATTTAGAGCTGATGTATGGGAAATCATTGAAGGAGGTTATCAATACCCATCCTCCATTCTCGCAGATGATGTAGGGAATAAATAGTATGAGACCAATGAAAAGGCAGTCAATGCTCTATTAGGAAGCTTAGAAAAATCAGAATTTGTGAAAGTGATGCAACTGAATACCGCAAAATATACATGCGACAAGGTTATCCAAAGCTATGAAGGTGACACTAAGGTAAAAGGTGCTAAACTTCAAATGTTTAGAATTGAATATGAGGCTCTCAAAATGCATAATGATGAAACTATTGCAAGTTTTTTCCTCAGAGTGGATGAGATCATTAACTCAACGAAAAATATTTGTGATGAAATAAAATATTCTACTATTTTTGAGAAAATTCTAATATCACTAACCTCAAAGTTCAATTCCAAAGTCTCGACCATTGAAGAAATGCAAGATTTGAAGAATCTTACTATTGAACAACTCCATGGGATTTTAACAACTTATGAAATGAGAAAAGGGGTTCCATCAAATATCAGAGAAGCAACATTCAAAGCTACATAACAAAGGAAGGAAAAGGAATAGCTTAAGGAAACATGTTACATTTCAGATGAAGAAGAAGCGAATTTCATGAAGAAACTTCAAGTAGGAACTGGTAGGTTTAGAGGTAAGCTTCCTTTCAAATGTTTTTCCTATGGAAGGGTTGGTCACTATGCTGCTAAATGTCCTTATAAATAAAATCATGATAAAGGGAAGAATTCTCCAAAAGTGAATGTTAAAAGAAGGTTTGAAAACAAGAAAAAATTTCCTACTCACGAAGAGAGTGAATATTCTTCCAATAATGAGGATGTTGAATCTAATCAAGATTTTCAATTTCTTATGGCATTTGAAGAAAAAGGTGTAGATGAATTTGATGATGTTTTTATGGATGCTCTATAAGAAAAGGAAATATGCATGTATAAGGAAAATACTCTTGTTGATTAAATAACTCAGCTTATTTTTTTTCTAGAAGAAGCTAAATTAGTTGAAGAATTTTTGAAGAAATAAGTTCTAGAGAAGGACAGGCATTGTGAAAATTTAGAACTTAAAATAATGGGTCTAAGAAAGGAACTTGAGAAAACAAGGGTTCTAAATCTTAGATTTGCTAAAGTATACGAGACTTTAGAAGAAATCATTGAAGTGCAACCCTCTCCTCTAATCAAGATAGGTCTTGGATAAAATTCAAATGGTGAATCATCAAAAACTATAAAATCATTTGAAATAGGTACAAGAAGCTATGTCAATGCAGTAAAAGGAATTAGTCATCATAATTATAGTTCTCAACAAAACAATGAAGGATCAAATACCTCTCAAGCCAAAAAACCTTACCATAATTAATGGGCAAGCTAATAAAGAAGGTGTTATACTCCCATGTATTCCTACTTCAGTGGTCAATGCTTCACTTGTCACAATTTTTGTCACAAAGTTGTTCAAAATGTTTCTTATAAACTATTATGACTAGAAAAGTAAGAAAACAAAAGAATGAGATCGGGTCAAAGAAATATTCTTATAATGTTTTCTCACCTATTCAATATGAAATTGAATTTTCTCTTTGCAATAACTTTGGTCATAAAGAAACTAAATGCAGAAGTAGAATGGGACCATCTTACTAGCATGAATAGAAGATAATAACACCCAAGGTATGGAAAAAGAAAATTACAGACTCTGAAAATTGTGGTCTAGCTTTGTATGTAGGAGATCAAGAAAATATGTGGTACATTGACAGTGGATGTTCGAAGCATATGACAGGTGACAAAGATAAGTTTATTTCTTTTAATGAAATAAAGAAAGAAAAGAATGTAACTTTTGGTAATAACTCACATGTTGCTATCAAAGGGAAAGGAACCGTGTTGTTAAAGAAAAAGGTCAAGGATGGAAATGTTTTATTTGTTGATGGATTAAGACATAACTTGTTAAGTGTTAGTCAAATGTGTGACCAAGGGCATGAAGTTGTTTTCAGATCAAAGAATTATGTGGTAAGAAATCTGGACATAGGTAAGATCATAATAAAGGGAACAAGAACTCTAGGCAATATCTATGTCTTGGAAGGTGGCCAAGAACATTGTTACTTAAGAAAATCTGAACAAATATGATTTTGGAACAAAAGGTTGGGACACCTTATATTTTCTCAATTATATAAATCAAGTAGAATGGGATTAGTTCATGACTTCCCCAACATATCTCCACCTCAAAATAACATTGCAAATCATGTCAATTTGGTAAGAAAACTAGAGTTCAATTTAATGCTAAATATTGAACTTCAAGTAAGCCACTTGAACTTATTCATATTGATTTGTGTGGTTCTATGAGAAATAATTATCATCGTGGTGAACAATACTTCATATTATTCATTGATGATTTTACAAGATTGTGATTCATTAGCTTACTAAAACATAAATATGATGCATTTGATAAATTTAAAATATTCAAGGATATGGTATAAAATGAGTTAGATTTGAAAATCAAATGTCTTAGATCTCATAGAGGAGGAGAGTTTATATCAGATTATTTTTTCAATTTTTGTGAACAACATGGCATCAAAAGATAGTTTTCTATAGCTAAGACTCTTGAAAAAAATGGTGTAGTAGAAAGAATGAACATAACAATCCAACAAATGGCACGTGTCATGCTTGATGAGTCAGGAACACCTCATACCTTTTGGGGGTAAGTAACGAATACAACTGTGAATATACTTAGCAAATCTCATGTTCGAGTAAACAGTGATAAAACTCCATATGAACTATGGTTTGGTAAGCCTATAACTATAAAAAACTTTAGATTTTTCTGAAGCAAATGTCACATAAAGAAAAATGATGATAATCTTGGAAATTTTGAATCTAGAGTTGATGGCGTAACCCTTATTGGATACTCTTCTACAAGAAAGGGATATTAATGCTATAATAAAAGGCTTCAAAATATTGTTGAATGCATAAATGTTGTGATTGATGAAGTATCCATTGGTACCAAAAGAGAAGCACCGGTAGATGACAAACCACTCCCTACTACAAGCAAAAAGGTTGTAGGAGAAGGAAATAGAGAAGCATGAGAAGAAGGAATGAAAATATAGATACATAATAAAGGACTCCTTCAAGGTATGTTTAGAAAAGTCATCCCGAATCTCAAATTATAAGTGAAAAGGAAGAAGGAATACAAAATAGAAGAACTCTTGTTGGAACTTCTAGTTACTTAGCCTTACTATCCACAATTGAACCTAAAAATGTGAATCAAGCAAGCAAAATTGAATGTTAGGTTAAAGAAATGCATGAAGAACTTGATTAAATAGAAAATAACCATACATGGGAATTAGTACCAAGGCCTCATGATAAAAATATTATTGGTAGAAAATGGTTTTTCAAGAACAAACTGAATGAAAGTGGAGAAGCAATTCAAAACAAAGCAAGACTTGTATGCAAATGTTATCCTCAATAGGAAGGGATAGACTTTGACAAAACATTTTCACCTGTAGCTAGAATTGAATCCATAAGAATGTTCCTTGTATTTTCAATCTTTTATAACTTTAAAATATATCAAATGGATGCTAAATCTGTATTTTTAAATGGGGATCTAGAAGAAGAAGTTTATATTGAACAACTTGAAGGGTTTATTCTAGGCAATGATAAAAATCATGTTTGAAAACTTAAGAAGGCATTGTATGGGTTAAACCAAGATCCTCACGCATGGTATTATCATCTTGACAAGTATCCTTAGGAGTAAGGCTTCACAAAACGGTCTGTTGATAGAAACCTATACATCAAATTTGATGCAGACAAAGTTTTGATAGTTGTTGTTTATGTAGATGATATCATATTTAGAAGTATTGTACAATCTATGAGTCAAGAATTTGATTTATTTATGAAACAAGAATTTGAGATGTCTCTACTTGGTGAACTAACATACTTCCTTGGTCTTCAAGTGTAACAAACTAAGAATGGTATCTTTATTTCTCAAACCAAGTACCTCAAACAGATTTTGAAGAAATATGGAATGGAAAAATGCAAGTCAGTATGCACACCAATTGTAATAGGATGAAATCTTAGGGAGAATGATGATTCTCCTTCAGTCAATCAACTAGAATATAGATCTATGATTGGAATATTTCTCTACCTTAAAGGTACAAGACCAGAAAATATGCATGAAATTTTAATTGTTGGACAATTTCAGGAAAATCCTGAGGAAACTCATATCCAAATAATTAAGAGAATATTCAAGTATCTACAAGGAACTCAAGATTTTAGTCTATGGTATCCAAAAAACATAGATTTTTCACTTCATGCTTACACAAATGGAGATTGGGCAGGTAATATTGATTATCTAAACATTACAAGACATTCAAGTCTCTTATCCTCAACCCATACCTATTCTCTGTGACAATACTAGTGCCATAAGTATCTCTAAAAATCTTGTCATTACTCAAAAACCAAGCACATTCGAATAAAATATCATTTTCTAAGAGAGCATGTGCTTTAATAGAAGTTAAAACTAGAGTATGTTCCTTCAGAGGTGTAACACCATCCTCCCATATCTACCCAAGCAACCAGCCAACCATGGTAAACATTCGATGATAGGCCACTATGATATGATTCTACCTCCTGAGTCACATTAAGGAAGTGGAACCAACAAAACCACACCATACAAACATCTAACATCATCAACAGAACCCTCAAAGGATAAGTCAGCCACTCAGACAACATGTCCCTAGGTCCGACTATTGTTTTAGGTCTCTTGGGCCATAGACGCTCTCATGCTATAGGCAATGGAGCAACCAAAAACCTAAAGTCACTCTCACGAGCCTACCTGCCAGCGACTATGGACTGAAATTGTTAGTGCTATGCCAACGACTCTTGGATTTGAGCCACTTTTCAAGCCTAGAGCCTAGGTCACTGCCCAGAACTGATCCATCTCTTCAATTCAATAAAGTAACAGGGAAATGAAAGTACTAAAGAAAATACTTGTTCAAGACCTTGACTGGATCCCTAATATCCATGAGAGGCATTTCGTCAAACATATCATCGACATCTAATCTACAGGTGTAAATAACAGAGTTAAGTGTAGGGATCTCATACTTATCTAAAAATCACTATGAACCATTTTTCCCTCATGCCATTTGCTGCATTATCATTTATTAGGTCATAGACATGCTATCCATTCACGTACAAGTAAACACATGTTGAAATCAATACATAACTACTGTCACAAAACGTGCATATAACCAACATAATAGGAACATAAATACAATAAACATATCAACCATTAAATCCATAAATACATCCATACCTTTACACATGAAAACAAAGGGAATGGATTTCTCATTAATGAATGCAATGAACCAACTAGAGATGGTACTACCACATTCCACCTGAACGTAGAATGTGTTAGTGTCAGTGTCTTCACACTGCCATCAATGATCAAAATTACTATTTTGCATTTCATACTAGGAGTCCCATTCTGATGAGGTTTCATTCCATTAGGTCATGGATCTACTGATGATAGGGTTTATTTCAATTTTTTCCCTCATGATATGTACTTGCTGACCTCCTTTCATATCTTTCAGTCATGATTCATGCTCATTTTCAGTTAATTTCATCAATTACATAAGGTTTCAGTCTCATTAGGTCTTAGGGTTTCCACCATGGTCAAAATTCAATGATTATTGCTAATAATGGTCAGCAAAGACATGAGGAGGACAGTAATGATCGGAAAAGTCATAATTTGTTAATTTGTAAGCTTAATGAAGTTCTCGCCTCAAAACTAGTTTTGAGGTAAAAACAGAGCATTTGTGTTTTATTTTTAAAATTTCATGTAATTTTATTGTTCTCATATGTAATAATGGTCTCATGCTACTCCTGGATATCTGGAAATGTTGCCAAAGTACTGCCACTACAAAAATTCAAAGAGTTTAAGCATCAGTCCACCTATCAAAGCAAAGAAACCAAGCATCAAAAAATAGAGTATTGGAAAAAGCAAATAGACATTATAAAAGTGGGTTTTTACCATGAAAAATAAAAAGTGCATGCTATAAAAAGCCATCTCTCTATTTATCATTTCATTGTCTTAGTGTTGAAATTCAAAATGCCAAAAGGAGAGCTAAGAGTCGAGTTCAAGCAAATTTGGGCAAACACAAGTAAATTGCTGCGTTTTTGGACAAAATTGACCAGCGCTGCGCTTTTCAGGAGGGCGTTGCATTTCTGAGTTGGCGTTGCACACCTGACAGCATTTCCCTGTGCATTTTTACACTAGCACTATGCTTTCAAAGTGGTACTGCGCACCTATGTGAAGCGCTGTGCTTCTGCCCAGCCAAGCTCCAAATTGCCCAAAACGTTCTTCAGTTGCCAATTCACCTCAAAATCTTTAGTTTCTCTCTCTAACAAGTAAGTACATTAATCCCATCTTATGTGTTAGGGTTTGGTTTGCTAAGATTGGTGTTTTGTGTTCTTAAATCTAAAACCCTAGCCTCTAGGGTGAAACCCTAGTTTTTCTCATTTCACTAGTGTCCACATACCATATCCCCTAAATCCCATTCCCCTCATACATTTTCCCTAAATCCTACACTCCCCATACCCTATCCATATCCCTAAACCCTACTCATATCCCTAAACCCTTACTCCCATCCCTAAACTCTATTCACACATACATTTTCACACTCTCTTTTCCATACACTCTGCCCATTCCATTCCTCCATCCTGTTTCCACACTATTATCCACAAAACAACCATATACAACCACATTTTGCAAAACCAAAGGAGAAAAATGGAAAGAGACAGTGATTATGAATATGAGCAAGAGACATTCAGTGACAGCTCCAGGGAGAGAAACATACAGTAAAGGAAGCCTCATAAAGGAGGAAATATTATCAGAGAAGAGCCTACTAGTTTGAGGGAGTTACTAGCTTGTCCGCTTGCCATTTCTTGCTTTAAACACCAGGCATGCTTTGATTTTTGTGAAATGATAGAAAGAGTCGGATTTCATCATGAGTTGGCTAGGCTACTTGTGAGTCATTTGCGTAGTAATGAAGTAACCCTTGCCAGAATAACATTCACCATATCACCAGCTGCCATCTCAGAGGCTACTGGAATTCCAGATGTGGGTGAAAATTGCTACAAAGTTCAGGATATTGATGAGGATTACTATGAGCCTTACATCAAGGCTAGATACAAAGATAAATTGAAGAGAGTATTCGCCTTCAAGTTTTTGGAAAACAAGTATGCTCCATTGATGAAAATCATTATCAAGTACTTCACTTGTGAAGGTAGGTTCTCTCGGTTGTATGCCTACCACATTATACTTCTCATGCATTTCACTAGAGTAAAGATGATGAATATCCATTACTTCATGTTTAGAAACATTGAGAAGATGGCACATATTGTATAGAGGAAGCCATACCCCCAGCAATTGAATAGCATTTACCATTAGTCTTTGATAAAAACCATTGTTCTACATCAGCTGAACCTTCTTAACATGCCATGGGAGACTTTCATTTCTCATGAGATGTTCAAAGGCCCACAAATATTTTCATCAGTACATCATGAAGAAGGTGGACCTTCAAGCCATGAAAAAGTTAAGAGATTGAAACTGTTGGAGTGCTAGCATTTGTAACATATAAGAGGGGTGCTAGGAAACTTTTTGTAGCTGCTAGGAAAGTATTATCTCCACAAGGTGTGGAAGGGGTCTTGCCTTCATCATTAGGCCACAGGAAAATGCTATCTCCACAAGGTGTAGAAGGGGCTTTGCCTTCTTCTTCAAAAAAATAGGTGCAGGTTGAGGAGAAAAGCAAGGGAAAAAGTGAGGGCAAGAAAAAGGTTAAAGAAAAGGATCTTAGTGATGAGAAAGAGAGAGATTTCAATCTTGTTGAGCATGAGGAGCCACAAAAACACTTCACTCATCACGAAGTTGACATTATTGATTTAGAAGCTCAGGATCCAAAGACTGTTAAGGACATGATCATAAAGGAAAAAGAAGCTGAAATACAAGCCTTGTCAGATAACTTAGAGAGATCTAAGTTCATCATCAAATATTTAGAGCAAGAAAACAAACAATTGAGCGATAATAAAGTCCTCATGGAGCTGCAAATGATCAAGGAAAACAGGCAAAATTCCAAGGAGGCTAATGTCAAGTTGAATTCAATTGAACAAGATATTGAGAATGATAGGAAAACCTGGCTTGAGAGGTTCAACATACACCTTGAGGGGCTGATTTAGTAGGCCAACAGGGATAAGAAGATTCTTTGCCACATGGCCTATCATTACTTGACTCGAAACAAAATCTGTAACATAGGGACCAGGAAACTTAAAGCTAGGTTGAGGAAGGCTTTAAAGAGAAAAAAGGAGCAAGATAAGTTGAAGATATTAGCTAAAGCCTCACTAGCCCATCAAAGCAACTAATGGTGGTGTCCCATGCCAAATTTGGGCAAGTTTTGATGATTTTTGTCTTTTTCAAATTTTGAAATTTTGAAAAGAGGGAATTGGCCCAGAAGCCGGCGCTGCGCTTTTCACTAGAGCACTTGTTGGAGGAAAGGCTTATATATTTGGATTCATCATGATGAGAGAATTCATCCCTAAAATTTTTAGCAATTTTGGAGCAAAACTAGGTCACCAAAAGGTCAAAAAACTACCAAAAAATGACCTCTCTGCCTCTTTTTGCACACACAGAATTAGCCTTCAGAGGGTTCAGTTTTGAGGGGACAAATGACCTCCAAATGAAAAAATTAAAGTTTTTCCAGAAACTAGATAGGACGACCTTTCCAATGAGCCATATTGGACTAAATTTGGCTAAGGGAAAGGCCTCCAAAAGTGGATGGAAAGTGGCATTGCACTTTTGGCTCATGGTGCTGCGCTTTTGACTAGTTTGCTAGAAAATCAAATTTTCGCCTACTTTCACTGCAAATTGACTTTCTCTCTCTTCATGGATGATTTTATGATGGTAATCAATGTCTTGGCATGTAGATGTGATAGTGAAATTATCTTAGAGGGTAGATTCATCAGTTTGATGTGGTTTTGGGGTCAATGAATCAGTTTCCATGCTTATAGAGGCAAGTTGTTCCACTGCCTATATTCCTGTTCCTTGTTTGGAAATGGTTGTAATAGCTCCTTTTGTCTTGGTTTCAACCCTTGATTGCTAGCATAGGTGGTTTGATATCTATATTATGTATTTTTTCTGTCATTAGAAAAGGTTGGACTCTCTAGGATGCTCTGAGCTATATTGTACACCTTTATCAACAGTTTGGCAAAGAAATAAACCAGGATTTGCAGCTATTTTTATGGGATACTTGTGGTATGGTGTTTTTGCATAGTTTCTTCTTATGTTCTCAGTTTTTCTCATGTTTATGTGTGCCACAATCTAATTCATTGCTTCTAGCTGAATGATATCAAGACAGATAGGTAGAATTCATTGTTTACAGTGCTTTGCCTTGGGAAACCATTTAGTTTTTGATGTTTTCTATTGTTTGATAAGGATACATGATATTTGCATGCCCTCCTCAGCTCCTCACCAGTCTTAAACCTATCATCTCACTCAATTTCAAGTGCCAAAGCACCTACCCACCTCGCCCCATAGAACACCCTGCATCTTGACTTAATTTCCAGGACCCAAAACTACCTGACTCCATTTGATCCAACAAAAAGCACAACAAAATCAATCAAAAACCCTAGAGCTACTATTCCTAGCCTAAAATCCATATCTGATCTAGTCATCTTGACTAATATTCACAAGGAGAGAGCCCTCTCCCGTCCTGTTAGGGCTAGCTACCAGGTGAAGCTTGGTTTGTGGTTATCCTAGGATTGCCTTCCTTTAGCCAGAGGTCAATCTAGGCTCTAACATGGTGGCAACCATACTGGGGGAAAAAATCACATTATACCCTAGTACTACTAATAATTTCTGAACTTTTGGATGATAAGTTTAGAATTCATTAGGCTGAAAAGTTGAAAGTTGTAAAGAAATATAAAAATCTTGAGAACGTTGAACACACTGGCTTCAAGAAGATACACCAGGTCTAATCTTGATCCCGATCATCCTCCCGTATTTGAAAATCCTAATATCATTCCACGAATACTCAGACAAGAAAGTTCACCAAGTCCTAGACTTGTTTTTAGATCTCATTCATGCCCCGTCGAGTGGTTGTTCCTTGAAGATCTCCCTTTTGACGAGTATTTTGGTCTCTCTCTATTTAGAACCACATCTGATAGTGAACTGCTGGACATAGTCCCAGATCTCAAATTCACCAAAGAACTTGAAATCCAACGAGCCGAATTGTTAAGTAACCAAAACCTTAGGAATTCCGCTCAGTCATCCCTCACCACTGATAGACTCCCTAAACACTTTGACTCGGCCTCAACATCTTTGGGCTCCCCATCATTTCCCCATATTTCTGAAACTCATCCCTCATCTCCATTCATACCTTCACTCTCTCATTAGCCTATCACTACCCCTCAAACACCCATCACCTCAGTTACATCAGCTGCCCTTGTTGTCCCAAATCCCCCTATTTCCCCAACACCAGTTTCAAATCCGCCTTGAGTCATGGCTGCCAGATATGCACCTCTCATTCTGCCTCATAATTTGGATGATGTGCCCACTAATTACCAAAGTAAGATACCTTTGTTCAATGCCACTCAAAGTATTACAACACAGGATGAATGACTTCTTTGACCTTCATGAGGTAGATTTAGATAATGTGTCCATGAGATTATTTGTATAGAGTTTTGGAGGCGAGGTTCGAAAGTGGTTCAGAGCATTACCAGTGGCCTCTCTCAATACTTTACCGACAATTCTTGGATCGGTGGGAGGTAAAGAAAAAACCACTTCAAATTCTATCTGAGTACGAAAATATCAAAAGGAATGTGGGTGAAGGTGTGCAAGATTACTGTGTAAGATTCAATACAGTTTATAATGCTATTCTAGCTCACATTAAACCACCGATGGGGTTAGCATTGATCAAATTTCCAGACGGTTTCGATGCTGATATGGCATATCAGTTGCGGGAAAGAGATCCTACTACACTTGAGGATATGCAGAAGAACATTATGAGTGTAGAGGCAAATCTGCTGGCCAAAAGAGAAAGGATGAAAACTGAAAAGAAGGTGACTATAAAGGAAGAAACATCTTCCTCAGATGTTAAGGCAGATAATATTCTCCAGAAAATTGAGAAAATGTTTGACTGATTGATAATTGCAGACAAGCCTGAAACCACAATCAGAAATCCAAACTTCAAAGGACAACAACAACCTCAATTCAGGATCAAACAAAGGGAGAAAAAGGCACAAGCTCAGTCGTCACAACAGTAGTAGGTCAGAAGTCCTTTGCAGAAAAATTATGTGCATAGAATAGAGGATGAAGATGATGATAATTCGGTGGCAGAGGAAAATTATTTCTTTACTGCCAAAGGTTTGCCCATATTTCTCATGGAAGATGAAGAATATTCAGAGGTCTAGATGCCCAAAGGGATGAAGACTACATGCTAGCAAATGAGGCAGTTTTGGAGGATGAGTCGGATGATTATCAGTGATGATATATGAATGCATTGACAACACAGGAGAAACAATATTCATTGAGAAGCAGAGATGTACCAGTCAGTCCAGTTCAAAAGAGAAAGGAAGTGCAACCCAAAAATGACTCTTCAAACATTCAGAAGAAAGGGAAAGAGCCTGTTGATCCGACCTCCAGCAAAGGACCATCTGCAAATAGCATTGCAAATGAGAAGAATAATCAGCAAAGTGCAGCAAAAGAAAAAGTTGAAAAGAAGGACCTTCCAGTCAAAGAGGTAGATAAAGTTACAACTTTTAGTTTAGAAAATGAGATTGCTAAATTAAAAGTTTCAATTCCTTTGACTGAATTGATTAAGAACAGCAGCTATAAACACCAGGTGTCCAAAATTTTTCACATAGATCCTTTATCTAATTTGGTCAATGTAGAAGATGATCACCCTGAGCTCATTTTTGGCCCTGCCTTAGAAAGTCAGTCTGAGGATAGTGAAGTTCCTCCATTCTGTATCAGCCTTCGAATACACGAGTATGACCTCCACAATGCCATGTTTGATTCGGAGCTTCCCATAATCTAATGCCAAAAGCCATTATGGAGAAACTGGGCCTTGACATTACTCGAAAATATCATGACCTATATTCTTTTGATTCTGGCAGGGTCCGTTGTATTGGTCTTATCAAAGAATTGGTGGTATCTTTAGACCAAATCCTGGCCAAGAATGTTTTGATGGATGTGGTTGTCATGGACATTCCACCACGGTTTGGTATGCTTTTGTCCAAATCGTGGGGTGCAAAGCTTAAAGGGACTTCACAATTAGATTTCTCCTATGCTACCATTCCCATGTTTGGCCAATTGAGAAAACTATACAGGGAGAAGAAAATAAAATACATGATTACAAGCAAGGAGAAACCACTTAATCATCCAATTAATGTTGTACATACAGATTTAGAGTCATTTGTACTATATTCAGATAGTTGTTTGAATGATGTTGATACTCAGTTAGTTGAAGTAGAAGATGTTCAAGAGGTTTCAGAAAATTTTAGAGCAGCCCTTGATCAAGAGAGACATAAAATTGCAAGTAATTTCGAGCAGTTTACATACCGACAGTAGCAAAAAGACAGTGAACAACATAAAAATGAAGGGGTCAATCAAAGTAAGAAAGAGAATGAAACATAATTTCATCATTTAGAAGAAGAAGTAGGCCTATGGAGCATGGATTTTGATGGAGCCATGGGTAAGGATGGTGCCGGCATAAGGATTTGGATTTGTAGCCCCGCTTTCTAGCCAAATAAAGTTCCTAGTAATGTTAGAATATGTTCATATAAATTGGCCTTTGACTGTTCTAACAATGAAGCTGAATATGAAGCATTGATTGCAAGTTTGAAACTTCTAAAAAAGCTTAATGCAAAAAGGATATCAGTCTATGGAGATTCGAAGCTGATAATCAAGCAAGTCAAGGGAGAATATCAAGCTAAACACCTGCGGATGAGAGCCTATCGAAATGAAGTTTTAGATATCTTATGTATGTTTCCAGAATATACTTTAACAACAATACCTCATGCTCAAAATGTTATTGCAGATTCATTTCCCACGACTGCAAGTAATTTGAAGATACTGATGAATTCCAACAACAAGTTTGAGATCCATGTCAAACACCACCCTGCTATTTCAGACAATTTAAGGTATTGGCAAGTGTTTTAGGATGATAAGGAGATCAATACCTTTTTTTAGAATGAAGGAAACTATAAGGATGCTTCCATAGATGTTGATTATGATACTGATGAACCGGAAATTGAGGTGAATCAAATGGAAATATTGCAGCTGAAAGACAATATTATTCCTAGAGGTCTCATACCTCTAGAAGAACTTTTTGATCAAGATGATGTGGCTAGAAAGCCAATCTTGGTGCCTATAGACAAAGGTGTTGAGGATGTTAATCTTGGAACAACACATAAGCCCAAGTTTGTGAAATTTTCCAACACATTGTCTCCTGAGGTAAAGTCTAAATATGTTACATTGTTATTTGAATTTTCTGATGTGTTTGATTGGGATTATTCAGATCTAAAGGTGTACGACAAAGACATAATTCAACACACTATTCCCATCAAGCCAAATCAGAAGTCGTTTAGACAGAGGCTGAGAAGAATCAATCCCAAGTTGTTTCCTTCCATTGAAAAAGAGGTGAACAGATTATACAAGGCCGGTATAATTGTCCCAATCAGATTTTCTGATTGGATTTCGAATCTTATTCCAGTAAGAAAGAAGACCAGGGAAATCAGATTGTGTATCGATTTCCAGAATCTAAATAAAGTATCATTGAAGGATAATTACCCACTGTTGAAGATGGATCATATCCTCCAGAGAGTGGTTGTAGCATCGTGTATGTCACTACTTGATGGATATTCAAGGTATAATCAAATTCTAGTGCATGAAGATGACCAAGATAAGACTGCATTTACCACCCCTTGGGGAACTTTTCATTATGCTAAAATGCCATTTGGTTTGAAAAATGTTGGAGCCACATTTTAGTGTGTAATGGACATCGCTTTTGCCAATGAAAAGGATGTATTTCTGGTTGTATATTTAGATGATTTGACAGTGTTTTCAGGTTTAGATGATGAGCATCTTCACCATTTAAGAATTGTGTTTCAGCGATGTAGGAAATTTGGGATATACTCAATTCGAAGAAAGTATCTTTTCCATGGATGAAGGGAAGCTGCTTGGTCATATTATCTCAAAGGAAGGAATTCACATTGATCCTTCAAGGGTAGAAGCAATTCAGCAGATAGATTTTCCCAGGAACAAAAAAGAGATACAAGATTTTAATGGTAAGGTGGATTTCTTACTTAGATTTGTACCCAATCTAGTTGAGCATTTGAGAGAATTACTAATATGTTAAAGAAGGACAGCGTAGTAAAATGGATAGAGGATGTTATGAATTCATTTAATATGGTAAAGTATGCTTTATCTACAACCCCAGTTTTGATTAGTCCCGATTATACACAAGATTTCATTTTATTCTCATTTGCATCTAAACATACCATGGCAGCAGTTTTAATGCAAAAGAGAGATCATCTGGAAAAGCCCATTGCATTTTTCAGTAGGACCATTAGAGATGCTGCCTTGCGGTACAACATAATTGAAAAGCAGGCTCTTGCTCTTGTCAAAGCTTTGAAGGACTTTCGAGTATATATTCTGCACTCACATATCATAGCATACGTTCCTAATGCAACAGTTAAGCATGTACTGATACAAATTGATCCAGAAGGAAGGCGGGGAAAATGGATTGCAGTAATGTTAGAATACGATTTGGAGATCAAGCCTACAAATCTGATCAAAGGACAAGGTCTAGCAAGGTTAATGGTAGAATCAAATCTACATGCTTCAGATATAAATCTTATCGCAGCCATGTCGGAAGATGAAGAAGAAAACTCCCTGATTCAAGTGTCTGAAATGTTCCTTCAGTCACCATGGTATTCAGATATCATGTATGTACTTCAGTGCCTCTCACCACCTCTGGGGATGACAAAGAACAAATGTAGATCTCTCAAACTTAAAGCTGCTGAATTCTACATTTTGAATAATGCCCTCTATTAGAAGGATCCAGGAGGAGTTTTGTTGAAGTGTTTAATTGAAGATGAAGCCTAGTAGGTGATGAGTGACTTTCACAAGGGTGATTGTGGTGGTCACTTGTTCTGGAAGACAACAACAAATAAAATATTGAGAGTAGGCTATTACTGGCCAACCTTATTTTCAGATGTGTACAAAACAGTCATGAGCTGTCATGAATGTCAAGTCTTTCAAGGTAAAAGAAAATTGTTGCCTCTTCCTCTAAAACCGGTTGAAGTCAATGCACCATTTCAGCAATGGGGACTCAATTTTATCAGGGAAATCCATCCAACATCGTTGGCACAGCACAAATGGATCCTAACAACAACCGACTATTTTACCAAGTGGACTGAACCAATTCCGACTAGACAAGCCATAAATACGGTAATCATTCAATTTTTGGAATCAAATATTTTATCTCATTTCAGTTGTCCTAGTAAAATCATCACAAATAATACAGCTGCATTCAAATCCAAGAAGATGATTGATTTTTGTAGCAAGTATAAGATTACTTTGGGTCATTCTACATCATATTACCTGTAGGGAAATGGTCTAGCTAAATCATCCAATAAGTCATTGGTGAACATCATCAAGAAGTTGCTGGAAAAAAATAAGAAAGGTTGGCACAAAAAGTTAATTAATTCCTTGTGGGTTGATAGAGTGAGCCAAAAGAATTCCATAGGCATGTCTCCATTTGAATTAGTTTATGGCATTGACACAGTTTTTCCAACAACTCTTGCGGTTCCGGTTGTGAAACATTTACAGGAGGCTGGCAGTGAGGAGGATAATTTTAAGAGGAGAATAAATTAGATGATCCATTTACAGCAGACAAGGGAGGAAGTTTTCCAAAACACTTTCAGATTGCGGGAAAAAGTCAAAAAGATCTATGACCAGAAAACAAAAGTAGAAAAATTCCAGCTTAAGGATGTAGTGTTGCGGTGGGATGCTAGAAATGAAGATAATGGAAAGCATGGTAAGTTTGAAAACTTATGGAAAGGACCCTATAAGATTGGCGCATATAGAGGACAAAATGCATTCCTGCTAAAGGAAATGGATGGACAAGATTTTTCAGGAGGCCCAGTCAATGGTAGACTCTTGAAGCGCTACTTCTTCTAAGGTGATTTCTGAAATCATGATGTGATAATTGTATATACCATTTTCCTTTTTCATTGCAAGTTTTCAAAGGTACACAGTCATTTCAGCTTGGGGCCTGAGGAGAAGGCTATAAAGTTGAGTGGTTTGTATCAGTTTTTGTGTTTAATTTAGTGTCTAATCATAGTTTGAGTCTTGAGTCAGTTTGCACAGTGTCAATTTCAGTTTTTGAAGTGCCTTGACTTCATTGCCCAATGGATGAGGCACTAGCCTACATGTTCCCAAAGATCTATGGTTCTTGGCACCTCCAAGGAGTTGCCATCTCTAATGGAGCCAATGTTAGTGTCAGTGTCTTCACATTGCCATCAGTGATCAAAATTACTATTTTGCATTTTGTACTAGGAGTCCCATTCTGATGAGGTTGCATTGAATTAGGTCATGGATATACTGATGGTAGGGTTTATTTCAGTTTTTTCCCTCATGATATGTACTTGTTGACCTCCTTTCATACCTTTCAGTCATGATTCATGCTCATTTTCAGTTAATTTCATCAATTACATAAGGTTCCAGTCTCATTAGGTCTTAGGGTTTCCACCATGGTCAAAATTCAGTGATTATTGCTAAAAGTGGTCAACAAAGACATGAGGAGGACAATAATGATCTGAAAAGTCATAATTTGTTAATTTGTAAGCTTAATGAAGTTCTCACCTCAAAACTAGTTTTGAGGTGAAAACAGAGCATTTGTGTTTTATTTTTAAAATTTCATGTAATTTTATTGTTCTCATATGTAATAATGGTCTCATGCCGCTCCTAGATATCTAGCGATGTTGCCAAGGTATTTCCACAGCAAAAATTCAAAGAGTTTGAGCATCAATCCACCTATCAAAGCATATAAACCAAGCATCAAAAAATAGAGTATTGGAGAAAGCAAATAGACACTATAAAAGTGGGTTTTCACCAACAAAAATAAAAAGTGCATGCTATAAAAATCCATCTCTCTATTTAGCATTTCATTGTCTTAGTGTTGAAATTCAAAGTGCCAAAAGGAGAGCTAAGAGTCGAGTTCAAGAAAATTTGGGCAAACACAAGTAAATTGTTGCGTTTTTGGAAAAAATTGACCGGCACTGCGCTTTTCAAGAGGGTGTTGCGTTTCTGAGTTGGTGATGCACACCTGGTAGCATTTCCCTGTGCTTTCAAAGTGGTGTTGCGCACCTGTGTGAAGCGCTGCACTTCTACCTAGCCAAGCTCCAAATCACCCAAAATGTTCTTCAGTTGCCAATTCACCTCAAAATCTTCAGTTTCTCTCTCTAACAAGTAAGTACATTAATCCCATCTTATGTGTTAGGGTTTGGTTTGTTAAGATTGGTGTTTTGTGTTCTTAAATCTAAAACCCTAGCCTCTATGGTGAAACCCTAGTTTTTCTCATTTCACTAGTGTCCACATGCCATATCCCCTTAATCCCATTCCCCTCACACATTTTCCCTAAATCCCATTCCCCTCATACATTTTCTCTAAATCCTACACTCCCCAAACCCTATCCATATCCCTAAACCCTACTCATATCCCTAAACCCTTAGTCCCATCCCTAAACTCTGTTCACACATACATTTTCACACTATCTTTTCCATACACTCTACCCATTCCATTCCTCCATCCTGTTTCCACACTATTATCCACAAAACAAAAATATAAAATCACATTTTGGAAAACCAAAGGAGGAAAATGGAAAGAGACAATGATTATGAATTTTAGTAAGAGACACTCAGTGACAGCTCCAGGGAGAGAAACATACAACAAAGGAAGCCTCATAAAGGAGGAAGAATTATTAGAGAAGAGCCTACTAGTTTGAGGGAGTTACTAGCTTGTCCACTTGCCATTTATTGTTTTAAACACCAGGCGTGCTTTGATTTTTGTGAAATGATAGAAAGAGTCGGAGTTCATCATGAGTTTGCTAGGCTATTAAGTGACTCATTTGCACAGTAATGAAGTAACCCTTGCCAGAATAACATTCACCATATCGCCAGCTGTCATCTCAAAGGCTATTGGAATTCCAGATGTAGGTGAAAATTGGTACAAAGTTCAGGATATTGATGAGGAGTACTATGAGCCTTACATCAAGGCTAGATACAAAGACAAAATGAAGAGAGTATTCCCCTTCAAATTTTTAAAAAACAAGTATGCTCCATTGATGAAAATCATTATCAAGTACTTCATTTGTGAAGGTAGGTTCTCTTGGTTGTATGCCTACCACATTATACTTCTCATGCATTTCACTAGAGTAAAGATGATGAATATCCCTTACTTCATGTTTAGAAACATTGAGAATATGGCACATATTGTACAGAGGAAGCCATACCCATAGTAGTTGAATAGCATTTATCATTACTCTTTGATTGAAATCATTGTTCTACATCAGCTGAACCTTCATAACATGCCATGGGAGACTTTCATTTCTCATGAGATGTTCAAAGGCCCACAAATCTTTTCATCAATACATCATGAATAAGGTGGACCTTCAAGCCATGAAAAAGTCAAAGAGGCTGAAACTGTTGGAGTGCCAGTGTTTGTAACATATAAGACAGGTGCTAGGAAACCTTTTGTAGCTGCTAGGCAAGTATTATCTCCACAAGGTGTGGAAGGGGTCTTGCCTTCGTCATCAGGCCATAGGAAAATGCTATCTCCACAAGGTGTGGAAGGTGCTTTGCCTTCTTCTTCAAATAGGTGCAGGTTGAGTAGCAAAGAAAGGGAAAATGTAAGGGCAAGAAAAAGGTGCAAGAAAAGGATCTTATTGATGAGTAGGAGAGAGATTTCAATCTTGTTGAGCATGAGGAGCCACAACAACACTTCACTCATCACGGAGTTAACATTATTGAATTGGAAGCTCAGGATCCAAAGACTGTCAAAGACATGATCATAAAGGAACAAGAAGCTAAAATACAAGCCTTGTAAGATAACTTGGAGAGAGCTAAGTTCATCATCAAATATTTAGAGCAAGAAAACAAACAATTGAGCGACAAGCAAGTCCTCATGGAGCTGCAAATGATCAAAGAAAATAGGCAAAAGGCCAAGGAGGCTAATGTCAAGTTGACTTCAATTGAACAAGAGATTGAGAATGATAGGGAAACTTGGCTTGAGAGGGTCAAAATACATGTTGAGGGGCTGATTGAAATGGCCAACAAGGACAAGAAGATGCTTCGCCACATGGCCTATCATTACTTGACCTGAAACAAAATCTGTAACATAAGGATCAGGAAACTTAAAGCTAGGTTGAGGAAGGATTTAAAGAGAAAAAAGGAGTAAGATAAGTTGAAGATATTAGCTGAAGCCTCACTAGCCCATCAAAGCAACTAATGGTGGTGTCCCATGCCAAATTTGGGCAAGTTTTGATGATTTTTTGTCGTTTTCAAATTTTGAAATTTTGAAAACAGTAAGCGCTGCACTTTTCCCTGGAGCACTTGTTGGAGCAAAAGGCTTATATATTTTGATTCATCATGAAGAGAGCATTTATCCCTGAAATTTTAAGCAATTTTGGAGCAAAACTAGGTCACCAAAAGGTCAAAAAACTACCAGAAAATGACCTCTCTGCCTCAATCTAGACACACATAATCAACCTTCGAAGAGTTCATTTTTGAGGGGGAAACTGACCTTCAAATGAAAAAATTGAAGTTGTTATAGAAACTATATAGGACGACCTTTTGAATGAGCCATCTTGGACTACATTTGGCTAAGGGGAAGGCCTCCAAAAGTGGATGGAAAGTGGCATTGTGCTTTTGGCTCATGGTGCTGCGCTTTTGACTAGTTTGCCAGAAAATCAAATTTTTGCCTACTTTCACTGCAAGTTGACTTTCTCTCTCTTCATGGATGATTTTATGATTGTAATTAATGTCTTGGCATGTAGATGTGATAGTGAAATGATCTTAGCGGGTAGATTCATAAGTTTGAGGTGGTTTTGGGGTCAATGAATCAGTTTCCATGCTTATAGAGGAAAGTTGTTCCACTACCTATATTCTTGTTCCCTGTTTGGAAATGGTTGTAACAACTCCTTTTCTCTTGGTTTCGACCCCTGATGGCTAGCATAGGCAGTTTGATGTCTATATTATGTATTTTTTCTGTCATTAGAAAAGGTTGGACTCTCTTGGATGCTCTGAGCTATATTGTACACCTTTATCAACAGTTTGGCAAGGAAATAAACCAGGATTTGGAGCTATTTTTATGGGATACTTGTGGTATGGTCTTTTTTCATAGTTTCTTCTTTTTTTCTCAGTTCTTCTCATGTTTTATGTGTGCCACAATCTAATTCATTACTTCTAGCTGAATGATATCAAGATAGATAGGTAGAATTCATTGTTTACAGTGCTCTGCCTTGGGAAACAATTCAGTTTTTGATGTTTTCTACTATTTGAGAAGGATACATGATCTTTGAATGCCCTCCTCATCTCCTCACTAGTCTTAAACCTATCATCTCACTCAATTTCAAATACCAAAGCACCTACCTACCTCGCCCCATAGAACACCCTACATCCTTACTTAATTTCCAGGACCCAAAACTGCTTGGCTCCATTTGATCCAGCAAAAAGTCCAACAAAATCAATCAAAAACCCTAGAGATACTATACCTAGCCTAAAATGTTGGCATTATGGCTAAAGTATTGTCCTTGATGGCAACCCATTCAGGTGATAGATCACAGTACTTCAGGTCAGTAGCAGAGATTGATGATCAGCTCTCAAATATTGAAGAAAATAAGGGGTACTTAGGTACATCGTACAGAAGGTGCGTACACGCAGGCCTGTCTTACATAAAGTGCGTACATACCCGCAGTTATCCCATTCATGAGGTGCGTACCCCCAGTTCACTCACTTCAAGGCAGAGAAGCGCGCTCACGTGGGGTTTCTTATGTTTGGCCCGTGGTATTTAGCCCGTCGTTCTTGATTCTATGGTTTTGGCCCGTGGTATTGTTTTATATTATTATTATTATTATTGAGCCCCATGTTTTGGTTATCTATGGTATTGATCCATGATTTTAGGAAGAGCTTGCCTATATAAAGCAAAGGAGATCATTTGGCTATACACTTGTGAAAGTAGAAGATCTTGAGAGAAGCTAGATCTGAAATTCTAGTGATGGGTTTGTGAGAGATAGCTGAATCAATATCAAGGAGAAACATGAGGGTTACAAGTCGGATCTACTAATGGGTTGAGATCCCTTCGGCGCATGATCATATCTGTAGATCTGATAGTCTGGGTTACCCTTGAAGTCTGAAAATTGTCTATACCCGCAGGTACGCAAGTGCAGTGAAAGAAAAGTGCGGAGATACGCAGGCACAGAAGCGTTGCAGGTGCGCAGATACGCAGGCCCAGAAGCGCTGCAGATGCGGAGGTGCGCAGGCAGTTCATAAGACACAGAGCGCAGGTACACAGGAAGTCCGTGAGGCACAGTGCGTGGGTACGCAGGAAAGCAGTTGGAAACAGTGCGGATGTACGCAGGTGTTCTATGGGTGAAGCTGCGGACTTTTGATGAAATCTATTTAGCTGTCCATGTTTATCATTGCTGTGTTCTGGGTTTTGAAGTGATGTCTGGTTTCTGGTATTATGTTCTGATAACAGCAGTGATTGATTGAATGATCATGATTAGCTTCAGTATTGATAGATGAATGGATCAGGTTCATAATGACTTATCCTAGTATGATCTGGTGGACTAGATCTGATTGATAACTTTCATTGTATATGTATTGATCTAGTGATTGGGTGATTCAGAAGGTTGTTTGATTATGAGCTTCAATGTTGTTGTTGGGTCCAGTATGAAAATTGGATGAAACGTGGCCTTTCAGATTATGTGTTGTGCTTCAGTGTATCCAGTCTGAAAATTGATGAAACGTGGTACCTGGAGGAGAGAAGATTGTAGGCCAGCACCTACGTACTAGTATCTAAGCTAGTACAAGAGCTAAAGGAAATCTTTGGAGCATTGTAGCAGGTAGCAGCCTGCGTACTAGTAAATGGATCGACTAGTACAAGAGCAAAGGGGGTTGTAGCTCCCGTACTGGTATAAGACTGCACCAGTACAAATATTGTAAAAGGATTTTCTTATTAAGAAGAAGATTAAGATGACTTGCAGCAGGTGGTTTTCTCCCGCATTGGGTTTCCACCTTATATCATGGTGTTCATGTGTGTTCCTTATGTGTGATGATCTATTCTATGTTACTGCATCTGTTAACTGATAATATGGTTGATAATGTTCTAATGCACTCATTGAAGATCAATTAACTTAATCATAAGAAGTTGTGGAAGTAGCATATATGAATCAGAGTTTGGAAATGAAAAAGTTTTATTAATGTGATAATATTGATTCAACCCCCCCTCTCAGTATTATTTCCAACAATTGGTATCAGAGCAGGTCCTTTGGTAGAAGCTTGATCGCTTGAAGGAGATCCGTGGAACAATGGGAAAGAAGCTTAAGAAGAAAGCAACTAAGAAGAAGAAGACATCTCAGAAGAACTATGACAGTGGGAGAATCGATTGGGGATTAGGTATAAGAAGCTCTTCAGATTCAGAATCATTTCAGAATGAAGATGAACTATCAGGTATGAATTTGCTATCCTCTGATGTTCCAGATATCTTTCCTTTTGGAAAAGATGAAAGTGATAGTGAGACTACTGAATTTGCTCTTATGGGTGAGCAAGAAAGATATCAAATGGAGGCAGAATTTAAAAGTCTTACAGACAAAATTAGAACTCAGCAAGATCTGTTGGACAAAAGGAACTGTGCTTTTGAAAGGGTAAATGTCAATCTAAAAGCTCATCAAGAGAGAGGAAGCAAGGTAAGGAAGCTATTTAAGGAAAAGAATCAAAAGTTTCAGGCTAAAGCAACATCTCTAAGAAATGAAGTCATTGAAAAGAACACAACAATCAAGGAGCTCAGTGATCGATCCAGTTATTATGAAAGTCTTGAAGCCACGATCCTCTCACTAAAGGAAGAACTTGAAGAATCAAAGAAGTAGAATGAAGATCTACACCAAGCAATTGAAAAACAAGACAACGAAGTCATCATCTTAAAATCCCAGCTGGAATGTGCCTTCAGAGTTCGTCAAATACAGCAGGATCTGAATGAAGAACAAGAAAAGGAGATTCTCAAACTAAGGGAACAAATGGAAGAAGGAAGGAAAGCTGAAGAAGATTTGGAAAAGCAATCACTTGAAAAGGAAGAACAGCTTCAGGTTGAGGTAAATATCTTGAAAGTTAAATTAGACAAAAAGGATAAGCTTTTACGATTTCAAGATAGTTCTAAAGTCTTGGATGATATTCTTAGTAGTCAAAGGTCTCCTGCTATAAAGACTGGTCTTGGTTTCCATGAATTTGTTGAAGGTGAATCTAGTGCACAAGGTGAAGCAAGGAACTATAAAGAGAAATCTAAAGTGATCAAAGAAGAAATGAAAGGTCAATCTCATCATCTACCAAGGAAAGAGATTCTTCAAAGGAAATCATTTACTCCTCCTATGAATAATGTTGAATGTTATGTATGTCATAATCTTGGACATGTTGCAGCTAGATGTAGAAGAAGAAGGGTTCAAGACCATTATGCAGAAAGATCATCACATTCAAGGTACTTTAATGGATATTGCTTTGCTTGCAATAGGTATGGTCACAAAGCTGCTGACTGTTACAGAAGGAATATGAAACATGTAAGATGTTATGCATGTAACAAGTATGGACATATAGCTAAGGAATGCAGGAACAAAGTGTGGGCACCATATCAAAAGGAGAAAATGTCATCATCACGCTTGAAGATATGGAAGAAAAAGGAAGTTCAGTCAAAAAGTGGCGGCACAGCACAACATACAGACATACCAGAATCAGAGGGAGCTGAAAGTACAAAACTTCAGTGTCCTGAATCTCATATGCAAACTCCATAAAAGGAAGTCGCTTATATACGCGAGTTGGATACTGCACAATCGCATATATGATTGTTCGAAGAAAGGCAGTAGGGAAAGTGAAGTTGGAAGTGAATCTATGAAGTGTGATCTCTCAAGCACAAGATCAGATATGGGCATCTGACTATCTATGGCACACTGGGGGACTGCCAATTCGGCCCTAACCAGAGGTACGCAGGTGATTAACAAAGCAAGTGCGTGGGTACGCAGCGCGTCAGAGGTTCAGGTGCGTAGACACAGTGAAAGTACGCGATGCTTCAGAAGCCGCAGGTGCGTAGGTACGCAGCGCGACAGAAGAAGAGGTGCGTAGCAAGATAGAAGGTACACAGCGCGATAGAAGGATAACCTGCGGAGGTACATAGAAGTACGCGTCGCGCTAGAAGCAAAGGCTGCGTGAGGTACGCGACGCAACTGATGGCACAGGTGCGTGTGTACGCACTGTAGTAGAAGGCTGTCTGCGTAAATACGCAGAAGCATAGAAGGTCAGGTGCGTGGATATGCAGAGGAGCGAAATACGAAGTGCAGAGCCACGCAGGTCGTATAATGAGAAACTGCGTACCTGTCTTAAGGCATTTATTGGCCAACTTTTCTTGTTGATAAGATCTGACAGATGGCACCAGTTTAGGGGGAGCATATTTTCTTAATGCATTGTTGGCATTATGGTCCTTGGCGACGATGCTTATGATTCATCTTGCTATGGTTATGAGTTGTTCACATGGTTCTTGAATCAGATTTGTGGTTGATTCTCAAATGGTGCTTGCATGGAGTCTTTATTGTTCTTGGCACATATATGGATGAGGATTGTTGGCTGGATTCATGGTTGACTATTCAACGTTGCATTAATGCAGATATTCCAAATTGATGATACTTGGTTCATAATGGCTATGAATGAGTTGATGCAGACATACCTTGATGATTCATGCACTAATGCAAGTTACTGACCTAGTTGCTATTGACAGATACTATGGAGCAGATCATACAGTGTTGTTGCTGATGTTTGGTCTCTATTATAAATGTCATATCAAGACTCATGATGTAATAGTGTGTCATTTGATGAGATCTCTTCAGGTCATGTAATGGCCTATGTTGGTTTCCCCACTATGCCTGGGATGAATGATGTTATTCTTTTATGTAATCATATGTAAACTTTTGGTATATCATCATTGTGATGAGAGATAGATGTATGTATGAGTCTTTGGTGATAGGAAAGTCTTTTATGATATATAGATTCATGTTCTTCTTGTAGAACATCTTTTTGCAAACCTTTCTTATAGTCAGGGGGAGCTTGAGCATGAACAGCACTATATAGCAGAGCAGATATTTCAGCTTGTTCTCAGAAAGAGCATCATCAGATTATTGCACCATGGCATATACAAAGGGGGAGCTCATTCAGAGACTTCAGCAAATCCGGTTTATGTCAAGGGGATCATGTTCTTAGGGGGAGCAAAACCCTTTTCCCTTGATGTCAAAGGGGGAGAGTGATTTGGTGTTGTTGCCATCAAGTCCAAAGGGGGAGATTGTTGGCATTATAATGCATGTGTTGTACTTGATGGCAACCCTCTCATAGAAGATCATCTCACTTAGATACTTTCAGATGAATCTACAGAAGAGATATCAGATGTGACATAATACATAGATGCAGGACAGCTCAAAGGAATCAAATGGCAAGTTCTTAGTAAGCTTTGCCATCAAGTCCAAAGGGGGAGATTGTTGGCATTATGGCTAAAGTATTGTCCTTGATGGCAACCCATTCAGGTGATAGATCACAGTACTTCAGGTCAGTAGCAGAGATTCATGATCAGCTCTCAAATATTGAAGAAAATAAGGGGTACGTAGGTACACCGTACAGAAGGTGCGTACACGCAGGCCTGTCTTACATAAAGTGCATACATACCCGCAGTTATCCCATTCATGAGGTGCGTACCCCCAGTTCACTCACTTCAAGGCAGAGAAGCGCGCTCACGTGGGGTTTCTTATGTTTGGCCCGTGGTATTTAGCCCGCCATTCTTGATTCTATGGTTTTGGCCCGTGGTATTGTTTTATATTATTATTATTATTATTGAGCCCCATGTTTTGGTTATCTATGGTATTGATCCATGATTTTAGGAAGAGCTTGCCTATATAAAGCAAAGGAGATCATTTGGCTATACACTTGTGAAAGTAGAAGATCTTGAGAGAAGCTAGATCTGAAATTCTAGTGATGGTTTTGTGAGAGATAGCTGAATCAATATCAAGGAGAAACATGAGGGTTACAAGTCGGATCTACTAATGGATTGAGATCCCTTCAGTGCATGATCAGATCTGTAGATCTGATAGTCTGGGTTACCCTTGAAGTCTGAAAATTGTCTATACCCGCAGGTACGCAAGTGCAGTGAAAGAAAAGTGCGGAGATACGCAGGCGCAGAAGCGTTGCAGGTGCGCAGATACGCAGGCCCAGAAGCGCTGCAGATGCGGAGGTGCGCAGGCAGTTCATAAGACACAGAGCGCAGGTACATAGGAAGTCCGTGAGGCACAGTGTGTGGGTACGCAGAAAAGCAGTTGGAAACAGTGCGGACATACGCAGGTGTTCTATGGGTGAAGCTGCGGACTTTTGATGAAATCTATTTAGCTGTCCATGTTTATCATTGTTGTGTTCTGGGTTTTGAAGTGATGTCTGGTTTCTGGTATTATGTTCTGATAACAGCAGTGATTGATTGAATGATCATGATTAGCTTCAGTATTGATAGATGAATGGATCAGGTTCATAATGACTTATCCTAGTATGATCTGGTGGACTAGATCTGATTGATAACTTTCATTGTATATGTATTGATCTGGTGATTGGGTGATTCAAAAGGTTGTTTGATTATGAGATTTAATGTTGTTGTTGGGTCCAGTATGAAAATTGGATGAAACGTGGCCTTTCAGATTATGTGTTGTGCTTAAGTGTATCCAGTCTGAAAATTGATGAAACGTGGTACCTGGAGGAGAGAAGATTGTAGGCCAGCACCTACGTACTAGTATCTAAGCTAGTACAAGAGCTAAAGGAAATCTTTGGAGCATTGTAGCAGGTAGCAGCCTGCGTACTAGTAAATGGATCGACTAGTACAAGAGCAAAGGGGGTTGTAGCTCCCGTACTGGTATAAGACTGCACCAGTACAAATATTGTAAAAGGATTTTCTTATTAAGAAGAAGATTGAGATGCCTTGCAGCAGGTGGTTTTCTCCTGCATTGGGTTTCCACCTTATATCATGGTGTTCATGTGTGTGCCTTATGTGTGATGATCTATTCTATGTTACTGCAACTGATAATATGGTTGATAATGTTCTAATGCACTCATTGAAGATCAATTAACTTAATCATAAGAAGTTGTGGAAGTAGCATATATGAATCAGAGTTTGGAAATGAAAAAGTTTTATTAATGTGATAATACTGATTCACCCCCCCCCTCTCAGTATTATTTCCAACATAAAATCCATATCTGATCTAGTCATCTTGACTAATATTCATAAGGAGAGAGCCCTCTCCTGACCTGCTAGGGCTAGCTACCAGGTTAAGCTTGGTTTGTGGTTATCCTAGGATTGCCTTCCTTTAGCCTGAGGTCAATCTAGGCTCTAACATAGTGGCAGCCATACTGGGGAAAAAAATCACATTATACCCCAATACTACTAAGAAGTTCTGAACTTTTGGCTGAAAATTTTAGAATTCATTAGGCTGAAAAGTGGAAAGTTGTAAAGCAATATAAAAATCTTGAGAACGTTGAACACACTGGCTTCAAGAAGATACACCAGGTCTAATCCTGATCTTGATCCTCACCCCATATTTGAAAATCCTAATCTCTTTCCGCAGATACTCAGACAAGAAATTTCACCAAGTCCTAGACCTATTTTTAGATCTCATTCATGCCCCATCAAGTGGTTGTTCCTTGAAGATCTCCCTTTTGATGAGTATTTTGGTCTCTCTCTATTTAGAACCACATCTAATAGTGAACTGCTAGACATAGTCCCAGATCTCGAATTCACCAGAGAACTTGAAATCCAACGAGCCGAATTGTTAAGTAATCAAAACCTTCAGAATTCCACTCAGTCATCCCTCACCACAGATAGAATCGCTAAACTCTTTGACTCGGCCTCAACATCTTTTGCCTCACCATCATTTCCCCATATTTCTAGAACTCATCCTTCATCTCCATTCATACCTTCACGCTCTCATTAGCCTATCACTACCCCTCAAACACCCATCACCTCAGTTACATCAACTACCCTTGTTGTCCCAAATCCCCCTGTTTCCCCAACACCACTTTCAAATCTGCCTCGAGTCATGGCTGCCAGATATGCACCTCTCATTCTGCCTCCAAATTTGGATGATATGTCCACTGATTACCAAAGTAAGATACCTCTGTTCGATGCCACTCAAAGTATTATAGCGCAGCAACCTGTTGACAAGATGAATGACTTCTTTGACCTTCATGAGGTAGATGTAGATAACGTGTCCATGAGATTATTTGTACAGAGTTTTGGAGGCGAGGTTCGAAAGTGGTTCAGAGCATTACCAGTGGCCTCTATCAATACTTTATCGATTCTGCATAGACAATTCTTGGATCGGTGGGAGGTAAAGAAAAACCCACTTCAAATTTTATCTGAGTACGAAAATATTTAAAGGAATGTGGGTGAAAGTGTGCAAGATTACTGTGTAAGATTCAATACAGTTTATAATGCTATTCTGGCTAACATTAAACCATTGATGGGGTTAGCATTGATCAAATTTCCAGACGGTTTCGATGTTGATATGGCATATCAGTTGTGGGAAAGAGATCCTACTACACTTGAGGATATGCAGAAGAACGCTGTGAGTGTAGAGGCAAATCTGCTGGCCAAAAGAGTAAAGATGAAAACTAAAAAGAAGGTGACTATAAAGGAAGAAACATCTTCCTCAGATGTTAAGGCAGATAATATTCTCCAGAAAATTGAGAAAATTTTTGACTGGTTGACAATTGCAGACAGGCCTGAAACCACAATCAGAAATCCAAACCTTAGAGGACAGCAGCGACCTCAATTCAGGATCAAACAAAGGGAGAAAAGGCACAAGATCGGTCATCACAACAGCAGTACGTCAGAACTCCTTTGCAACAAAATTATGTGCATGGAACATAGGATGAAGATGATGATGATCCGGTGGTAGAGGCAAATAATTTCTTTACTGCTAAAGGTTTGCCCATATTTCTCACAGAAGATGAAGAATATTCAGAGGTCCATATGCCCAAAGGGATGAAGACTACATACTATCAAATGAGTTAGTTTTGGAGGATGAATCAGATGATTATCAACGAGGATATATGAATGCATTAACAGCACAACAGAAACAATATTCATTGAGAAGGAGAGATGTACCAGTCAGTCCAGTTCAAAAGAGAAAGGAAGTGCAACCCAAAAATGACTCTTCAAACCTTC
Organism: Pinus tabuliformis; assembly: GCA_031772625.1. Classification (NCBI taxonomy): domain Eukaryota; kingdom Viridiplantae; phylum Streptophyta; class Pinopsida; order Pinales; family Pinaceae; genus Pinus; species Pinus tabuliformis. The sequence goes on along the minus strand of CM062814.1, from coordinate 590,991,388 downwards.
AGAAGAAAGGGAAAGAGCCTATTAATCCGACCTCCAGCAAAGGACCATCTGCAAATAGCATTGCAAACGAGAAGAATAATTAGAAAAGTGTAGCAAAAGAAAAAATCAAAAAGAAGGACCTTCCAGTTAAAGAGGTTGATAAAGTTACAGATTTTAGTTTAGAAAATGAGATTGCTAAATTAAAAGTTTCAATTCCTTTGACTGAATTGATTAAGAACAGCAGCTATAAACACCAGGTGTCCAAAATTTCTCACATAGATCCTTTATCTGATTTGGTCAATGTAGAAGATGATCACCCTAAGCTCATTTTTGGCCCTACCTTAGAAGGTCAGTCTGAGGATAGTGAAGTTCCTCCATTCTATATCAGTCTTCGAATACACGAGTATGTCCTCCACAATGGGGTGTTTGATTCGGAGCTTCCAATAATCTAATGCCAAAAGCCATTATGGAGAAACTGGGCCTTGACATTACTCGAAAATATCATGACCTGTATTCTTTTCATTCCAGTACGGTCCGTTGTATTGGTCTTATCAAAGAATTGGTGGTATCTTTAGACCAAATCCCAGCCAAGAATGTTCTGATGGATGTGGTTGTCACAGACATTCCACCACAGTTTGGTATGCTTTTGTCCAGATCGTGGGGTGCAAAGCGTAAAGGGACTTTACAATTAGATTTCTCCTATGCTACCATTCCCATGTTTGGCCAATTGAGAAAACTATACAGGGAGAAGAAAATGAAATACATGATTACAAGCAAGGAGAAACCACTTAATCATCCAATTAATGTTGTACATACAGATTTAAAGTCATTTGTACTATATTCAGATAGTTGTTTGAATGGTGTTGATAGTTAGTTAGTTGAAGTAGAAGATGTTCAAGAGATTTCAGAAAATTTCAGTGTAGCCCTTGATCAAGAAAGACATAAAATTGCAAGTAATTCCAAGTAGTTTACATACCGACAGTAGCAAAAAGACAGTGAACAATAGAAAAATGAAGAGGTCAGTCAAAGTAAGAAAGAGAATGAAACATAATTTCATCATTTAGAAGAAGAAGTAGGCCTATGGAGCATGGATTTTGATGGAGCCGTGGGTAAGGATGGTGTCGGCATAAGGATTTGGATTCGCAGCCCCACTTTCCAGCCAAATAAAGTTCCTAGTAATCTTAGAATATGTTCATATAAATTGGCCTTTGACTGCTCTAAGAATGAAGCCGAATATGAAGCATTGATTGCAGGTTTGAAACATCTGAAAGCTCTGAATGCAAAAAGGATATTAGTCTATGGAGATTCGGAACTGATAATCAAGCAAGTAAAGGGAGAATATCAAGCTAAACACCCACAGATGAGAGCCTATCGAAATTCAGTTTTAGATATGTTATGTATGTTTCCAGAATATACTTTGACAGTAGTACCTCGTGCTCAAAATGTTATTGCAGATTTAATTGCCATGGCTACAAGTAATTTGAAGATTCTGATGAATTCCAATAACAAGTTTGAGATCCATGTCAAACACCACCCTGCTATTTCGGACAATTTAAGGTATTGACAAGTGTTTTGGGATGATAAGGAGATCAATATATTTTTGCAGAATGAAGGAAACTATAAGGATGCTTCCATAGATGTTGATTATGATACCGATGAACCAGAAATTGAGGTGAATCAAATGGAAATATTTTAGCTGAAAGACAATATTATTCCTAAAGGTCTCATACCTCTAGAAGAAATTTTCGATCAAGATGATGTGGCTAGAAAGCCAAGCTTGGTGCCTATAGAAAAAGGTGTTGAGGATGTTAATCTTGGAACAACAGATAAGCCCAAGTTTGTGAAAGTGTCCAAAACATTGTCTCCTGAGGTAAAGTCTAAATATGTTAGATTGTTATCTAAAACTTTTGATGTTTTTGCTTGGGATTATTCAAATCTAAAGGTGTATGACAAAGAAATAATTCAACACACTATTCCCATCAATCCAAATCAGAAGTCGTTCAGACAGAAGCTGAGAAGAATCAATCCCAAGTTGTTGCCTTCCATTGAAAAAGAGGTGAACAGATTATACAAGGCTGGTATAATTGTCCCAATCAGATTTTCTGATTGGATTTCGAATCTTGTTCTAGTAAGAAAGAAGACTGTGGAAATCAGATTGTGTATCGATTTCTGGAATCTAAACAAAGTATCATTGAAGGACAATTACCCACTGTCGAAGATGGATCATATCCTCCAGAGAGGTTGGAGCATTGCGTATGTCACTACTTGATGGATATTCAGGGTATAATCAAATTCTAGTGCATGAAGATGACTGAGATAAGACTGCATTTACCACCCCTTGGGGAACTTTTCATTATGCTAAAATGTCATTTGGTTTGAAAAATGTTGGAGCCACATTTCAGCATGTAATGGACATCGCTTTTGCCAATGAAAAGGATGTATTTCTGGTTGTATATTTAGATTATTTGACAATGTTTCAGTTCAGATGATGAGCATCTTCACCATTTAAGGATTGTGTTTCAGTGATGTAGGAAATTTGGGATATCACTCAATCCAAAGAAAAGTCTCTTTGCCATGGATGAAGGGAAGCTGCTTGGTCATATTATCTCAAAGGAAGGAATTTGCATTGATCCTTCAAGGGTAGAAGCAATTCAGCAGATAGATTTTCCCAGGAACAAAAAAGAGATACAAGATTTTAATGGTAAGATGAATTTCTTACTTATATTTGTACCAAATCTAGCTGAGCATTTGAGATAAATTACTAATATGTTAAAGAAGGACAACGTGGTAAAATGGATGGAGGATGCTATGAAGTAATTTAATTTGGTAAAGTATGCTCTATCTACAGCCCCAGTTTTGATTAGTCCTGATTATACACAAGATTTCATTTTATTCTCATTTTCATCTGAGCATACCATGGCAGCAGTTTTAATGCAAAAGAGAGATCAGCTGGAAAAGCCCATTGCATTTTTTAGTAGGACCATTAGAGATGCTACCTTGTGGTACAACATAATTGAAAAGCAAGCTCTTTCTATTATAAAAGCTTTGAAGGACTTTTGAGTATATATTTTGCACTCACACATCATAGCATATGTTCCTAATGCAGTGGCTAAGGATGTGCTGATATAAACTGATCCAGAAGGAAGGCGGGGAAAATGGATTGCAACAATGTTAGAATACAATCTGGAGATCAAGCCTACAAAGCTGATCAAAGGACAAGGCCTAGCAAGGTTAATGGTGGAATCAAATATGCATGCTTTAGATATAAATCTTATCGTAGCCATGTCGGAAGATGAAGAAGAAAGCTCCCTGATTCAAGTGTCTGAAATGTTCCTTCAGTCACCATGGTATTCAGATATCATGTATGTACTTCGGTGCCTCTCACCACCTCCAGGGATGACAAAGAAAAAAGGTAGATCTCTCAAACTTAAAGCTGCCAAATTCTACATTTTGAATAATGCCCTCTATTGGAAGGATCCAGGAGGAGTTTTGTTGAAGTGTTTAATTGAAGATGAAGCCCAGCAGGTGATGAGTGACTTTCACAAGGGTTATTGTGGTGGTCACTTGTTTTGGAAGACAACAACAAATAAAATATTGAGAGTAGGCTATTACTGGCCAACCTCATTTTCAGATGTGTACAAAACAGTCATGAGCTGTCATGAATGTTAGGTCTTTCAAGTTAAAAGAAAATTGCTGCCTCTTCCTCTAAAGCCGGTTGAAGTCAATGCACCATTTTAGCAGTGGGACTCAATTTTATTAGGGAAATCCATCCAACATCCTTGGCACAGCACAAATGGATCCTAACAGCAACTGACTATTTTACCAAGTGGATTGATGCAATTCTGACTAGACAAGCAATGAATACGGTAATCATTCAATTTTTGGAATCAAATATTTTATCTCATTTTAGTTTTCCTAGTAAAATCATCACAAATAATACAGTTGCATTCAAATCCAAGAATATGATCGATTTTTGTAGAAAGTATAAGATTACTTTGGGTTATTCTACATCATATTACCCGTAGGGAAATGGTCTGGCTAAATCATCCAATAAGTCATTGGTGAACATCATCAAGAAGCTGCTGGAAACAAATAAGAAAGGTTGGCACAGAAAGTTAGTTAATGCCTTGTGGGCTGATAGAGTTAGCCAGAAGAAGTCCATAGACATGTCTCCATTTGAATTAGTTTATGGCATTGACACAATTTTTCCAACATCTCTTGCGGTTCCGGTTGTGAAACTTTTACAGGAGGATGGCAGTGAGGAGGATAATTTTTAGAGGAGAATAAATCAGATGATCCATTTACAGCAGACAAGTGATGAATTTTTCCAAAACACTTTCAGATTGCAGGAAAATTCCAGCTTGAGGATGTAGTGTTGCGGAGGGATGCTAGAAATGAAGATAAGGGAAAGCATGGTAAGTTTGAAAACTTATGGGAGGAACCTATAAGATTGCTGCATACAGAGGACAAAATGCATTCCTGCTAAAGGAAATGGATGGACAAGATTGTTCAAGAGGTCCAGTCAATGGTAGACTCTTGAAGCGCTACTTCTTCTAAGGTGATTTCTGAAATCATGACATGATCATTGTATATACCATTTTCCTTTTTCATTGCAAGTTTTCAAAGGTACACAGTCATTTTAGCTTGGGGCCTAAGGAGAAGGCTATAAAGTTGAGTGGTTTGTATCAGTTTTTGTGTTTAATTCAGTGTCTAGTCACAGTTTGAGTCTTGAGTCAGTTTGCACAATGTCAATTTCAGTTTTTGAAGGGTCTTGACTCCGTTGCCCAATGGATGAAGCACTAGCCTACATGTTCCCAGAGATCTATGGTTCTTGGCACCTCCAAGGAGTTGCCATCCCTAATGGTGCCAATGTTAGTGTCAGTGTCTTCACACTGCCATCAGTGATCAAAATTACTATTTTGCATTTCATATTAGCAGTCCCATTCTGATGAGGTTGCATTGCATTAGGTCATGGATCTACTGATGGTAGGGTTTATTTCAGATTTTTCCCTCATGATATGTACTTGCTGACCTCCTTTCATATCTTTCAGTCATGATTCATGCTCATTTTCAGTTAATTTCATCAATTACATAAGGTTTCAGTCTCATTAGGTCTTAGGGTTTCCACCATGGTCAAAATTCAATGATTATTGCTAATAATGGTCAGCAAAGACATGACGACGATAGTAATGATCGGAAAATTCACAATTTCTTAATTTGTAAGCTTAATGAAGTTCTCACCTCAAAACTAGTTTTGAGGTAAAAACAGAGCATTTGTGTTTTATTTTTAAAATTTCATGTAATTTTATTGTTCTCATGTGTAATAATGGTCTCATGCTGCTCCTGGATATCTGGCGATGTTGCCAAAGTACTGCCACTACAAAAATTCAAAGAGTTTAAGCATCAGTACACCTATCAAAGCAAAGAAACCAAGCATCAAAAAATAGAGTATTAGAAAAAGCAAATAGACCTTATAAAAGTGGGTTTTCACCATGAAAAATAAAAAGTGCATGCTATAAAAATCCATCTCTCTATTTATCATTTCATTGTCTTAGTGTTGAAATTCAAAATGCCAAAAGGAGAGCTAAGAGTCGAGTTCAAGCAAATTTGGGCAAACACAAGTAAATTGGTGTGTTTTTGGACAAAATTGACCGGCACTGCGCTTTTCAGGAGGGCGTTGCATTTCTGAGTTGGCGATGTGCACTAGGCAGCATTTCCCTGTGCATTTTTAAACTGGTGCTACACTTTCAAAGTGGCGCTGCGCACCTGGGTGAAGCACTACGCTTCTACCTAGCCAAGCTCCAAATCACCCAAAATGTTCTTCAGTTGCCAATTCACCTCAAAATATTCAATTTCTCTCTCTAACAAGTAAGTATATTAATCCCATCTTATGTGTTAGGGTTTGGTTTTCTAAGATTGGTGTTTTGTGTTCTTAAATCTAAAACCCTGGCCTCTAGGGTGAAACCCTAGTTTTTCTCATTTCACTAGTGTCCACATACCATATCCCCTTAATCCCATTCCCCTCATACATTTTCCCTAAATCCCATTCCCCTCGTACATTTTCCCTAAATCGTACACTCCCCAAACCCTATCCATATCCCCAAACCCTACTCATATCCCTAAACCCTTACTCCCATCGCTAAACTCTGTTCACACATACATTTTCACACTCTCTTTTCCATACACTCTGCCCATTCCATTTCTACATCCTGTTTCCACACTATTATCCACAAGACAACCATATACAATCACATTTTGCAAAACCAAAGGAGAAAAATGGAAAGAGAAAGCGATTATGAATCTGAGCAAGAGACATTTAGTGACAACTCTAGGGAGAGAAACATACAGCAAAGGAAGCCTCATAAAGGAGGAAGAATTATTAGAGAAGAGCCTACTAGTTTGAGGGGGTTACTAGCTTGTCCACTTACCATCTCTTGCTTTAAACACCAGGCATGCTTTGATTTTTGTGAAATGATAGAAAGAGTTTGATTTCATCATGAGTTGGCTAGGCTATTTGTGACTCATTTGCACAGTAATGAAGTAACCCTTGCCGGAATAACATTCACCATATCACCAGCTGTCATCTCAGCGGCTACTCGAATTCTAGATGTAGGTGAAAATTGGTACAAAGGTTAGGATATTGATGAGGAGTACTATGAGCCTTACATCAAGGCTAGATACAAAGACAAAATGAAGAGAGTATTCCCCTTCAGGTTTTTGGAAAACAGGTATGCTCGATTGATGAAAATCATTATCAAGTACTTCACTTGTGAAGGTAGGTTCTCCCGGCTGTATGCCTACCACATTAGACTTCTCATGCATTTCACTAGAGTAAAGATGATGAATATCCCTTACTTCATGTTTAGAAACATTGAGAAGATGGCACATATTGTACAGAGGAAGCCATACCCCTAGCAGTTGTATAGAATTTATCATTACTCTTTGATTAAAATCATTGTTCTACATCAGCTGAACCTTCTTAACATGCCATGGGAGACTTTCATTTCTCATGAGATGTTCAAAGGCCCACAAATCTTTTCATCAGTACATCATGAAGAAGGTGGAACATCAAGCCATGAAAAAATCAAAGAGGCTGAAACTGTTGGAGTGTCAATGTTTGTAACATATAAAAGGGGTGCTAGGAAACCTTTTGCAGCTGCTAGGAAAGTATTATCTCCATAAGGTGTGGAAGGGGTCTTGCCTTCGTCATCAGGCCACAGGAAAATGTTATCTCCACAAGGTGTGGAAGGGGCTTTGCCTTCTTCTTCAACAAAATAGGTGCAGGTTGAGCAGCAAAGGAAGGGAAAAAATAAGGGCAAGAAAAAGGTGCAAGAAAAGGATCTTAGTGATGAGCAGGAGAGAGATTTCAATCTTGTTGAGGATGAGGAGCCACAACAACACTTCACTCATCACGGAGTTGACATTATTGATTTGGAAGCTCAGGATCCAAAGACTATCGAAGACATGATCGTAAAGGAACAAGAAGCTGAAATACAAGTCTTGTCAGATAACTTAGAGAGAGCTAAGTTCATCATCAAATATTTAGAGCAAGAAAACAAACAATTGAGCAAGAAGCAAGTCCTCATGGAGCCGCAAATGATCAAAGAAAACAGGCAAAAGGCCAAGGAGGCTAATGTGAAGTTGACTTCAATTGAACAAGAGATTGAGAATGATAGGGAAACTTGGTTTGAGAGGGTCAACATACACGTTGAGGGGCTGATTGAGAAGGCCAATAGGGACAAGAATATGCTTCGCCACATGGCCTATCATTACTTGACCCGAAACAAAATCTGTAACATAAGGATCAGGAAACTTAAAGATAGGTTGAGGAAGGCTTTAAAGAGTGAAAAGGAGCAAGATAAGTTGAAGATATTAGTTGAAGCCTCACTAGCCCATCAAAGCAACTAATGGTGGTGTCCCATGCCAAATCTGGGCAAGTTTTGATGATTTTTTGTCTTTTTCAAATTTTGAAATTTTGAAAACAGGAAATTGGCCCAGAAGCGCTGGAGCACTTGTTAGAGGAAAGGCCTATATATTTGGATTCAACATGACAAGATCATTCATCCTTGAAAGTTTAAGAAATTTTTGATCAAAACTAGGTCACCAAAAGGTCAAAAAACTACCGAAAAATGACCTCTTTGCCTCTTTTTGGACACACAGAAGTAGCCTTGTGAGATTTCAGTTTTGAGGGGGTAAATGACCTCCAAATGAAAAAATTCAAGTTGTTCCAGAAACTAGATAGAAATACCTTTCCAATGAGCCATCGTGGGTGAAATGTTGCTAAGGGGAAGGCCTCCAAAAGTGGGTGGAAAGCGGTGCTGCGCTTTTGACTAGTTTGCCAGAAAATCAAATTTTCGCCTACTTTCATTGCAAGTTGAATTTCTCTCTCTTCATGGATGATTTTATGATTGTAATTAATGTCTTGGCATGTAAATGTGATAGTAAAATTATCTTAGAGGGTAGATTCATCAGTTTGGGGTGGTTTTGGGGTCAATGAATCAGTTTCCATGCTTATAGAGGCAAGTTGTTCCACTGCCTATATTCCTGTTCCCTGTTTGGAAATGGTTGTAACAGCTCCTTTTCTCTTGGTTTCAACCCCTTATGGCTAGAATAGGTGGTTTTATGTCTATATTATGTATTTTTTCTGTCATTAGAAAAATTTGGACTCTCTTGGATGCTCTGAGCTATATTGTACACCTTTATCAGCAGTTTGGCAAGGAAATAAACCAGGATTTGCAGCTATTTTTATGGGATACTTGTGGTATGGTATTTTTGCATAGTTTCTTCTTCTGTTCTCAGTTTTTCTCATGTTTTATGTGTGCCACAATCTAATTCATTGCTTCTAGGTGAATGATATCAAGGTAGATAAGTAGCATTCATTGTTTACAGTGCTCTGCCTTGGGAAACCATTCAGTTTTTTATGTTTTCTACTGATTGAGAAGGATACATGATCTTTGAATGCCCTCCTTAGCTCCTCACCAGTCTTAGACCTATCATCTCACTCTATTTCAAGTGCCAAAGCACCTACCTACCTCGCCCCATAGAACACCTTGCATCTTGACTTAATTTCCTGGACCCAAAATTGCCTGGCTCCATTTGATCCAGCAAAAAACCAAACAAAATCAATAAAAAACCCTATAGCTACTATACCTAGCCTAAAATCCATATCTGATCCAGTCATCTTGACTAAGATTCACAAGGAGAGAGGCCTCTCCCGACCTAGTAGGGCTAGCTACCAAGTTAAGCTTGGTTTGTGGCTATCCTAGGATTACCTTCCTTCAGCCTGAGTTCAAACTAGGCTCTAACAGAATGGCTGATCCAAGTCTCTCTTTAGCCATTCACCCCCGTGCCATATTCCAAGCATGAATGTGTGATCTCATAAACACATCAATCGAAACTCATCTAAGGCTTCTAGAGGCTATACACCTCAATCCATCAAATAGTGATTCCATCTCACGGTTGGACATCACAAATCCATCATCATATCGGTATATATCGAAGCCTTCCAAGGCACTAGAGCATTTATCCAACCAAGGATCCAGGACTAGTAACTCAACCCATAGCTTTTACCAGGCTCTAGAGCATTTGTCCAACCAAGGCTCCAAGACTAGTAACTCAACCCACCAAAGGCTCTTGAGTGTTTTTCCAACCAAGTCTTCAGGACTATTAACTCAAACAAGCTAAGGAAACATGAGAACCAACCAAAAAGAAGCAATGAAAGTAAACCCACAATCACCATGGTTATCTAGGAAATGGAAAAGCTACGAAATCCATTGTCAATCTAGGCAATATTCCATGCTAATGACAGATCACAATGAATAAACCACACACATATGCCATGCATTCTAAAACTAGTGAATAAATCATACATCTAACTTGATACCTGCAAGCAAATCTGATGTAGCTATTGATCCCAATGCCCTCTCACACTTTCCTTCTCTTCATTTGCCTTCTTGCTTCAATAATCCAAATATGCCACACCCTCCAAGAGTGCTCCAAGAAAAATCTAAGTATCCAAGAGTATGAGAGAGAGAATAATGAGAGAGCTCCAAAACTTAACTGATCAAGCCCTTCCCATTGATCCTTAGAAGCCTTTCTATTAATGAGGCCTCCATTTTCTTCATTTTTCATTATTTCCTTAATTTTCCTCCTCACATGTAACCTGTGACCTTTCACCTCCCTTTTCTCCTAATTCCATTATTTTCATAAATAAATGCGCCAAATTACCTTTTAATGCCTTATGCATTGCCTTTTCCAATTTCCTTAGCCATAAAAAACCAAATAAACACCCTCGAGGATGTCTTTCCCAACTTTCACCTTGGAATATGTGTCACATGCATTCATGGTTATTGTTTTTAACTTTTATTACATGGAATTTTCACCAGGGTTGTTACAAAACCATCCCCTTTGGGGGAACACCGTGCTCAATGTTTAATTACACCTATAAGCAATAAGATTGCTGAAAACAAAACATACTGCCCATGGAGATTTATAACATAGCTTATTGCAGTATTTATAATGACCACTGCTGAAACATGACAAACATACCTTTTACTGGAGCTTTATAACATGACTCATTATGATATTTACAATAACCACATATACACGTACACATTTGCTTCAATCACCAAATAACGAAACTATCTATGGAGCTTTATAAATCCAACTTGATACAATATTTACAATAATATATGCATATACACATTTTCTCAACCAGCAAATAAAATATACGATGCCTGCATCTGCAACAAGTGAATCTAGAGGCTCACCCCTCCACCCTCAAAGTAATAGCAGGATTCACCTCCTTTCTAGAAAGTCCGGAATCCACTGCAAAGTCGGATCTACATCCAATGTCCAATGCTATTATCCCGCACCACTTGTCCTCTCAATGAATAGTTACCAACTCATTATTCTAGGGCACACTCCCAATGTGCATCTGATTCTATCTTGAAATGCTAATGACCAAAACAAATCCATCCCTGGCCTTCCCTTCTCTGCTACACAACCCCTTGAGAAATCCAGTCACCCACTTTCGTGCAGTCACTCACCTTCCAAGTTTTGTTGGCACACCCATCTCGGGTAGTCCATGCCTTGGCACGCATCGGAAGATACAAAAACCAAGGAATATCATTGCCTTAAAACCATCATACCGGTTATAACATGCTCATGGAAATCAATGGACACAATTGGGTACTAGTGTCCCACAATGGCCCTATTCCTAAAGTGCTTTGCCAACATACTATTGCATATTCCAATTCTTTTCACTGTTGCTACTGATTCTTGTAGTTGATTTTAATCACCCAACCAGGCATTTCATGCATTCCTGTTCCAAGCACATAATGTCCATTAGATTCAAAATATATTGAAATAACTTCAAATCATACCTCATTGGTAGCTCGTCAATAAGGTACACTCGCAATCCTATTTTCTTCCTATCACAACAATTCAAACTAGCATATTTGACCAAAACATGTATAAAAATATCACATCAGGTTAGCTCAAAACATAACCATCAAAATCATAAATCACATGTAACCATCATAATCTAGAAGCATAATTCACATGTAATCATAAGAAACTAGAATCATAATTCACATGTAATCATCATAAACCAAAATCATAAATCATATGCATAGTAAAACTAAAATACAATACTGATACTTATCCTTCATCGATCTTTACTTCTGCCTTTTTTCTTTTGTACACACACCAGATCGGTTTTCATACCTGACAAACACCCACTACCTTCTTCTCAACAAGGTGCAGATATACATAGTGTGCATCACACACACATGACATAATCCATGCAATACATGCTCCTACACCTAACATACAACACATATAGCTACATCGAGTGCATAACGCAATACATCTATACTTGATGTACAACACCACACAACACATGCACATACATAGTACGACATTCCCTCAACAAAACATGTATGACATGCACACAATACCACATGTGCACTAGTACCATATGTACAACATGTACACAGTACCACCTGTACACCACACCACCTACACAACATGTGCACAACATCACATGTACACAGTGCCAGTTGAACAACGTGTACACAATGCCACATGTACACTACACCACTTGTACAATGTGTACAAAATACGACATGGTACATAGTACCACATGCACAACATGTATGCAACAACACATGTACACAATTCCACATGCACGACATGCACACAACACCACCTACACACAATGCCACTTGTACAACATGTACACAACACCACATGCACACAACACCACTTGTACAATAATGCACACCACACCATATGTACATATCACTCCATGTAAAATATGCATGTAACAACACATGTACATAGCACTGCATATCCAACATGTACATAGCATCATCTGTACACATCACTGCATATCCAACATGCACAGAGAACCATATGCATACAACACTGCATGTCCATCATGTACACAATACAATATGTACACAACACTGTATATCCAACATGTACATAGCACCATCTTTCCCCAACATTGAATATGCAACATTCATAACATTATATGTACTAACACCATGTACATAATATTGCATGAAAAACATGTACACACACTACCTAGGCACAATATTGCATGCACATAATCATCACAGATGCAACATTTACAACATGTATGACATATGCACAACAATCATAACACACATCTGAAACCACACTACCTCTGCCAAGCAACCTTTCTTCCAGTGTCTTATCCATGCTTGTCCCAACATGTCGCAGACCACACTGTTTTCATTTCGTTGATGTATCCATTGGTATAACTTGTCCATAAAATAGACATAATATAATCATATAATATCAACTCATAACCACATTATCATGACCTTGTATATTTTTCATGACTACTCTTCCCAACTGATTCCTTGTAAGACCAGGAACCTCTTCATGTCATTTTCCTATGTAAGCGATCATTCCTCCACAAGAATGATTCCTAATGACCCTGTTGGATAGTGACATAGATACATACACACATACATACATATACATAAACATTAGCATAAAACAATCATGATCTATGATCGCTCTATCAGATAACAATGTACATACATACATATACGCACATAATCATTAGCATAAAGAAATCATGATCACAATGTAAATACTAGATATGAAGGTCAAGGTTAAGAGAACTTCCTTTATTCATGCACAACATTGAGAACCACCATTACCAACTTATTCAAGCCATCCGACATCTCAGTTCCATTAACTTTACATTTTATGGTTACCTTTCTCATGTCTGTACTGCCACCATCTATTTACCACAATGGACCCAACCAATCCAACTGACTGTCATAGTCTTACCTTCCATTGCACTTACTCATGCACAGAGCTTCATTTGAGTTTTTACAATACATGTTGGGTACCACACAACTCTCCTCGAGCTACATTAACTTTCATCTTTCCCAACCAATTCCCAAGACTCAAAACACAAAAGGCAAGTCAAGAAACAAACAACAAGAAGATCATGAAAACCAATGAAAACAATAGGACACCACAACCAAAGTGGAAAGGCCTTGCACAAGACATAAGAAAAAATGCAAGTCAAGCTCAAGAAATCATAAAATACCAAAAGAACAAGACTATAAACAAACACCATGACTCAATCCCCATGGTTCCCAAGGAAAGCTCATCCTGAGCCTTCTTCCAAATTTCATGGAAATCTCTCTTACCATGCAACTCTCTGCATCATGCTGCCATTAACACATAAATGTTAGTGCATAAATAAATATAACAATATACCAGTTACCTCATCCTTTTGTGCCAAGCACAGTGCTTGTAACTAAACACATCCACGCCTTCTCTCAAGGGACACCAATTCCCTTAATAGATCCACCTACAACTAGAGACTCGCTAATATACCTGTATATGACTATAGCACATATCCACATAATGTTAGACAAAATCAAGGCTAAGAAGACTTCTTGTATGCAAGGCACTTGTTCATTTGGAATTAGGGTTTCCAAACATAGCCAAAGGAATTCTTGCCCAATTCCTTTCCTTTACCATTTTTACTTTGTTGAAATCGAGGCTTACTATGCACTGTCACATTAGCTAAATGTTAGTTATATAAACACATCAAGTGTTACCTTGCAACTTCTCACACATGTCAACCACATGTTCCAAATATCAAGACAATCATATCTATCAATTGAAATCAACCTTTACCAAGACTAACAAACATGTCATAATCCATAGTCAACTCATAGTCATTAGACATAATGCTACAACTATCACCTACTACACTCAAGTACCTATCAACTGTCTCAACACATATGTATTAGTACAATCATCTTAAAACAAGATCATTGGAACACATACTCATATTATGAAATTCATCAAACATTCAACCAACTTGCAAACATACCATGTTAAATGAATCAACCAGACGACATAATAGACACCAAACATTTGAACACCAAATAGATGACATAATCAAACAATCAAGCACCAAATATATGACATAAGTGAACTCATACCTTAGTGTATTTCAGGGGAGGCTATCTTGTCTGCACAATCAATCTAGGTTAGCACGATACAAATTCACAAAATATCACTCAAAACTAAATCATTATATCCATAGAAGCAACTAACTAACATGTTCATATTATAACTCATAAAAAATCATCATTTATGCATACGATCAATATAGATTAGTACAACACCATATCAAAAATATGTCAACTCATACCTGAATATCACAACCATAACCATTTGCATAGTTCAAAACAGGTTATCACAATACATATAACATCAAGATCTCAATGAAATAACCCTAATTATCGTGCTAACTAACATGTAACAACAATCAGTTAACATATAACATATTCATCAACAACATATAACATGGTAATCAATTTTTCTAACATAAAACAAAAATAGCAATGCATACAACCATAGGTTACTATCATCCTTCACTATCCGACACATGTGCATATAACTATACAGATAAACTAACAACTATCATGAATGTAACCATAACATCAAAAGACATGTACATAAACCTAATGTATAGAAACCTAGTTCATATAAAGATCCTTAACTTACATACATGCATGCCAAAAATACCATACATGTATGGCGGTCTACTCTTACCCCAAAGTCTAATGCTACAACCTCACTTTAATAGTCTACATCTTCTGCTATATCTCAGCCAACACATTAGCATCATAACAACCAATACCATCATGATGACCTAAATTGCATACAATGACTTCACAATGCAAATTTTAACTACTATTCATTCATAACTATAACCAAGACCATACATTCATAACACATTCATATATACATATTACACATGAGTACAAAACCATATACACACCATTATAGCTAGAGTATAGTCATCAATGCATGACCATATCAACTACACAAACCATGACCTCATGTATGACAACAGCAACCACCTCACATGCATTTGATAACATGTGAACATTGACTTGTATAATAATGCATAATCAACCATACACACATGAAGACATACTCTACGACCACGCCTTCAACCTTCACATGTTGACATCACTACAACAATGATTAACACCATGAAAATGCAACAAGAGCATGGACTACTTACATAAGTAACACATATGCAACCAACATGAAAGAATGATAAATTCACAACCCAAAAAGAGCACAATCATGCTCCGATACCACTATAATACCCTCCTGCCACATCTACCCAAGCAACTGGCCAACTAGGGTAACCATGTGAAAAGAGGTCACTATGATATTATTCAAATTCCTAAGTCACCCTAAGGAAGTTGAACTGATGAAAGCACACCATACAAACATCTAACATCATCAACAATACCCTGAAAGGACAAGTCAGCCACTCAGACAGCCTATCCCTAGGTCCCATTGTTGTTTTAGGTCTCTTGGGCCATAGTCACTCTCATGTTATGGGAAAGGGAGCAACCAACAACCTAAAGTCACTCTCACAGGCCTGCCTACCAATGATTGTGGACCAAAATTGTTAGCGCTGTTATCACTCAAATTTTCCCAAAAGTTGTTGGGAAGAGGAAAGGGGTCCGAGGTAACAACAAACCAACTTTTAAGTACAAAATCTAGCTAATTTGTACCCAGAGAGGGCTCTCTCTTTATGATTTAGCTTGGTTTTGAAAGATATTAGGCTAGCTGTGAAGTTTAGGAGTTTTTTTTGAGTTTGGGTGGTGAGATTCAATAGCAGAGGGGTAAAATTGAGTAGCTAAATCCATTGGGCTAATGGAGTCAAAGCAGATGGCTTAACTAGACTTGGTTTCCTTACAAAAGATGGTTTCACAGGGCAAGATGGTCAAATAGGGAATAAATGGAAACTTGAGATAAATTAATGGGTTTAAAATGGGTGAAGGGCAGTTAAGAATCCTTCAACACATTTACAGAGGGAACTTGAATGATTACTACTAAAGAGAAATTAAGAATTCTTTAATAAATAATCAAAGTGAATGAACTAGAAAACAGGAGCAATTAAGATTTCACTGTTTATACTAATTCAGAAGAAAACATAGAGAACAATAATGATTGAAAACATAGTGCAATCAAGCAAATTCTGAATTAATCTTCTTCGTTTATCATTCAGATGTGAAACATGGATAATATAATTGAAAAAAAACTTTAAAACATAAGTTATAGAGGAGTTATTGATCCGGTGTTTGCCTCAAGAAATCTATGAAAATTCCTTTGCTTCAATTCTTTGTCCAGCTAGCCATACAAAATTTGGTCCGGTCAGCACTTTATTCCAAAATAATCAATATTACATCAATGTCTAAGAATCCACCCTCAATACTCAAATTGAGGGAGTATTTATACAAAACTTTTTACAATGAAATATCTCATAACAGAGTGAGATATAAACTAGGGTGACTAATCATATTTTACAAGAAAATAGAGACAACTAGTCTCAAAGATAGGTGAAAGGTAAACTGATGTTGTGTTGTTCCTTTTCTTGCTGAGTGTGCTGGAGGCAGGCCCTATGATTTGGCTTGTTGTTGTCTTCTTTAGTAACTCTGTGTTGGCTGCCCTGTTTTGACTGATACTCTTTACCTGTTCTAATACACTTTGACCTGTTTGACCTTTGTTTATCTCTGCTCACCTTTATTCATCTTACCACAGTAAATAGCCAAAAATTTACATTTTACCAGGGATAAATTTACAAAATTTCCAACATGTCTTCTCACCATTTTTGTTTTGGCAATCTGTGTTTCTGAAGTTTCCTCAGGGTCTCATCAGTTTCTGTATATCTGAAAAAGGTGGGTTGGATTGGGAACAAGTGCTTTATCTCATGCTCAACATAGAATAAGTTCTCTAAACTGTCATAGAGAACTCGGCCTGTTGGGAGTGCTTTTATTCCTGATGCACTTGTTGATGAACTAGCTTGATTGCTAGCATACTTATTCAATTTTTCTACATAATCTATATGCTTCATTAATCTGTCATTAATCACCAAAGGACTTGGTAGCCCTTTATTCTACAAAATAGTGAACTTCTCCATAAAAGAATTAATTTCCACCTACATATCTTGACATCTTCTCTCTAAATTCTGCATCAAATTTTTCTTGGTTAACACCCTTTTGATTTCCAAAATAGTGTCTGTCCCATCTGGAATGCCAAGTTCTTCTAGTTTTTCCTTATTTCTATTATTCAAAAGATGTATGAGCTGGTTGGCTTGATCAAGCATTTGTCCTAACAGAGCTTTTGTCTTTTGAATTTCTCCCTGTGCTACCTTCACTAGATCAATATGTTCATAGATTACTTGGATGGATGGCCATACATCATTTATGGATTGGGTGATATTGGTCCATAGAATTTTCTTGATCTCTACTAGAGGCTTGTCAAAATTGAGATCCTTTTCTAATGGTTTCACTTTATTTTCTAATGCTTTAATCTCCCTTGTTTTTTCCACAACATTTATTTTGGAGATATCATAATTTCTTTCTACCTGAGCCAACTATTCTTTTACATGTTTTAATTCTGAAACTTGTCGTCTCATTTCTTCCATTGCCTTTATCAACTCTTCAGTGCTCAAATTAGCACTGCCACCTTGCCCTGTTCCTGTTGTTGTTGTACCTGTGACCACCTCTATTGTGGCTACTAGGATGTTTGGAGCTAATGTTGTTCCAAGTGTAGAAGGGACTACTGTTGAGACTATGGGGATTACATTAGGAGGCTGAGAGGTCAACTCTCCCTGCCTGTCCTTCAGTGCTTTTTCTAATGCCTACTCTGTGTCATTCAATCTTTCATTGAGTTTCAAGAGGAGATCCATCATCTCTTCTTCAAATTTCTGCTTTCTAACCTCAGTAGTCTATGGATGACTTGAAGGAGGTAGCTTTAGCTGCTTCCTCAAGGCGGCAATATCTTCTTCTTTCTTCTTCATTAGTGCTTCTACACCTTTTACATCTTTGGGATCATGTCCCAATCCAATGATGATTTCTTCTAATCATTTTATTCGGTTATCCTTAGCCAGGGAGGTGGATTTTTCTAAGTTCAGTTGGGCAGTTATATTATGCAAAGAATTTTGTAGCCTGTGAGCCATCAATGCTTTACTGGTTAAGGTTGAGTAGACCATTTCTCCAGTCTGCTTGTGAAGTTCAATTTGATCCAAAGGATTAATATCCTTAGCTAAGACTTCCAGATTTGTCCTGATATAATCTGCTGCTTTTTGAGGTTTTTGAACCTTTGGCTTGAAGTAGCTCATTATCATCTTGCCCTCTTGAATGTCATAAGCTGACATCAATCTCTGCTAGTTTGTGGGGGCCATTTTCAAATACTGATTGTAAATTTGAAGTCTTACTCGATCATTTTTGGTTTTTAATTCTGTGAATGTCTTCTTGATATCTAAGGCCTCTTTAATTTGTGGCCTGGTGGATGATACTTCTGCACTGCGTTGTCTTTCTAGCTCCTGCCTCTGTGAGCTAGTGGATGTTCCTCCCAATGGGGAATTTTGTTGGCTAACTACCCTTTCTACTCTTTGACTATCTATAGCTTCTTCAATAATTTCCTCTTCTGAAAGAGGATTTAGTCTTTGCTTCTTTGTCCCAGGCTGTCCTGTAGGTCCACTGGCGGGGGTAGTGGTTTCCATGTCCCTCTTTTCATTTCTTTCCTCATTTATAGGAGTTTGCAAAATTGGACTTTTTGCTACTTTAGTTTGAGTTGGAGGAGTTGGTACTTAACCCTGTTCTTTGGAAATTCCAGGCCGATCTGTCATTGTAGGTTGTTCTGTGGTCTTTACTTCCTTTCCTTTGGATGTTCCTGTGGTTGGTATGTTGACTTCCTGTGGGGGCTGTTGAGAAGTTCCAGCAGTGGATGGACGAATTGCTAATTTTTTAGACAACTTGAATGGTACTTTCCCAAAATAATCCAAGTCAAGGGTTTTCTCAAGGCCTCTCATAGCATTTTCCATATTGACCTACTCATTAACATCTTCTACCAGGGTCCCCAGTATCCATTCATCAAAGTTTGCAAACTGCTCAATTTGTGGGATCCTATGATGTATGCAAGGTGATAGCCTGTTTTTCATCCTTCTATCACATATGAAGCTATTGGGGTCATATGGCACCCACCTAAAACTCTTTCGTAATTTAAGGTGGTCTTCTAATATTTTTTCAGCTTCTTTCCATGCATCCCTATTGTTGATGACAAAAGGGCCTAGCTGGTTCCTAATTCTTAGCTGATCTTTCTTCTTAGCACCACAAAAATGGACTAAATCTGCATTTATGATCTGCCTGAAATATTCCAATGCAAATAATCTCATGGGAACATACTTGGGTAACTTAAAAGGGCAAAGTTCACACCCATACATCCTGATTTCTGTGTGATCTTTATATAGGTACCAGTCACCTGTCTTGTACTGCTTAGAAAGCTGGAGATTTTTCTTCATATCACCATTGATCCGAGGAGGGGAAACTCCTGTCAACACAGTGGTTGCTGGATGTACAAATAGGTCAATAAACTCACTATAAGTGTAAGGGGACTCACTGGTATTATGAAAGATTGAACTCCAAAAGATAACAAATCTAGGATTTCCTTTGGTGTCAAGTTTCTTGATAGGGAAAGGAAAGTTATCTGACTGATAATATAACATAAGATGGTATATGAAAGAGGTGTATTTGAAAACTCCTTCCCTTTCCAAATTCAGGAATTGATCATGGATTCTGTTGGCAATATAGGAGGCATAGTCATATTTGACAGCAGGGGGCTGTCCTGGAGTAAAGATTGATAGTAACACTAGGGTAATATCATCAACATATTCACTAGAGTTAAATCCCATAATCAGGGATATCATATCAACAATGAGTCTTCCAGTTTCAGTGATGAAATCCTGCAGATAAGGAGGTGGACCTTGGGTTGGTGCTTTGGCAACATGAAGGTTTGAGCAATACGAGTCACTTCTGATTTGGATAATTGAGATGCTTTTTCAAGTAAATATGCCATGGAAATAGGAGTGAGGGGCTGATTGGAGTGGAAATGCAACATTTCATTGATGGATTGAGAAGTTATGGGAAAAAGGACTGTCTGGCTTGGAGACATGACATCTCTATGGTTGGGATCATAATTAGCACATCATTGATGAATTATGTCTGGGAAAACATGGATTGAGGGGAGGAAATACATGGGAAGGTTAGATTCCCACAGTCCAAAAATGTCAGACTTATTCAGATAACTATCTTTAGCTTGGCAGAAGGCCTGAAGATGGTTTTTAACACCAGATAGGTCTTTTATCTGAAAATCTTTATTGCCCAGAGGTAGATAATTTATGTCTTTGTGAGGAGCGTTCATGGGTGCTACATTCAGGGCTATAGGGATTTCCATTTTGGTTCTTGTGGATTCAAAATGGAATTTAGTTTTTTGTGAGAAAATAGACCAAACAACAGGTTTGGGAACCTTTTATGGCAACCAGAGACTATCCTAGAACTGAATTTGGCCATTTCTTGTAGAATTTTCAGTAGAAAACCGAAATCATAGGGTTTTAGGGTAGAGTGGATAAATATCTGTATCAAGGAAGTAAAAAGTACAATGGCAGGTCATATGACAGGCTGTGGAGTGCGTCGCTGTGGATTTTTTTATCATGTGGCGGTTGGGAAGCTGGAACAGTTGACTTGGATGTTGTTTTGCATGGGAGCACTGGTCGTAGCGTATAACAGTGAAAATGACTCTTTTTTGTTTTATTTAACAAAATTGAGGTTGGCAGGTTTTTTATTATTTATTGGGCGGATGACACAAGTGGAGATGGGACGCTTTGTCGTTTTATGGAGGGGCAGTAAGCGATACGTGCTCGCACCGTTTTTGGGGCTGGGCAGTTTTGGACCGAGGGCAAGAGATAATATGGACTGCATGACACGTGCCAGAGGTACAGGCGGAAAACTGCCTGGTGATTGCGCGTTAAAGCGCGGTCACCAGGGGGGCACGATATCGACGTCAACCATCAGATGATGGGGAAATAATTGTGCAGTGGATGGGAAGGGTAATATGGCGGAGGGTTTATTGTAGCGGGCCCAACATAATAAACATATTTTAATTGTATCGGGGGAGTTATAATTGGTTAAGGGTGGTTCTTAATTAACCTTGAGAGTTAATTAATTCCATTTCGTGGGGTAGGGAACTTTGGTTATTAACGAATTTCTAATAAATCCATTAATCCCTTTTGACTATTTCTATGGTTATAATTAACCGGGGCGGGGTATATAATGTTTCGGGGATTAGTATATAACTAAATAATACGGGAAAGAGAACATATTGTAAGGGATTTATACAATATATGTTAAAAGTTAATATGACAAATGAAATGAAAGTGCTAAGTTAAAATATTTTGGATATACATTTAAACTTAGGCTTTGAGTGAAAAAAGGGGCTTTTAGGTGATATTGTGTATTTTCCTAAGTAAAAATAGGATTTTTACTTAGGAAATGAGTTCATGAAGTCAAATGAATGGTTTATGAATGAGTCTAAGTACTTAGGCTTTTAAATCATTGGGCCGAGGGTCTGGTCCTTCCAGAAGTCAGAGAAATGCTCTGAGCCCCTTTGTTTTTCAAAGACCTTAATACTTTAGGGAGAATTAGTGAAATCTTTAGGGAAAAATGTGAAGGGAAGTTAATTATTTAACCTTGTTTTGCTTGAACTACATCAAGTAAAATATCTGCCTTGCACTTGTGATAAAAGTGAGAATTAACACATTTCAGAGACATTATCCATCACAAGTAATTCTGCAACACCATCTACCTACCCTACCTACTTTAGCCTGACATTTTTTCTTCTTTATTAGGGTGCACTTGGACTGGCAAACCCTTATCACACTTTTTATTTTACATATGGAAGTCTATCTAAATCTAACCTTATTACATCCAAGGGCTCAGATTAAACTGTTGAGCTCCTTTTATTCACTCTACCTATCTACTTATCCCCTAAGATTAAACAGTTTGGTCAGACTTTATTCTTTATCTCTACAGCATGAAATTGAAAAATGAATGAGCCAAGTTTAAACAATTTGACTCTTCATCAATTGTGGCATAAGTTTAACAAGCTGCACACAATTGCTTATTACAAAAAATGAAATAGTAGTGGCATTTGGACTTGCACACTTTCCTTGGTCTTTCCTTTGGCAGGATTCATTTTTCTTCACTTTTTTGACCATTTTATTTCTTTTCACCCTTTGATTTTTCTTTTAGGGTATACCCTCTTTACATTTTTTAAATTTTTTTATTTTTTGAAAATATGGAAAACATTTGCAACAAGAAAAGGTACGAACATATTCATAGCTTATCAAGTCAATCATGAAATATGACACCTATTGGTATAGGAGCATAACACTAGCTCCACTTGGGGATGGCTTTTCCTGGTGGAAAGTCAAGAACAGTAGGTCAGATGGCCTTCTGAATGACTTTGACTATGCTCTGAGATCTCCTTCTACTGGTTGCTTTATTGTATGTATGACAGTAATCCTTCTAAAGCTTAGGTCCTTCTCTCCAAGCTTCAACTCCAGCAAGTTACTATCCAATCCAAATTGTAACATTACGAAGGATATAGTATTTACATGTTAAAATCAAAATACATTAAGAAGTGGGATCATAGTAATGCTTCAGCATCTAACCATTAACTGGCACTTCTTCTGTTTTTGTGTCATCCAAATTTTTGAGATAGTAAGTATTATTCCCTTGTAAACCATGGATAACAAAAGGTCCTTTCCATAGGAAGTCAAACTTCCCATGTTTTCCCTTATCCTCTCTCCTGAAATCCCATCTTAAAACTTTGTCTCCAATGTAGAAATCTTCTTCCTCGGTTCTTTTATCGAACATTTTCTTAAGCTTCTCTTGTACCACTTGGGATCTCTGATATACTTCCTCTCTGGTTTGTTGCAGATGGATGGTCTGATTTATTCTCCTTTGAATATCATTGGATTCCACTTGAGCTTCTTGAAGTAATTTCATTACAGGAACTCCTAAAGATGAAGGAAATACAACCTCCATGCCATAGACTAATTCATAAGGACTAGTTCCAATAGATTTCTTGGTGGTAAGTCTGTCTGCCCATAGTGCATTAGTAAGTTTCTTGTGCCAATTTTTCTTGTTTTCTTCCAATAATTTCTTAATAATATTAATTAGGCTTTTATTGGAAGACTCAGCTAGACCATTACCTTGAGGGTAATAGGCTGTGGAATGGCATAAAGTGATATGGTAGTTGTTATGGAAACTTATCATTTTCTTGGATTTAAAGGCAATAGCATTATCAGTTATGATTTTTTCGAGACAGCCAAATCTAGACAATATGTTGGTTTCTAAGAATCCTATAATCACTGTGTCATTGGCTTGTCTAGAAGGAATGGCTTCTATCCATTTGGTGAAATAATCTATGGCAGTGAGAATCCATTTATGTTGGCTAGAAGAGGGAGGATGGATTTCTCCAATGAAGTCCAGGCCCCATTGTTGGAAGGGTTTTTCAGTGGAAATTGGTCTCAGGGGTAAAGGTAATAGTTTTCTTTTGCCTTCAAAAATTTGACATTTATGGCACACAGTGACAAATTTATTTACATTAGTGAACAAGGTTGGCCAATAAAATCCAGCCCTCAGGATCTTTTCTGCAATTGCCTTTCAGTAAAGGTGTCCACCACAGTCTCCTGCATGAAATTCTTTTACAACCTTGTCAGCTTCTTCTTTTAATAAACAATTCAATAGAATACCTTCATGATTTTTCTAGAAAAGAGCATTATCTAAAATACAAAACTTTAAAGCTTTCATCTTTAAAAACATTTTCTTTGTTCTGGATAACCCTAGAGGAGCTTGTAGGTTTAATAATACATAAGTTATATCAGCATACCAAGGTGAATCTAAGAAGGCCTGGCTAATTTGTGGAGTTGCCATCTCCTGTTCATTATCTAGTTCATTAATATCTAGGGCTTGACAATTTGTTCCAATCATGAATTTGGCCAATCCCTGTCCTTTTATAAGATTTGTGGGTTTTATTTCAATATCATACTCCAATATAGTAGCGATCCATTTACCTCGTGCTCTCAATTCCATCTTAAGTTAGGATGTCTTTGACAACAGCATTTGGTACATAGGCTATTACATGGGAATACAATATGTCGACTCTAAAGTCTTTAATAGCTTTTACCAATGCAAAAGCTTGTTTTTTCAGGATTTTGTATTTTAGTGGTGCATCCCTAAGTGCTTTGCTAAAAAAGGCTATAGGTTTTTCACATCCTTGATCATCCTTTTGTAGTAAAATAGCTGCTATGGTGTGTTCTGATGCAAAGGAGAATGTTATGAAGTCTCTATCAAACTTGGGACTTGTAAGGACCGGTGTTCTGGTCAAAGGCATTTTAATTTCTTCAAAGGCTTGCTTGGCTTCAACTATCCATCTAATGCTTGAATCCTTTTTCAACATATTATTAAGCAATCTAATTAATTCAGCTAAATTAGATATAAATCTTCTGAAAAAATTGATCTTTCCTAGGAAAGCTTGAAGTTCTTTGGCATTTCTAGGGTGAAGTATTTGCAGAATGGCTTCTATTCTATCAGGATCAATCTTGATGCCCTCTTTGGAGATAATATGGCCTAAAAGTTTGCCTTCCTCTAGACCAAATAAGGACTTTTTAGGATTTAAAGAAATACCATATTTTCTACATTTCAAGAATACTTGTCTCAAATGACCCAAATGTTGCTGGTCTGATTGAGAAAAAATAGTCAGGTCATTTAGATATATAACCAGAAAATCATGAATTTCTTTTGCAAATTCTATGTCCATAGGTCTTTGGAAGGTCGCCCCTACATTTTTATGTCCAAATGGAATTTCAACATATTTGAATGTACCCCATGGTGTTGTAAGAGCAGTCTTTTCCTGGTCATCAGGATAAACCAGAATCTGGTTATAGCCTGAAAACCCATCCAGAAGTGAAATCCTAGAAGCACCTACCACCCTCTGTAAAATGTGATCCATCTTGGGAAAAGGGTAATTGTCCTTCAGAGAAACCTTATTAACATTCCTTAAATCAACACATAATCTGATTTTTCCAGTTTTCTTCCTAGTAGGTACTAAATTAGATACCCACTCTGAAAACCTGATAGGAGTGATTATCCCTGCTTCATACATTCATTTGATTTCTTTTTCAATTAAGGGAAGTAATGCAGGGTTAATTCTCCTAAGATTTTGTTGAATGGCTTCTGATTTTCCTTCAGAGGTATTGTATGTTGAATTATGGAGGTGTCATAAGATTTCAGGTCTTCATAACTCCAGGCAAAGACATCCTGGAACTCTCTCATTAGTTCAACATATTTGAGTTTTTGGTCAGGGGGCAAAGATTTAGATAATTTTATCAATTTAGGATCATCCTCAGTTCCCAAATTATAGTCCTCAATATCTGCTTTCAAGGGCTCCATCTTAGGTTTCTTTGGAATATCATTGAAATCAAAAAGATCTTCCAAAGGAGTTAATCCCTGAGGCAAATGATTGTCTTTTAAATTGATTGTTTCAGATTCTCCTTCAATAATTTCATCAATATCCATTTCTTGAAGATCCTACATTTCTTTCTTGGTAAATTTTGTTGGATGGAGCATTTGAGTTGCACTTTCTGCTGAAATTTCTATTTCTATCTTATTTTTTTGATCAAACTCACTAACTGTATCTACATCTATGTTCATGTTACAAAATTCTTCATCTAAATTCAAGAAATTGTTAATCGGTTTATCACTATCAAACACTTGCCAGTTCTTCAAATTGTTAGGTATAGCTGGCCTATGTCTAATCTTAGCTGTGAACTGATGATTAGGTTCGAATGGTAATTTGCAAGTGCTGGCAAACATTGCCAGACTATGAGCTTGCAAGTCATGTTTTCTTGGGATTTTGGCAAGCTTAGTTTCCAAAAATGTGTTGAGAATCTCTATCACTGAATCTCTATAATACTTCAGTCTTGGATCATTTGTTGAATATTGTCCTTTAATCTGTTGAAATATTAACTCAGAATCCCCTAAGAAAAACACCCTAATTGCTCCTAATTTCTTAATCAATTTAAGACCTATCAACAGAGCTTCATATTCTACTATATTGTTGGTGCATCTAAAGTTTAATCTGTAGGCATAGCCTTCAGCATGGTCGTTTTCAAGAGTGTGCACCCAAACTCCTGCTCCTACTCCTAATTTGTTAACTGAACCATCAAATTCTAAGTGCCAGAGAATTTCATGTTCATAATTGGTGTCAAGAGTCTCAGGAATCTGTTTAATAGGGAGATCTAGTTTTTTAGTTTCTTCCGGTTTCTCTTGGATGTCTGATGTGTCATTGTTCTCAGAAATTTCTTGTATTTGAACACTAGATTTTCCATTTGTAATTTCTTTTGGTTCTGCTGCTAAAACTTTCAATTCATTTGAGGAATCACTTTCAGCATTATAAAAAATGAAAGAATCCATATCATAGTGTACTAAGTAGATAGGGAAATTTTGGGGTTTCTCCTGACTACTTACAACGTATTTCATTAATTTTTCTGTATAGTTTCTTGGGTTGACTGAATACTGAAATAGTAGCATAGACATGTCCAATTGTAGAGATCCTTGAAGTTTTGCACCCCAAGACCTGGACAATAACATGCCATACTTTGGTGGAATATCAGCTACTACTATGTCCATTAAGATTGTTTTGGCAGGGTATTGAACTAGTGATACGCAAAAGTATTTGATTAATCCTAAACATCTGACTTGACTTGAATCAAAGGAAAAGAGGTTCTTATATGCCCTGGTGATGTCTAGGTCTAATTTCTCCTTTACAGATTTAGGCATTAAGTTATGAGACGCACCAGAATCAAACATGGCATTATGAAGTATTTTATCATGTATGTTCAAACTTACATAGAAAGGAGGGATTCCTCTATCTACTGATTTCCCATTCACTTCAAGGCCAAAAATCAATTCAGGCCGGTCATCAAAAACATTTACTGAATCTTCATTAACCAAGATTTTGAGTGAGTTGTTGATTTGGCTTCTATAGACATTATGTTTAGCTAATTCAGACAATGGAACAACTATTTTTAATTTGCCTACTTCAGCTTCCAGATTAAAAGGCTTTTCAGTCTGAGTTCTTGTATTTCATATAGGTGAATTCTCTTTATCCTCTATATTTTCTGTGTTTCTCTCCTTTTCAAGAGTGGGATTATGGGCTGAAGTTGTTTCCACATCAACTTCTGGAGGTTCTTCCACATTTCCTTTGGAAGGAATAGAAGTGGAAGGTTGTCTATTATTTGGTTGATTATCGGATACATCTTCAATAATTGGGTTAGCTGGATTAGGATCTGTTCTGGAAAGAATATGTACAGGGGTGGTATTGGTCTTACCTTTGTTAGGCTGCTTTGTAGCTTTCTGTTTATTGGTTTCAGGAATATCTATTCTTCTACTCCTTAGGTTATATTGTTTGTGGACTTCAAAAATGGTTGTATCATATCCCTCCCTAAAGTCAAATGATTCACCTGACTGAGTTTGGAATTGTTTAAAAATGTGAGCTTCTTGGTCCTTTTAGGTCAAGAAAACTTGTTGCTAATTATTGAGTCCCATAAAATTGATTTGAGTATTTTCTGTTGGTTCATCAGAAGTTGAGGCTTCAACATAATTTTACTGGAACGGGGGCCTCAGGTTTTAATAAGGGCTAGTCTTCCCAGTGTTTTGGTTCTGGTTTTTCCTGAAATTTGGGTTTCTCCTAGTGTTGCTTGGTTGACCATCCCAAGGGGATTTCCTTTCAATTGTTTCTACTCTATCTCCTAGCCTCTCCATACCTTTAATAATAGCATCCATTTTTTGTTCAAAGGCTGAGGGTTCTTCTTTCAAAGGTATATTCCTTTCAGCTTTGGCTTTAGCTCATTTGGATATCAGGTTTGCCTCAACACTGACAGCTATACTTTGCATCTCTTCTAAAAGTCCGAGGAGCTCTTTCCCTAAGTTGGTATGCCATATTAGAATCAAATCCATCAGGGAAATTGATTAATGCCAAATCTGGGGGAGGTCTGAGGTTTTGAGAGATAGTATTGTAAACATTATTGAACCTAGTACAGTAATCTTGTACATTTTCTTGTGTTCCTCTCTTCAAGTTTTCGTACTCTGATAAGATCTGGAGAGGTTCTTTCTTCTTTTCCCATCTATTCAAGAATGTTGTATAAAGGGCTTGTAAGTCATTGATACTATTTGTAGGGAGGGCTCTAAACCATGTTCTAACATCACCAGTCAGACTTTGAACAAATACCCTCATTCTAACATCATCAGCATCAACCTCATATATCTCAAAGTAGTCTGTCATCTTTTTAGTATGTTGTTGTGCAGTGTAAGTACTAGAGCCATCGAAAGGAGTGATTTTACTTTGATAGTCTTGGGGCATAGCCCCTAGATTGGCAGGTAAATTGAGGGGGGTATACCTATTTGCCATTGCAGTAGGTTGGGTTGAAACAACAGTTGGGGTTGGTCTTGGAGTGGTGGATGGAGGGGTGGAAGGGGTGGTTTGGGGTTGAGATGTCTGAGGTGCTATTGATGAACTTGGAGAGGCTAAAGTGATTACAGAAAGGTTTGGTGTTCCTACAGAGGTAAGTTCAGATTGAATGGAATTCTGCAAATGTTTGTCAAGATGTGAAGTGACAATCTCAAGTTGTAAATCTTCGATAAATAATGGGTCATGAACTGTGTGGGCTAACCCAGATTCAAAAAAAGTTACAAATAAAGAGGTCTCAAAAGACTCATCAAAGGGTTCGTCCTCAAGGTAAATCCACTTCACTGGACAGGATCTTGATCTGTATAAAGGCCAAGAACTAGCAGAACTCTCTTGGCTATCTTGTCTCCTAAGAATCCTAGGGATCAGATTAGGGTTTTCGAACACAGGTGGTGGATTTGGATCAGGACTAGCTCTGGTGTAACGAGTCCTTTCTGAAGCCAAGTTTCTAGGTATGTTTTGGGTTTTTCTCTAAATGGGTTGGACAATACAACTTCTTACAGTTTCTTTAAGAGGCTTTAGGTATGGGATTTGGACTTTCTTAAAGACTTATTTTATAATAAGAACTGATCAAGAATTTGAAACGAGATGTTCAATCCATAAGCTAGACCAGAGATAGACTGAAGTAGCATTCATTTACTTATGCAATTGCAAAGCAAGAGCATTTCAAAGGCTACCTAGATAACTTCAGGCTCTGCCTGTAGCTTATAAAGTAAACAATAGTAACAAACAAATTATTCAGATCCCCAGCGGAGTCGCCACTATGTTATCACTCATATTTTCCCAGAAGTTGTTGGGAAGAGGAAAGGGGTCTGAGGTAACCACAAACCAACTTTTAGGTACAGAATCTAGCCAATCTATACCCAGAGAGGGCTCTCTCTTTATGATTTAGCATGGTTTTGAAAGATATTAGGCTAGTTGTGAAGTTTAGGAGTTTTGTTTGAGTTTGGGTGGTGAGATTCAATAGGAAAGGGGTAAAACTGAGTAGCTTAGGCCATTGGGCTAATGGAGTCAAAGCAGATGGCTTAACTGGACTTGATTTCTTAACAAAATATGGTTTCACAGAGCAGGATGGTCAAACAGGGAACAAATGGCAACTTGAGATAAATGGAATGGGTTTAAAATGGGTGAAGGGCAGCTAAGAATCCTTCAGCACATTTACAGAGGGAACTTGAATGATTACTACTAAAGGGCAATTAAGAATCCTTTAATAAATAATCAAAGTGAATGAACTAGAAAATAGGAGCAATTAAGATTTCACTGTTTATACTAATTCAGAAGAAAACATAGAGAACAATAACGATTGAAAACAGAGTGCAATCAATCAAATTCTGAATTAATGTTTTTCGTTTATCATTTAGATGTGAAACATGGATGATATAATAAACAAAGAAAACTTTAAACATAAGTTATAGAGGACTTATTGATCTGGTGTTTGCTTCGAGAAATCTTTGAGAAGTCCTTTGCTTCAATTCTTTATCCAGCAAGCCATACGAAATTTGGTCCAATCATCAGTTTATTCCAAAATAATCAATATTACAACAATGTCTAAGAATCCACCCTCAATACTCCAATTGAGGGGGTATTTATACAAAAAAATTTACAATGAAATATCTCATAACAGAGTGAGGTATAAACTGGGGTGACTTATCATATTTTACAAGAAAATAGAGACAACTAGTCTCGAAGATAGGAGAAAGGTAAACTAATGTTGTGCTGTTCCTTTTCTTGCTGAGTGTGCTGGAGGCAGGCCCTATGATTTGGCTTGTTGTTGTCTTCTTTAGTAACTCTGTGCTGGCTGCCCTGTTTTGACTGATACTCTTTACCTATTCTAATACACTTCGACCTGTTTGACCTTTGTTCATCTCTGCTCACCTTTATTCATCTTACCACAGTAAATAGCCCAAAATTTACATTTTACCAGGGATAAATTTACAAAATTTCCAACATGTCTTCCCACCATTTTTGTTCTAGCAATCTGTGTTTTTGAAGTTTCCTCAGGGTCTCATCAGTTTCTGTATATCTGAAAAAGGTGGGTTGGATTGGGAACAAGTGCTTTATCTCATGCTCAACATAGAATAAGTTCTCTAAACTGTCATAGAGAACTCAGCCTGTGGGGAGTGCTTTTATTCCTGATGCACTTGTTGATGAACTAGCTTGATTGCTAGCATACTTATTCAATTTGTCTACATAATCTATATGCTTCATTAATCTGTCATTAATCACCAAAGGACTTGGTAGCCCTTTATTCTGCAAAATAGTGAACTTCTCCATAAAAGAATTAATTTCCACCTGCATATCTTGACATCTTCTCTCTAAATTCTGCATCAAAGTTTTCTTGGTTAGCACCCTTTTGATTTCCAAAATAGTGTCTGTCCTGTCTGGGATGCCAAGTTCTTCCAGTTGTTCCTTATTTCTGTTATTCAAAAGATGTATGAGCTGGTTGGCTTGATTAGGCATTTGTCCTAACAGAGCTTTTGTCTTTTGAATTTCTCCCTGTGCTACTTTCACTAGATCAATCTATTCATAGATTACTTGGATGGATGGCCATACATCATTTATGGATTGGGTGATGTTGGTCCACAGAATTTTCTTGATCTCTGCCAGAGGCTTGTCAAAAGTGAGATCCTTTTCTAATGTTTTCACTTTATTTTCTAATGCTTTAATCTCCCTTGTTTTTTCCACAACATTTATTTTGGAGATATCATAATTTATTTCTACCTTAGCCAACTGCTCTTTTACCTATTTTAATTCTGAAACTTGTAGTCTCATTTCTTCCATTGCCTTTATCAACTCTTCAGTGCTCAAATTAGCACTACCACCTTGTCTTGTTCCTGTTGTTGCTGTACCTGTGACCACCTCTGCTGTGGCTGCTGGGATGTTTGGAGCTAATGTTGTTCCAAGTGTAGAAGGGACTGCTGTTGAGACTATGGGGATTACATCAAGAGGCTGAGAGGTCAACTCTCCCTACCTGTCCTTCAGTGCTTTTTCTAATGCTTGCTCTATGTCATTCAATCTTTCATTGAGTTTCAAGAGGAGATCCATCATCTCTTCTTCATATTTCTGCTTTATAACCTCAATAGTCTGTGGATGCCTTGAAGGAGATAGCTTTAGCTGCTTCCTCAAGGAAGCAATATCTTCTTCTTTCTTCTTGATTAGTGCTTCTACACCTTTTACATCTTTGGGATCATGTCCCAATACAATGATGATTTCTTCTAATGATTTTATTCAGTTATCCTTAGCCAGGGAGGAGGCTTTTTCTAAGTTCATCTAGGCAGCTGTATTATCCAAAGAATTTTGTAGCCTGTGAGCCATCAATGCTTTATTGGTTAAGGTTGAGTAGACCATTTCTCCAGTTTGCTTGTGAAGTTCAATTTGATCCAAAGGATTAATATCTTTAGCCAAGACTTCCAGATTTACCCTGATATAATCTGCTACTTTTTGAGGTTGCTAAACCTTTAGCTTGAAGTAGGTCATTATCATCTTTCCCTCTTGAATGTCATAAGCTGACATCAATCTCTGCTGGTTTGTGGGGGCCATTTTCAAATACTGATTGTAAATTTGAAGTCTTACTGGATCATTTTTGGCTTTTATTTCTGTGAATGTCTTCTTGATATCTAAGGCCTCTTTACTTTGTGGCCTGGTGGATGATACTTCTGCACTGTGTTGTCTTTCTAGCTCCTGCCTCTGTGAGCTAGTGGATGTTCCTCCCAATGGGGAAGTTTGCTGGCTAACTACCCTTTCTACTCTTTGACTATCTGTAGTTTCTTCAATAATTTCCTCTTCTGAAAGAGGATTCAGTCTTTGCCTCTTTGTCCCAGGCTGTCCTGTAGGTCCATTGGTGGGGGTAGTGGTTTCCCTGTCCCTCTTTTTATTTTTTTCCTCAATTATAGGAGTTTGCAAAATTGGACTTCTTGCTACTTTAGTTTGAGTTGGAGGAGTTGGTACTTGATCCTGTGCTTTGGAAATTCCAGGCTGATATGTCATTGTAGGTTGTTCTGTGGTCTCTACTTCCTTTCCTTTGGATGTTCCTGTGGTTGGTATGTTGACTTCTTGTGGAGGCTCTTGAGAATTTCGAGCAGTGGATGTACTAGTTGCTAATTTGTTATACAACTTGAATGGTACCTGCCCAAAAGAATCCAGGTCAAGGGTTTTCTCAAGATCTCTCATAGCATTTTCCATATTGACCTGCTCATTAACATCTTCTACTAGGGTCCCCTGTATCCATTCACCCAAGTTTGCAAACAGCTCAATTTGTGGGATCCTATGATGTATGTAAGGTGATAGCCTGTTGTTCATCCTTCTGTCACATATGAAGCTATTGGGGTCATATGGCACCCACCTAAAACTCTTTCGTAATTTAAGGTGGTCTTCTAATATATTTTCTGCTTCTTTCCATGCATCCCTTTTGTTGATGACAAAAGGGCCTAGTTGGTTCCTAATCCTTAGCTGAGCTTTCTTCTTGGCACCACAAAAATGGACTAAATCTGCATTTATGATCTGCCTAAAATATTCCAATGAAAATAATCTCATGGGAACATACTTGGGTAACTTAAAAGGCCAAAGTTCACACCCATACATCCTGATTTCTGTGTGATATTTATATATGTACCAGTCACCTGTCTTGTACTGCTTAGAAAGCTGGAGAATTTTCTTCATATCACCATTGATCCTAGGAGGGGAAACTCCTGTCAACAGAGTGGTTGCTAGATGTACAAATAGGTCAATAAACTCACTATAAGTGTAAGGGGACTCACTTGTATTATGAAAGATTGAACTCCAAAAGATAACAGATCTAGGATTTCCTTTGGTGTCAAGTTTCTTGATAGGGAAATGAAAGTTATCTGACTGATAATATAACATAATATGGTATATGAAAGAGGTGTATTTGAAAATTCCTTCCCTTTCCAAATTCAAGAATTGATCATGGATTCTGTTGGCAATATAGGAGGCCTAGTCATATCTAACAGCAGGGGGCTATCCTGGAGTAAAGATTGATAGTAACACTACGGTGATATCGTCGACATATTCACTAGAGTTAAATCCCATAATCAGGGATATCATATCAACAATGAGTCTTCCAGTTTCAGTGAAGAAAGCCTGCAGATAAGGAGGTGGACCTTTGGGTTGGTGCTTTAGCAACATGAAGGTTTGAGAAATATGAGTCACTTCTGATTTGGATAACTGAGATGCTTTTTCAAGTAAATATGCCATGGAAATAGGAGTGAGGGGCTGACTGGAGTGGAACTGCAACATTTCATTGATGGATTGAGAAGTTATGGGAAAAAGGACTGTTTGGCTTGGGGACATGACAACTCTATGGTTGGGATCATAATTAGCACAGCATTGATGAATTATGTCTGGGAAAACATGGACTGAGGGGAGGAAATACATGGGAAGGTTAGATTCCCACAGTCCAAAAATGTCAGACTTATTCAGATAACTATCTCTGGCTTGGTAGAAGGCCTAAAGATGGTTTTTAACACCAGATAGGTCTTTTATCTGAAAATATTTATCGACCAGAGGTAGATAATCTAAGTCTTTGTGAGGAGCATTCATGGGCGGTACATTCAGGGCTATAGGGGTTTCCATTTTGGTTCTTGTGGATTCAAAATGGAATTTAGACATTCTGTGAGAAAATAGACCAAACAGAAGGTTTGGGAACTTTTTATGGCAACCACAGACTGTCCTAGAACTGAATTTGGACCTTTCTTGTAGAATTTTTAGTAGAAAACCGAAATCACAGGGTTTCAGGGTAGATTGGATAAATACCTGTATCAATGAAGTAAAAATTACAATGGCACGTCGGATGACAAGCTGCGGAGTGCGTCGCTATAGATTTTCTGATCAGGTGGTGGTTGGGAAGATGGAACAGTTGACTTAGACGTTGTTTTGCATGGGAGCACTGGTCGCAGCGTATAACAATGAAAATAACTCTTTTTTGTTTTATTTAACAAAACTAAGGTTGGCATGTTTTTCTTGATTTATTGGGCGGATGACGCAAGTGGAGATGGGATGCTTTGTCATTTTATGGAGGAGCGGTAAGTGGTATGTGCTCGCACCACTTTTTGGGCTGGGCGGTTTTGGACTGAGGGCGAGCGATCATATGGACTGCACGATGCGTGGCAGAGGTACGGGCAGAAAACCGCCTAGTGATCGCGTGTTAAAGCGTGGTCACCAGGGGGGGCGCGATATCGGCGTCAACCGTTAGATGATGGGAAAGTGATCATGCGGTGGAAGGGAAGGGTAATATGGTGGAGGGTTTACTGTAGTAGGCCCAACATAATAAACATATTTTAATTGTATCGGGGGCGTTATAATTGGTTAGGGGTGGTTCTTAATTAACCTTGAGGGTTAATTAATTCCATTTTGCGGGGCGGGGAACTTTGGTTATTAATGAATTTCTAATAAATCCATTAATCCCTTTTGACTATTTCTATGGTTATAATTAACCAGGGTGGGGTATATAATGTTTCGGGGATTAGTATATAACTAAATAATATGAGAAAGGGAACATATTGTAAGGGATTTATACAATATATGTTAAAAGTTAATATGACAAATGAAATGAAAGCGCTAAGTGAAAATATTTCAGATATACATTTAAACTTAGGCTTTGAGTGAAAAAAGGGGATTTTAGGTGATATTGTGTATTTTCCTAAGTAAAAATAGGATTTTTACTTAGGAAATGAGTTCATGAAGTCAAATGAATGGTTTATGGATGAGTCTAAGTACTTAGGCTTTTAAATCATTGGGCTGAGGGTCCGGTCCCTCTAGAAGTCAGAGAAATGCAACAAGAAAAGGTATGAACATATTCATAGTTCATCAAGTCAATCATGAAATATGACACCTATTGGTATAGGAGCATAACAAGTGCTATGCCAGCAACTCCTAGATTTGAGCCACTTTTTAGGCCCAGATCCCAACTCACTGCTCATAGCTGATCCATCTCTTCAATTCCGTAAAGTAACAAGGAAATGAAAGTACTAAATCAAAGATGTGTTCAAGACCTTGACTGGATCCCTACTAGCCATGACAAGCATTTTGTCAAACATATCATCGACATGTAATCTACAAGTGTAAATAACAGAGTTAAGTGCAGGGATCTCATACTTATCCGAGAATCGTTATGAGCGATTGTTACCTCATGCCATTTGTTTCATTATCATCTACTAGGTCATAGACACATTATCCATTCACATGAAAGTAAAAACATGTTGAAATCCATACATAATTGATGTCATAAAATGTGCATATAACCAACATAATAGGAACATAAATACAATAAACATATCAATCAACAAATCCATAAATACATCCATAACTTTGCACATGAAAATTAGGGGAATGGGTTTCTCATTAATGAATGCAATGAATCAACTGGAGATGGGACTACCACATTCCACCCGACCGTATAATGGCTGAGCCAAATCTCTCTTTAGCCATTCACCCCCTGCCATATTCCAAGCATGAATGTGGGATATCATAAATACATCAATCAAATCTCATCCAAGGCTTGTAGAGGCTATCCATCTCAACCCATCAAACATTGATTCTACCTCATGGTCGGACATCACAAAACCATCATCAGATCAGTCTCTATCCAAGCCTTCCAGGGCTCCAAAGCATTTGTCCAACCAAGGTTCCAGGACTAGTAGCTCAACCCACAACTTTTACCAGGCTTTAGATTTTTTATCCAACCAAGGCTCCAGGACTTGTAACTCAACCCAGCAAGGGCTCAAGAGCATTTTTCCAACCAAGGCTCCAGGACTAGTAACTTAACCCAAGCTAGTACATGGCTCTAGAGTGTTTTTCCAACCAAGGCTCCAGGACTATTAATTCAACCCAAGATAAGGAGAACTAGCCAAAAAAAAAAATGAAAGTAAACCCATAATCACCATGGTTATCTAGGAAATGGCAAGGCTAGGAAATCCACCATTGATCTAGCAATCCTCCATGTCAATGAAATATCACAACCAAGAAACCACATGCATATGCCATGCATGCCAAAACTAGTGAAGAAATCATACATGCAACTTGGTACCTGCAAGAAAATCTAATGTAGTTATTAATCCCGATGCCCTCTTACTCTTTACTTCTTTTCCTTTTCCTTCTTGCTCCAAGAATACACATATGCCATACCCTCCAAGAGTGATCCAAGAAAACTCGAAGTGTCCAAGAGTATGAGAGAGAGAGAATAATGAGAGAGCTCCAAAACTGAACTGATCAAGCCCTACCCTTTGATCCTCAAAAGCCTTTTTATTAATGAGGCCTCTGTTTTCTTCATTTTCCATTATTTCCTTCATTTCCCTCCTCAGATGCAACATGTGACCTTTCACCTCCCTTTTCTCCTAATTCCATTATTTTCATAAATAAATATGCCAAATTGCCTTTTAATTCCTTAGCCATTGCCTTTTCCAATTTCCTTAGCCATAAACAATGAAATGAACACCCCCTAGGATGTCTTGCCCAACATTCAGCTTGGAATAAATGTCCCATTCATATGTGGTTATTATTTTTAACTTTTATTACATGGAATTTTTACTAGGGCTATTACAAAAGGAATAAGTTGTAGATATATTTACAAAGCCACTTTCATGTGATTCCTTTGAATATCTCATACACAAATTAGGAATGGTTCTTGCTTCATCGCTCTACTAATTATTCTGATATGTATGTCATGTTTAGGGGGAGTTCTGACTGTAAATTACTATAATTTACTTTCTATACATGGATGGTGGGAAGGACAATCACATATATACGCATTTTTCTTAGTCAGAAAAACACATATACATCTAAGTAATTGATAAAAAGGGCACAGATTCAAGGGGAGCCTCTTATATACATTCACCATTTCATGCTTGGTGTTATTCTTCTGACATTGGTTTGGTTCAGTCTATTAGTTCAGGGGGAGTAGCTATTATAACCTTATAAGTCCTTTTTGTTGGAAATAATACTGAGAGGGGAGGGGGTGAATCAGTATTATCAAATTCTTTTCAATATACCCTCTAGATTTATAATTTAATTTATTCTTCAGATGTTGACCATTAATTTGAATGTCAGTACCATATAATAATGAACAAGAATAAGAAAAACAGACAGTCTCACCAAAGAACACCAGATATAAGGTGGAAACCGAATGAGGGTGAAAACCACCTGCTGCAATGTGTCTCTATCTTCTTTCAATTAGAAACTTCTTTTTACAATGATTCTGTACTGGTGTAGTCCTTTACCAGTACGCAGGCTGCAACCTGCAGAGAGCTACAACCCTCTCTCATTTTCCAGACTCTCTTGGAAGGGAGCTACAACCCCCTTAGCTCTTGTACTAGCTGAGCTACTAGTACGTAGGTGCTAACCTACTGAAGGCTTCATCCTTCTCTTTTCTTCCAAGGACCACGTTTCATATATTTTCAAACTGGATCCAAGAATCTCAATCAAACATCAATTAGATCTACAATCAATCAACTTCCTTGTGCCAATATTAAATTAAGAACTTCTCATAACACAGTACCAGTGATCAGACACCAATTCATAACCCTAAACACAATAGTGATAGACAGAAGCAGCTAAAACATATATCAAAAGAAAAGTCTACAACTTCACCAATAGCAACCTGCGGATGTCCGCACTTAGTCTGTGTCTAGCCTGTGGACCTCCGCACTAGCACCTATCACTGAACTGTGCACCTCTGCACCTGCACTTGTCGCTGGACTACGCACCTCCGCACCTTCAACTATCGCTGACCTGCGCACCTTCGCACCTGCACCCGTGTCTAAACTGCGCTCCTCTGCACCTGAATCCGTGTTTGGACTGCACTCCTCCGCTCTGCACCCATGTCTGAACTACGCACCTCCTCACTTGCACTGTGGTTTGCCTACAGTCCTCTAAATGGATTCAAATTATCAGTCCTCCAATATGCCCCAGACTGTCGGATCCACAGATCTGATCATGTGCCAAAAGGATCACGACCCCTCAATTGATCTATCTTCTCATGCTCAGGTTCAACTATAACTCACCAACCGATTACAAGTATTTCAGATCTTGTTCATCTTAAGATATTCAACACATGAGTGCCTATCCAATTGATCTCCTTTCCTTTTTATAGGCAAGCCCTTACTCAAACCATGGATCAAAACCATAGAAAGCCAATACAAGGGACCCAAAACTAGGGTTCAATATTTTAGATGCAATACCATGGACCAAAACCATAGGATCAAAAATGTCAGACTAAATACCATGGATCAATCATAAAAATTCCCACGTGCACGCACTTCTCTGCATGAAAGTGAGTGAATTTGATGTCCACACCTTTTGTTCGAAGGACCTGCGGGTATGTCCGCACTTTTTGTTCGAGGCACCTACGGGTCCACAGCTTTTGTTAGGCGCACCTGCGGGTATCTCATTCTCTATCATTTTGAGAGCCTGAACAGTGATTTGCCACTTGAGTGAGTTGCCATCAAGGACAACACTTATGGCATAGCACCACATCTGTGTCATAATTCCAACAATCTCCCCCTTTGGACTTGATGGCAACCCCAAGATCCTCAATGTCATTCTCCCCCTTTGTCATCAAGGGCAAAGGGTTATGCTCCCCCTAGGAACATGCTGAAAACTCTGATCTGTTGTGTTGATCGTGCTCCCCCTGACTGTAGGCTAGATTTGCAAAAGAAATTTTCTTCAAGAGGAACCATAATCCACCATACACCATAAATGACCTTCCTATCACCAAAATACTCTATACATACATTCATCACCCAACCAAGTGGGGTTACATTACAAATTTACATAAGACAACCAAGTACATTATATCATTCATCCCAGGCATATAGGGGAAACCAAAATAGGCTGTTACATGACCTTGACAGGAGAAATATAAGACATAGAGACAAAACATTAGCAGCATTATTTAGATCAGCATCCATGTTTTTCTTTTGTACTTGCTCCTCCAAGATCTTCTACCATAATGCCAACAATGCATATTTAGAAGACTCTATGCTCCCCCTGAACCTGTGCTAACTGATCTCTGACCAATCCATGTACGCATATACCCCATATGAAATTTGCGTACCACAGCCAAGATTCAACAGCAAGATGATGCATCAACTACTCCCATCTTTTGTCTAAGGTATTCAAATGTTTCCCTGGGCAGTGGTTTGGTGAGTATATCAGCAACTTGTTCCTTAGAGGGAACATACTCCAACTTGACCTTTTGTTCAAGAACTTGTTCCCAAAGAAAATGATATTTGATGGGTGTATGCTTGGTCTTTGAATGTATGACTGGGTTCTTTGAAATGCTGATTGCACTTGTATTATCACATAGGATGGAGATAGGTGGAGTACAAGTGATTTGAAAATCATGCAAAGTTTGCATCATCCAAAGAAGTTGTGTGCAACAAGATGCCGCAGCCACATACTTTGCTTCAGCTGTAGATAATGATATTGAACTCTGTTTCTTGCTGAACTAAGATACTACTCTGGAACCCAGAAAGAATGCACCACCACTAGTGCTTTTTTTGTCATCCACGCTTCCGGCCCAATCTGCATCTGTGTAAGCATGAAGTGTGAAATCTATATCTATAGGATACCATAAGCCATATTTTTGAGTTCCTTGAAGATACTTGAAGATTCTCTTAACTGGCTGAAGATGAGTTTCCTTTGGATTTGCCTGAAATCTTCCAACTATTCCCACTGCATGCATGATGTCTGGTCATGTACCTGTCAAATAAAGCAGACTTCCAATCATGGATCTATAGGTTGGTTGATGCACTGCTGTTGATTCATCATTTGCACTGAGGTTGCATCCTGTAACCATAGGGGTACATACTAGTTTTGAATCTTCCATGCCATATTTCTTCAAGATCTGCTTGAGGTACTTGGTTTGAGATAAAAAGATACTGCCTTCATTTTGTTGAATTTGTAGACCAAGAAAATATGTCAGTTCTCCAAGCAATGACATTTCGAATTCTTTCTGCATTACCAAGGCAAAGTTTTGACTCATAGCTTCTTCACTGTTGCCAAAGATAATATCATCTACATGCACAACAAGTATTAGCAATTTGTCATTTTCAATTTTTATATAAGGATTGCTATCTACTGATCCTTTTGAAAAACCTTGTTGATACAGGTATTTGTCCAAACGATAGTACCAAGCCCTTGGAGCCTGTTTAAGACCATAGAGAGCGTTTCTTAGTCTACATACAAGATTTGGATCATTCCCAAGGGTGAAGCCATCTGGTTGCTTAATGTACACTTCTTCTTCTAAGTCTCCATTCAGAAAGGCTGATTTCACATCCATTTGAAATACTTTGAACTTCTGAAAGCTAGAGAGAGAAAGGAACATTTTGATGGCCTCAAGTCTAGCAACGGGAGAAAAAGTTTCTTCAAAGTCTATTCCTTCTTGTTGAGCATACCCTTTACAAACAAGTTTGGCCTTGTTTCTAATTACTTCCCCATTTTCATTCAACTTGTTTTTGAAGATCCATTTTGTCCCTATGACATTCTTATCTTTTGGTCTATGAACCAACTCCCAAGTGTTATTCTTTTCGATCTGCTCAAGTTCTTCATCCATTGCCTTGACCCAGCATTCCTCTTGGCATGCCTCTTTTACATTTTGTGGTTCAGCGGAGGAGAGTAATGCCAAATAGCTTGAAGCTTCTGCAATTGTTCTTCTTGTTTGTATACCTGCCTCCTTTTGCCCCAAAATTTTAGATTCTGGATGATTCTTTTGAACATACCTGGATGGAGTCTTTTCTTCTATCCTTATCTGTTCCTATGGTGCCTCATGGGTTTCTTCTTCATTATGAATCTGATTTGATGTTGATGGATAGTCTTCATCATCTTTGAAGTCTTCAGATCTTACCTGTTTGGGAGTGATTTCTTCTTCATCCACCACTACATCAATGCTGTCGACAATTCTTCCAAGCCTTTTATTGTAACATTTGTATGCTTTTCTGTGAGGAGAATAACCAAGGAGAATGCCTTCATCTACTCTAGGTTCAAACTTGCCGAGATTTTCATCATTATTTTTAATATAGCATTTGCTTCAAAAAATTTGGAAATGTTTTACCGAAGGAGTCTCACCATACTAGAGATCATGAGGAGTTTGAGTGCTGTTCACCTAGATATTTGTCTTATTGAGAATAACAACTACAGAAAATGCGGCTTCACCCCAGAAGGTTGCGGGAGTTCCAGACTCATCAAGCATAGCACGAGCCATTTGTTGAACCATTCTGTTCATCCTTTCCACTACTCCATTTTGCTGAGGAGTCCTAGCTATAGAGAATTCCCTTCTTATTCCATGTTATTCAAAAAAGTCAAAAAATTCATTCGAGGTAAACTCCCCACCTCTATCAGACCTGAGGCATTTGATTTTATGATCTGATTCATTCTCCACCAAGGCTTTGAATGATTTGGACTTTTCAAAGGCTTCGTCTTTGTGCTTCATAGGTCCTATCCAACACATCCTGGAAAAGTCGTCAATGAATAATATAAAATATTCTTCTCCTTGAGGTGACCTTTTCTTAGATGGACCACATACATCAATATGGACAAGTTCAAGTGGCCTGCTAGCTGATCCTTCCTTCTCAGGGAAGTTAGTTCTTGTTTGCTTACGAAACTAACACGATTTGCATATTGTATTGTCTGGAATTCTGATGTCTGGAAGACCATGAACTTCCTGGTATTTGCATGCTTTCCTTATCTATGAGAAGCTAAGATGCCCCAATCTTCTGTGCCATAACTAGTGTTCATCGTTCTTGCTTAGATAGCATTGATGTTGTCCTTCTTTGAATATGTA
Source organism: Pinus tabuliformis (assembly GCA_031772625.1). Lineage (NCBI taxonomy): Eukaryota > Viridiplantae > Streptophyta > Pinopsida > Pinales > Pinaceae > Pinus > Pinus tabuliformis. The sequence continues at coordinate 590,948,646 of CM062814.1, read as the reverse complement.
TAAATTATTTGGAGTCCTTATGCCTTTGATCACTGTTTTTCCTGTATCAAGATCACGAACACTACATCCATTTGAATGAAATATTACCTCCGTTCCTTGATCACACATCTGACTGACACTCAATAGATTATGCTTTAAGCCATCAACATACATAACATTTCCAGCTTTGACCTTTTCCTTTAATTGAACAGAACCTTTACCTTTTATGAGAGCAGGGGTGTCATTTCCAAAAGAGACCTTCTTCTCCTTCTCTAAGGCACTATATGACTAAAGTTTTTCTTTATCACCCTTCATATGTTTCGAACAGCCACTGTCGATGTACCATTGATTTTCTTGCCCTTTTGCATATAAAGCTATACCACATCTCTCTGGTTGTGGTTCCTTCATTCTCCATGTTTTGACACTTGAGGCTTGCTACTTCTGAGTTGTCTGCCGAAACCTGCTCCTACATTCAGAATCTTCATGACTGAAGTTGTTACAAATAGAGCATTCTATTTCATTTTCAAGAGCAAAAAAGTTATTGTAGGTTCTTTTCATGATCCCAGTCATACTCTTCTGTTTTTGAGCTTCTCTAGTCATGATTGTCTTATAGGCAACACATTGAGCTGCTTTGTGGCCAAAGTTATGACAAGAGAAACATTGGCCATTGAAGAAAATCCTGTGATTATCAAATCTACCAGCCAAATGATTGTTGTTTCTATTGACATCCATTCTTGAGGCAAATTGAGAAGGTTTTACCTGAGGCTGGTTGTAGCTTCTGTTTGTCCTTAAAGTAGACTACCCCCGATTTACCTAATAGTCTTTGTTCATTCTTCAGGTAAATTGTCCCTGATTTACCTGGTGATTTCTATTAGGCCTTTGCTCGCTCCTCCTTGCTACATCAAGATAACTTTTGGAGGTGGATGGTTTCTGCGCTTAAGATGCTTCTTCATTATATCCCAGACCTGTCTTGATTAGAGGAGAATGCTGCACATTGATAATTTCATCTAGAGTTTCAGATCCTTTAACAAATCTAAGATTAAGCGCTTTTGTTTTCTCAATCTTTTTTCTAAGACCCACAATTTCACATTCCAACTTTTCATGATGTTTTTCCCTTTCAGCCAGTCAGAATTGCAGAGTATCAATAATCATATTTTTCTCTTCTAAACAAATTTTGAGTTTAGAAATTTCTTCATACAGACCTTCTTCATCTATAGCATCCATGAAATCATCATCTTCAAAGGCCATTAAAAGTCTATAATTATTACCTTGTTCATCTTCATCACTATTTGAAAGTCCATCACTGTCGTCATGAGTGTAATAGCTTTTCTTATTTACATTCTGTTTCTTGTTCCATCTAATAGGTTCCTTACCTTTATCAAGCTTATCATTATGAGGACACTTTGCAGCATAGTGACTGACTCTTCCACAAGCAAAGCATTTGAAAGGTAACTTACCTCTGAATCTTCTAGCACCCCGTTGAAGGTTCTTGACAAAATTTGATTCTTCCTCTTCTTCTGATAGATGTTCTGACTCATAGTAATCTCATTTTCCTGAAGCCTTGAATGTAGCTTCTCTTCTGTCTGATGGTCCTCCTTTCCTCATCTCGTAAGAAGTTAGAATTCCGTGCAGCTGTGACATGGTAAGTTGCTGTAGACTCTGTTTTTCTTCTATTGCAGAAAATTTTGATTCAAACTTAGAGGACAAAGATCTTAGTACCTTTTCAACCACAACAACCTCTTTTATTTCTTCACCCAATTTTTTCATACAATTAGCAATCTCATCTATACGTAGAAAATATTTAGCCACACTTTCATCATTGTACATTTTGAGATTTTCATACTGAATTTTGAGGGTTTGAAGTTTTGCTCGTTTTACCTGTTCATCTCCTTCATAGCTTAGAACGATCTTATCCCATATTTCTTTTCCAGATTTGTATTGCATAACCTTGACGAACTCTGATTGAGATAGACATCCTAATAGAGTATTGACAGCCTTTGCATTTGTTTCATATTGCTTCTTACCAGCTGGATCTGTAGATGTTGCTGACGGAAAAGTGTACCCTGTATCTATGATATCCCAGACTTCTGTACCAAGAGATTGAAGATAGGCAGTGACTCTTACCTTCCAATATACAAAGTTTGTCCCATCAAAAATTGGTGGCTTGATCAATGCTTCTCTCTCGTAGTTGCTCATGATGATAGATCTTCCTTCAAGCGATCAAGCTTCTTCTGAAGGACCTGCTCTGATTCCAATTGTTGGAAATAATACTAAGAGGGGGGGGAGGGTGAATCAATATTATCAAATTCTTTTCAATATACCCTCTAGATTTATAATTTAATTTATTCTTTAGATGTTGACCATTAATTTGAATGTCAGTACCATATAATAATGAACAGGAACAAGAAAAATAGACAGTCACACCAAAGAACACCAGATATAAGGTGGAAACCCAATGTGGGTGAAAACCACCTGCTGCAATGTGTCTCTATCTTCTTTCAATTAGAAACTTCTTTTTACAATGATTCTGTACTAGTGCAGTCCTTTACCAGTATGCAGGCTGCAACCTGCAGAGAGCTACAACCCTCTCTCGTTTTCCAGACTCTCCTGGAAGGGAGCTACAACCCCCTTAGCTCTTGTACTAGCTGAGCTACTAGTACATAGGTGCTCACCTACTGAAGGCTTCAACCTTCTCTTTTCTTCCAGGGACCACGTTTCATAAATTTTCAAACTGGATCCAAGAATCTCAATCAAACATCAATTAGATCTGCAATCAACCAACTTCCTTGTGCAAATATTGAATTAAGAACTTCTCATAACACAGTACCAGTAATCAGACACCAATTCAGAACCCTAAACACAACAGTGATAGACAGAAGCAGCTAAAACATATATCAAGAGAAAAGTCCGCAACTTCACCAATAGCAACCTGTGGATGTCCGCACTTAGTCTGTGTCTAGCCTGCGGACCTCCGCACTAGCACCTGTCACTGAATTCAGCACCTCCACACCTGCACTTGTTGCTGGACTGCGCACCTCCACACCTTCAACTGTCGCTGACCTGCGCACCTCCACACCTGCACCCATGTCTAAAATGCGCTCCTCTGCACCTGAATCCATGTCTGGACTGCGCTCCTCCGCACTGCACCCATGTCTGAACTGCGCACCTCCGCACTTGCGCTGTGGTTCGCCTGTGGTCCTCTGAATGGAGTCAAATTATCAGTCCTCCAATATGCCCCAGACTGTTGGATCCACAGATCTGATCATGTGCCAAAAGGATCACGACCCCTCAATTGATCTGTCTTCTCATGCTCAGGTTCAACTATAACTCACCAACTGATTACAAGTATTTCAGATCTTGTTCGTCTTAAGATATTCAACACATGAGTGCCTAGCCAATTGATCTCCTTTCCTTTTTATAGGCAAGCCCTTACTCAAACCATGGATCAAAACCATAGAAAGCCAATACAAGGGACCCAAAACCGGGGTTCAATATTTTAGATGCAATACCACGAACCAAAACCATAGGATCAAAAATGTCGGACTAAATACCATGGATCAATCATAAAAATTCCTACGTGCGCGCGCTTCTCTGCATGAAAGTGAGTGAATTTGACATCCGCACCTTTTTTTCGGAGGACCTGCGAGTATGTTCGCACTTTTTGTTTGGGGCACCTGCGAGTCCGCAACTTTTCTTAGGAGCACCTGCGTGTATCTCATTTTCTATCATTTTGAGAGCCTGAATAGTGATTTGCCACTTGAGTGAGTTGCCATCAAGGACAACACTTATGACATAGCGCCACATCTGTGTCATAATGCCAACACTTTTTGGCATTATGGTTTCATAAGCTTGTCTTGTTGCATATCTTTGTTGATGTCTAAACATTTCTACTATTACTCCTGGAGATTTATATGTTGTTTTTCTGTCACTAGTTATCAATGATGCTGAAGAGTTTGATGCACCATTTCCCTATCTTACTTCTTGATGATGAGGATGTTCATGTTTCTTCTATGTTACTACTATCAAATATTCATTTTACAGGTTCCTATATGGTATATGGTGGTTTTTGATGACTATCATGATCTTACAACCTCATTGTTGAGGTCCTGGTTTTGGTTATATATGTCATATTTGTCCCTTGATGTAAAGGTCATGTAAAGACCCATGATGTAGTCATTGTAATATTTAGTCATGTATGGGATATTGGGATCAAGTCATGCTTTGTATGTAATCCCATTATTTTGGGCAATTAATGTAATGTTGGGTCAAATATGTAACCCCACTGTGTTGGGTGATTGATGTAATCATGAGTCATTGGTCATAAGAAAGGTCATTTTTTAGTCATACAGTCTTGTACTCTATTGAATATCTTTAGAAGGTTCAACATATGCTTAGGGGGAGCATGGTCAGCATGTAGTTCTCATATTCAGCATATCATACCTATAGTGATCCTCTCCAAGAGAAGTCTTTATTCAACATTATTCATCCATTTACCCTTAATGTCAAAGGGGGAGAGAAGCTTTGTGTTTGGAGAAGCTTGGAAAGAAGTCTAGGTATTTATAGGTATATTTGAAGGCATTTACAAATGGTTAGAAAACACTAAATTGGTTGCCACCAAATCCAAAGGGGGAGATTGTTAGCATTATGGCTAATGTGTTGTCCTTAATGGCAACCTACTTGCTAAAAATTTCAACATTGTGATAACAAGATGATTATGTAGACTGGTACAAATGTTATAGGTGATATGGACAAAGGAATGTCAATTCAGATAGAGATGGATGATAAATGAAAATTTTGAGAAAGTATATGTGGGTCCTAAGAAGTAAGGTCACATACATATGCAGGTATTGTGAATAAAAGGCACGTACAAAATCCATACCATGAAAATCTAGATACCATGGGTCTTTACCATGGTATTGGCCCATAGTAATGGGTGTGACGATTATTTGACCCCCTCAAAGAATACCAATGACATTACCATGAGATTGGCCTAAGGTATTGACTAAGGCTAATGCTATATAAAGAGATGGAGATCAAGGTGTTGGGTGTGCAAGTATTGGGTTGTATATGAATTATTTTGTCTAAAACAGGTGTGCACCAGGGACCAAGGAGAAGACTCATATCTGAAAGATATGAAATATGTTGACATATATGCTTGATTGATTTACTTGTTGCAAATGTTTAAATAGCTAATATTGATGAAACCATGATATTGTGATCTAAATGATTTATTTAGAAGTCTATAGTATTGATAGTAAAGGTTGAAGAAAGTGAAATTGTGTTTGTAGTGAAAGTTTTTTTTCCAGATCTCTATGTAGGAATGTTTGCGAATAGTGGCATACATATGCAGATCCAGCTCTATAGGGTTGCATATATATTCTACAAAATAATTTTCAGTATGTGCAGATTTTTACGTGGGCGTTGTGCATGGTAAGCACATACATACGCCGATATTACTTGTGGAAGCGCGTATACAAACCATATTTTTATTTGATGATTCATGTTTATAGTTGATATTTTCTAGTTTACTTGTTATTGTCTGTCGATGATGTCTCTATCATGATGATCTATATTTGACAGTGAAAATTGAGGTGACTTGGTTGAATCATTCAATTTTAATGGTACAAAAGTTTTACTGGGTGTATGATCTACGATCTATAATTGGTCCAGTGTTCTATAACTAGTGAAATAGTCTATGTATGGTTTAATAATTAATGATTTAGTGTCCAATATTTTGAGATGTGTACGCAGGTGTTATATAGAGAAAGTGTGTATATATGTGAGTCTTATTCAGTATAGTTGCATACATAATTTGATATTTTTTGGGTTCTACGTTTAGTGAATTGATGCTTCATAATTTCATTTGATTTATAGTGTAATAGTGTCTCAAATTTAGTCCTTTAGTTTGTTTAGGTTTATGGTTGATATGGGTCCAGTTTGAAAAATTTGATGAAAGGTGTCCTATAGGTTGTGTGATGATTGTTTAACAGGTGGATCCAGTATAAATATTATGAAAATTGTTCCACAAGGAGTTAAGGTTGTAGTCTTCAGAAAGTGGGTAGGAGCTCCCTTCCTAGAGGAGTCGGTAAACAAGTTTAGGAGGTTATAACTCCCTTCCAGTGGGTGTTGGAGAATGAGAGAAGGATGTAGCTTTCTCCAGGTGGGTGCCTGCATACTAATAAGAGTTTGCATCAGTACAAATGTAATATTTTTCTTTATATCATAAGAAAGAAGACATAGACAACATCAATAGTGGTTTTCTCCCACCTTGGGCTTCCTCCTGAAATCTTGGTATTTTATGTATATTTGTTGTGATTTATTTATGTTCTTTACTGCATTATGAAAAGTAATTAATCTACTGGTGCAATGATTAAAATTAACTTGTGATAGAATGCATGAAAAAATAGTAAAGTAGATATACGCTAGTTTCCTTATCTAAAGTAGTGTACATATGCAGGTTTCTTTAATAACAACAGTGTACGTATTTCGGAATATAAATTTTTAAAGTTTGAATTTAAAATACTTATTCACCACCCCGCCTAGTATTTTTCCCAGCAGACACCATATATGATAATTGGTCAATTAAGTTGCATAAAATGATGAATATAGGACTCCACTCATGGATATTTGCCATAGGCTCTAACTATATCACAAGTCATTTTCTAAAGAATATTTTCTAAGTAAAATCAACGAAGGTTGAGATTTTCTTTAAGGATAAATACTTTCTGAATAAATAATTATTATTTTTGTTAGAATGATAATGATAATAATAATAATAATAATGATAAAAATAATAATAAGTTTTCACTTGTGAAAACCCTCGGGGCACAATTGGGTTCATTTCACATAAAACCTAGGTTCAGTAGCACCTAATGTGTTAAACAAAGGGATACAAATGATTCACGAGTATGAGGAAACTTCATGGTTTTTTTATTGTTATATAAAGATATTCCCACTAATGAATCCATAAATCTATAAATTCATTCATGCTCTTAAACTTCACAAGACCTTTGAGTTGTTGTAACATCCCGTGTTCTTATGACATGCAAGAAGAACGTGAAAAACCTTAACTTGCTCATGATGTGACGAGTGTATGGTCCTATTGATGCAGCCCTTGTTGCTACAATATGTTTCACTTTACCAATGACCATTTTTGCAACATATTCCATAAGGCATTGTTGTTACATGTAATGACGTCCTCCCACATCTACCCATGTAACTGACCAATCGGGGTAAACATGTGAAGAGAAGTTACTATGATATGATTCTACATCCTAAGTGACCTTAAGTGGAACCATAGGAAACAATCCATATCAAACCTTATGTGACTTGCTATAGGACTCCCATAATGCACTTCTAGTCATTCCCTTGACCGACCCCTAGGTCCCACTATGCTTTTATACAACTAAACTCCCAGATGCTCCCTTGATATGGGCAAGGTTGCATCTAGAAACCTTCGAATGCATGCACATCATGGGTATGCATGCGCCCGAGGACTTTACACCTCATACCTATGCCCACGACTCTAGGATTTGTGCCAATTTTTAAGCCCAAAATCCAGGTCACTGCCCAGAACCCCTGCAGCTTTTAGAATCAATAAATTACATGATGACAGTACTTAAAAATAAAAAACTGACTCCAGGACAAGGCCTGACCATCCCCAACCATGACTAACATTCTATCAAACACTCAGCATCAATACAATCTACAGGAAATGAATACAAGACAGAGCATAAATGACTGATAACTCATATAAGACTTGAAAATAAGGATCACTACCCTCTTCTCTCAACTATTTTGACATCAATTAGGTCTTGCATCCATTATACTTTTAGTTACAAGTAAACACATTAAATAACCATGACAATAACCAATCATATAACCATGCTTATAACCAGCATTAAGCCATGTAAATAGAAATGCGATAACAATCATTAAAGCCACATATTAACAAGTACAAAAGAAAGAGAACTTAACTTTTATTAAACATACGCAAAGTTGGCTAGGTTCAGGACTTCCACATACCACTCGATTGTAGACATGGATGAACCAAATATTTATTTCAGTCAGTTGCCCTCATGCCATATTCCAAGCATGAATGCTAGATCTCATGGATAAAACAATCCAAAAATAACCAAGTAAATCCAAATGTTAAACCACCTCCACCCTTACCAAACCATGATCTCACCAAAATTAGCATCGAGATCGCAAAACCAAACCGAGCTAGAAATGCCTCCGGACTCCATCACTATCGTTGAGGAATTTCCTGTCTCCATATCTCTCAGCCTTTACTGTAATCCACACTAGACCCCTAGCCCCTAAACTAAGCCACTAGTCTCTTAGGCTTTATTGCAATCCACACCAGATCACTGGGCCCTAAACCAAGACTCCACCCTCAGGGTTTACTATGTATCTCGCTAAAACTAGTCAAGGGATTCCTAGGACTTTGGGAATTTTCCCAAGACCAACTCTGCCCCAGATTCTAAAACCATCCGGAAATTCCAAAGCTCAAAACTGAGAAAGAAATCCCATCAAACCATGACTATCTAGAAAAAGGCAAGGCAAGGCTGAAAACCATTGTCATAATGCAGAAAAACCATTCCATCGACAACAAGAGAACCATATACCAACATGCATGTCAAAACGAGCTAGAAAATAACCCATACAATATGTTACTTGCATGTATCCCTGTTGAAGCTACTTGATCTTTCTCTTCTCTGCTTGATCTTTGCTTTCCTTTCCCTTCCTTGTCCTTCCTTTTCTTTGTTTTCCCTTCCTTGCTCCAAATATAAAATGCTCCAAGAAAAATCTAAGAGTCCAAGAGTGAGAGAGAGAGAGAGAGAGAGAGAATAATGAGAGAGCTCCAAAATTGAACTGACAAGGAGTTACAAACTGATCCTCATAAACATTTTTATCAATGAGGCCTCTATTTTCTTCGTTTTCCATTATTTTTCTTCAATTTCCTCCTCACATGCAACATGTGACCTTTTACCTCTTGTTTCTCCTACTTTCCTTTATTTTCATAAATAAATGTGCCAAATATACATGTTTGTCTTTTTAAAGCCTTACCCATTGCCTTTTCCAATTTCCTTTAGCCATAAACACATCCATTGATGCCCACTAATATTTCTTTGCCCAACATTTAGCTTGGAATACGTGTCCCTTAACTGTGGTCTTATTTTTCCTTTATTAAATTTAATACATGAACTTTTAACCATGAGTTGTTACAGACCCCTCCCCCTTGGGGAACACCATTCTCAATGTTCAAGGACACCAACACCTCAACAAAATAGCTGAAAATTAAACATACTTCCCATGGAGATTTATAATTTAGCTCATTGCAGTATTGACAATGAAAGACCTGCTCAAAAGAAAAACATTATGACAACATGACAAGATAACAACCATACTACTTATTGGAGCCTTATAACACAACTTGTGGTTGTATTTACATCCATATACATATGTACATATATCACAACATAAAAAAAACATATACGAACATCATACCAAAATTTATTTGCCTCCACTAGAAAACAAAGAAGGATACATGACCCGCATTGGATCCACCATCTCCCATGTAGCTTTTTCGGGACGAAAGTGCTTCCACTACACTTTAACTTGCTCTATGGCTCTGTTCCTAAGCATGAGGGCTAGAATTCTACTTCTTTCTCCACCTGAAATAGAGACCAGTCAATAACATGATCAACATCCTTTATATAACTCTTAAGCAATGAAACACGGAAAACATCATGGAATTTCATTGTTGGAGGCAGTGCAAGTCTATTAGCCATTGGTCTAATCCTCTCAAGGATATAAAAATGCCTACAATATCATGGTGCCAACTTGGCACATGATCCAATCCTCAAAGATCTCTTCTTGGTCTTGATGCACAAATACACGTGATCCCCAACCAGAAACTCTTTGAATTCCCTGTGTTGTTCCTCATAACTCTTCTGTCTATCTTGTGCTACCTTTAGATTCTTGTTTATTACCTGCATTTACTCTTCAATGTCTGCCAACATACTAGGTCCAATAAGTACCTTGTTCACTTGATCACTCCAGCTAATGGGAGTATTAAAACTCCACCCATACAGTGCCTTGAAACGACTCATCCTCGATGACTCCTGATAACTGTTGTTGTATCCAAACTCAACCAATGGAAGATACTCCTCCCATCTTCTCTACTAATGCATCGCGTACATCCTTATCATATCCTCCAAGATCATGTTGACCCTCTCTATCTGTCCATCTATCTGCAAATGATAAGATGTACTGAATGCCAACCTTGTACCGAAACCTGTAACTAGCTCCTTCTAAAACTTAGAAGTGAACTTCGCATCCCGATCTGACACAATGTTCTTTGGAACACCATGTAATCTCACACTCTTCCTGATGAAAACTTGTGCAACCTCACTAGTTGAATATGTAGTCTTCACTGGAATGAAGTGAGCTACTTAGCTAAACCTGTCAACCACGACCATAATAGAATCATGTTATCTCGTTTTCCTCATAAGACTTGTAATGAAATCCATGGAAATGACCTCTGATTTCCATTCCAAAGTCAGAATAAGCTGTAGTAGACCACTTAGATGCTTACATTCTACCTTTTCCTACTAAAAATCCAAACATCTAGCCACGAACTCTGCCACTTCCTTCTTCATATTTTTCCAATAGTAGAACTTCTTCACCATCAGCAACATCTTCTGATATCTTGAGTGACCGAGTATGGATTGACATGAAACTCCCTCAAGATAAGCTTCTTGACCTCACTGCAAAATGACACATATATCCTATCCTTGAATCTCACTAAACCATTTGTCGTGAGGCAATAGTCTACATTCTGATCACCTGTACTTGTACCTGTACCTATTCCTTTATTCTGTTGTAACCTATGCATAATCTCCATATACCTATCATCCCACTATCCTGTCCGCAAGATCCTATCCTATAACTCTGTCCCATAAGATCTCATAACTACTATATGATTCACCTATACCTTCCTGCTAAGAGCATGTGTAACCTGGTTCTCCCTTCCCTTGACGTATATGATCTCGAAGTCAAACTCATTAAGGGTAGCCAACCATCTAGTTTGCCTCACATTTAGATTTGGTTGGTCAAACAAGTATCTCAACTCAATGTGATCGCTCATCAATACAAATCTCCTGCCAAGAAGATAATGCCTCCACATCTTTAAGGTGTGAATAATTGCTACCAACGCAAGATCACGAGTCATGTAGTTTTGATTGTGATCATTCAACTTCTTGGACTCATAGCACACCAGCCGTCCCTCCTGCATAAGGACTCCACCATGTCCTCTTTTACATGCATATGTACACACTATAAACTCTTTATCTGGATATACAATATTAAAGAATAGAGCATAGGTCAACAACTACTTCAGCTGCTCAAAACTAGTTGCACATTTTTTTGTCCATTCGAACTTCTTACCTTTCCTCCGCAAGAATTTCATAGAATATGCAATGTGTGAGGAGTTCCTGATGAACCTCCTATAGTAACCTACTAATCCCATGAATTATCTCACCTCATCCACATTCTTAGGAGTTTCCCACTCCATGATAGCCCTTATCTTTTTTGGATCTACTATTATGCCTTCCTTGGAAATATCATGTCCCAAGTAATGCACCTCTGTCTGAAAGAAGATGCACTTGCTAAGATTGGAATATAGATAATTCTTTCTTAGCAATCTCAACACTACTTCTTAAATCTCGGCATGCCCTTCTTCATTCTTAGAGTATATCAAGATGTCATCAATGAATACAATAACAAACTTGTCCAAATAAGGATGCAACACACTATTCATCAAACACATAAATGTAGCTAGAGCATTAGTCAAACCAAATGGAATTACAACAAACTCATAATGCCCATACTTGGTGATGAGCCCCAGAAATGGGTAATTATATGGGCTCATTTTACCTCTTAATTCGACTTAATCCACCATTCTCATTAGTTTATTGCATGTTTTTTTATCATATTTATGCTAATAGAGTGAATTGGGTTAGTCATTATGCCAAAAAGTCTAATGTGTGCTTTATGCAGATTTTTGGTCAATTTTGAGACAAAATCAAAGGTTTAATGAGCATTTGGCAGCCAAATTCATGGAAGAACAAGGGAGAGGATTTGTAGGAGGGTGTCCCCTTCATTTATGAGCCCTTACCTCAAATTCTCCATCAAAAACTCGGAGCACAAAGCCAAGGGGCAGCCAAGCAAGTCAAGTAGGATTGTTGTTATCTTCAGTTCCAGGAAGCCGAGTTCCTTGATTTTAGGAGGATTGTTGGAGGTCCCCATTTGTATAAATAAGAAGGCTTAGGGCCTCAGTTTTGTTAGTCAAATTTTAGTTAGATTTTAGCCATTTGATAGTCTATTTTTTCACTTTAGTGCAGCCTTGTAATCAGCACATTTTCGAGTTCTTCTTGCAGACAGTTTTTGTGATGTAACTATTATTTTTTTATCAATGAAGATGAATCCAGCTTTGAACTAGCTCTGAGCTTTCTTAGGAGGCTGTAGCTCTTGGGGTTGGGCCCAACCCAAGTGCCCAGTACCTCCTTTGTGTACTTTTATGTGTTTTTATTGCATTCATAGAATAATTTCTGTTATTTAGGTTAAATCTTGCTTTGTTACTTAGGTTGTTTTTGATGATTAAGATAGTTGTTCTTGCTTCAGGTTGATTTGACAGTTTGGTAACAGAAAAGATCCACAAAAAGGCTACCAAGCAGTCCTTGATCTCATTTCTCCCTCCTTGGGACCATGAACTGAGACTAAGGCACATTTGCTGCCACAAAAACATTGTTTTTGCCTTCCAATGCAATTGCTAGTGTTAGATTTTAAGTTGGAAAAGTTGATATCAGTTGTGTTTTCATGTTTAGATCTATTCCTGCTCAGCTTCCATAGCTTTCATGCATGATTTCCTATCTATAAACTTATGTTCATCATGTTTCCAGTTTTTAGGTCAGATTAGGTCAAAATAGATAAATCTCTGTTTTGCTTTGCTTGGATCAATTTTGGAAAGTAATGTGTAGAACACTTGTAATACACTCCTCCCTATCCTTCCTCCATCATACAACCTGCTCCAGTCCTTCGCTCAAGATTTCTCTCCCTCATTCGCCACACTTTCCCAACTTGCCCTAATTTCTACATTTTTGTGCAACATTGCTTTCTTCAGCCTTGAACAAATCCAACCATCCTCATCACTCCTGAGCTTCAATTACCAGGTCCTAGATCCCTTAACATCCTTATCCACCCTTCATTTCCACTTTCCCACTATTTTTCCTCCATCAACCCTCTAAAAACCACCTTCGGCCTGTTCCTGTAGATCCCCTACAGCCTCCTGTAGAAGTTCACGCGAGTGATTCTTCGAGATCTGAGCATGATGGAAATCTCTAGAAAGGTTCTAGGGACCCCTTAGGTCCTCTTCACACCTTCCCAACCTCCTGCAAATGCCCACTCCATTTCCTTTTGCCAATAAACCTCTGCAGAGTAAAAAATAGTTAAAACACATGCATAATAATTCTGCATAAAATTGCTCAAAAATACAAAAAGACGATTTTTCCATATTTTCCTTCAGAAGTAGCTTAAACACATGCATTTTACCTTTGCAATAGTCAATGGCATCCATCTCAGTATCTTACATCTCTTTTCTTGTACAAATAGGGTTAGTTGGTAAAACTAGGGTTTTCTAGGGTTTGCATTTCCTTTCAGCTTTCATCTTCTTTTTGCAAGTATACTAACCTTTCTTGAGTTAGATTTCTTCCATCACAGTTAAAAGTTTCTTCTGAGAACTCATAGAATTTGGTTTAAGCTCCTAGCAAACTTGTGCCAGCTGATCAAGTGATAGTCTGCAGTAAGAGCTAGTACTTGTGCATATAGCACCGTCGCTTCCAAGTTTGTTACAAACTTCCGGGTTGATAAAAGTAAAGTAGGGAGTCCCAGGAGTTGCAGCATCATTGCTGCAATACTGGAGCTCACCACCTTTTTGGCGCCGTTGCCGAGGAAGCATCAGAGTACTTTGTGATTACTTCTTTCTTCTATTTTTTTTTGCAACATTCTGCTAAGTAGTTTATTTCATTTCAAATTCTGTAATTTTCATTTCAGCAAGCATAGATTAGACATTTCCTGCTTTCATTTCAATTCCACAATTTCATTTCAGAAAGCGTAGATTAACTATTTCCTGCTTTCATTTGAATTCCGCAATTTCATTTCAACAAGCATAGATTAGACATTTCCTACTTTCATTTCAATTCCGCAATTTCATTTAAGCAAGTGTAGATTAGCTATTTCCTGCATTCATTTCAATTCTGCAATTTCATTTCAGCAAAATAGATTAGTGATTTCCTACTTTCATTTTAATTCTGCATTTTCATTTTAGCAAGATAGATTTTAGTTAGTTGCAATTTGTTGTTCAATCAATTTCAGTTTTGCATGTACAAGCAGAGAAAAAAAAAAAAAATCAACCAAAAATATTTCCTTTCATGCCTTGTAGGAGTACAGATAATTCAGAGAAATGTTTGCACAACACCCCGACTGCTTCACATAGCCAACCTTCTCTCTTATTCGATGGCTGTGATTAAGAAGAACCCTTAGGTGGACAGTAAGACATATTTGAAGAACCTATAGGGGAGAAGAAGAAGAAAACATTCCTCTGGAGAAAATGGTTGAAAACAGAAATGTTGGGAGCAATACCTTTTCTTCCAACTCATCCATTGAAGGTGAAATTGGAAACATGTGGGAAGATTTCAAGAGTGAGATGAGACAGACTATTGCCATGCAAATGGATACCTTGCGGATCCAAAGGAAGCAAGAGGAAGCCAAGAGGGCTTTGGCCATCTTTTGTCCTAGGTGCACTAGAAAGCATCCTAGGAACGAATGTCCATTGCACTCCATAGAAGTGTGTTTTTTCTATGAAGAAGACCACCAACGAATCAGTACCCTTCCTTGCCTGGAATTAAAGCTGCATATCAAAGGGCCAAAGGCACCACTGAACCACTCTATTTCATGAACCAAAGGAGGCCACATGGACCCAGACCTTACTAGCAGGGAATGCAAGGGACATCCTAGACTTATTACAACCCCTATCAAGCCACTTCCATGCCTTCTTAGGGTCCCCCTGCTCATCCTTCCTAGTCCACACCCCCTCCTTGGTCATATCCATTTCAATATCATGCTCAACCAGCTACTCATCCATTTCACCCCTATGCTCATCCACAGCCTCAATGGAATGCACCTCATCAGGGGTGGAGGCCCCAATACAACTCTCCTCCCGCTCCTTTGCCTCCACCACCTACTCAACCACAACCATCGCCTCTTGCTCCAGCAAGGCAACCCCAAATGCCTACTCAACCAAACCTGAACCCAAATAACAGGCACGCTTAGCAAGTATATAGTGGGAAACCACCTGCCCAACCACAACCCCATCCACATCCATCTCAAATATACACCCCCACTCAACTACCCATACCACCGTTGCAAAACCCGCACATTGGAGTAGCTCAACTCAATTACAATGCTAAGGCACAACATGTCCAAACGACTCCTCTTGAGCTCAGTGATATTCACCATAGCTCAGGAAGAGTATTGCAAAAAAGAGATTATGTTGAAATCATTGAAGGACCACATCCAGCAAAAGAAGATTCAAAAGAGGAGATCAAAGGACCATGGGCTACACTTGATGAAAAGAAGACATCAAAATCAGAGATCAAGAGAGATCCCTCATGGTTACCATCAAATCCTCCATGTATTCAAGAGAAGAATCAACAAAAAGAGGAAGATATGAAGGTCATGGTAGAAAAAGACATGAAGAATGATCCAGATCAGTAGAAAGGCCAAGGAAATCATAGCTATATTGAGATATGGTTCTAGACAGTCACTAAGGTGCAACATCCCTCTCTTCCTCAACTATGTTTAATGCCTTCAAAGTCAAATAACTTGGTCTCTGAAATCCAGATGCCTGTCAAAGCATGCATTTCAAGTGTCCACATAATTTTTTCTATCATCTCGATGTGCACATGGCTCCATTGGAAGTATTCTTATACTTGAAAATTATCTTTTTTTCAAGTAGGGTAGGGTAGAAAAAAAAAAGAGAAAAAATGAAAAAACGAAAAATAAGAGAAAAATAAAAATCTAAGGTGAAAACCTCCTCGAAGGCGCCTCAGATTGACTCATTGATTGAAAACCTCCATGAGATGGTCAATGGGTTAGAAAGAAGAGAAAAGAAAAAGGGAATAAGATCCTTGGGTGAAAACCTCCCTTGGAGGTGCCCAGGGCAGGCAATTATGGTGAAAATCTCCTTGAGGCACCCTAGTTGTTTTCAAAAAAAAAAGGGAAAAAAAAAGAAAAAAATTGAATTTCCAGTTGTATTGCAGGTTTGCAGAACTTCAGGAAGTAGCAACAGGTGCCAAGAAAGCTCTGAAACCAATAACAACACCTATCCTACCTTCCCTCACCCTTCTCCATCATTCTTGACATCCTTTCCACCTCACTGTGCTTCTTTTCTGAAAACTGTGTTTTCTATAGGAGGATCCTGTAGAAATTACAGAGAGCTAAAAATGGACTTCAAAATCACTTTGAGGAACAAGGAAGCTTCATAGAGGGTTTATAAATCCTCCTACAGTCTTCAAACCCCTCTCCCATCAATTCCAAGTCTGCATTACAACCCAAGATCATTTTTTCTTACTGTGCAAAAACTGCAGAATGCTCTGATACAAAAATACATAGAGCAGAAATTTGTTTTTTCTCTAACTTGAAAAATGTGCATCCATTTAAAAAAATGTTTCATGGGGAGTTGCATATGGGTGAAAGTAACCTGCCCAAGAAATTTTAGCCAATTTCAGTGCACGATTTCCAAGAAATTGACCTTTGTCACCTTCAGCCATTTTCAGTTTTTCTCGAAATCTATGCATCCATTGACCACAATTTTGCTATGGGAGGTGCATAATGATGATAGAAACATGCTTAGAAAGTTTCAGGTCAATCCAGTATATATTTTGGGAGCTATGGACAAAAAAAGTCGTTGTCCTACAAAAATCCAGCATCAGCAACATGAGGGTGCAAATCTGAATGTTGGAACAGACTCCTGCAGCTTAGATCCAGCCAGAGGATACCTACACAAGAAAAATAGCCACACATCAGGAAGAAAAAAGCATATAGCAGAAGGGATACAGGCATGTAGCAATTGAATATGAGCATGCAGCAGCAAAAGAACCAAGCAGCACGCACATTTCGACTTACAAGTAAGTGTCTAAACCAGTTCCTCTATTTTCATCTGTATGATTCGAAACTTCAAGAACGAATGAAATGGTTGGATTAAGCCAGAAAGGTGGCCATTTAACTCGACACCTCAGCTGGTTCAATTGCACTCATCTGGAGATCACACGGCACATGTGTATAGTCAACTCATCGGAAATTTAAAAAACACGTAGTGGCAGATGTTTTGAACTCTAACACAACTGATGTAAAGTGATTAATAGGCAGACAACATGAAGTTTCATAATAGCACTGCAGTGGGAACCAATGGTTTGCATGGGGCCAATGTACACTTGGCTAGCTCACCCTCCATTAATGGAAGTCTCCATAAACAACCGTAAGAACTCATCTTTGAAATACTCTCACCACCGTTGTTTCCATTTTATCATTGTCCTCACAGCTGCAACAAGCTCTATACCACCTCCATAGTAGTGAAGCAGTCGTTCTCTGCCATTTTTCAAAACCCTCTTGCTTATCGGCATTCTATAGGAAGCTGTAACAGTTCTACAGGAGCAGGAACACCGTCTACAGGAAGATTTCTACAGGAAGGGCAGAGAGCAACTTTGCAGAAGAAAAATATGATATTTTTGTCAAATTTCGAGCTTGAAACAAGGTAGGCTCGGGAAACCTCTCTGCATATGACTTATTTGAATAAGGTGGTGAATTAAAAACACAGCAATGGATTGAAAAAAGGAGAGTGAAGCTTAAAAGTCTGCCTGCATATTTTCCCTGAGTTCTACACAGTTCTCTGTTTTCTTCTCTGCATCCAAAATCTGCCTCCTCCTTTTTCACATTCTACTGTAAGGAAAATACATGCAACCGTAGAGGCCAGCCTGTGTGTGTGAAAAAAACAAATTTGCATATCTATCTACTTGCTGAAAAGAACCTGTGTCCTTATCCTCTATTCTGTCAAAAAAAAAAAATCTTTTCAAAAACAGAAAGTCAAATTCAGGATAACAGCAGTTTAAAATAGGGGAATTATTGCAATTTGATGTTGTAAGGAGAAGCACAAGGGAAATCCATTATTTGGTTTCAGGAAAAGACAGAATTCAGCTATCCTCTGTTTCAGTTTTTCCTGCTTTTCTCACTTGAGCATTTTGTTTAAAAGGAAAAAAAACACTCAACACCACATGGAGGAAAAGCTAAAGGAATTAAGAGGAGAGTTGGCCATGGTAAGGCACATAGAGAGCAGCAAAAGAGCCCAGCTACAGGAAGAAAATGAATTGCTGAAAAAGCAGTTATAGCAGCAGGAAATTCATAAGGGAGATAGGTTGTCCAGCTTGGGAGGGAAAAAATAGCAAGAAGGTCCCCTAACAGACAACGAAGCAACAAAGAAATAGCAGCAAGAGGCAGGCCACAAGCTGATGTTGAAATGCTAATGAAACTACTGCAAGAAAAAGAGTCTCAGGCAACAGATGAAGTGAGGATTTTAAAACAACAGTTACAGGAAAAGGAAGCCCAAATGGCCTGCATGGCCAGCTGGGAAATAGAAGCCTTGCAATGTAGAAGCAAACCAACAGTGAAGAGGAGGAGCAAACCGAAGAACTTGAGAAGAATAGTAATGAGGAAGCACCAGACATTCAAATAGAAGGAAAAACAGAGAAGAGAAAAAGGCAGGCCTCCATGTATTTCAAGGCCAGGAAAAGCACAAGAATTCAAACAAGCAGAATAGGAGGAGCAGTGGAAGGACATGGACAAGAAGGCAAAATTTTATGGCACACATGAGTAGACCACATCAGAAGCTTGGGATGATAGGGAGGCCACCAGGGCCATCAAAGATGAAGAGATAGATTAGTTGCTCAGAGGATGAGCAACACCTTCAGTAGGGGGTGATGATGAGCCCCAGAAATGGGTAATTATATGGATCATTTTACCTCTTAATTCGACTTAATCCACCATTATCATTAGTTTATTGCATGTTTTATATCATATTTATGCTAATATAGAGAATTAGGTTAGTCATTATGACAAAAAGTCTAATGTGTGCTTTATGCAGATTTTTGGTCAATTTTGAGACAAAATCAAAGGTTTAATGAGCATTTGGCAGCCAAATTCGTGGAAGAACAAGGGAGAGGATTTGTAGGAGGGTGTCCCCTTCATTTATGAGCCCTTACCTCAAATTCTCCATCAAAAACTCGAAGCACAAAGCCAAGGGGAAACCAAGCAAGTCAAGTAGGACTGTTGTTATCTTCAATTCCAGGAAGATGAGTTCCTTGATTTTAGGAGGCCTGTTGGAGGTCCCCATTTGTATAAATAAGAAGGCTTAGGACCTTAGTTTTGTTAGTCAGATTTTAGTTAGATTTTAGCCATTTGATAGTCTATTTTCGCATTTTAGTGTAGCCTTGTAATCAACACATTTTTGAGTTCTTCTTACAGACAGTTTTTGTGATGTAACTATTATTTTTTGATCAATAAAGATGAATCCAGCTTTGAACCAGCTCTGAGCTTTCTTAGGAGGCTATAGCTCTTGGGGTTGGGCCCAACCCAAGTGCCTAGTACCTCCTTTGTGTACTTTTATGTGTTTTTATTCCATTCATAGAATAATCTTTGTTATTTAGGATTAAATCTTGCTTTGTTACTTAGGTTGTTTTTGATGATTCAGATAGTTGTTCTTGCTTCAGGTTGATTTGACAGTTTGGTAATAGAAAAGATCCACAAAAAAGCTACCAAGCAGATCTTGATCTCATTTCTCCCTCCTTGGGACCATGACCTGAGACCAAGGCACACTTGTTGCCACAAAAACACTGTTTCTTCCTTCCAATGATCTTGATCTCATTTCTCCCTCCTTGGGACCATGACCTGAGACCAAGGCACACTTGTTGCCACAAAAACACTGTTTCTTCCTTCCAATGCAATTGCTAGTGTTAGATTTTAAGTTGGAAAAGTTGATATCAGTTGTGTTTTCATGTAGTTTAGATATGTTCCTACTTAGTTTCCATAGTTTTCTTGCATGGTTTCCTATCTATAAACTTCTGTTCATCATGTTTCTGGTTTTTAGGTCAGATTAGGTCAAAATTGATAAATCTCTGTTTTTGTCTTTGCTTGGATCAGTTTTGGAAATTAATGTGCAGAACACCTATAAGACACTCCTCCCTATCCTTCCTCCATCATACAACCCGCTCCAGTCCTTCACTCAAAATTTCTCTCCCTCATTCGCCACACTTTCCCAACTTGCCCTAATTTCTACATTTTTGTGCAGCATTGCTTTCTTCATCCTTGAACAAATCCAACCATCCTCATCACTCCTAAGCTTCATTTACTAGGTCCTAGATCCCTTAACTTCCTTATCCACCCTTCATTTCTACTTTCCCACCATTTTTCCTCCATCAACCCTCTAAAACCACTTCCGGCATGTTCCTGTAGAACTTCCTGTAGATCCCCTGCAGCCTCCTGTAGAAGTTGTGATTTTTCAAGATCTAAGTGCGATGGAAATATCCAGAAATGTGCTAAGGACCCTTAGGCCCTCTTCACACCTTCCCAACCTCCTACAAATGCCCACTCCATCTCCTTTCGCTAATAGACCTCTGCACAGTAAAAAAATAGTTAAAACACATGCATAATAATTCTGCATAAAATTGCTCAAAAATAAAAAAAATGATGTTTATTCCATATTTTCCTTCAACAGTGGCTTAAACACATGCATTTTACCTTTGCAATAGTCAATGGCATCCATTTTAGTAGCTTACATCTCTTTTCTTGCACAAGTAGGGTTAGTGGGTAAAACTAGGGTTTGCTAGGGTTTGCATTTCCTTTCAGCTTTCATCTTCTTTCTTCAAGTAGACTAGCCTCTTTTGAGTTAGCTTTCTTCCATCATAGCTAAAAGCTTCTTCTGAGAACTCATAGAAGTTGGCTTAAGCTCCTAGCGAACTTGTGCCAGCTGATCAAGTGACAGCCTACAGTAAGAGTTAGTACTTGTGCATATAGCACTGTCGCTTCCATGTTTTCTACGAACTATCGCGGTGATAAAAGTAAAGTAGGGAGTCCCAGGAGTTGCAGCATCATTACTGCAATACTGGAGCTCACCACTTGGTCCTGAAGGAAGTCTTGTAGATATCCTCTTCCTTGATGCATACCTTATGGTATATTGATCTTAGGTCAATCTTACAGAGCACTGTTGCTCCCTTCAACTGATTAAACAAATCATCAATATTCGGAAATGGGTACCTATTATTGATTGTTACCTTATTCAATTGCCTATAATCAATTCACAATCTAAGAGTATCATCTTTCTTCTTGACGAACAACACTCGTGCACCCCAAGGTGATACACTTGGCCTAATGTATCCCTTTTCACGCATCTCCTTTATCTTAAATTTCAAATCTACTAGCTTTGGGGTACTCATTCTCTAAGGTGCCTTCGATGTTGGTGCTGCACCTAGAACTAGCTCAATAGAGAAAGCTACTTCCCTGTGAGGAGGTAAATTTGGAATCTCTGTTGCAAACACATCTTGATATTGCTACAATACATAGTACCTCTTGAATATTTATGCATCCTCAACATTTGTACCCTTGTCACTAGATATATGCACTGCGAACATCACACGGCTTTTTCTGCAACTACACTTAGCTTGCATAGAGGTAACCATCCTCACCGAGGTAGGCTTCTTCTTTCCCTACAAAATTCTCTTTTCCCCATTATCATCGAGGAAATCTATGGCCTTTGAATCAATCCACTTTGTTATTGTGAAGTTATGACCAATCCATGCCCAAAAGCATGTTATATGATCCCAATGGAAGTACACTCATTTGTGATGCTATAGGCATACCATTTAACTCAAATGCACAAGATTTTGCCCAATGGTGAACTCTCTTCTTTGTACTTGTAGCCAACTGTACCAACCAAGATTCTGCATGCACTTATTTTCTCAAACCACACTTATCCACCAGGTCAGGATTAATATAACTATAATTAGATCTAAGATCAATCAAAATATAAACAACTTGATCACCAATCTTACCATCAATTTCAATGATACATGCTTTATGATATGCCTGTCTGCTGTTCAAAACTGCATAAAATCGAGGAATGATATGGCCAACATCCCTAATTGTATGTGCTTCCTTGGAACTATAGATCTAGTGTCTACCACCTTGATACTATAGACAATCCTTCTTACAATGATCCTTGCCACATATCCAACACTGTAATGGTGCTCTACCATCACCTCTAGTTTTTTTCTCTCCATGTCCCTTCTCAACTATATTCAACTTCTTGTAAGGGACTAAATTTTCTTTCTCACCTACATCTTGAGGTCTTCCTCGCTTTGGTGGCCATTTTCCTTTAATTTTCTCATTTCCTTTCAATTAATGCTTAGGCTCAAATTTTCACTTTGACTACTCATAGAAATGTTTCAACTTTTGGATGGCCTCCTCTAACGATCTAGGATCATCGAACTCAAGTTGGTCTATGTATGATATTGGCAATTCACTGATGAATCTATGAACCTTGGCCTTCTCCTACTTGAGGTAAGACACATATCTTAACATCTTTAATAAGCCACTAGTATACTCATAATCTGTCATGGAACCGATTTGCAACTCATAAAAATCCCTAGATCTGTAATCATAGTACCTTTCCAACAAATACTTCTTCTTGAAGAGCCTCTCAAATTCATTCCAAGTCAAGTCATCCTCCAAAATATCTTTAACATTCTTCACATATTCCCACCACATATCGTTTCTTTCATGTTCTCTGAATAATTGTTAAATATCAATAACTTCATCATACCACGCAAGCATGCCTCTGCATCCTATGATTTATTCATCTATCCATTGAATGTAGGTGGCTTTTATTTCTTAAACTCATCCGAAAAATATCCCCTGTCACTCTACTTGTAAGGATGATAATGATGATGATCATAATTCCTGTCAAAACTAGAACTAGAATAGTACTTGTGTCTATCACGCATCCTATCCAGAGTGTCCAAGGACCTACCATCTCTGATAGTGTCATCTCTATCTGACCTGTACTCACCATGAGAGCTATTGACATATGCCCGATTAGTTTTTTCCCCCTTCTCATGGTTAATCTAAAGTGGTCCCTATTGCTGCAATTCTAACAAGCTCTTAAGTATCACTGCATTTACCTATGCTTTTTTCTCTTGTGCCTGTATGATTCTATCATTATCTTCCTTAGAACTCCTTATTTCTTCCTTTAAACTTCTCAGTGTGTTTGCCAAATCGGAAGAGTGCCCAACACCACGCTGCTCAACTGATCCATAGGTAGAGTCTTGGGAACTGTAGTCTGCCATCTCGCTATTCATCTTTGATATTCTTCTTCCCAGGTATATCATGTTAGCTAAACCAAATCATAATAAACCAATGTACCTTAGGATAATTCGGGGAGGATACCTGCTCTACAAGGTCAAAAAATCAGCGTAATACATGTATAACATAATCATGACAGCATATAGAAATATAACACATAATAATATAACCATATAACCATCATTCTAGCTAGAGCCCAATCATCAATGGATGACCATATTAACTATACATACCATGAACTCATGCATGACAACAACAACCATATCAATGCACATTTGATAGCATGTAACCACTGACATGCCTAGCAATGCATAACCAATCATACACTCACAACGACACACTTTCCAACAATAACATCCTCTTTCACATGGCGACATCACTACACCCATGACCAACACCATGCATTGCAATAAGAATACATACCACAAGGATTATTAACACACGTGCAACCCACATGAATGCATGACCAACACACAACCCATCTGTTTTGATGGGTGAACCATGCTCTGATACCACTATGTAATGACCTCCTCCCACATCTACCGAAGTAACCAACCAACTGGGTTAAACAAGTGAAGATAAGTTACTATGATATGATTCAACCTCCTAAGTGACATTAAGGAAGTGGAACCAGCAGAAACACACCATATCAAACCTTCTGCACCTGCTACAGGACTCCCAAAATGCACCTCCAATCATTCCCCTAACTAGCCTCACGGTCCCACTGAGATTTTAGAAAACTAAACCCCTTGATGCTCCCTTGATATCGGCAAGGGTGTGTCTAGAAACCTCTGGAGGCTTGCACAACATGGGTATGCATGTGTCTGGGGACTTTTCACCTCAGACCTGTGCCTGTTCCTTCCAGATTTGTGCCACTTTTTAAGTCTAGAATCCAGGTCATTGTCCAAAAACCCCTGTAGCTTTGAGAATTAATAAATTATATGATAACAAGACTTACAAATCAAAAAATGACTCCAAGACTAGGCCTAACCATCCCCAACGAGGATTGGCATTCTGTTAAACATTTGGAATCAATGCAATCTACAAGAAATGAATATAAGACAACACATAAATTACTGATAACTCATATGAGACTTGACAAGAAGGATCGCCACCCTCTTCCCTTAACTATTTTGACATCAATTAGTTCTTGCATCCATTATCCTCTCAATTACAAGTAAATACATAAAATAACCATGACAATAGCCATGACAATAACCAGACATATAACCATGCTTATAACTAGCATTAAACCATGTAACATTTAATGAGATAAAAACCATTAAAGCTATATATTAACAGGTAAAAAAGCAAGAGAACTTAGGCTGTATTAAACATAGGCAAAGTCGAACAGGTTCAGTACTTCCACATACCACCCGACCGTGGACATGGTTGAATCAAATATTTCTTTCAGCCAGTCACCCTTAGCGATATTCCAAGCATGAATGTGGGATCTCATGGATAAACCAATCTAGAAACAACCAAGGGAATCCAAAGGTCAAACCACCTCCACCCTCACCAAATCGTGATCTCACCAAAACTAGCACGAAGATCACAAAACCAAATAGAGCTAGGAATGCCTCTGGACTCCATCACTATCCTTGAGGAATTTTCCATCTCCTTGTCTCTCAGGATTTACCACAATCCACACTAGATCACTAGGCCCTAAACCGAGACACCAATCTCTCAGGCTTGAGTGAAATACACACTAGATCACTAGGCCCTAAACCGAGACTCCCCCCTTAGGCTTTACCATGTATCCCACCAAAACTAGTCAAGGGATTCCTAGGCCTTTGGTAATTTTCCTAAGACCACCTTTGCCCTAGATTCTCAAACCATCCAAAAGTTCCAAAAACACATATTTCATTAAAATTGGAAAACATCCATCACAAGGACATCACTAGAATTGATCTTTTCTCTCATTTTGAAATTCTAGATCCACTATTTAATTCCAAATTTAACGAAATAAGTGTTCAAAGCTCAAAATCAAGAAAACAATCCCATCACACCATGGCTATCTGGAAAAAGGAAAGGCAAGGCTGAAAACCACTATCATAACCTGGAAAACCCATGCCATTGACAACAAGAGAACCATATACCAACATGCAAATAAATGTATGTCAAAACCAGCTAGGAAATCACCCATGCAATATGTTACCTGGAAGTATTCTTATTGAAGCTACTTGATCATGCTCTTCCTTTCTTGATCTTTTCTTTCCTTTCCCTTCCTTTCTCCAAAGCTAAAATGAGCCAAGAAAACTCTAAGTGTCCAACATTGAGAGAGAGAGAGAGAACAATGAGAGAGCTCCAAAACTAAACTGACAAAAAGTTACAAATTGATCCTCATACACCTTTTTATCAATGAGGCCTCTATTTTCTTCATTTTCCATTATTTTCCTTCAATTTCCTACACACATGGAACCTATGACCTTTTACCTCCCTTTTCTCCTATTTTCCTTTATTTTCATAAATAAATGTACCAAAAATACATTTTTTCCTTTTGAATGCCTCAGACATTGCCTTTGTCAATTTCCTTTAGCCATAAACACATCCAGTGATGCCCACTAGGATATATTTTCCCAACATTTAGCTCGGAATACGTGTCCCTTAACCATGGGATCATTTTCCTTTATTAACTCTTATTACATGAAATTTTAACCAAGGGTTGTTACATTACAACACCCCCATTAGGTGATGTTGCTACTACACCTACCACTAGGCATTTCTATTTCAAAACTTGGACGGCAAAATATGAGTTGTAACTACTGAAATTCCATCCAATAGTCCAATCCAATGACCAAATTTATAGTTTTGCAACACCTTCCACTAGTTGATACCATGCCAGATGTCACAGATACAACACCTTCACTGGACCATGATGACAATCCTATCTTGGTTAGAACTAATGCGACAATATCTATAAAAGGAAGTGGAATGTGTCCACAAAAATTGACATACTTGCATGAGCTTGCCAATGCTAAATTGGAGTGAATTTCCAACTCACATGATGGAAAGCATTAAAGGTATGAAATTTACCTTACAAAATGTATGGTATTAAGGTTGACATAATTGCACATTCCTTTTAATCATTCACATGCATTAAAAATCAAAATTCTAGCCATCATTTCTGCGCCTTTCCCCACCAGAACATCCCATCACATCACCACTAGTCATCATATTGCCATAATTTTATAATTAGAAACCATCAACTTGTGATTTATTAGTGAAGTTTGTCATTGCCATTACAACTAGTACGCTACCTAATTTTTGACTAGCACCATGGGTGTTTGTTGATACACTAAGAGCCTTGTAATGACCCCTTATTGCTATCTTATGATCACATTTTTCCCTTATTTCAAGGATCAAGGCGGATTGTCTATAATGAAATATTGCAAGGGTTTGATGAAGATATCACTCTTGAATTTTCCCTACATTTATAAGCTGAAAAAAAAAAGGTATAGTGGGGGAGGCCACATTAACTTGTAGTTCTAAAACGAAAAGGGTCTATGTCACATGAGATAGTAATTTTAGAGTAGGAGGTGCCTTGTTGCAGGATAGAGTGTTATGAAACCAACTCACAAAAAGATAGAAAAGATAGATCAATGCCTTAGAATTCAACCTCTTCGAGGGGGCAACCTCCTTTACATTACATAAATGAACAATTCTTGGATGATACAAATGAAAAAACGTCATTTCTATATATAGCGGTCTATGGGGTCAAAATATAACCAAGCCGACCTAACAATAATAATATAAAGGCACAAAAATAACAATAGAGGGATTCTATGGGGCATAGTAATAACAATATGGGGACAATAGGGGCACAACAATATTAATAAGGGATACAACTACAATAGTAATGGGGGAATCACTAGTATTATAGGGACCTAACATGCCCGTCTCCTTCAAAAAAGTGTTGTCCTCAACACTTGAGTAGTTCTGGATGCTTCTGTATAAAATTCTCATCCTCCCATGTGGAATCTTCAGTGGAAAAGTTCTTCCACTTGATGAGATACTCTGAAATTGATCGATTTCGTAGCTGTCGAGTTCTTCTTTATGTGACTGCTTCCGGTTCCAGTATAATTTTTCCTTCCTCGTCAAGTTCTGGCAATATTTTTTGAACTGGGAGCTTGTCGCCTATAACCTTCTTTAAACATGAAACATGGAAAACTGGGTGCACTCGAGAAGCTGCAGGAAGCTCCAATTTGTATGCCATAGTACCAATCTTTTGCAACACCTTGTACGGACCATAATACTTTGATGATAATTTATTCTCCTTCTTAGCTTGCTTGAGGGACATTTGTTTATATGGTTGTAGCTGCAGGAATACCCAGTCACCTACATCAAAACTTCTTTCGTTGCGATGTTGATCTGCTTGTTGTTTCATTCTATTTTGCGCCAACATGAGGTTATCCTTTAAGAGTTGGAGAACTTGTTGTTGATGCTCGATATGATGTTCCACTGCTTGAACCTTAGAATTTTCTCTTAAATATGATGTGATGGATGGTGGCTGATATCCATAAAGTGCCATAAATGGGGTCATTTTTGTTGCAGTATGGAAGGAAGTGTTATACCACCATTCAACCAGAGGCAACCATTTGACCCATTGTGTTTGTTTATCAAATACAAAGCAATGAAGATATCCTTCCAAAAATGTGTTTACTATCTCATTTTGCCCATCAGATTGAGGATGATAAGATGAGCTATGAGATAACTGAATACCAAGACAAGAAAATAATTCTGTCCAAAAATTTCTAGTGAAAATGGGATCTATATCACTTACAATAATCTTTGGGTTTCCATGTAGCTTTTAAATTGTTTCCATAAATGCAGTAGAAATTGTACTGGCTTTAAATGGATGTGATAATGCACAAAAGTGTGCATACTTGGTAAGTCTGTCAACTACCACCATGATGACACTCTTTCCCCTAGACTTGGGTAAACTTGTGATAAAATCCATTGAAACCTCCTCCCAGCATTGGCTTGGAATCGATAAAGGTTGTAATAGACCTGGGGTCTTAATTGTTTCAACTTTATTTTGTTGGCAAACCAAACATTCCGCCACAAACTTTTGAATATCCAATTTAAGACCATCCCAAAAAAATTCCTTCTTAAGCCTATGGTAAGTTTTTAAAAATCCAGAGTGCCCCCCTAAGGGAGAAGTGTGCAATTCCATAAGAATATTTTGTTTGAGTTGGGAATTCTTACAAAGGTATAAGCGATCTTTGTACCATAACGAACCATTTTTCTAGCTAAATGTATCAGATGTACTGGAATCTTGTTGTAACTTTCGAATAAGTGCCGACACTTCTTCATCATTCTTCCATTCCTCCCTTGTTTTGTTTATCCAATCTGGTTGCATAACAGAAACAATGCACAACAATGCTTCCACATCCTCATCCTTTCTTGAGAGTGCATCTGCCACAACATTTTTCTTCAATTTTTTGTAGATGATTTCAAAGTCATAACCCAACATCTTTGTGACCCATTTTTGTTGCTCTTCAGAGGATAATCTTTGTTCTAGAAAGTATTTAAGGCTATCATGATCCATTTTTACCTTGAAGTGTCTTCCCATTAGGTAGGGTCGCCATTTCTTAAGTGCATGTATTATCGCCAACATTTCCTTCTCATAAATAGCTTTGTGTAAATACTTTTTCCTTGATTGGATGACTTTGGAAAGCAATGGGTCTTTGATCTTGCATTAAAGCAACACCAATTCGATTTCCTGAAGTGTCACATTCCACAATAAAGGTTTTTGTGAAGTCCAGTGTAGCTAAGACCGGTGCTTGGCACATTTCCTCTTTAAGATGTTCGAAGGCCTTTGTTGCTTCTAGAGTCCACGAAAATGAATCTTTCTTCAATAACGTTGTTATAGGTGCTGCTATTTTCCCATAATTCTTAACAAAGTTGCGATAATACGCTGTCAACCCGAGAAATCCTCGCAGATGCTTTATGGATGTGGGGATTTTCCATTCTTTAATGTCTTTAATTTTGCTAGGGTCTACCTTAACTCCTTCATGAGATACAATATGACCCAGATATTCCACCTCTTGTACTCCAAAGAAACATTTGGATCCTTTTGCATATAATTGTTTCTCCTCCAATATTTGTAGCACCCTGTCAACATGCTCAACATGATCCTTCCAAGACTTGCTATAGATTAGTATATCATCAAAAAATACTATCACAAATTTTCTAAGGAATGGTTTGAAAATGGAATTCATCAAACCTCGAAATATAGAAGGTGCATTGGTAAAGCCAAAAGGCATGAAAAAAATTCATAATGACCCTCATGAGTTCTAAATGTTGTTTTCGGAATGTCTTCAATCTTCATTCTGATTTGATGATATCCCGAACAAAGATCCAATTTGGTGAAGTAAATTGATCCATGCAATTCATCAAATAATTCATCAATGACAGGAATGGGAAACTTATCTTTAATAGTGAGCTTGTTGAGCTCTCTATCATCTGGACACATGCACCATGATCCATCCTTCTTGTACACCAATACTACTGGAGCAGATAAATAACTTTGACTAGGTTGATTTATACTAGCCTCTAACATTTCTGCAACCGTACGTTCAATTTCACTCTTTTGGGCATAGGGATATCTGTACGGCCTGACGTTTGGAGGAACACTTCCTGGAATCAAATGAATAGCATGATCATGATCACAAATAGGTGGGAGACCTTTGGGAGTCTCAAATACCTTGGAATTATTGTCGAAGACTTTTTGGAGATCTAGATAAATAGATGATTTCAATGTGGAAACATCTAGCGAACATAATTTTGCAATTACACCCCGTTGTTCCTTTTTTAGAAGCTTTGTCATACCATTGAGCTAAATATCTTTCCTGGTTTCCCTGCAATACCCCTTAAATCAACTTCCTTTCCTTCCACAGAAAATTTCATGAAAAGTTCTTGAAAACTAAAAGCTATTGTACCTAACGATTGTAGCCATTGGACTCCTAGTACAACATCAGCACCTCCCATTGGAATGGAAAGCATTGGGCTATTCAATACATATTCTCCCATGGATAACTTGATATTATGGCACATTCCAAAGCAATTTATGGTTCCTCCACTTGAAACCATCACTTGAAACTCTGGTGCTAGATATAAGAACCAATTCAATTATTTTGCTATCTTACAATGAATGAAATTGTGGCTACTTCCTGAATCAATCAACACTATTACCTTTTTCTTCTTGATATGTCCTTCTATCTTGATAGTTTCAGGAGTGGTAATTCTAACCAATGCATTACAAGATATGGTCGGATTCATTACTTCTTTATCTAGGGTTTGTTCCTCGAGTATATTTTCTACTTTTGACATTTCTTGTTCCTTTTCTTCCTCCTCTTCACAATCTATGTAGAATAATTTATTCTCAGCACACTTATGACCTTTAATGTATTTGCTATTACAACTGTAACAAAGCCCTTTTGCTCTTTTTTCTTCCAATTGTTGTGGTGTCAACCTTATAGGTTGTGGAAGGCTAGGGGAAACAACACTTCCATCTTTATAGTTGTGAGTGGTAGGCTTCCTGGTTGCCATAATTTTGCTTTCCATTTTTCTTGCTAACCTGAATGCCTTCTCCAATGAATCAGGTTCCCAAAGGCAAACCTCATGTTGTATATTATCCTTTAAAGTCCCTAACAACACATCAATCATATGCTCCTCTGGAATATATTTTACCCTTATGTTCAATTTTTGGAAGTCCTCAATGTGCTCCACAATTGAATCCTTTTGTTTGAGACTTATCAATTGGCTAAAAAAGGTGTTGCTTTTTGTATCCTCATAATGTGCTGTCATTTCTTCCGTAAAACTTTCCCAAGTGATAATTTGTTTACGAGAGAAGAGCCATTGATACCATACAAACTGATTTGGTTCCAAATATAAAGTTGCAATACGTACCTTTTGTGTGTTTTGCACATTATGGAGATCGAAAAATTGCTCCATCTGTAGTATCCATGTTACAGGATCCTTGCCATCAAACTTCCTCATATCAATTTTTGGAATATGGTGGTTCTTTGATCCAACATTAGAGTCTATGAAATCGTGATTAACATTTATTTTGTTCTCATTATGGGTTTCCTTTACTACCCTTTCACCATTAGTAAGCATTTCTTGTAGAAACTTTGTCAAATCTGTCTTAAAATCTTCCATGCCTGTCTTCAAATTTGTCTTCAAATCTATCTTCAAATCGTCCATCTTAGCTTCCACACTATACATCTTAGCTTCTACATATTTCTTTAAACCATCCATCTTAGATTCTGTTACTTTTTGTGCGAGTGATATTTGTTGCACTTGGTCTTGTAATTTTGATATATCATGTTGCATTTCTTCCTCTTCTTCATGAGTCATGCTAGAGCTTTCAAGTTGCTTACTAGCTGTTTGCATTTTCTTTCCTCGGGGCATCAATTACCAATAGTAATTCTTTACTATGCCCTTTGAATTCCTTCAAACTAATTTTTCAAACCAAGCTTATGCAAAAATTAAAAAAACTACACATCGTTTTTCATTTTGTAGGAGCTCGATATTGAATTTGATGTATCTCTATAATTTCAGATCATCCAGTTCTGAAATTACAACCTACAGTAGCCCTCTATGTCCTCTTTCTAATGCCAACAATTCGATCAAATTTAGATTCTCCAAAAAAGAGTTATGCACAATCTCCCAAGATGACCTCATTATATACCTTTTCAAAAGAGTGAACTTGTATGAAGTTCCACATGTCCTTGTTTTGACCTTCGGATCTAAAAAAGATACATAGGAAACTACAGCCCATCCTCTTTCTGTAACTTCTTACGAAATTTTCATCTGATGCTTAAAAAAAAGTTATGAGGATTTTCCCCGGGTCACCTGTTTGGAATGTAATTTGGGAGTCTACAAAAAGGCCAACTTCCTCAGATCATATCTCCACAAATATAGCGCGAAAAGTTCTGAAATTCGAACTCGAGGTTCAGAACGATTTCGACCCAAATGGGGTTTTTTTTAGCGTCTGAAACATCGCAGAAAAAATTTATAGCACAAATGCCACGATGATCTGTTTGGAGCAGTGAAACCCTAGAATCCAAAGCTTTGATACCAAATGTTATGAAACCAGCTCACAAAAAGATAGAAAAGATAGATCAATGCCTTATAATTCAGCCTCTTCGAGGGGGAAACCTCCTTTACATTACATAAATGAAAAATTCTTGGATGATACAAATGAAAAAACCTCCTTTCTATATATAGAAGTATATGGGGTCAAAATATAACCAAGCCGAGCTAACAATAATAATATAAAGGCACAAAAATAACAATAGAGGGATTCTATGGGGCACAATAATAACAATATGGGGACAATAGGGGCACAATAATATTAATAAGGGATACAACTACAATAGTAATGTGGGAATCACTAGTATTATAGGGACTTAACATAGAGGAACTTCCTCAAAACACGAAGGGAAAAGGCTAGGGCTTGCATTGAGTTTGGCTCAAGTGGTCATTCACCTAGGAGGAAAATTTACTTATTAGTGGCTAGACATGAAGTTGAAAATAAAATTGAGTGTTAGAAAATATATCAAGGGATTGAGCATGAGCATTGTTGTATTCCTAGAGAAAATTCATGGCTGAAGGGAATGAGTGCCTAAGACATCTATCAAACTTCAATTTCATATTAATTGTTTGGAGGTAACCACTATTAGGTGTAATCTAGACTTATTCTCCAAGAGTAATAATCCTAATTATATATTCTCTAAAATAACTAAAATGGAAGGAATCAATATTTGACATAATATAATTTTATCACTTTGATTAGATTGAATTATAGGCCCTAAGAAAGAAAGAGTGAGTGAAACTGAAAATATAGAGATTGTGAGTGAATGTCTAAAAATAATGGAGCACTTATTAAGGTTCTTAATTCAACTCTAGGTATAGTTTACAACACAATGAAGCATAGGTAAATATGTTATTATATTTAAGAAGATTTGTTGGTATATACACTATTCTTAGTAGAAGAAAAGATTCTTGAAAAAGTAAATACATAAAGAAAATAAATCAAGATACTCCAAATTAATCTAGAAGTGGAATCAAAATGATTTTGCATTAATTGATCTCTGAGGAAGGCAAATGCATTAAAGTAATACAAACCTTTTCCAAAATCTTCGAACCTTTTTTCATGGTTCAAAAAAAGTATCATCAGTTACTAGATGTAACCATCAAACCTACTTAAATGTAAAAATAATTACACTTTATCTAGACCTTAATAGGACTCTAAAGATAATTACATACAAAAAGTTTCCTTGTAAATGAGAATGTAATAATTGTTGAAAACATTAAAAAAAAATGAAACAAGTCTTTCAAATTTATATATCTTGGTTTCATGTTCCGTATTCCATCAATTGTGTAGACTTTCACGTGACAATATTCATGCATTTTTGTCATTTTTTTATGTCTATATACGACTTAGCTACTATTTCTTCACATGCTATATTCAAATTGGTGTGCTTTGCATAATTTAATTTAGCAAAAGATAGTCTTTACCAACCATAGAAGCTGAAACTCCCTCTATAGGTAGTTGAAGATGACTTGTCCTTATAAAGAGTCAGATAATCCATGGATCTTGATAGCTTGGTTTTTCGTAGCTATGAAGTGATTTTCATATGCTTCATGTGAGAGTAAATTTCATTGTTGGTTCTAACAACTATGAAGTCCAATTCTCACCCTTTTATCAAATTTGTTGTCGAACACAGATAATTTTCATGACTTTATCACTTTCCTTATTTCTACAATAGTTTGAATTATGTATTCTATATTCAAATCCCTTATTTCGTTCACAATCTTATCATTTAGATATTTGATTATCTGGTTTTCTTTTAGGAGCTTACCGTCTAACTCATTTTTAATCCTTTTTATAATAAGTTCAACTTTATCTGCAATGAGGCTAATGTATTCCCAAATAGAATTTACTTCATATATTATTTCGTTCGTGATTTTCCATCTTGGTTCTATTAGGGATACATCTCCTTTCAGCTTAGCCTTCATCTTGTTGATCTTTCCTAGGGCTACTTCTTTCCAAGTGTCAATCTATTATTCTTTTCCCCAACAATATTTCGCGATATTTATTTTATATTTAGCTACTCGTTTGCTTCTACTATTTCATCTTTTTGACATTGATATTTTATGTGTTACTTAATTCCATCTTAGAAATCTTCAGGTATGAAAGAGCTTTAGTCAGTGTCTTAGAAGGATCCTGGGGATCTTGACTATCCAATGAAATAGAGGAAGCTATGCAAACATCAATTCTCTACAATTGTTCAAGATCTTTAATATGTTTTTGTAAGTTGATGATTCCAGTGTTCCTCTCCATAATCTCTACTAGAAATTTCTTATTAGAAATGTTCACTCCCATTACACATCATCCCAGAGCCTAGTCAACCCGGGCATTCCCAAACAACGTTTCCTCTATCCACTGTATGATATAACCCCACGGGATGAAGTGCGTGCCCACATCAGTTATCATTTCATCCTTTTAAACATCGTCACCCTGATATGAATAATGGAAAGCTACAATCGTACTTATTTATGTACTTAGCATTCGATTAATTCGATTCATTGCTACATTGTTGGATCTTTAAGCATCTGATGATTTATTTATCTTATAATTTTATGTGATTATTTTCTATTTTTAGTTGTGGTTATATGGCAAAACCCTATAATAATTTATTTTTCCCATAGCAACCGATTACTAGAGAAAGCCCCACTCAAATTTCTAGAATGGTGTAAGGAAAGAAGAAAAATCGTCCTCACTAAACAACCAGGCCATTTAAAGAAACAATTGATGAAAAGTTTCCCAATACTTTTCTTTTCTATGATATCGTATATACGAGAGTCTCTGGTCATTCATATTGGAATGCCATTTATGAAATGTTTGAGGAGGAATTGGCAGAGGAAGATGACGAGCTACGAAGAGTAGAAACTGCAAGCCAGGGTGGTAATAAATCCTCTAAAGAAATGGTTAGTGACACTTCCAAATCTCACCTACACATAATTATTGCACACTCAATTCTTCTTATGGGTGTTGGAGAACGTTGATATTAGCGAGATACAATTCACTACCCCATTGGGAATGAATATTGGTTCTTTTAGGCTAGAGAACATTCAGGGTATGCATCGTTTTCTTGAACCATAGATAGTATATAATTCTTAGTTTGTGGATAGTTTAATTAAAAATGAATGCGAGGTTAAAAAAGATGCACTGCCCAAATTGATAGAAGAATGGATGAGTGACCCAAATAAGTTTAAAGAGGAATCCTCTCACTAGTACACCATCCACTCGTTGGCCTCTCCTTATTGATTCATTGCTTCCATACTTTATCAATTGTTTTCTTTACAACACATCTTGCAATTCCCTATAGACTAGGTCCCTCTCATTGAAAAGGATTCTAATGGTTTTATTCTTAATTGGGCCCAATTCCTTTATGATAACATAGCCAAGAACATCTTTAATTTTCATTCTAAACAAACGTCCACTCACATCCCACCATTCTACTTGTATTCTTATGTGATGGATTCCATTTATTTTCCTTTATACTTCCCATGCATGGGTTAGAAATTGACACTTCCCAACCCTCTTCCCATTCACATTTACCATATTATACTTTGGGAAGAAAATTATTTTGATCATTTCTACCACATTTCTCATCTCATAATAATTCCTTTGTACCAAACCATTTTTAATTCTAAGATTCTTATATTTTCTCCCATTTCCATGGATTGTTTGGTGATAATTGGGGATTACTATGTTGAGGATATTTTTACCTACACTAGGGTTTGGGGAAGCAATGGTTTCCCACATGTTTCACTCCTTTATTTCCCAAACAATATTTTATCCAAAGAAGTTTCTTATCAAATTGTTAGGACCAATATAACCCTTGAACTTAAGAAAACCTCCAAAAATCTATGGCCATGCTTCCCTTTGCAAATTGGCTTGTTTACTTTGCAAAATTATTAGCATGCTAGGAAAGAAATCTAGGCTCTACATGAATTGAAGCTTGCTACCACTCCTGCCAAGTCTCATGATACTCCCAAAATAGATGAGAATTTAGTCAATGAAGAACATATCAGAGGCTATGTCCACAACACTGATCAATATGACAATTTTTTTTGCAGAGCTTCTTCCTATGTTTTAGTTTACAATAAATCAAAGCAGTTGTCCCCATACAACTACCACATTTTTCTTGTTTTTAGTGACATCTGAAACTCCACCTTGCCACTTCATTTGCTCAATTTTATTGAAGGTGATGGTGTCACAGAAAATTTTTCTAGCTCTTCCATGCAAGTCACACCTCAAGCTACCACTCCAATTCAGATTTCTTCTACAGATTCTCGAGATGACACCTGTTATGAAACCAGCTCAAGAAAAGATAGAAAAGACATATCAATGCCTTAGAATTCAGCCTCTTCGAGGGGGCAACCTTCTTTACATTACATAAATGAACAATTATTGGATGATACAAATGAAAAGACCTCCTTTCTATATATAGGAGTCTAAGGGGTCATAACATAATTAGAGCTGACATAACAATAATAATGTAAGGGCACAATAATAACAATAGTGGGCTTCTATGGGGCACAATAGTAACAATATGGGCACTACATGGGTACATCAATATAATAAGTGGGTTGTACTAATAACAATAATGGGTTACACTAGTAGTATAGGGGCCTAACATGCCCCTCTCCTTCAAAAAGCGGTGTCCTCAACGCTTGAGTAGTTCTTGATGCTTCTTTATAAAATTCTTGTCCTCCCATGTGGAATCTTCAGTGGGTAAGTTCTTCCACTTGATGAGATACTCTGAAATTGATTGATTTCATAGTTGTCGGGTTCTTTTTTCTATGACTGCTCCAGGTTCCAATATGATTTTTCCTTCCTCTTCAATTTCTGGCAATATTTTTTGAATTGGGATCTTTTGCAACTTTTGAATAAGTGGCCATACTTCTTCGTCCTTCTTCCATTCATCCCTTGCTTCGTTTATCCAATCTAGTTGGATAATAGAAATAGCACAAAACAATGCTTCCACATCCTCATCCTTGAAGAGTCTTCCCATTCGGTAAGGTCACCATTTTTTAAGTGCATGTAGTATTGCCAACATTTCCTTCTCATAAATAGCTTGCTTGAGATATAGCAATAAAAATACCCAATCACCTACATCAAAACATTTTTCACTACGATGTTGATCTACCTGTTGTTTCGTTTGATTTTGCACCGAAGTGGCGTTATCCTTTAAAATTTGGAGAACTTGTTGTTGATGCTCGATGTGATCTTTCACTGCTTGAACCTTTTTCTTCTTGATATGTCCTTCTATCTCTAGAGTTTGAGGAGTGGTAATTTCTTCCAATCCTTTACAAGATATGGTCAGATTCATTTCTTGATGCTCGATGTGATCTTTCACTTCTTCAACATTTTTCTTCTTGATATGTCCTTCTATCTTGATAGTTTGAGGAGTGGTAATTTCGACCAATGAATTACAAGATATGGCTGGATTCATTTCTTCTTTCTCGATGTGATCTTTCACTTCTTGCACCTTTTTCTTCTTGATATGTCCTTCTATCTTGAGAGTTGGAGGAGTGGTAATTCTTGCCAATGCTTTACAAGATATGGTCTGATTCATTTCTTTTTTCTCTGGGGTGGGGTCCTGGCGTATATCTTCTTCTTTTGATGTTTCTTGATCCTTTTCTTCCTCCTCTTCATATTCTATGTAAAATAATTTCTTCTCAGCACACTTATGACCTTTGGTGCATTTTCTATCACAATTGTAACAAAGCCCTTTTTCTCTTTTTTCTTCCAATTGTTGTGGTGTAACCCTTGTAGGTTGTGGAAGGCTAGGAGAAACAACACTTTCATCTTTATAGTTGTGAGGGGTATGCTTCTTGGTTTCCATAATTTTGCTTTCCACTATGTCACAAAGCCGTTTTACTCTTTCCAATTATTGTGGTGTTGCTCTAAAGAAGGTGTTGCTTTTTGTATCCTCATAATGTGCTATCATTTCCTCCGTGCAAAATTGACCATGTAACAAGTTGTTTACGAGAACAAAGCCCTTCATACCATAAAAATTGATCCGATTCTAAATATGAAGATGCAATACATACTTTTTGTAACAGTGGTACACCATGTAGATCAAAATATTGTTCCATTTGAAGTATCCAATTTACCGGATCCTTGCCATCAAACTTCCTCATCTTGCTTTTTCTTGATTTTAGGAGCTCGATCTGGAAACGACTGTAACTCTGTACTTTTGGATCTTTAAGTTTTGAAATTGTGGCCTGTAGTAGCCCTCTGTGTCCTCTTTCCAATGCCACCAGTCTGATCCAAATTGGATTCTCCAAGGAAGAGTTATGCACAATCTCCCAAGATGACCTGATTATAGACTAGTTCAGTAGAGTGAACTTGTACGACGTTCCACGAGTCAATGTTTCGACCTTTGGCTTTGACAAATATATACAAGAAACTACAGTCCATCTGCTTTCTATAACTTCTTACGAAATTTCAATCCGATGCTCAGAGAGAAAGTTATGACGCTTTTCCCTATGTCACCTGTTTGGAATGTAATTCAAGAGTCTGCAAAAATACCAACTTCCTTAGATCATATCTCCGCAAATATAGCGCGAACAGCTCTGAAATTCAGACCCAAGGTTCAGCATGATCTCTTATCAAATGGGTTTTTTTTAGCTTCTGAAATGTCACATAAAAAAAGGTTATAGCGAAAATGCCACGATGACATATTTGGAGCAACGAAACCCTAGAATCCAAAGCTCTAATACCAAATGTTATGAAACCAGCTCAAGAAAAGATAGAAAAGATAGATCAACACCTTAGAATTCAGCCTCTTCGAGGGGGCAACCTCCTTTACATTACATAAATGAACAATTCTTGGATGATACAAATGAAAAGACCTCCTTTCTATACATAAGAGTCTAAGGGGTCATAACATAATCAGAGCCGACATAACAATAATAATGTAAGGGCACAATAATAACAATAGTGGGCTTCTATGGGGCACAATAGTAACAATATGGGCAGTACATGGGTACATCAATATAATAAGTGGGTTGTACTAATAACAATAAGGGGTTACACTAGTAGTATATGGGCCTAACAACACCTCTTTAGTGAATCCATTGTCTAATCAAATTGCCAAAGAATGGAAAACATTTATGAATATTACTTTAACACCGGTACAATTAGGGAAAGAAAAAACGATACCTAAATCAAATATTACTGATAATATTACACACCAAACAATTAATGTTTCTCGATATGCTTCAAAGTTTTTTCTTGCATAGTCTAGTGTCATTTCAAAAACACCTATCAATACTCGGCTTAATTTAGAAATAATTCCATCGCATCCAACCATGGAAATCCAATTGAATGTTGAAGAAATACCACCAATTGAAGTATTTTATATTCCTCAACACAAAGCTATTTTAAATAAAATAAGGAAGAAGAGAAAATGTGTTGATACACAAGTCTCAACAAAAAGCACTCTTTTAGAATCTCCCTTGTTAGAAATGGTCTAGAAAGATACATCAGTTGCCACTCATAAGGAACTTAAATGATTGACCCAATATGTAGGAGCTTATGCTACTTCCAATATAATTTATAAAGAAACTTGTTTTAAATAATTTATGAAAGAGAAAGAGGAAAGAATTTAGCATCTAGAATAAGAGGCTTCACAACTTCAAACACAGTTGCAAGCCCAAGTTATTTTGGTTAGAAGCCATCATGACTCCAAGATAAAAACAAAATAAAAATTTAAAAATAACTAAATAAATAAAAAATAAATAAATAAATGGCAAGATAAATGAGTTGCAATAGAATATAGAACAAGTAGAAGCAATTTATTTTGACATTACTAAATTCAAGCATGAATCCAATTAGCTAAACCTACAACTTCAACATCAACAACAAATTCTTTGTAGCAATCTAGGTCTGGTATAGGCTAAAAAAAGGCTTGTTGATGCATTAGTTGTTGAAATTGTTGATATTGAAAATCAATATGATGATTCCAAATGTAATTTCAGTGAACTCTTGGAATGGAAAGAAGAATCTACAAGATTATATCCTAACTTGCCAAAGATCACTTAGATGAAAAAGTCCACAACTCTCCACACGTGGAAAGAAAAAATTTGTTTGGTTAATGTTGCTTAGGAGCTTCGAAGTTCAGTTGTTTAATCTATCACACAGTCACTTATGGAAGCAAAATTGTTGTGAAGAGATGAAAAGGATGATTTTCTAGAGGAAGATGTATTACAACAAAGGTGGCTAAGTAACATGCAAGAATACAATACAAAGATTGAGAAGCTATCAAAATTTGATTTCGAGTTGAATTCGAATTTTTTATTAAACCACATGGTTATTTGCAAGTAACCAAGACTACTATGGAACAAAAAAATCAACTGCTACCACTTCTGCAAGCACATTTCTTCAGTTTTCAAATAAACATCAAGCCTCATTCTCCTCTTTACTTGACATCACTTCTAGAAGCCTATTAATGAGGGGAAAAACCCACTTGCTCCACATCTACTAGAATTCATATGAAATAATCATTTCATTTTTATAACTAATAGTTATTTTATTCTAGGTTGTTTCACTTTGGTTGAGAGAATAATGAAGACCTAATTATTCTCTCTATTATTTTGAAAAATATTTAAGGGCCTCTCGAGAGAAAGTTTGGGGGTTCTAAATTTTTGCAAGAATGGCTCTGTTACACTTTTTTACACAACTTTTTCTTTAATATAAGTTGAATCTCAAGGGTATAAATATCCTCAACAAGACTTTAATCGAAAATTACCTTTTATAGATGAAATTTAGATTTACCAATTCCAGCTCACAAATGATCCTATTTACTATTATCCATTTTGGTCGTCGCTTCCGACTAAATTACTAAATTACCAAGCGATATACCTATGGTGTTCATCGAATTCATTAAATGATGATTACATCAGATTACGACTTTTCCAAGGAACTCTAATAGGTTCGACAACAAAATGGTACATTGAGTTACTAAGTGCTTCTTTCCACAATTCCAATTCCTTAGCAACAACATGTTTAACACATTTTTAGTAACCCATTTGATATGATACTTGTACTGAACTTTTGACTTCATTAAAACAATCCAATTCTACTCACATTTCAGATCACATACATGAATGGAGGCACAGACGTTATTTAGTTAAAGTTTATATTCTAGACCAAATATTTGCAAAATAGTTCAGTAAATATTTTATTTTTAATATAATGGAAGATGTTTCCAAAGGACGAGTTGTAACGGAAGAGAAGGTTATAGTTCATGCCCATTATTTAGACCTTATTTGTACACAATCTAGCACTTTGTATAAAAATATTCTCGGTTTACCTCGCCCATCCAATTTAGATCTACAAGTTTTGACTCCTACAAGATCTCACAATGTTGATGATGTAATTGGTTATTTCAACCAACAAGCATATGGTAAATCATCTAAGAATAATTATGATAATACTCAAAATTTGGCTATACAAAATTCACCCAATGAAAACACTTCTAAAATTGCTTATGAAATCAGGCAGCAGAATCATCTACTAGTAAACAATCTAGAAGTAAGAAAAAAGGCAAAGGAAAAGCAAAACAAAATTCCTCTCAAAAGGATAAACAAACAAAAATTTAACCTTTTGAAGAGAAAAAGAAGCCTCGTTATCCTTGTTTAATTTGTAATTAAGATCATTATACTAAGGAATGCGCACATCGTGTTGAGGTTACTAAATTCCTCAAGGGTTCTGCCATGTCTACTATTTTGAAAGACATTTTCCCTTCTTAAGACAGTAAAATGATTGTTCATAATATATCTTCTTCATCTGCATCAACATATATCATGATGAAAAGAGCATACAAATTACAGATAAATCGCTTTTGTGGACAAGAGCAATCTCCCTAGATTCAAAAGAGATCTAGTAACAAATAGAACAAGTGACTGCTACCTTTCCTTAATTTACAACTGAAGTATGAAATATGAGATATGCAAGAGCCTCTTACCTTTCTATGAAATTCTTATGGAAGTCCTTCTAACTTTCAAAATCCTTTCCTCATCGCTTCA
This sequence comes from Pinus tabuliformis, assembly GCA_031772625.1. NCBI lineage: Eukaryota > Viridiplantae > Streptophyta > Pinopsida > Pinales > Pinaceae > Pinus > Pinus tabuliformis. The sequence continues at coordinate 590,906,019 of CM062814.1, read as the reverse complement.
CAGGAAGACCTGCATGAACAAAAACAAACAAGGCATAAAAGCATAACATAGATAAAGATGAAACACAAAATGAATGAAAATTGTGACATAGCATATATCATAGGATTAAACCAATATTCAGTTATAAACTATGCAAAAGATCAAGGAGCTTTACAAAGATCATTAAAACAAGTGCAATTAGGAAAGAAATAGTTGCTTGTATTAATTTGAATAAGAAGAAGCAATACAACCTTTCCTTGATGATGTAAGCCTACTCCAAATGGTCTCCAATCCTCCCCTTAAGTGACAAGCTTTCCAACCCTATTCCAATAGCATAAGTTTACATTCAGAAGTCCCTCCTCCACCCTCTGGTCTGTGTTGAATTTATAGACCAAGAGGAGGAGGTTTGAGATCCTCTTCTTAAGGGATGAGATCCTCAAAAGGAGGGATTACGGTTCCACAAAGGGAGGAATTTTTCTCCTTGAACGGAGGGATGAGGCCCAACTATGTAGAGGCTCGAGGCCTTCAGCTGGGAAATATTCCTCCAACAAGGCTTCTAGAAATCACTTTTTTTTTTTTTTTTTTTACTCTCGTTAAGAGATTTGCACACTTTTCAGTGGAAGACAAAGCACAAAATTGTTTTGGCCAGAATGGTCAAAACTACATTTGTGCAGATACTGGCTAGGGAATTGCCCAAGTGTTTAAAAGTAATTTTTTGAGCAATGTAATCTAATATTATTATTGTCTTTGGGATTTTTTTTCTTCCAACATTGTAGGGGAATTCTTGGACACTTCACTAGATAGTGAGAGATCCAGATTAGCAGTCACTTTCCTAATGGTGACAAAATGACGTGTAACATATTTACCCCTAAAGTGAAAAGTTAGAAAGGATGTTGAGGACTGAAGCAATTTATCATTCCAAAGTTTAGATTAGAGACAAATTGGTTGGAGACCTGAAATGAACAATCGAGGATTACAATACAATATTTTCATATAAACATCACTGAGGTAGGCATTCCCATACTCAGAGTAGAACTATCTCAAAGAATCGGTAGGGAAATATAACATCTCCATGTCAACAGTAGACAGAGTATAGACGCAACCATCAAATATGGATCTATCTTTACAATCATGAATATCTTCAAACTCCACACCACCTTGATGGATGAAAGTAGATCCAAGGCATTGGGCTTCATCTCTATTGATCCATAGTATGAATCTAACCATGAGAGTGAATGTCTCAAAGTTGAACATGGTAGAAACCACCTGATTATAGGTCAATTATGTGAATGTTAATAGGTGCGAGAAAAACCACCAATAATGACAATGGTTCTCTAGGTACTCCACAACAATATATCAAATGTGATTAAATGTCTTGAAGGCTGAACACTCATAGGATCATTCGATTGAAGGTCAATGATGAGAACCTATCGTTGAAGGCAAGAAACCTGCCATTAAGGCATATAGGTTCCAAGGTACCAAAGGAGGTTTCTCGATAAACTTCCTAGATAATGAGTTGAAGTCGATAGGAAGCGATCTGTCGCAGGAGGGCCTATGACAAAAAATTCATGCCAAGTCTTTAAGAACGAATTTGAGTGATGCATAACTAACTCAAGGACGACCAACATGATTAAACACTATGAATTCCAAGGTAATTTTTACTAGGTTTATACTTCTCTTGAGCATATCAGTGACACAACATTTCGACTTGGAAGCATTTGACTCAAAAAATAAGAACCAAAATCGATCTAAAGGATTTCAATAAGGTGTGATGACTTTGATAGGAAAATGGATTTCCCAACCCAGACACAAAGGTGACGAAGTGTCATGTTCAAGAGCGACATATTGCCTTCTTACAATATAAAAACAAATGTTTCTTTCCAATTTCCCCCCACCATTATTGGAAAGTACCTCTTTATTTTTATGCAAGCTTGAGGAGGATAACATATGCTTGTCCTGTAAGCTCATCCTTTGAATGAGTCCTTCAAAGTATTTTTAGTGAATCCTTGGGAGGAGTTCTTCGATCTCATTATGATTAACGAGTCCAGTGAAGAGATAACTCGATGTCATTTTCATATTTAAATGGTTTGAAAAAGACAGAAAAAAGAAACTCATTCATCTCTTTCAACGTAGAGTTTTAATGAGCCCAAAGAAAGAAAAGCTTGGTGTTTTTCATATTTAGGAAGTCAGGAGAAAAACATAAGTAAACTCTGAAATGTCCTTTTTCATAGATTTAGTCTCTCAAGCCCAGAAAATGGTAAAATAATGCATGAGAGAACTCTTTTGACCATGATTAGTCAAAGTATACCTTTTTCATAAATAGTCCACATGATTCGTAAAAGGGGTAAAATTATATCAAGCAAACATTTTTCATTTTCTTTAACGAGTTTGAAATAAACAAGCATACTTGATCATATTTTCACGTTTCAAGAGTTAGAAAATAATTTAAAGGTAACTCCACGGTTTTTCTTTCTTGTAATTTTTTAAGAGTCTAAAAAAGTGATAAAAGTTTACTCATTTCCAAAATGATCTATTTTAATGATTAAACATGTAAACTACACATTCAAGCCCAAAAAGCATCGTAACTGTTTAAAAAATAGTAAAAATCATTAAAAAATGAATTTTAGAAGTTATAGGCAAAAAATATTATTTTAATAAGCCTATTCTTCTTATGAAAGTCAAAATGTCAAAAATTCTTTACCATTTGGGAGCTCTCTGAAAGCGCATTTCCACCCAAAAATTCAACAACAGATTGTGATCAGACTAGTGGACCATTTCATGAGTCGTTTTCTCCATGTAGAATATCATCACCTACTCTTCACATTAACAGTTTTTATTTTGCATTTTGATGGTGATTTTAATGTTTTTAAATTTTTTAATGATTTAGATTGCGCCCTTGGGCCTACAAAGTTCCTCTTCATCAGGAGTGCGCAAGCCCAATTTTTCTACTGTTAGAAAATCACGGCTTGCATGGTATTCCTAAAATGTACTTTGCAAATGTGCGTTGTCCCTAAAAGGTGACAAGGGATTTTAAAAATGATGAAAAACGCCCAAATTTTTGCCAAAATATTCTATATTATTATTCTAATTGTTTTCCATCATTGATTCTAGGTGTTTGAAGTGTTAAAATGGAATGAAGAGAGAGCGAACACAGAGCTCAAGATGTTGAGGATCTAAATGATCCAACTACATTGCAGGCTTTAAGAAACTATGGTTTTCTCAAATATTTTATTATTCTAGGGATGAAACCCCAAGTGGATCTATTAACATGGTTGGTAAGAGATTGCAATGTCCAAGAATAGTGTTTTTTGATTGGAGATCGAAGGTTAACCATCGATGCAAATGATATATATTTCTTGGCTAGGGTCTCACATCATGGCACTGATATTTCATTATTTTGGAAGAGACGAGGTGGTGAAACAACATGAGCTTACTTAGTTGAGCATTGTGTTCCTAGGGAAAAACTTCGTGGTGAAAGAATTGAGATAAAATACATCGAAAGACTTCCACATTGGACCATTGTATTTACTATTTCTTGGCTATGTGGAAGTGTTGCACTTCACCTTGTTACTAAAGCTAAAATGCATATGATTCTAGGGATGAAACCCCAAGTGGATCTATTAACATGGTTGGTAAGAAATTGCAATGTCCAAGAATAGTGTTTTTTGATTGGAGATTGAAGGCTAACCATTGATGCGAATGATATATATTTCTTGGCTAAGGTCTCACATCATGGGACTGGTATTTCATTATTTGGGAAGAGACAAGGTGGTGAAACAACATGAGCTTACTTAGTTGAGCATTGTGTTCCTAGGGCCAAACTTAGTGGTGAAAGAATTGAGATAAAATACATTGAAAGACTTCCACATTGGACCATTGCATTTACTATTTCTTGGCTATGTGGAAGTGTTGCACTTCACCTTGTTACTAAAGCTAAAATGCATATTTCCCTAGAGTGCATGCAACCTATTTATTTAACTGGGGCAAAGGAGTTCCTACCAATATAAAAGGGAAACTCACCAGAGAAAAGAATGGAAAACTAAAGAATTTTGGATATGGTGCTATAGTTATATCATTTTCTCTGGAAAGGATTCCTCTCGTTTTCCCACAGATGTCCATGGAGATGGGAGGACCACGAGATCCTCACATGCTACAGTGGGTTACTTTGATGGCCTACTATGAAGGTGGTGATGGTCCAAAGGTGATATATAATATTACATTTTTTAGATGGCTGTACTGCCAAATCATCATGATTGAGGATTACCCATATGAGGATATGGATTATACAGGAAATGCATACATCCCACTCCTTGTAGGAATGCAATGGGGTGGCATAGGTAAAAATTATAATTTTGGTTGTTTTTTGTTTATTTTGTTTCTTATTTTTTTCATACGAGACTAATCATCTAAAGTTATCATGCATATGTGGGACTAGTTAGACCGACAGAAATGTAGTGATTTGACAGACATGATGGGCAGTCGGCTCCTGTGGCACAAAATCTAGAGGCAGCAGAGGATCTGACCGAAATTGAGAGTAACCTAGAGAGGTTAACTCTAGATATCCCAAACATTGACATTAATGATTTGTGTCTTCACTACTAAAGGCACACAGTAGGCATACCTGGTCTGATTAGCCATCTATTATGACGAGTAGCACATGTCATTATCTGCTATCATGATCTTCATGCATAGTTACTAGTCATAGGGCTAGATTTTATTTTTTGGTCTATCAGTATGTTTGGATAATAAAAGCCAAATGGCCTCATATGTCTTGGATGACATTTTCATTAACTCAAACTTTTTACAAACATTATGAATAATGAAAGCCACTTCTATTTACTCAGCTTATTCTGTCCAATATGTGAATGGCTATTGTTTTTCTTTTTACAAATTTTGTAAATTTCGATTAATACATAATTTTCCAATGTGTCTATTAATGTATTTAAATGTCTTGGAATATTTTGTTATTCAATGTAATCAATTTTTTCTTCTAAGAGGAAAACTTGTAAAAAAATTATAACATTGTAGAACTCCTAGATGAATAATCGTGATTTAAATGTAATAATATGAGTTGAGAATCCATTCTAATGATTAAATGACAAATTCCAAATGATATGGTATTAGATAATAGTTCAATGACCACACTATATTCTGAAATATTGTTTGTCGTTTGACCAAGGCATATTCCATGCAGTCTTACTAACTCATCGGTGGGCGAATAGATATCCATGCTACAGAAGACAAATTCTGAGTACTATATCTAGTGCCATCGTTGTAGCCAATGTAGTTTTGAGGGAGCATCAACATATGAAAATCAAGTATAACAGAAAATAAGAATGGTAAATAGAATGAAATGCAAAAAGAAGTAAAACTACCACACATGAAAAATATGATACAACAATGTAAAATGTACCCATGCAATAAATCAAGCATAGTACTTTTTTAGGTAAAACCTATTTACAGGCTTAGTCAAAGGAACATCGTCATAGTCAATTAGCTCATAGGCACCCTTTGCAAGTACACATTTTACGATATAGTGTCAATGCCAAATAGGTTCAAACTTGTTGGCTCCTAACTTATCATGTTCTTGATCGTAAACCAAGACCAAGTCAACTTTTGAATACGTGTGAGGGTTTACATTTCGATTAAATTGCACCTTAACTCATTTTTATGAGTCTCATTAGCTAGTGCAGCATCATGACAAGTCTCATATAAACGTGCTAGGTATAAAAAACTTTCTTCCTTTACAAAAGTAGAATGCAATAATTCGATTTCTAGTTTTAATGGCGAAATTTCAAATTCAATGGGTAAGCCTGCCTCCAGACCATAAACCCACGAAGATGAGAAAAGAATTAAATTTCAATTTCACTTACGAATTCCTATAATCCGTTGAAGCATGGTATTTAAAAAGAAATCACATCTTCTACTTGTCCATTTTCTTGTAGGTAATATGGATTTGAGTTATCATGATGCAAGCCTAACTTTGTAGTAAGTTCAGTGATTGTAAAGTTTCTAAAATGGCTACCATGGTCCATGATGATGGCTCTTGTAAAACCAAACCTAGAAATTACATGATTGAATATGAAAAGAGAAGCGGTTGCACAATCATCCCTATATGTATGAATCACCTCAAGCCATTTTGTAAAATAATCCACAACTAGGATAATATACCCATGCCCCCCGACCGAGTGAGCATTACATGTAATAAAACTGATGACCCATTTCGTAAAGGGACCAATAGAGATGATTGGGTGAAGGGGAGTGGAAGGTGCATGCATTTTGCAATTATAGATTTGGCAATTATGACATTTTGGACTGTAGTAATACAATCTTTGAACATGCAAGCCCAAAAATATCCAATGCACAAGATTTTTTGGGTAGTAGAAAACCTTGACATATGACCACCACATGCTCCAAAGTGACAGTCTTTTAATTCTTTTTCAGCTTCATCATGTGTCAAACATCATCGAAAAATAGAATTAGCACCATGCTAATAAAGTGTATCGCTAATAAGTGTATATTTTTGGGATTGGTACCAAATATGATGATGATAAGTACTATATAATTTAGGATGAAACGTATGCGTTTTAAGATAAAAAATAACATTTCCATACAAAGGGTCTAATGTATTGATGAGAAAGAGTGATTCATCTAGAAGAGAATCCTCTGCCATGGTTTTGTTTCAAAGTAGTGAAAATCACAAATCAATTCGACAAACACCGGTGATTTCTTGACTTGGGTTTCAAAAATTCGAAGTCAAATTCTTGCAAGATAACTATCCATTTAGAATATTTTCCCCCAAGAAATTATCTAATAAGAATGTAAACCATGGGGTTGCAATATAAAATCACTGTTTTTTTATTCAAAAGAATATAGTCATGAAATATCTAGATAGCTTGCATAATTGCCAAGGCCAATTTCACCACATGTGCATATTTAATCTCAATTTTAGTAATATTTTTTCGTAAATAATAAATCACATGTTCATTGTTCAATTCATCCTCCTGAACTAGTATCATACCAATGGTAACATTAGATGCAGCTAAATACAAAAAGTAATCTCAGTGATAATCAGGAGGATGCAACAAAGGTGTGTGAGTCAACACGTGTTTAAGTGCATCGAAAGATTTTTGAGCAGTTTCATCCCATTCAAAAGAGATGCCATTTTTCAAAAGTTGAATAAAACCATTAGTTAGCTCAACATAATTTGGAATGAATCAACTTAAAAATTTTGCTTTCCTTTGCAAAGTTTGGAGTTAACACAGATTTGAAGGAGGATGCAAATTCAGAATAACCTCTACCTTAAGGGGGTCAACATGAATGCCTTCCGTAGAAATAACAAATCACAATAATCGACCAGATTTTAGACAGAAAACACATTTGTGTGGATTTAAGTGGATAATGTAATACCGACATCTGATAAAGATTTATCTTAGATGCACTAGATGATCTTCACATTTCAATGAATGAGTTGGTAGATCATCTAAATATGACTGTACAATATGATTAATGTCATGAAAAGCGTGGGACATAGCCCATTGAAAGGTGGTGCCAACATTCTTCAATCTAAATGGACTTTTTCAATAAGTGAAGGTTCCCCATGGAAAAATGAATGCAAATTTATGTCGATCCGCAAGGAGTATGTTAATTTGATTATATCCAAAATATTCATTCATAAAAAAATACTTCATTCCTGACACAACCATCAATTATTTAATTGATATAGGGTGTAGGATAGTTGTCCTTAGGAAAAGATTTTTCAATGTCCCTATAATTGATGCATACACTAATTTTCCCTTCCTTCTTATTGACATGAACGATGTTGGAAACCCAATCAGTCAAGGTAACAGGATAGGTAAATCCCACTTTTTGAATTTTTTAAACTTCAACTTTAATGGCAAAAGCTTTTCTAGGATGCACTAGATGTAATATCTTCCTAATAGGTTTATATTTTGAGTAAGTCTTGATTTCATGAACTACTACACTTAGGTCCATTCTTGGCATTTCCTCATAATACTAGGCAAATATGTCACATAATTCTTGGAATAGGGCCTTGTAGGTATGGATTTCATCAAGTGAACATGAGGCACCTATGTGAACATTCTTCGTAATTCCAAATTTTACTGAGATATTAAGTGGAATAGTTGCATATATATTCTCTAAATTCTTTTCAGATTTAGATTCAAAAATCGATATAGGGAATTCAAGGTTATCTACAATCTCAGGTGAAAACATTGTGGAAAATTCATTCTCAATCTTTTCAAAGTTGGGAAGAAAAGAGGAACAATGATGATAATCGTCCCAAGGAATTTCATTTATATTCATAACTTCCATGATACTTTCATCTGTTGGAAACATATTATCGAAAGGATCAAGAAATGAGATTGGCTCCAACCAAGAGGATTGAGAATATTCATTAATGATCACATTCACTCAATCATTTTCAATGGGGAGTGGTTCTGAAAATGATTGAAAAACCTGATAAGAAAATCCCATTGGGCTTAAAGGAATTTGGTCACCATATGTGGTCAAATCATATTTTGAAGGCACAATACAAGGATCATATGATTCAGAACTTCTTGCTGAGATCATATTGACTTGTGCAACATTAGAAGAAATGGTGGGTGTAGGGAGTGTCAAATTTCCCATTAATGATGAATCCTTAATCAAACTAATGCCAATATCTGTCATACCATATTGTATATGTGTTGAATGGTCCAATTTTTCATCCCTGGTATAGAGAAGGATTGGTGCAATATAGGTTAGCTAAAGGGATGGAATTTGGCTTTAGCAGCGCACCAAATTCCCTCGAGAAAAAAAATCTAGAAAAATATTCCTTTGGCCAAAAGCCGAAAGGGAAAGTATAAATTTTGGAAGCTGAAATTTAGAAGCCAAAATCTGAAAGGGAAAGATGAAATCCTAAAGCTGACATGAAAAATTGAAAGGTGAAATGGAAGTGGGTCCGTGCTTAAATATTGAGCAGGTGGTAGATCAAATCAGTGTTCATCCTCGCTCGACCGACTTGTTAAGGCACTGTGGGGGGGGGGGGGGGGGGGGGGGGGGTGGGATTGGCATGACCGATACGTCAGTGCCACCCCCAGCGTTGAAAAGTCAAAAAATAGATTAACGACCCATATTAACTCTGGGGGATCTCGACTTGATCACGTCTCTTGCTCATCCACCCATCGGAGAGAGGTTGGGACCACATCTGCCACACATTGACTCACCAATAATGCCAACAAGCGAGTGTCGAGGTAATGGTAAATTATCCCCCTAGTTTCCACCTGTCACCCTTCCAAAGAAATCTCTGCCACATGTGCTCCCCTCATGACCTCAGCTAATGTCAGATGATCATTTCCTTCTACCTATAAAGGATTGAGCCTTTAGTTGTTTCAATTCAAATTCATACTTCTTGCAGTCAAGTTCTCCTACCATTACACTGTTCTATGACATCATTCACCTGTCGGACTACTCTAGAGCTCCCACCAATGTTGTTCCTTGATCCTCACCTAGTCAACCAGGTAACCTGCAAGCCTTCTACTTGTAAATTTTGTCTGCATGCTCAAAATGAAGAAACCGACCCCCAAAACTCCTTAAGATTAGGAAGCAAAAGCATCTTCTAACATTGATCCACTCATGGAAATAGAGTCACCAAATCTTCGACCCAGTATGCCGCTACCACCTGTTAGACCTCCGGTTCGAAATGTATGACCTCTATGTCAAGGGAGAGGATTGTTTTAGAGTAGTGGAATCAAGGTAATACTACCAAATCACGCCATATTTCCATCACTTTCCAGAGTTCATTTCGTGGCTTGCCCCATCTTATGCCAAGGAGAAAAATTGTTTTATATAATCCACTGGAGTAAAAATCCTGGAGGTAACTCTAAAGTTGATTCAAAAATCTCTAGTATACCTAGTTTCTATTGAACCCTTCAAAATTTAATGAGATAAGCCTCTTTTACAGCTATAGTGCCCTCCCAACTCAGGAACAACAAGCCTTCTTACAGATGATTTTCCCCAAGCCACCAATCCTTACCTATTGTTGATACTTTTCTAGTACCCACCTTTATAGAGGTTGTGAAACCTATCCTTAATATAATTTACCAGATTTTTGGGGAGGATGATGACAATATTGTGACCAAATCCACCATAGGGTTTCTAAGAACAATGATGTAGCCAAATCATTTTTTTGATATACCTTCTTTCCTAGCTGAATCCATGAAATTCCAACTAGATCATTTTTCAGATATTACTGCATAATGTTTTATTTCTTCCTATATACCCATGTAGATGAGTTTTAATACCTAGGTCTCAGCCTCATGGATTCACATAAACAACAAAAATCTATTTTCGATTGGGATGTCATTTTTAGGCAGGAATCCAATAATGAGGTCTGTTATCAATTTATATCCACTAATATGGCTACTGCATATAAAATCATCCACAATGTCTCCCCCACAAGGATTTTTCCTCAGCAGAAAGAAATCCTCGAACTTAGTAAGGAAACCAGGGTGGGTGATTGGTACCTATTCAAGGAATACTCTAAAATTTGGGTTTATTGGTGTGATCTCCCTCCCTACCGTTTACCTATTTTTATGCTATTGAGAATATTTGCCTTGGAATTCATTTGACAGAGCCTACACATGGATCAGATCAAATTTGTTCCTACTAAGAAAGGTTATTTTTTCAAGTTGGGAAAGCCAATAGGTCCCTTCTAATGAGAATATGTTGAAAGAAATGAACTTTGAAATGGGGGATATTTGGCATTATGACCCTCATGGTATCATATCTAAGAGAAGGAGAGGTATTAATGCCTGAACCTATAATCATGAACCCAGGCTAGAAGTTGAGTGGAAAGTTAATTTTTATTCATGGCATATTAATAGAGAAATGGAGATTGATACCCCAACAGTAAAGGACAAGGCACATAAGAGAACTGTCAATGAGACTAGAGATGTGGAAATGGAGGATGTTCACTCTAGCAAAAGGGCCAAAACCCAAGAAGTAATGGAGGAATATATTGAAACCAGGTTGACTGAGACAAAGCTAGATCAACCAGGCTTCCAGGTGACCTTAGAAGATCCACTTCAACCTTATTCATCTTCATCTACAGAAGTATCTCTAATGAGTTCTGTTGTGAGCTCAAAAATGCCATAATCTAGTTGGACAATAGGTGAGGTGATAGAGGAGAGAAATAAGAAGATCAGAGAAGAGATGCAAAAATAACTGGCATAACATTCCATCCCCTATTAAACCAGAGTCTTGGCTAATATGGCCCAGGAGAGGAACCAAATGAAGTTTTCACTACATTACCCCTCAGCACAGTCCCTCCCATCAGGCTCACAATTTAGGATGATGGATTTATCTTTGGACCTGAGAAGTGTCCCTTTTCTGAACAAAATTAATTTCCATAGGCAGGTGGTAGATATGTTTTATAATGAATTGAGATGGAGTTTCATGACCATCAGCAAAGCTGAAAAGATGCTAGAGAAGGTTGTAAGAAAGCTAAAGTAGGATAAATCTAACTCTAGAGCTTTGCACTTACAAAATAAAAGATTCAAAGAGTTGATTGCAAAGATAGGATTCAACTGAGAAGATAAGGTTATTGTATAAACCCTTATCCATTGTTCACAAGTTGAGATCCAAGTACTGAGGCATGAGCTGAAAATGTTGCCAGTGAACATGTGTAGTCCAGAGAACTTGCACATTTGGAGGAAGAAAAATAGGTTCTAGCCAAGGAGCTGATAGATGAGAATAACGAAGTGGTGTCCCTCAAGCAACAGGTAGCAGAGCTCCAAAAAAAAATTAACTCTCATATTTGTGTAGTTCTTGTGCTAGATAATCCTTAGAATCCCATAGAGTAGCTCACTAAGACCCTCACCAAGATGCAACTCTCAAAAGGAGAACTCAAGAAAGTATACATGAATTTATACAATACCAAGAAGCCCCTTTCTCAAAAGGAGAAACAACTGGAGGCTTGCAAGACAAATGTAGAACTAATCAGTAAAAATCTACAGGAAATAAACCATGAAATCACTAAAATGAAAGACAGGCTAGAAGGTAACATGTCCCTCTTCTAGGATAAACAACTGATATGAGATGAGATAATAACAGAGACGAAGAATAATTGGGAGTATCTGACCATGATGGCGGAGAAAAAGGTTGTAGTCAAGGACTATCAGTTATTTATCTTATATGCGAAGGAGGAGGATGAAAAGAATGTTGAGACAACCAAGAGATTCATTCAGTATGTCAATGAAAAACCACTCAGCAAGTGGACAACCATAGATGTGGTAGATTGAGTGACTACAATCATGGAGGTCTTTAAGATGATCCAGAAGGAAGCAACCATGGCTAAGGCCGAGGAATGTATGGAAAGGACGTCTAAGGATGTTGCTGCTTTTGACTCATAATTCGAGTTGAGGGTTAGTGTTGGACTGCCCAGTTGATCCCATGGGAGTAATACAGTCAGATGCTTGTAGAGGATATTAAGAGTAGGGTCGATTCCTCTCATGAGAATACCTCCTCCTTTAAAGGAAGGATAATTATGAACTATTTAAGGAGAGATTTTCAGCTACTATGGATGGTGAGGACCTTATTTCGCACTAGGCCAAATTATGCAAGGGTCACAGGTCTTAAGATCGCCTATCAAAATTTAATTTTCTCTCCTCTACTGAGCCCAACATTATGGAAAAAATGTGTTCAGTTTGTAAATTCTCCACAACTCTAGATCATCAACCCAACCACTCTTCCTCTAGAACGTCACTAATGGAGATGAAGAAATTTTCTAATTGTGTCAACCATGAAACCTAACTGTTTTACGTTTCTATAAATATTCTATTTCAAGAAATCAAGTCAAGTTAGTTATGGTATGGTTAGTACAACTATGCAAGTTTCACATTCGCACCATTTTGGTTATGATGAATCATTAGTAAATTAAGAAGGAATATTTTGTAAGGGGTACTCATCATAAGACCCTATAAAATCCTATTTATGATACATTTTGAAGGGTTCTAAATTATGTTATCATAGAGGGGTTCCAAATTTTGGTTTTTAAAGAGGATATGGAATTGTTAATGGATAAAGTGAAAATTTATGCTCTATCTGTAGATTAATAAACAATTTTTGGTGATTAGGGCTCACATGAGGTTGTAGTATGTATTCTCTTCTACGTTCCTTTCATTTATCTCTTTTTTCTTCTCAAATGACATGTAATAGTAGTTTCTAGATGTATTTTTATGAAATGATGGATTCATCTATGTCCAATGTTGATCTAAGATTCCTGTGACTAATAATATCTAATGTCCTTAATATGCAGTCCATATAATCTGATATGCCATTTAGTGTTTCATTTATCTATTTTCTTTCCAAATTCTGATGCATTGGATTCCATACTTATCCTTGTGTGTTTGATTTCATTTATTCATATTCTTATTTTTCACTTACTACAATGACAAAAATATCTGTGTTCTTTTGTACGTTAGCCACTAGTATTGGACATTAAGTCTTCTGTGATTTTTTTTTTATATAAATTGTCTCTACCCTCTTGAGAGAGATTTCGAACCAATTATGTTTTAAAAATATGTTTAATGTGGAATGTAAGTGAAAATTTTCATCAGATCTTACAAACACTTCTAAGATGTCCTAGGAACTGACCTCTCCTCAACCCGAGGGTTGTCTCTAGGAGAAACAACATCTTCTCAGAGAAAGAATGTCTTATACTCTAGATCAAATCCAAACAAATGCTATGGAAGTTGAAGCAAATTTCACCTCCACTGGAAAATGGAAAGGGGAGGCTGAATACGATGATAGGAAGAGGAGAAAGGAAGAATATAGTTTCTTAGGCCACGTAAAGGAAACTCAAGATTTTTTTTAAATGGATGAACAAGCTGATAACGAATTTGTCTAAGAAACTTGTAAAACTAGAGTTGGAAAAAATTTTAACCCCCAATACAGAAGGCAACCTTTGGAGCTCTTACAAAGGGAGATAAAGGATCAATAGGATCATATCCATCCTCTTTTGTATTTAGAAGATGACTCTAAGGATAATGTTGAAGAAACTATAGATTTTCAAGAAAACTCATTCTCTTCTCTTTCTGAGGGAGAAAATGAAAAAAAAGCACATGAAGAAGAAGGGAATGATTTGGATGCCCCACTGGATGATGATGACATAAATAATTATTATAAACACTTTTTTGAATTCATGCAAACCTAGTTAAATAGGAAATATGATCTTAGGTCATCTAGGAAAAGGTCCATAATATAGGATCAAAATGAGGAAACTCTTCACCCAAGTCCCCCTAAGCCAATAGATAAAGGGAAGAAACCACTCAACCTTGTCCCACCAACCAAAAAATAATCCTCTAATCCCATTCCCAATGAGCCTGGAGCCTCCAAAACAGAGAAATTTTCACCACAAATAAATCCAACCTATAATGAGGATAAAGAACCTACTGAGATTGTTAAAGTTGATAGGAATCCCTCTGCCTTCAATCTTCAAAAAGAGCTAGAAAAAGTCAAGATAGTTGTCCCTTTGACTGAATTATTGAAACAACCAAGTTATAAAGCTCAAGTGTCTCAGTTTATGAACTCACCCACCACTACCCTCCTTCATGATAGCCTTAACCTATAAGAAGAAAGGCCCATGGTTGTATTTGGACCACATGTGGAGGAGCAGGACCCTTCCACTCCTCAATTCTATGTCTCTTTAGTGATTCATGATCTTCTACTACACAACTGTATGCTTGAGTTGGGAGCATCTCATAACCTAATGCCACTATCTATGACGGAATAGTTGGGGATGTAGATAACAAAACCATACAAATATATGTTTGACATTTGAAGGTGTATGGGTGTTTGTGTAATTGTTGGCATTTATGTCAAAAAAGGGTTAGCATGATGATTGGGCGTTTGGGAGGAATCCCATGGTTGTTGGAATGCTTTGTAAAAAATCATCACAGTAGTAGGCTTATTGAAGAAGCCAGAAAATGATGATTATAGTGATGGACCAGATGGAATTCCATGGTAGCTGCAGGCTTCATGTAGAGAATCATCACAGTATCAAGCTTACTGAAGAATCCATAAAATGATCACCATGGTGGTTGAGAGTTTAGTTGTCCAAGCACAAAGTACAAGATTCAAGGAGCAGAGAGGTTTGAAGCCATCTCACAGGTAGAAAATGGACTCAAAGCCTACATCAGACCCTATCCATGAAAATTTCTCTTGAAGATTTTTCCAACGATATGTGGAAGTTCAAAAATGGATTCCTGGATCAAAAGATATGGTTTGCTGAAGTTCAGGGATTTGAAGCCTTAGGAAGGAAGGAATATCGGGCATATCAGATATCAGGATATTGAAGGTCATCACATCGACATATCGGAGAACAAGATATTTGATATTAGTGTATCAGGCATATTGGATATCATAACCTTAGAGATCAGGACATCGACACATCAGATATCATAACAATGAAGAATTAGAGTAGGTGGCACATTAGAGGTCAAAATAATGATATATTGGAAGCACTAAGGTATCATAATATCGAAATATTGGAGGATCGAGACTTCGGAGTATCAAAACTTCCTAAATGAGTAGTCTAAAAAGTTAAGATGTCCAACAATTTCGGTAATACTAAAAGTGTCGAGAAGTGATAAAGAATATTAACAAAGGATTTTGTTACAAAACCAAGGTCTGATGGACCCTCTTCTCTCTCCTCCGGCGGGACACATCGCAGCATAAGATTGGCTCTCATAAGCTACAGTGTCATCTGATGTCAACATGACATTGTAGTATGACACGACACATGGCAGGTTGTTTCAACGATATTGGGTGCCCTAATGTGCTAGATCTGGTGACATGTGTCATCGCTATAAATATGCCATGTGGAGTGATGATGTCATATCAGAAGTTGGCATATCAATGGATTAAGACATCGTAACTTTTGAACATATTTTTTTTGGAAAAGTTACGATGGAGGGGGCTTCCGATATTGTGTTGGCTCTTGGTCATGAAAATCTAAAGAGCCAAGGATGTAGAACAGTAGCAAAGTAAGATTGGCCCCTGGTAGGAACAACATGCCTTAGAACCTAAAAGCTAAGATACAGGTCACAACTCTCAGTCCCTTGGGGGAAAAATGCTCAAGTAGCTTAGCGAGAGCTAAGGACACTGGGACTGAGAAGTATCGTAACATTGCACCTCTATGAAGTTACGATATGGAGTTTCTCTGATAAGGAAGTAAAGAGAGTTAAATGATGTATGGGTCAAAAGCTGTGAAATTGAATTAAGGCTGTGGAGCACCTGGAAGGTATGCTTTTTGATAAGTAATCTAGTGGTTTTTCAAATACTATTTCTAATCTTTTCTGCATATTGAGCCTAAAAACATAAGGGTTTTGGTAAATTATGTGAAAATGGACAAACGAAGCTCAATCACTAATAATCGATGTTTTCTATGCAGAAGGACGAGGAAATAGGGGATTATCGAGTAAAAACGAGAAGCGCAAGGAAAGTAACTGCTGCCCCATTGACAGGGAACCGGATGCGGACAAGATCAAGTAAAATTGGAGCCGAATAATCCAGGAAAAGAGCACAGGATACCGTGACGGAGAACGCAAGAGACCTGAACGATTAGCGAATCCCTCAGGATCTTCGATCCTGAGGGATCGTTGCTTTAAAGCTTATCTTTTGTATCTAGACATCTCCATCAGTTATGTTATATAAAGGTACCACGCCATCGAGCGTGGGGGGAATGACTGTTATTATAATTAAAAACTCAGAACGATTTTGATCACTGAGCTTTTGTAATATCTGATTTTGCACACTTTTGTTATGCAATCAATATAAAGGATTTGGTGTTCACTTCGTTTCTGTATCTGAAGTAACTCTAAGCAGTGTACCATCGTAGCCAAGGGCCCAGCTCCGACGGTCACTTGCTGTTGTATCATACGGTGATTTGTGTGGTTTGCTTATTTCTTTCATTACAGTAATCCGATACATTTCTTATATGATAGACTATGCTTCTTAATTAATATCTGAATCTGAATAAGTTCTGTAATTCACGTCTCTGTATGACACAAACTAAATCTATTCGAATTGCATCCATTTCTATAGTAAGTTATTGGTATGAATGTTATCGTTATTGGATTCATAAGAAATAAGTACTTGTGAGACTTGAAGATAATATCGCTTTGTTCAGAAACATAGTCGCATCATACATTGCTCTCGGATCGCTACAGTAGTATAGACCGTGTACATACTTCGGGGTTGCTGTTCCATTTGGATCTGCTGTTCCATTTGGAGTTGCTGTTCCATTTGGGTTTGTTGTTCCATTTGAGTTTGTTGTTCCATTTGAGTTTGCTGTTTCATTTGAGTTTGCTGTTCCATTTGAGTTTGCTGTTCCATTTGAGTTTGCTGTTCCATTTGGGTTTGCTGTTCCATTTTATATGATTGACGTTTCCTGTTTATGATAGTTTGCTGTTCCATTTCATTACTGCTGTTCCATTTCATTACTGCTGTTCCATTTTAAGAATTGTTGTTCCATTTTACTTTCATTAATCTGCCTTTATTGCTTTCGCGTGATAGCAGGCCTAAGGCTGTCGTGAGCCCAGCAAGACGCTGCCTAGCTCCCTGACCTATAAGCCCATGCTTTGGTTTGCTTTCTTTATCAGTTTCTAAAGGGAAGGGTTATTGGTTCCGTACCCTTTACTGATCATTTGCCTTGTGTGATTTCATTTTCTGAATTGGTTTAGTTACAGCTTAGTGTTTGTTTCCTTTCAAGTCATTAGAACGCTATACTACCGAGCACTACTTGGACAGAATAGCCTCGGATTGAGTTACTCCTTGAAAGAACAAAACGATCCCGGATTGACTTAATAATGTGGTATAATTGGTGGTGTGAGAGACCCTAGTTATAGTTCTACATTTTGGCGCCATTGCCGGGGAAGGGGTAATAGCCATTTGTCCCTTATAGAGTAGTGCGCAAATCTGCTAGGAGGGAGTTGGATTTTAAAAACGGAAGGTAAGAACCTGCGTACGGAGCATGTAAAAGCCCCGCTCCACCGTCCGCTCTCTTAGTAGAATTGCTGGTTAAATAGGATTTAGCAGTTTACTTGGAGTGCATGACTAAGCAGAAAAAGTTAGAAAAAGATCAAAAGCCTCCATCCAAAGCTAAGGGGCCGGTGACCCTTGGACGAACGACCTTCATAAACGAAATCTATAAGAAAGCCGACTCTCAGCCATCAGTAGGTTATAAGAAAGTCAATTCTAAATAGCCTACTAGTTCCCTTCAGGCCTCGGGATCACCATCCGAAGCCTTTGCTGAGGTGCACAGTCGAACAGAGGAGCAGGATTTTCAAGAAATTGAAAATTTGACTCCTGGACCATTGCACGAAGGGACCCAAAGTAACCTTTGTGAAGGAGAAGGAGAAACAGGGGAAGTTGAGGAACCTAGATCTCCTATTGAATTGAACCAGCCTTTGAATAGCCCGGACAAGGGAAGCGCTGTAAAAATCCTTGTTGAAGGAATTCATTCACCGCAGACAGCTGGGGCCATTATCATCCCTGATCAAGGGAGTGGTGTCAAGACAATCCCTGTTAAGACTACCCCTCCTCAACCAAGGAACACTCTCTTGGAAATTCCTGAAGATTACTAGCATATATTCGATCCCATGGCGCAGAACCAGCCAAACACCCAGACCTCCACATTGCAATATCCGATAGTAGATTCTACAGCAAATGCGCCCATGAAAGCCATCCCTCTCCAGCATATTCCCACATTTCATGGCCTCACATCAGAAGATCCGAACGCCTTCTTGTTTGAATTTGATGTATTATGTAGAGGATACGATTACACCACCGACCCCCAAAAACTGAAATTGTTCCCCTCTACATTAAAAGGGGCTGCATTGAGATGGTTTATGGGCTTAGGTGGTGGGGTTATTAACAATTGGGATCAAATGAAAGAAGCCTTTTTAAAGAAATACCAAGATTACTGTAGATCGAGGGAATTAAAAGATGAAATCTTTCAAATGTCAGCCAGACCAAATGAAACCTTAGAAGAATATGTGGAACGTTTCCAATATAACTTGCAGAGATCCCCTTATGCATCACTACCTCTGCCAGATAACGTGTTGAAAACTGCATTAATTAGAGATATGAGAGAGCAATGGATCGAAACGTTAAACATCATGGGGAAAGGAGACATTTATCAGGAAAATTTTGCTGATATCATTGATCTGTGTATCAGGAGCTCAAGAGGCAGTACGAGGATAAAACCAGCGGAATATGATCGCTTCCCCAGAGATAACAGAACATTAACAGAGGGAGTAACACGGGTAGAACTTGGAAATTTGCTAGAAAATTTTAAAACTGATATCCTGGGAACACTAACTAAACAACTTGACATTGTGCAGGCTAAACAAAAGCAAGCCGAGGCAGAGCAGAATCTAGCCATCTTTTGCCCACGATGTAGGAAGAAACACAGCCACAAAGAATGCCCGCTGGATACAGTCCAAATATGTGCTATCTGTACTAAGGACCACCTGACCGAAAGCTGCCCTTCACTGCCTGGTTTGAAGGCAGTATACAAAGAAGCAGAAGAGGAGTCAGAACCAGCATATTTTGTTAACCAGCGTCGCCAATGGCAGCCTAGGCAACCAGGTATGTTTTCAGACCCCTCCTCTTCTTTTCAACCCCCGCAGTTCAGTACTCAGCAGCAGAACATGTGGCAAAATCAGTCCCAACCCCCATTTTCAAATTGGTCACCTCAAATGTTTCCTACTCCAAATCCTTGGATGTCCCAATTTGGTTGGCCAAACTACCCTTATCCTCCATCATATTGGCAGAATAGTTTCTATCCTCCACAGTGGACCCCTTCCACTTCGTAAAGCTCCTCCTGGTAGACAAGCTGGCCAAGACCGACATATCAGCCAGCAGGATCAATACCACTCCCTCAACCAACTCTGCCAGCTTTACCACAAAATCCCCAGTCTAATCTGAGACCGCAACTCCTAGCCCAACCCAATCCCAACCCTAATAATAGGCCAGTCCAATCTATTCAAATCATAGACACATCAGAGATTGAGTCTGACCTAAGGGAGTGCAACGATCTTCAGTTAAGATCGGGACGAATAGTAGAAACAGAGGGAGACAAAATGGTTCATATTGAAAATCAGTTACCTGTAGAACAACCCCCACAACGGGAGGATGAAAACAAAGAGCAAAACAATAAGCAAGCAAGCACATCCTCTCCTCCTTTCCCAGAACGATTAGTCATATCTCGACCTATACAACCTCCAGACTTTGACATTCTGGGAGAATTACAAAATCTGTATATAAAGATTCCATTCCTCCAAGCTATACAAGATATTCCTATATATGCGAAAACCATAAAGGAATTATGCATCAAAAAATCAAGGAGGAATACAAATACTAATCCTAGAGTCCAAGTAGTTGGTACTTTATCCAACCTATTATCAGGAAAGGAGACACCTATCAAATATGAAGATCCCGGGAACGCAATTGTGACCGTTCAAATCTATGGCCAAACCCTGACTAACGCTCTAGTCGACCTGGGAGTTGCAATCAACATTTTGACAACCTCCACCTGCCAAAAGCTTGGCATTACGTTAGTAGAACCTACTTCTACTCTGTTAGAATTGGCAGATCGATCTATAGTTCGACCAGAAGGTACTCTGAATGATTTCATGGTTTTCGTAGATTCATGGGAGTATCCCACAGATTTCCTGGTAATTAATCCTAAAACCCGACTAGATGGACATCCGTTAATCCTAGGCAGACCCTGGCTTGCTACTGCCGATGCCTACATTGGCTGCCGGCAGGGAAACATGACTATAGCTAAAGGACCCGATGTTAAAAATTTAATTTTGTACCCTCCATCTCAGCCAAGCCTGCCAATGATTAAAACTAACCCTTATCCTGTATCATATCTCGCTAACAATATTAGATCTCCATTAACTATACAGAAGGCGTTAGATTTCAAAGATCAAACAGAAGACGACGCCATTAACAATTTTATTAGTCAAACTGAAGCTAGAAAACATATGCAGTGCCTTATGATAGAGGCAGCATTTGACAATGACCTAGAAGAAGATCCCTTAAAAGATCCGCATGATCAGACAATACCAGTAACTGTTGTTGCTAATACTAAAGTAGTGGAAATTGAACCTGGTAAAACTCTGAATATTAACGCCAATCTTACACCAGATCAAGAGATAAAACTTGTTAATCTGTTACAAAAATACAAAGATGCATTTGCGTGGGATTACCCCGACATGAAGGGGATTGATCCTCAATTATGCACCCATCACATCTATATAGAGAAAGACGCAAGACCTGTCCGTCAGCCACAAAGGAGACTCAACCCGCACCTAAAAGAGATAGTGAAAGATGAACTTCAGAAGCTCTTAGATGTTAACTTTATTTACCCTATCTCTGATAGTAAATGGGTCTCTCCCCTTGTGGTGGTACCAAAGAAAAATGGAAAATGGAGGATCTGCGTCGATTACAGGGAGTTAAACAAGGCTACACAAAAGGATCACTTTACCCTCCCATTTATAGATCAAGTATTGGACACATTAGCAGGGAAGAAATTTTTCTCGTTTTTGGATGGCTTCAGTGGATATAACCAAATCCAAATTGCCCCTGAAGACCAGGATAAAACTACCTTTACGTGCCCTTGGGGAACGTTTGCCTATCGTGTATTACCCTTCGGCCTATGTAACGCCCCTGCTACATTTCAAAGGGCTATTCTCAGTATTTTTGCAGATCTAATGAACGATGGACTTGAGGTGTATATGGACGACTTCACACCGTATGGGGATGAATTTGATCCAGCTCTGGATACCCTGGAAAAAGTTTTACAACGCTGCATTGCTACCAGACTCTGCCTGAGCCACGAGAAGTGCTACATGATGATGACGGAAGGAATCATCCTAGGGCACTACATTTCAGCAGCTGGTATCCAGGTAGACCCTGCTAAAATTCAGATTCTTTTGCTCATCCCTACCCCCACTACTCAAACAGAGGTACGTAGTTTCCTTGGATTTTCTGGATATTACAGATGCTTTATAGAACATTATTCACGAATTGCAGCACCTCTATATGCCTTGATAGGTAATGTCGATTTTTTGTGGACAGATAAATGCGACCAAGCTTTTAAATAATTGAAAAAGTTGCTGTCTATAGCTCCAGTCCTTCGAGGACCAAACTGGAATCTGCCATTCCAGATCTCATCGGATGCCTCGGATACAGCAATCGGTGCAGTCCTAGGACAAGAAGAGGATAAGAAGCCATACGCTATTTACTATATTAGCAAAAATTTATCCTCTGCCGAACTCAATTATACTGTTACTGAAAAGGAATTTCTGGCTGTAATTCATGCTGTTAATAAATTTAGGCATTATATTACAGGTTACCCTGTTGTGTTATATACAGATCATTCTGCTATTAAATATCTAGCAAACAAACCTGTCACGAATGCTAGAGTAACTCGATGGTTGATCCTGTTGCAGGAGTTTGACATCACAATTAAGGATCGACCCGGCAAGGAGAACCCTGTAGCTGACTTCCTCTCAAGAATACCCAAATCAAGCGAAGCAGCAGCCGTGGAAGATCAATTCCCTGACGAACATCTGTTTGCCATTGCCGTTCGCACACCCTGGTATGCTGACGTCGCCAATTACCTTGCAGTGGGTAAGTTACCAAAACACCTAACCCCTCAGGAACGAAAACAAATTGTTCAAAAAAGCACACGATTTTCGTGGATTGGAGACCATTTATTCCATACAGGGGCAGACATGCAAATCAGAAGGTGTATTCGAGAGGATGAGATCCTAGACATCTTAAAGGCTTGTCACAGTGGACCATGCGGGGGGCACTTTGCCGACAAGAGAACAGCACATAAAATACTACAGGCAGGGTACTATTGGCCTACAATCTTTAAGGACGCAAAAAAGTTTGTGCAGGCCTGTGATAGCTGCCAGCGAGCAGGAAAGCCTGGTCAAGCTGATGAAATGCCTCTGAGACCACAAGTGGTTATTGAGCCATTTGAAAGATGGGCTCTCGATTTCGTCGAGCCCATTAATCCACCATCAAACCAAAGGACATACATCCTGGTAGCAACAGACTATGTTACTAAATGGGTCGAGGCTGAATCATTAGCTAGGGCTACAGAAGATTCGGTAATACAATTTTTGTTCCATTTGTTTGTACGTTATGGACTTCCGAGAGAAGTGATTACAGATGGTGGACCACAATTTGTTGGAAACAAACTAGCCGCAACACTTAACAATTATCATATCCAACATAAGATTACTACCCCCTACCATCCGCAGGCAAATGGACAAGTAGAAAACAGTAACAAGATAATTGAGTCAATCTTAACAAAGACCATCGCATCACACAGGCGTGATTGGGCTGCTCGGCTACCTGAAGCACTGTGGGCTTATAGAACCACATGGAGAAGTACGACAGGATATTCACCTTATCAATTGGTGTTTGGGAAACAACCAATCTTTCCTATCGAATTCGAGATCCAAACACTACGAACTGCACAAGAGGTTGGCCTAGATCTGAATGAGGCACAGATCAATTGACTACGACAAATCAACGAATTGGATGAGATTAGGCTCTCTGCATTACAAAACATAGCATTAATCCAACAGCAGCAAGCTAAGTGGCACGATGCACTTATAAAGAATAAAGTCTTCCATGAAGGAGACTGGGCTCTGTTATACGATTCTCGATTCCAGGACTTCCCGGGGAAACTCCAGACTCGCTGGCTAGGACCATATGAGATCCAGAAGGTGCACGACAATGGGACCCTCACTCTGATCACGATTGACGGTTCTGGACATACGTTCAAAGTAAATGGCCACCGAGTTCGTCTCTATCGAAGACCTCTTACTCGGGAATCCTTTTGTCAACAGCTTCAACAAGATACTGATTTGGAGATCCTAGCAGAGGAAGTGAAATCTTCCTCACCCATAACTTAAGTAATTTGTTTTTCATAATTTGTACATAACATCCTGTATATATGTTCTTTTTATTTTTGTTTTGTAGTATTTTGGTTACTTTATTTTGAACAAGCACTCGTTTGATTTTGCTGTTCCTTTAAAAAAAAAAAAAAAAGGAACAGCACTCGTGTGATTCTGCTGTTCCTTTTCAAAAGGAACAGCACTTTTGGTGTTTTGCTGTTCCTTTGCAAAAAGGAACAGCAGTTGTTGTTTTGCTGTTCTTTTTCGAAAAGAAACAACACTTTTTATTTTGTTGTTCCTTTGCGAAAAGGAACAGCACTTTTGCGTTTTGGAATTTTTGCTGTTCCTTTGCGAAAAGGAACAGCACTTCTGTGTTTTGGAATTTTTGCTGTTCCTTTGCGAAAAGGAACAGCACGTTTGTGTTTTGGAATTTTTGCTGTTCCCTTGCGAAAAGGAACAGCACTTTGACGTTTTGGAATTTTTGCTGTTCCTTTGGAAAAAGGAACAACACTTTTTGTTTTGCTGTTCCTTTGCGAAAAGGAATAGCACTTTTTGGCTTTGCTGTTCCTTTGCGAAAAGGAACAGCCCGTGTGGATTTTTGCTATTCCTTTACGAAAAGGAACAGCCCGTGTGGATTTTTGTTGTTCCTTTGCGAAAAGGAACAGCCCGTGTGGATTTTTGCTGTTCCTTTGCGAAAAGGAACAGCCCGTGTGGATTTTTGCTGTTCCTTTGCGAAAAGGAACAGCCCGTGTGGATTTTTGCTGTTCCTTTGCGAAAAGGAACAGCCCGTGTGGATTTTTGCTGTTCCTTTGCGAAAAGGAACAGCACTCTTTGTGCTTTGCTGTTCCTTTGCGAAAAGGAACAACACTCGCATATTTCTTTTTTCAAGATGCAGAATTTGGTTTTTCTTTTCCGCAAGAGGAGTCATTCGCATGTTTCGCTCAGAGAAGACACCATCAGAACCTTTCTGCTTCTATTTGGACGTTTTGCGATTATGCTCTCCTAAATCCTTTAGATATAGCAATGACATTATGCAATGAACATAAAAACATGTTATACCGAAACCTGCATATCACAAATCGCTATTATTTTAACAGTCAGTATATATAAGAAGTCAAGAGGAAGGACATTAACTTTCGTCTTTACTGTCATTATCTTGTTCCTGAACCATGGTTTGGTAATTTTTATCATGTCGATTTCCCTAAAAACTTCCTTGATCATTACTGAGGAATATGAGCAAACAATTTATATCTGTCTGTTGGGATTGTAAGACTTCTTCCACCATTCCCCGCTCTTAAGGAGTGCGGAACCACCCTTATGTGTAATCGAACAAAGAAAAAAGAAGTGTGCTGCAAAAGAAGAAAAAAAAGAAAGAAAAAATATATAAAAACAAGATATGAAATTGTCAAATGCAGGATAGGGGGTCTCATTCAGAGCCAGCCTACCATGATCATAAGGATGGAAACGAAGTGGCATACCCATTACAGCCACCACACCAGGGATATGGTCCAAAGGTAAAATAACAAGCAAACCTTGGAACAGGAGGTCTCATCACGAGCCGGCCTGACCACGTTTCGTGCCTACCTTGTGAATGGCATTATGGTTATCTGGTCACCAAGCCAGCATAATGGCCTGCATTT
The DNA here is from genome assembly GCA_031772625.1 of Pinus tabuliformis. Classification (NCBI taxonomy): domain Eukaryota; kingdom Viridiplantae; phylum Streptophyta; class Pinopsida; order Pinales; family Pinaceae; genus Pinus; species Pinus tabuliformis. The sequence continues at coordinate 590,880,410 of CM062814.1, read as the reverse complement.
TGACAAAGCACTCTTCAGTAGATACACAAAGGATAATGGTTCCGGAGGGTGAGATAAACAACTTTGCCAAGGTTATGAACACCTGTTGGCAGCAGAGCTCTGTTAATGGCATTGGAGTCGTAATATTTACACCAACAGGTATGATATTAAGTCTGTTTGTCTTTTATTTCCTTCGCATGTATCATATGTCACACCCTGATATAATTATCGCATGAGCATTATCACCAATCATGGCAACGGAATTGACAATGACTACTGGAGACTTGGTACAGTTGACAGATGTCCAACCCTGCGTTCCTCATTATATCACACTGGCTTATCTTAAAAGCGATCCATTTTTCTGCCTCGGTTTCGGTACTTCATTGTCCTTTTACAACATGGCATAATTTCCACCTGCTGTACTTTATGATTTGACTCCCGACTGGCTGCTGCTCCTCTCTTTGACGGCTGGGGGCAGCCTATCAGATCGGGGGGGGGAGGTGACCTCATTACTCCAATGGTTACGTGGCTGCACACCATTCGGGCAAAATAATAACACGATTTAACGGTATGATGATTTCATTTTACGGACTGCCACCCACGGTCTTTCTCTTTGCTGCATGCTCTGCGAAAATCCTTCCTAAAAGTAGCATCAAGTACCCTCTATGTTCGGTAAATACCGCGGACAATTGCTGTGTCATTCCCGAGTTCATTCCTGAGAGTAAGCTATGGGCGGGAAAACAATCCGAAGTGAACCGCACAAGTTGATCGCGTCTGATGTTGCCCGCGAAATTCTGGAAAATGCAGGTTGGTTGAATTACTTCAACCACCTGCAAGAATCGAACGAGGCTGTAGCATTGGAATTCCTGCAAAATCTGTAGGAAAACCACTCTATAGTCGGAGGAAAGCGGATAGAAGTCACGGAGGACATTATTGCAGAAACCTCAGGATTACCAGCTGTTGGACCCAGATGGGAGCTGAAGAAGGAAAGATTGCAGAAAGCAATGGAAATTTTCCAAAGCGAAGGCCAAAGTCTGACAGTCAAAGGAAAAGGAGTTCTGCCAACAACACTGGGGGAACCCTGGACCGAGCTGGCGAAAATAGTGCAGAGCTATATCACCTGCGAGGGGAGAAAAGATGTGGTAAGGGCTCGTCACTTAAAACTTCTAGCTGTTTTGAAGGGAAAATGCTCTGTAAATCTCCCTCCCTTTTTAAATTCATTATTACATGATGCGGCCCGAAGTTTGAAGAAAGCTCAGCACACAGAGACGGTTGTTAGCCACCACGGACTGATTCGGCTAATAATAAGCCACAGTCTGGCCCAACAGCAAGACACTTGGGAGGAATTGGTTGAAACAGTCAAAGTGGGACTGGCTTTACCTCGAACCTCCAGCACACTGGAACGTTCAGAAGAACACAAGGAGCCAGCAGCAGAAAAGTATGCTGTTTCAAAACGAAAGCAGTCCTCTAGCACGCCGGAACAATCAGAGAAACGTAAGAAGTCGGCGGCAGAAAAACATGTTGTGTCGAAACGGAAGCAATCCTCCGATACGCCGGAACGACCAAAGGAACCTAGAGAACCTGTTGGCACTCCCAACCTGCCTGAAAGACCCAGGAAGTCAGCTCGATTGGTTCGAATAAGGGGAAGGTTGGAAAAGATTCAGAAAACTGCGACCCAACCAATCGAAATCGAGGACGAACCTTCGGAAGAGGAAGGTGAATTACCCGAAGGAAATGCTGAGCAATTAGAGGCTGGAACTAACCAGCCAGAAGAAGGAATTGAGGAAGAAAATGCACAATCCTTGGGTAGCCCGTTGCAAGACCATCCAGGAGAAGAGGAATTGGCAGCAGTTCTGGCCAATATGGGAGAATACGGCCAAGCCTCCAGTCCAGGAGGCATCCTTGACGGTCCCACAGAAGAAGAGTTACCTGAAGAAGGGCATGCAGAAGAAGCAGGGGAAGAAAACCTGCCCAGTAAAGAAGCAAAGGACATCAATTCGGGACAATCTGTCCCCAGGGCACCGGAAGATGTTCCGGGAGAGGAAGAAGAAGTAAAATTAAAGGCCAAACCCTCTGCCGAGGCTAGGGAAATTGCAAAATTGAAGAAGAAGCACCAGAGGATGCTGGGCACGATAGCCAGACTTCGGCAACAAATCAGAATGTTGAAAGCCAGTCTGAGAATACAAAAAACTGCAAGGCAAAAGAAAAGGACCACGACAGCGAGGACCCCGAGGGTTAGGGTTCGTTTTGAAGGACGAAACCCCATCAGGAGACCTACTGTTGAGGAACAGTCCGCTGTTCCGAATGTCAATGAGGAACAGGGTGATGTTCCAATGGAAACTGCTGTTCCATTTGGCCCGGAGGAACGAATGGACATTCCAATGGAACAGCAAGAGGCTCCGGTGGTAGGAAGACCACACCAACCCTTTGTTCGCATCAAAAAGGAGACGGATAGCAAAGAAGTTCAAACGGAAACACCCCCCTCGGGTGTAATTCGGGTCCTAAATTCCAAGCAATGCAATAGGAAGGTCCAGGTTAAACTTCCAGCTTCTACGGCTCTGTGGAAGAAAGACCCGAAGACCAGGACCTTGCATAAAATGATGAAGGAAGCCCAGCAGGAGGCCGAGCGGTTGCGAGAACAGACGGTCCCCAAGGAAAGATACGAGGAACTCCAACAGCAACTTCGAAACATCAGTCAGTCTGAGAGCCAGGCCTTTGAAGGATGGCAGAAGGAGTAGGAAAAGGTTGCTAAGGTAACTCGTCGACTAGATAGTGTTGTTAAGCAGATGGACACCTTGTGTTCCTTGTATATTGATGTTTTGATTTGTAGAGCCCCTGCTAAAAATTATGCTTTGTTTTTGCTTGAATGTTATTTGAGATTAAAAATAAAAGCTGTTAGGGCAGGAGCACCCATCCATATCAACACTGTTAATGATTTTATAGATTGCTGCAAGCACTATGGAGTTAAAGTTCAAAGATTGTTATGTGAATTCTACTTGCACAATCTTGTCTTAGACCAGGAAACTGATTTGAATCCTGGCCCTTTCGTTGGAGATATACAATTTCAAGCCTTTATCTCATTTGGGGTGAATCAGTTAAAATGGCTTAAAGCTTACAACATCTTCCAGAGGCAAGAAAATAGCTTAGACCTTTGGGTACGAGCTGAACCTAGGGACCCAACAGCATTATGGAGAGAGCATAGGAGTATGATGAGGATCCCAGGTGTCATGAAGATATTAGGTCCCATGCATGAAGACTTGATCCGAAATGGTCTGGAGTATTTCCTGACTATTAAAGACCAGGCCTTCCATGCTGCAAAGTTTCGATACCGAACCTCTAACCCAAACATCCAGCTCAGAGAACCCTTTAACTTTGAGAATTTTGAATTGGCTGCCAGTCGATTGAGTCTCTATGGGGAACGGATTCTGCGAGCAGGACCATTTTGGTTGGGGTATCGGTTTCACAGCCCAATTGTTTGGCATCCTGCACCTGGATATCAGGCTCTATATGAGATGCCTGCAGATCAGTTAGACCAGTTCTTTGACCATCTAGTTGCTAATCATGGTTGTCAGCCTCTTCGAGAGATCCCTTCTCCGGCCTACTCTCTCACAGCCCTGCATGTCAATTACAACGTTTTCATGAGGACATGAAACAGGGTAAGCAGGGGGGTGTGTGGAGCACCTGGAAGGTATGCTTTTTGATAAGTAATCTAGTGGTTTTTCAAATACTATTTCTAATCTTTTCTGCATATTGAGCCTAAAAACATAAGGGTTTTGGTAAATTATGTGAAAATGGACAAACGAAGCTCAATCACTAATAATCGATGTTTTCTATGCAGAAGGACGCGGAAATAGGGGATTATCGAGTAAAAACGAGAAGCGCAAGGAAAGTAACTGCTGCCCCGTCGACAGGGAACCGGATGCGGACAAGATCAAGTAAAATTGGAGCCGAATAATCTAGGAAAAGAGTGCAGGATACCGTGACGGAGAACGCAAGAGACCTGAATGATTAGCGAATCCCTCAGGATCTTCGATCCTGAGGGATCGCTGCTTTAAAGCTTATCTTTTGTATCTAGACATCTCCGTCAGTTATGTTATATAAAGGTACCACGCCATCGAGCGTGGGGGGAATGACTGTTATTATAATTAAAAACTCAGAACGATTTTGATCACTGAGCTTTTGTAATATCTGATTTTGCACACTTTTGTTATGCAATCAATATAAAGGATTTGGTGTTCACTTCATTTATGTATCTGAAGTAACTCTAAGCAGTGTACCATCGTAGCCAAGGGCCCAGCTCCGACGGTCACTTGCTGTTGTATCATACGGTGATTTGTGTGGTTTGCTTATTTCTTTCATTACAGTAATCCGATACATTTCTTATATGATAGACTATGCTTCTTAATTAATATCTGAATCTGAATAAGTTCTGTAATTCACGTCTCTGTATGACACAAACTGAATCTATTCGAATTGCATCCATTTCTATAGTAAGTTATTGGTATGAATGTTATCATTATTGGATTCATAAGAAATAAGTACTTGTGAGACTTGAAGATAATATCGCTTTGTTCAGAAACATAGTCGCATCATACATTGCTCTCGGATCGCTACAGTAGTATAGACCATGTACATACTTCGGGGTTGCTGTTCCATTTGGATCTGCTGTTCCATTTGGATCTGCTGTTCCATTTGGAGTTGCTGTTCCATTTGGGTTTGCTGTTCCATTTGAGTTTGCTGTTCCATTTGAGTTTGCTGTTTCATTTGAGTTTGCTGTTCCATTTGAGTTTGCTGTTTCATTTGAGTTTGCTGTTCCATTTGAGTTTGCTGTTCCATTTGAGTTTGCTGTTCCATTTGGGTTTGCTGTTCCATTTTATATGATTGACGTTTCCTGTTTATGATAGTTTGTTGTTCCATTTCATTACTGCTGTTCCATTTCATTACTGCTGTTCCATTTTAAGAATTGCTGTTCCATTTTACTTTCATTAATCTGCCTTTATTGCTTTCGCGTGATAGCAGGCCTAAGGCTGTCGTGAGCCCAGCAAGACGCTGCCTAGCTCCCTGACCTATAAGCCCATGCTTTGGTTTGCTTTCTTTATCAGTTTCTAAAGGGAAGGGTTATTGGTTCCGTACCCTTGACTGATCATTTGCCTTGTGTGATTTCATTTTCTGAATTGGTTTAGTTACAGCTTAGTGTTTGTTTCCTTTCAAGTCATTAGAACGCTATACTACCGAGCACTACTTGGACAGAATAGCCTCGGATTGAATTACTCCTTGAAAGAACAAAACGATCCCGGATTGACTTAATAATGTGGTATAATTGGTGGTGTGAGAGACCCTAGTTATAGTTCTACAAAGGCATAGAGGAGTTGGTAGTTGAAAGGGGCTAAACCTATAGAAGGCTTTGTAACAATAAATTGAGGATGACATTTGTGGCAGAGACGAATATCGGGTTCTTCATGTGTAGGAATAAATAAGCTAAATGAGAACATAGTAATCACCTCTATGATCTTTCAAGATCCATGGAGTGATAAATGAAATTGGGACTCTCGGAGGAGTGTGCAGGTCACCTGAGAATTAATTTCTCAGCATGGAGCTCTACGCAGTTAGACTATGAAGAACTGCAAGGTCCATCTCTATTTTGGGTACTATGACAAGAAACTACCAGAAGATGCAAGAGTGGCAAGGGGAGTCATGCCTAAGTACAGTTGGGAAGCTAAAGAACAAATTGCAAAGACTGCCTTGTGCAGAGTGCCTCAGTGGAACAAAACCATCGCCTGCAATGGAGAAGATGGGGGAGTGTTGAATAAATTTCAAGAGTGTTGTGGTGTGAGTGGAGTGCGTTGAGACAGAGAGGTTGAAGCACCAAGGAGGACATAGCGTGATACAACAAGTGCCAAAGAGCAGCGTGTAGAGATCTCTTAACAAAGGAGGTAGAGCAAAATGGAAGTGTTGTTTCCAGTAGCGAGAAGATACCTACTGCAAGTTAGCACAGAAGGTAGAGTGCAAAAGTCAAATATGAAAACAACCATTTTTGGTATTTTACGTGTATTATTATATGCCTTTGTTTCCAGTTTGAATATTTTTTGAAATTGTAGAGTGGTGGCAAGAGAAGGTTGGTGCTTGCATAATGAAGAGGTCAGTGCCTCTAAGAAAGTTGGTGCTTGCTAACCAAAGGGGGTCAGTGCCTCCTGTGAGTAGGTGCTCACAAACAAACATATGTAATTAAGTGGATGCTTAATCTACAACATAAACAAACAAAAATCTAGGTTTCCATGTGAAGAAACATTGTGTGAAATGTGTACTGCTCATGTGATTGTTGAAATATTATTGGTTCGCTTATTTTGTGAATGGATTCTCTAACAAGTAAAAGAATATAAGAAGGGACTGTAATCATAATAAGAAAATGATAAGAGTTTATTAATTACTAATTCATCCCCTCTCTAATCCTTATTTAAACAATCAGTATTAGAGCCAAGGTTCCTTCAGCAATAGTCTAATCAATGGAAGGTAGATCTATAAGGAATTATGTCTAGAAAGAGAGTCGAGAGGCTTACTCAATTAGAATACCATCCTTTTATGGGACAAACTATTCCCTTTGGAAAGTAAGAATGGAATCATATCTTATGTCCCTGAGATTAGATGTTTTGACTTCAGTACTAGTAGGCTACAATGTCCATGATATTCCACCCACTGATGCATATGGTAAAACAATATATGGGAACAATGCTAAAGCAAAAAATTCCATTATATTTGGCCTTAGTCAATCAGAACTTGTAAAATTTATGCACTGTAAGTCTGCTAAGGAAGTGTGGGTAAATCTTAATCAGAGTCATGAAGGAGATGACAAAGTCAAGTAGGAAAAACTTCAGACTTTCAGAATGAGGTTTGAAAGCTTGAGAATGAATGAGAATGAAAGCATAGAAGAATAATTCCTCAGAGTTGATGAAGTGACTAATATGATCAGAGGAATTGGTGAAGAGGTCAAGGAAGAGATAATTGTTCAGAAAATATTAAGATCTCTACCCATGAGGTTTAATGCCAAAGTCTCAGCTATTTAAGAGATGTCCAATTTAAAGGATCTCAAGATGGACAAGATGCATGGTACTCTCACAGCCTATGAGATGAGAGTAGGAGTAGAAAAGTTTGAACTGAGGGAAGCGACATTCAAAGTATCCAGAAACAGCAAGGAGCATAAAGATCATCAAGACTACTCTAACTGTGAATTTGATTAGGAGCTGGGGAAACTAGCCAGAAAACTAAAGCTTGGCTCGGGAAAATATAAAGGGAAGCTACCCTTTAAGTGTTTTGACTGTGGAAGAGTTGGACATTTCTCGTCCAAATTCCTTTATAAAAAAAGTTTGAAAGGGAATAGGATCTAAAATTTGAAACAGGTCTTAAACACATCAAAAGAAAAAGATTTATAAGAAAAAGGGGTTCTAATCCAAAGAGGATAGCTCAGCACTAGATTCAGACTGTGAAAACTCATCAGAGAATGAGTTAGATAATTATCTTCTTATTTCCTTTGAAATAGACTCCAATAAATAAGGTATTATGGACTTTAAAGAGGAAGAAGAAGAAGGAGTAGTGGATGTTGAAGGGGAAACCATCTGTGTCCTCTACGAGTTAAAGAAAGAAAGGAAGAAGAATAAGCAGTTGAAGGAATAGTTATAGCGTGCAGAGGAAGGTATTTATAACTCTGACAATGACGATTTTTCCTATCAAAAATAAAAGCTTGAGGAATTTATCAAGAGAAAAGATTGTCTAGTACTTATACTCTAAGAAAAATAAGGAAATTGTGAGAGACTAGAATAGGAGAACAAGGAGTTGAAATAAGAGTTTCTCAAGTTAAAAGAGGAAATGATCTCACAAAAATGCAACGATGATATTTTGTCTTTGAAATTTAAACTAGAGGAGGCTAAATGAAAAGAAGAGGTTATTCAAGATCTAATCCAAGAATGGGAAGAGAACTATTAGAGTCTTGAAGCAGAGGTTATCTCTCTGAGAACCGATCTTGAGAGAACAATGATCAAGAAGGGCTTAAATGAAATATTTGTTGAAGGGATAAGGAGACTAGATCAAATCCTAAATAGTCAAAGGCCCTCAGGAATCAAAACCAATCTGGGATACTCTAAGACACAAGAATATTCTACAGGGAAGATAAACTTTAGGTCCACACAATTCAAAAAGCCACGGAGCCATGGGAAGAAGCTTCATGAAGGAATTAATGAAGATAAAAGAGAAGTAGGGCAAAGAGGAGATCGTCAATGCAGAATGAACCAATTAGTCAGACAATCAAGGTATTTTCCTACACAATCTCATAATGATTTCAACAATAGGCATGCCTATTTGTTTTATGGTCACTGTTATAAGTGTCATATCTTTGGACATAAAGCTATTGATTGTAGAAGGATCAAAGTTGAAAGAGATGAAAATCTCAGATATAATACACATCGGATTTCTAAATCTCAAAACTCCTCTCTTAGAAATCATAATATATTCTTTCCCTTGCTAAGTGAAGTAGAATGCTTCAAATGTAATAATTTTGGGCACAAAGCTAGTGAGTGTAGATGCAGATCTAAATACCTATCTAAGTCCCAAAATGTTAGACATAAATCTATCCAAAAGGATAAATGGATCTAGCAACAATAGACTAAAAAGCGCATGCAGTGTGGACTTGCCTTATGAGCTCATAATCAAGGAAACAAATGGTATGTGGATAGTGGTTGTTCCAAACATATGATTGGGGACAAAAGAAAATGTTTATCACTTAAATAAAAGGACAAAGGAAGCAATTTCACCTTTGGAAACAATGCTCCAACAAGAATCAAAGGTGAAGGTGTAGTCAGTCTTGATAAAAAAAATAGAAGCACAAAATTTGTAGTATGTAGAAGATCTCAAGAACAATTTGTTGAGTGTTAGCCAAATGTGTGATAATGGCTATGATGTGACCTTTCGATATAAATATTGTGATATCTGAAACATAAAGAATGGAAAAATGGTGGAAAAATCAATCAGAACCCACAATAATGTATACGTGTTTGATGATTTCAAGGTTAAATCCTATTTAAGAAAAAGAAGTGAAGCATGGTTGTGGCACAAGAGGCTTGGCCATATGAATTTTGAAAGTTTGATCAAAGTAAGCAAGACGGGAGTAGTGAGAGGATTACCAAGACATTTGAAGCCTAATAACACAATCTGCAAGTCATGTCAGTTTGGAAAGAAAACTAGGACTCATTTCAAGTCAAAAGGGTTCTCCTCATCGAAACCTATGGAGCTCATTCACAGACATTTTTGGCCCAACTAGAGAAAAAACCTCAAAAGGAGAGAGGTATTTCATGTTTCTCATTGATGATTTCACCAGGGCCACTTTGATTTTCCTCTTAAAAGGAAATTTAAAAGAATTCAAGCATTTCAAGAAGTTTGAAGCTCAAGTAGAAAATGAGAAATACTTAAATATAAAATGGTGAATATCAGAAAGAGGGGGAGAGTACACCTCAAGGGAATTTGAGGAATTATGTGAAGAGAACGGTATCATGAGGAAGTACTCAATGGCTATAGATCCTTAGAAAAATGGAGTAGTAGAGACGAAGAGCAAAGCAATCCAGGAAATGCGCAGAGAAATGTTGGATGAAGGAGTGTCACACAACTTCTGGGGAGAAGCAGCCTAGGAAGCAATATATCTGTCAAACAAAACTCAACTTAGGTCTAATAGTGATAAAAATCCCTATGATTTATGGAAGGGAAGATCTGCATCAGTTAAACACCTTAATGTTTTTGGAAGCAAGTGCTTCATTAAAAGGAATGACAAGAATCCTGGAAAGTTTCATTCACACACTGACGAAGGGAGATTGCTTGGGTACTCTATTTGAAGCAAAGGATATAAGTGTTTCAACAAACGAACAAAGAAGATTGAGGATTGCATCGACATAGTAGTAGATGATGTAGGTTCGATACCTAAATCCTCTAAAAGTAATATGAACTCAGATGATTAAGAAAGTTCATATTTGAGGTCCGTTGATCTGAATGAAACTGATTCAAAAGTGAAGGTGAGGAAGGATGCACAACTTCCAAGCCAAAGACACCCTCCAAGTATGTACAGGAGGAACATCAGGAGAGTCAGATTCTTGGAGATCGAATACATTGTGTCCAAACTAGAAGGAAACTTGTTGGAAGTACAATTTATGCAAATTTGGCTTTGTTATCAAAGATAGAACCCAAGAATCTCTGTCAAGCAAGTGAAGACAAGTTTTGGGTGGGAGCTATGAATTGTTGGGCACAAGATTCCCCCAAGGTCAGTTTTGGGGCTAAAAGCCCATATTTTGGTCAATTTTTGTAATCCAAGTGTAAAGACTGCACATTTTGTGGTCACAGAGTGCATACATGTTAAATATTCATAAGGTTGTTTGCCCTTATTTTGGAAATGTAATGTCAACTGTAAAAGATCTACCCATGGTCTGCGGACCATGGGATTGTATAAATAGAGCTAAGCTCTAAGTAGCTAGAAAGAATCAATAAGAAAGGATTGAGTCATAGCTTTAGAGTATAAGTCTAAGTTTGGGTCATAGCATAGGTAGAGGCTCTGCAGCTGAGTTCGCAGAGGCCTAGAAGTCCACAACTGAGTGCGTGGATCCCTACAGCTAAGTGCGCAGGGTGGGATGAGTCTGTAATTGTCTAGAATTATCAATAAAGAGAAGTATTCTATAATTTGTGCATCTTTTGATGTTTATGCATCTGTTATATTGGGTATGAATTTCACTTATAATGCTTATATGATGTGCGAATGTATGTAAATGTATTGGTTAAGAGAATGCAAGTAGGAACATCTATTTACACGAAGCTAACTAAAATTGGTCAATAAGATAAGTAAAACACTTAGCCTAGTTTGGGGAGCTATTGCAGTTTGCTGCCTTAGCATCGCGAAAGTCCCTAAGCCGTAGGTTATGGATGCGTGAAAGCCAATTGTACCCTCTTGTGAAGGTACTAAAGGGCAGAACAGAGGGCTAAGAAACTTGCATGAAGGCAGGTATAGCTAGAATAAACTGACATCACAACCATATCAAGGGTGCAGAAACTTGGTTCCAGCATCCCCCCATACTGCTTCGGGTGAGACTTCAGTCTGCGCTCCGCAGGATGATGCTGAAAGGGCTAGTAGTGTAGGGATTTGTTTGGCTAACTAACGTTGAACCTGGGTCAAGACCCCTCAAGCCAACAAACGGTTCCATTGGCAGGACCAAAATCGACATAAGAGATGTGTGATGTCGTATCACTGGAATCCAACTAAGAAATAAATTGAAGGTTGGTTGGACAAAAGGATTCACGAGTTCACGGCACAAGAAAACAGAAACCCGTGACTATCAAAAGAACATTGGTTGGACTGATACCTATATATGGATATCCATGAAATCTTTTCGCCTCCTTTCCTACTGAGCTATACGAGTGGATCACGAAGCTAGCAGATAGACAAGGAAGGTGGAAACTTGACAGTCCTATTATATGGACCCCAGAGCTAGTGCGAAGGTTGGAAGCATCAGAGGATAAGATCACCTGCGCTATTGATCATTGGCTTGATCCCGTCATAAGAGGATTTGTGACTAAATCCACGGTCGACACCTCAGTCAGCTATAACGAAGTAGAGTGACACTTTTTCAAAGGACCGCGAGGTAAGTACGTAAAATCTTTGAATACTTGGATTAAAATGTTGTTGTGTGAAAAATGGGTTATGAAGCTACCTTGATGTTTGGGACTACGTGAACTAGAAAATGTTATAGAAATGAAGGAAATAAGGGTCCAGAGTGTAGCCCCTTGATTTCACCTCCGCGAAGAGACGAAGAAGGAATAGTGAAGGTTTCTCCACGAAGTGCTATTCAGTTAATAAGACAACGATTCCTGCGAATACCACCTCTACACACACCACCTCCAACTTCACCGCCATCACCTCCACCTTCACCCATACCACCTCCACTGCCACCACGATTCAGTATGGCCAATACAATGAAGTTGCCTTTGTTCAAAGGCTTGGGAAATGAGGACCCATACCAATTTTTGTTCATTGTAAGGGTTGTATGGGAAGCTCAAGGTGTTATAGATAATCATATAAAGAAAGTGACCTTGGTTAGTGCTCTGCAAGATCGCATGCTAACCTAGTATATTAAGTACTCTAACAATAACCCGAATGCTAGAGTAGTGGACATCCAAGTAGCACTAAATAGGGAATTTAGTAGGCCTAAATCTGAGGCACAATCGATTGTGGAATTCAAATAGATCATGATTCAACTAGGTGAGATGCCTTGGGAACTAGATCAAAGGCTGAAATGTACAATTCATGAAGCCAACATGAATTTGACATATGGATAACATCGTAAGTAGTTTGTGGCTTCACTACTACCACACTTAAGGAGTGCATTGTCACAACAGAAGATAACAACTCAGGCAGAGGCCTTGGAGATTTCCATGAGACTACATGAGACCTCGATGCAGGATCCTAATCTAGGAGTCCAACAGATCCATGCACAGCTGAAGAATCTTTTCCTTGAGATGCAAATTCTGAAGCAGGGTAGCACTAGTCGAACAAAGGTACACGAGGCGGTATGGTTCTTGAAATGCAAGAGTTAGGGTCATGACAAAGACCATTGCCTGGTCTTTACAAATTACCTTACAGGAGGAGGACCAATGCCTTTAAGGTCGAAAGCTCAAGCAAGACCTAGCACAGCACCTGCTTTATGGTGTGCTATCTATCAGGTAGTCGAAAAACATGCCACAGATAATTGCCACTTGTTACAGAAGTATGTACAAGCACCGCAACAGTTGTTCTGCAACTTTTGTAGGTCAATAGGACATGTTGAGCGTACTTGGAGGAGCTATGAATTGATGATGGATTGAACTCTCACCTACAGGGTTTAGGCCGAAACATAGCCCCTTGACTAGAATGCAGGGATGGTGTGGACAAGATTTCAAGGGCATGGACGAGGCCAAGGCGGAGGAGGACCTAGTAGAGGTCGAGGGCAGTTGGTTTGCCATAATTGCAGAGGACCATGACACTATGCCCGTAATTTCACTAATCCAATGCATTCGTCATGCAAGTATTGCACACTGTTTGATCATGAAACAGAAGACTATACTACATTGATAGCTAGGATACATGAACACGGGGCACTACTGCCTCCCCTGACTTATAACTGGCAGATGATGAGGTTTGAGCTGCACGAGGAAGATCTAAACGTAAATATAGTATCCAGAGTGGAATCGCGATGGGAGATGACAAGGGGAAATATCCAGAAGACAGTACATGGGTTCGCAAGGCCCTAGCGAAAGAGGCTGAATTTGATTTGGAGCACGCTCATGAAGAATTCATGGAAGCTAAGAAGAGCTTCGCTGAGGCCTCCACTTTGGGAAGCAAGGATAAGCCTGAGACAAAGATGGACCCCTCTATGCTCACAACTTTCCTGGAAACCTGTATGAAGTTACTGCGCGATAGTAAGGCTATAAAAGGGCTACAAGAACTCATGAATAGATGCACTGGGATGACGCTAGGTGAGCCACATGTAGTATGAAATATCGGTAAGCATAAGACAAGGATGGGGCATGAAATGAGACTCACTGTGCAGATCGAAGAATATGAAATGGATCAGGTCATTTTGGACCTAGGGTCAGATGCGAATTTCCTACCAAAGCAGACTTGGGAGCGAATGGGGAGACCTACACTACAATGGTCTCTGATTCAACTAAGGATGGTGAATCAACAAAAAATCATACCCATGGGGCGACTGCAAGGAGTGATCGTGGATATTGAGGGAGCAAGCACGCTGGCAGATTTTGAAGTAATAGAGATTGTGGATGGCATAAATCCCTACCCTAGACTCCTCAAAATTTATTGGGCCACTGATATGAATGGGGTAGTGAATCTGAAGAAGTGGAAGATGATCTCTGAGAACAAATCACTGCGCGTAATAATACCCCTGGATCCTTTTGAAGGATCGCACTATATGGAAACAATCTGCGATTATGAGAGTGATGATGATTTGGACTACATCTATAGGATAATAGCACGAGACCAATATTGGGTGAATCCCACTGTAGATGGATGGATTACATGGGAGTGCGAGAGCTCCTATACTTCAGATTCTGGTGAAGAAGTAGAACACTAGCAGAATCAATTACATGAGGTAACTACACTGAATTGCAACATGATGACCCGGTCGCTGCGTTGTGTGTCATCAAAGGTAAGGAATATGCCTACTTATGATGGTCTAACTGAGGTAGATGCCTTTTTGGATGCATTTGAAAGGGAGGTGCCAGAAACGCAATGCTTCCAGGCCTTGGACTGTGCACTGTGTGCTACGCCCGCGAGATGGTGGGGTATGCATAAGCGAAGCATTGGTGATTTGTGCGAATGTAGGAGGATGATGAGAGCATGTTTTGGGAAGCCTAAGATGCGACTGATAGACAAGTATGATGGGCAGGATGATCCGTGTGCGTAGTTGGCCAAAGTGGAGAAGAACCATTCTACCACTGAACGCGAGGGGCTAGCTATGGTATATGTGCTCTAGAAGTATTGACACTACTTGCTAGGATGCCACTTTAAGATGTATATGGATCACTCTGCACTAAAGTACTTGGTTAATAAGCTTGTGTTGGGGGGGCGAATCTGTAGATGGCTATTATTGTTCTAAGAATACAATTTTGAAGTTGTTGTGAACCGTGAATGATTGAATGCAGGACCAGATCATCTGTCGCGCATCGAAACATTGGAGGAACCTACTAACTTGGAAGAAGGATTGCCTGACGCATAGCTATTTGTAGTGCATGTCACGGATGGTCACTTCAAGGATATAATACACTTCCTAACAACAGGAACTGCACTGGAAGGATACTCTATCTAGCAAAAGAAGGAATTAGTGGTGCGCACAACAGGATTTTATATCATTGTTGGGCGATATTGCAATGGTATGTACCTAAGTTTGAGTGAAGCAGCATCATCGTAAATGCTCATGGGGGTGCCACTAGGGGAGATTATGCAGGGAGAGCAACCACACAAAAGATTCTATGTGTCAGGCTGTGGTGGCCAACCCTTCATCAGGATTCAAAAGCACATTGCAAGGTGTGTGATGTATGTCAAAGAACAGACACGCCATCATGGAGGGATGAAATGCCTTTGAATCCAAAAATGATGTTGCAACC
The DNA here is from genome assembly GCA_031772625.1 of Pinus tabuliformis. NCBI lineage: Eukaryota > Viridiplantae > Streptophyta > Pinopsida > Pinales > Pinaceae > Pinus > Pinus tabuliformis. Next base: position 590,865,251 of record CM062814.1, on the reverse strand, counting down.
TTTTGAGAAGTGGGCAATAGATTTTGTAGGACCCATCCAGGCACAAGGGAAGACAGGGGCGAGATACATTATCACTGCCAAAAAGTATTTGACTTATTGGGTAGAAGGACAGCCATTGAAGGATTGCACGGGAATGACGACTATGAAGTTCCTATTTGAACATGTACTGACATGATTTGGATGTCTAAGGATCTTGATGAGTGATCATGGTACACACATCTTGAATGAGACGATCAACACACTAATAGAGGAATTTCAGGTGTATCACTAGAAGAGCACACCTTATCACCCATAGGCTAATGTGACACTGGAACCATTCATCAAAGTGCTTGAAAATGAATTGAACGAGGTTTGCAATGCTCAATGAAGTGATTGGGACCTACGCATACCTACAGTATTAAGGTTTATCGAACAACATGCAAAAAGCTAACGGGAAAAACCCCCTTTTAGGCTCATCTATGGTGTGGAAGCCGTAAGCCTATGGAATACATCATGCCTAGTCTGCGCATAGTAGCGCTCACAGGTATGATGGATCACAGAGCCTTGGAAGAGAGTCTCATATAGCTGGATGAGCTCAAAGAAGAAAGTTCTTTGGCTAGATTTCACAAGTAGGTCCAGAAGTAGCGCAAAAAGGCATGGCATGAACGACACATCAAGTTGCACACATTCAAGGTAAACGATCTGGTTTTCTTGTATGATGGTAAGTTTGATCAATTCCCTGGAAATTTTAGGATGCACTGGTTAGGGCCCTATGTTATTAAGGATATTACCGATGGTGGCACAGTCCAATTGGTTAAGTTGAATAGAGAACCCTTCCCAGGAAACGTGAATGGCAGTCGATTGAAGCCATACACAGGTGGCTCGACCATCTGACTATGTGACATAAGCATAGTCGTAGCGCTCCAGGCCACTGAAAGGAGGCACAGGAATATAAACTACACTACTTGGGTTGGGGAGTTGCGCAATGTAAGGACTGCGTGAAGTAGCGAAGTGTCATAGGATTCGCAGCAGTGCGAAGATGGCTTCGCTAGCACACAGGTCCGCTGGAAAGTGACCATTAAAGTCACTATTCATGATTGGATGGTCGGTTTGAGGCCAAATGGAGCGGGCAACAGGCATTTAAGGTGAAATTTATGGATTGGATTCTTGAAAATCTTCCGCCAATATAGCATTAATGGGCTGAATGTGGGGGGAACGGTCAGATTTGAATTCAAAAATCCTTATAAATCACAAGTGGCTATCTAGCGAAAAACACTTGGAATTATCAAAATTCAGTTATTGCGCTATCAAGTGTGTATGGACCTTACAAATTTTGAGGCTTTGAGAGAAAGTTCAATGTTTGAGAGATTTCTGAAGGAAACATAGGACCTCCTGAATAGAATGATGTTGACACCCAAGGAAGCCGTGCAAGAAATTGTAGTAGTAGAAGCCCCAGAGAGTGTCGGAGTGATAGTTGAAGTCCCTAGATCACCTAGAACACCAAGACCAAAGAAGGATAAGAAGGCTATGATCCTAGTGTGTGTCTCACCAAGAAACCCACAGAGGACCAAGATCGCCTTGTAAGAAAAAGGGAAGGCCATTAATTTGGAGGTCAACGAGGAAGAATCTGAGAAAATCCTGGTGGATGAGGAGGATGTGGAAATGGAAGTTGAAACCTAGGGTGCGGACCCTATTACCAGGTTACTAGAATATGTTCCTCCATGCAAGGGTAAAGAGAAGGTGCCGAAGGACATAGATGAGAGAAAGAGTTCCCTGCAAACTCCGTTGCTCCCATATGACATTGTTTTTGAGGGGCCACACTTAGGATGGGTTCTTGTACTAAATTTCAAATACTGGGACCTCGTAGATCACGAGATATTCCCACATTTAGCAATTGAGTAGCTAATGCGCCAACAGATTGATACGATTGCTGGAACGATTGAATTGGAGCCACAGACATGGCTCAAGGGTGTAGAGAAAGCTGGGTTGCTTAACCTACTATAGGTGCCACATTACCACCACACTCCAGTGACTGTCTTCATCATCAGGTAGCTCCTCTGCTTGGTGCATGATAGGTGTTTGTGGCTGGAGGAGCCCATTCCCATCACAGACCACTTGATCCATCAGATCACACAAATGCCTTACTTAGGGGAGGATCTAGCCAATATATCAGAAGGAAAAGGCGGCGAGTTGGCCCACGTGGAAGTTATGGAGAAGAAATTCAAGTTGGAGAGAAAGAAGCGGGAATATGTAATCTCTAGGATTAACAACCCTACAGTCAAGGTAGCAACACAAATTTTAGTAGGGAAGGTGATGTGGAAGTATTACGTGGATGAGGTGCCCATGCCTGTGATTACACTAGCGGCCCAATGCGCTGAAGGAGTCTAGTTCGACTGCATAAATTATTTATGTGGCGAGTTCCTTGCGAACTGTCACAAGGCATAGGAACAGGGCAAGACGTTTCACTACACATGGCTCCTGCAGTCAACCGTTTTGGTGGCATGGGAGCTACAAGAAGATAGCCAATTCCCTTTGGTCACACTAGACCTTCTAGAGGCAGCGAAGTATGCTTTGCTATGGGTGACCAAGGATGTGTAGTGCATAAAGGAAAGCAAAATCTTTTGGGTCTTGATGGAGATGAGTATCCATATGGGGATCAATCACAAGCTGTAGTTTTCACCCACAATATACGCTAGTTTGTAGATCTTCGCAGAGTTCAAAGTAGATTTCCACCATGTCTTTATCAGGGTGCGAAAGGACCTCGTGAAGACATGGTGTAACTTACCATATCTAGCGATTGACGATGTTATTTTTGCAGTCCTTGATTCTTGGCCGCCTGAGTGGCGCGCTCCAGCAGCCTCCACGGTGGAAACAGACAAGTCCACCATGCAGCGTAAGATGGACGAAACAAAGCTCTGAATGGTGCAGCTAGCTGACAAGCACAAAAAAGAGGAAGTGGAGGCTAAGGCCCAGGCAGCGCACGATGTCATTAAATTGGCCGAAGAGCAGAAGATAGGAGGAGAAGCACACGAAGGATAGAAGTCACCTTCACCCAGGACTGAAACAGAAACATAGGAGCCAACAGAACAAGGTGGCACGGACCCACAGACGATGTCCACCCAACTTGAGCATCAGTGACTGCACGAGAAGGTATTGCCACAGAAGAAAACTAAGGCTTAAAAGACATCCTTCGACCCAATCACCCTCACTGAGGGGGATTTACACGGTATCAAAGAAATGGTGAGGGATGTCACCGCGGAGGCCCTCCAACAGTTCAAAGAATAGTAGCAGTTGGTATTGGGGGCTCTCTAAACAGAACTATAGGAGTTGCAGGTTCACACTCCACAAGCTAGCACAATGTTCACCAGCCTCGCGATCAACACTTCAACGACCAAGGAGATGTTGCGCACAAGGGTGACCAACGCGGTACTGCTACCTAATGGGGCACTCGCTATAGAAAATGAGGTTGACAAGCCCATCGTTAGCAGTCTGAAAGGGGTGGGATTGAATATGGTGGCTCTCCCTCGAGAGACGCTCTACCTCTTGTAGGATGGAGTCACCACGGAACATAGGGCCTGGGAGAGTCGCGCTCTGCAGGTGATGAGAGAGCAACCCATCAACATCGAGCAGTTAGGCCTATAGTGCAACGAGGTAGTAGAACAGAACAAGCATATCATGCAGGTAGTGGAGGAAGCCTACTGAATGGTCCCGGAGTTGAATAGTTAGGCAGAAGAATCGGTTGAAGTGCATGTCTGCAAGTTGGAAAGAGGGGTGCGCGACGCTCGAGCAAAGATAGCTAGGGTTCAGCTGGAGTTGAACCTACAGATCAGAGAATTGCAATTGAGGGCTTAACCTTCAACTCCGTTGTAAGTTAGGGAATAGCGTGCCACCACTGTTACAACAGCAATAATAGTGGCTAACAATGTAGTAGCAGACTAGACACAATTTTTTGAACAATCATTCGAGGTCCTGACCATCCTGCAGGAGGACTCGAATGTAGAGTGTCTGGAGATAGAGGCATGTGAGCTACAACTAAGATATGACGAGGTAAAAGGGACCACGCAGACAGTCACCCTTACACAGAGGCTTGCATGGATGCAGGAGGCCAAGGCGCTTAAGGAACAGGTGGATGCCTCTCGACACAAAGAAGTGGTCTTAAAAGCGTGCCTATATCCATGGATAGTCAAGGCATATACAATCACAACTTCCATTGGAGGAAATCTTGCAACACTGTAGGAAAATCAATATAATATTTAGGGTAGCAGTTCAGTGGTAGCCACCAAGCAGTAAGTCGAAGAAATCCAGTAGGTGGCCGCTCAGTGCATTACTGAGGTTGCGGTTATCTAAACGGAGTTGGGAGGTCTTCGCGCTAAGATCTCCGCACCTATAGAGTGACTCGAGGGTGAGTCATGATGTTTGTCTTGGGGGCCTGTTGGGCACGGGATCCCCCAAGGGCAGTTTTGGGGCTAAAAGCCCATATTTTGGTCAAATTTTATAATCTAAGTCTAAAGACTCCGAATTTTGTGGTCGCGGAGCGCATAGTTGTTAAAGAGTCAAAGGGTTGTCCGCCCTCATTTTGGAAATGTAATGTCGGCTGTAAAATATCTACCCATGGTCGCAGACCATGGGATTTTATAAATAGAGCTAAGCTCTAAGTAGTTAGAAGGAATCAATAAGCAAGGATTGAGTCATAGCTTTAGAGGAGAAGTCTAAGTTTGGGTCCTAGCATAGGTAGAGGCTCTGTAGTTGAGTGTACAAAGGCATAGAAGTCTACAGCTGAGTGTGCGGACCCCTTTCAGTTGAGTGTGCAGGGCAGGTCGAGTCTGTAATTGTCCGGAATTATCAATAAAGAGAAGTATTCTATAATTTCTGTGTCTTTTCCTATTTATGCATCTTTTATATTGGGTATGAATTTCTCTTATAATGCTTATGATGCGCAGATGTATGTAAATGTGTTGGTTAAGATATTGAAAATAGGAACATTTGTTTACATAAAGCTAACTAAAATCGGTTAATAAGATAAGTAAAACGCTTAGCCTAGTTTAGGGATATATCGTAGTTCGCTACCTTAGCAACACGAAAGTCCCTAAGCCACAGGTTAGGGCTGCATGAAAGGCAATTGTACCCTCTCGCGAAGGTACTGAAGGGCGGAACGGAGGGCTAATAAACCTATGGGAAGGCAGGTATAGCTGGAATAAACCAACACCGCAACCATCTCAAGGGTGCGGAAACTTGGTTCCAACATCCCCCTACACTGATTTGAGTGAGACTTTAGTCCGTGCTCCGTGGGATGATGCCGAAAGGGCCAGTAGTATAGGGATTTGTTTGGCTAACTAACGCTGAACCTGGGTCAGGTCCTCTCAAGCCAACATGAATCAAAACTTGACCAAATTGAAAAGAATGATACATGGGACCTTTTTCCGAGGCCAAGAGAGAAAATTTTTATTGGAGCCAAATGGGTTTTCAAAAACAAACTGAATGAACAGGGTCAAGTAATCAGGAACAAAGCTCAATTGGTCTGCAAAGGGTATGCCCAAATAGAAGGGATACATTTTGAAGAAACCTTTGCACCCATAACTCGACTAGAATATATAAGGATCTTTCTTCTCTTGCCATCCATATATCAAGGTATATCAAATGGATGTGAAGTCTACATTTCTCAATGTTGATTTAGAAGAAGAAGTTTACATTGAGCAGCCAGACAGATTTCTACTCACCTCTGATGAAGGGCTTGTATGCAAACTGAAGAAGGCCCTATGTGGATTAAAACAAGCCCCCATAGCCTCGTACAAAAGGCTAGATAAGTACCTTCATCAACAAGGGTTTAAGAAAGGAACAATTGATAGTAACATTTATGTAAAATTTGAAGGTGACCATATAATGATAGTAGTTGTGTATGTGGATCATATAATATTTGGCAACGATATGGAATAGTTGGGGCATCAATTTGCAAAATGTATGCAAATAGAGTTTGAAATTTCCATGATCGGAGAACTTTCCTTCTTTCTGGGTCTACAAATTACTCAGTCTCTAATGAGGCTCATTAATAGGTATATCACAATGGTCATAATGCCATCCTTCATCTTTAGAATTATATCTTTCTCACATTTATTTACAATTTTTGTTATATTATTTTTAGTGAGGATGATAAAATATGTGTTGCTATGTCATGTGGCCTAAAATGGTTTGAATGCAGAAATTGGGATAATTTTGAGATAATTTCAGTGCAGGAGCTCAGAGTAGACATCATGGAGAGATTCTAAGAGGTTGTCTACCTCCTTAACTCCTTAAATCAACCAAGATTGCCACTTTGTATCTCATCAACTCGGAGCCATTTTTTGCCAAGTAGGATGAGGTCATTGTCATCCAAGCTAGTGCAGTTCATGGAAGGTCTAGATCTACCTTTCTCGAGTTTTGGGAAAAAACATCCTTATTTTATAGGGATCTGTTGGTATCTACCCTTTTGTATAAATAAACATGCCAAGGAACTCATTAAGATTATAATTTTGTTTGTAGCTAAGAATCTATTGAGCTCAAGAACTTGTGACTATTATTTTTGACTTGTTATGTGATGTATTTGACATTTCTGCAATGATAATGAGAAGTTTCTTATTGATCCATCACTGAGTTAGTTCAGAGGGCTGAGGCTCTTGGGTTTGGGCCCAACCCCAGTATCTTAGGTCCCTCTTGTGTATTGATATTCTTCTTTAGCTTAGAATGTTTATTAGTTGTTGCATTTTAGTAGAATATAATTCCTCAAAAAGCTTGTGACTGTGCCTCTATCTCATCTCTCTCATGGGAGCCTGACTAGAGGAATCCACAATCATAGCCCAAAAACATTATGTGATGATTTATTTCTTATGATTTCTTGGAAAAATATCTACATTAGTTATCTTGTTTCACATATGATTTTTGTAGCTTAGAAGTTAATTCATTGCATAGATCAGAGTTTTTAGCATCAGTTAGATAGTTTCCAAATTCAACTCATATTTTCCACCATTAGTTATAATATTTTGCAAATGAAAAGAAGAATAGGTGCATGTGATGTTGTAGTATTTTCAGACCTGCACTCAAGAGACCTTTTCACCATATCCATCCAGGACTTCTCCACTCTCTTTTGATGAATCCCAACCATTGTCTTGATCTCTGTGTTTTTGGTCACTGTGAGAAACCCTCTTAGTCCAAAGTTGGCCTTCCTGAAGTGTTGAGCTTGGCTAGGGGTGTTGGTCACCTTCCATCCATCCACCACAACCTTCATCCATATTTCCATCACTTTATCCCATCATCCTTACCCTCCAAACCCTCTCGGAAAACTTCCTGTAGCATTACAGGACTTCCTGTAGAAATACATGAATCTTGTAGCAACTTCCTGTAGCATGCATGTAGCACTGTATTTTTCATTTGTTTTGACCTGTAATTCTAGTGTATCTTAATTTAGTAGGTTGACCCCCCATCTTGGACTCCATGATTAGAGGTACCACAAAGGCCATTCCCTCCACTCTTTTTACTTCACTGCAAGCAAAAATAACATTAGTTTCTTCATCACAGATTTGGAAAATAGGACATTACTTAATATGCAAGTGTGAATTAGATAAATGATGCATGAAATCTTGAGTTGTGAGTTGGTAGAATAATCTTTTGTTTTCAAGTGAATTTGATAGCTAGATGGTTGATTACAATTAGTGTAGTCTCCTTCCTGCATGTAGCATAAATCTTGTGTTCTTTTCATGAACTGATTCAGTAGCATTTACAAGTGGATAGCTTTTACAAGTTGGATTTGAAAATAATTTACTTTTTCTACACTAGGGCTATCTTTTGAATTGCACTTTTAGTAGTTAATTACCCCTAATTCAGGAGAAGAATGGTCTTGGAACCTTAATGATCAAATGACCTAGTTTAGGGCGGCATGAGTAGAATTCCATATATTGTGTATATAGCACTGTCACCTCGAAGTTTGTACAAACCCCGGGTTGATAAATAGAGTTGAGGAGCCTCTGGGAGTTGTAGCATGCTTGGTGCATTACCAGGGGTCACCACTTTTTTGGCTCCATTGCCAGGGAGGTGTCTAGGTAGATGTTATTTATTCTTAAGAATTTCTCTCTGTTTTGCATTCATTTTTGAAAAAATCACACAAAATACAATTTTGTTTCATGCCTCATAGGAGTAGAGATGCTTAAGGAAAATTCTTACCAAGCACCCTCACACCATCAAAAAATCAACCTTCACTCTTCTTCGGTGACTGTCAACTTCCCTCTTTGACTACAAGGGAGTTAGAAGACCCCTTAGGTGAACAACTTAAGATTTTTGAAGAACCTATTGGGGAAGAAGAAGAACCCATTTCACCTACCCAAACCATGGCTGAAAATATGAACGAGGAGGTTTTCCCTATCAAAGAAACTAATGGAGATTTCAAAATGAAGAATATAAGCCCTACTGCCCTTCCTCACTTCCATGGCTTAACCTATGAGGACCCTGATACTTTTATGTTTGAGTTTTTTCTTGTCTGTAGGACCTATGATTATACCTTTGATGACCAGAAGCTGAAGTTATTCCCATATACCCTTAAGGATGCAACCTTGCACTGGTTTACAGGTTTCCTTGGGGACATCATCACTATTTGGGCTCAAACGAAATAAGCCTTTAAGAAAAAGTATAGACAACTGTAGGTCCCAAGAAACCAAAGAATAAATATTTAGAATGACTCTTGGACCTAATGAATTCTTAGAGGACCGTGAAGAAAGATTCCATCTCAGTTATAGGAGGGTCAAATGCACCCCTGATCCTGAATCACTCAAGTTAGTTCTTCTCCGAGAGATCGGGGAGGACATGCTGGAAACCCTCAACATGTTGTCTGGGGGAGACATATATCAATTATTCTATGAAGACATCAAAAAATGTTCAAAAACCATTCTAGGGATGCTAGGAAGAAGAGTATGGCTAGTCAAGATTTGGTCAATTCCTCTCCCTCCACAACATCCATCAAGAATAAAATTGGAAACATGTTGGATGACTTTAAAATTGAAATTATGCATACCTTTTCTTTGCAAATGGATACCATGCAAATGAAGAGGAAACAAGAGGAAGCAGAGAAGGCCTTAGCTATTTTTTTCCCTAAATGCACCTCAGAAATGAATGCCCATTAAATGTAATAGATGTCCTCTCAGTCTATGAGGAAACCCATGCCATGGATAAGTGTCCTTCTTTGCATGGATTGAAACTTGTATACCAAGGGGTGAAAGGTGGGGTCAAGAAACTTTGTTTTATCAATCAAAAGAGGCCTCAAGGACCTCAGCCATACCAGCAAGGCTTGCAAGGTGCATCCTACTCTTATTACCATCCTAACCAGAATGCGCCCTTTCCACCTTGGTGCTCTTCCACTAATCCATCATGGTCCACACCACCTTCTTTTCCTTATGCATCTCAATATCCTTCCCAACCTGTCAATCAACCATTTCAGCCATATACTTCTCCACATCCTCAGTGGAATAACCCATCACAAGGGTGGAGGCCTCAACTCAACCAACCTCCTACTTTACTGCCTCCACCTCCATCTCAACCACAACTCACTCATCCTGATCCACCCAAGAAACCTCATATGCCTTCTCAACCCAATCCGAACTTGAATAACAAGCAAGCACAATAGGTCTACAATAGAGAGACATATTACCCTGCCTATTTTGTGGAGATTAAAGAAATCAACCTCAGGTTTCAAAGAGTTATCCCAGATAACCAACCTCCATCTCCACCTAAGGAGCTTGAAGAGGAAAAGGAAGAGAGTAGCCCTCAAGTAAATCCACCTCCTTTTCCTGAGAGATTGATCCATTCTAACCAGCACACCCTAGAAGAGACTGAACTTCTGGGAGAATTGAAGAATATGTGTGTTAAAATACCCCTCCTCCAAGCTATTAAGGATGTTCCCATCTACAATAAGATTATCAAAGAGAAATGTTTCAAACACCCTGGGAGGAGAAAAAGAGACACCCCTACCATCAATGTTATTGGAAAATTATCTGATTTGATGTTGGGGAGAGTGATTTTTCCAAAATATATAGACCTTGGAAGTATTGTGGTAGATGTGCACATTGATGGCATCATTGTTCCTCACACCTTGATTAATATTGGGGCTTCCATAAATGTGATGACTAAAGAAACCATGCTAAAAGTAAACCTCTAAGGATCCTTGAGAAAGACCACTACAATGTTGAAACTTGCAGATAGATCTATAGTGGCTCTCAAGGGAGTTGTTGAGGATGTAATGGTCTCTATTGACTCATGGGAGTATCCTACTAACTTCTTGGTTCTCTAATCCAAAACCAAATTCAATGGTTATCCTCTCATCCTCGAAAGACCATGGCTAGCCACAGTTGATGCTCACATAAGTTGCAGGGTTGGGAACATGACCATTAAGAACGGGAATTTGTCCAAATAGTTGGTATTGTACCCCCTGCTCAGCCATCAATTGAGTATGAATTACCCCTATGGTTAGAAGAGGAGGAGGAAGGTGAAGTGTGTCATACAACATCACATCCAATATGTACCCTAGATGTTGTTATAGGAGGGGGAAAACCTGATGAAGACGACCTCATTGAACAAATCCTCCAGAAAAAACCCCCAATACCATGCGTCTTGTTGAGCTTGTGAAGGAATCTGAGGGTAATCCTTGGAATGAGTTATGCCTAGTTGACCCAAGTCCTACACATCTCAAAGTTGTAGAATTTGGTCAGTCTAGAACCTTGAATATTAACCCCTCTCTCTCAACCAACCAAGAAGAGAAGTTGTGCAAAATGCTAAGACAACGCTTAGATGCTTTTGCTTGGAGCTATAAATAAATGAAAGGGGTGCATCCTTCGATTTGTACTCATCACATCTACGTCAAGGATGGATGCAAACTTGTGCACCAACCTCAGAGGAGAATGAACCCATCCCTCAAGGACATAGTAAAGGAAGAGTTGTAAAAGTTGTTGGATGCGGGGTTCATATACCCCATTTTAGATAGTGAGTGGATGTCCCCTCTAGTTTTGGTCCCAAATAAGAATGGGAAGTGGAGGATTTGTGTGGATTACAAAGAGTTGAATAAAGCCACCAAGAAAGACCATTTACCTTTACCTTTCATTGATCAAGTTTTAGATGGTTTTGTAGGGAAGAAGTTATTCTCTTTCCTGGATGGGTTCAATGTTACAATCAAATCCACATCAACCATAGGATCAATAAAAAACTACATTCACCTATCCTTGAGGTACATTTTCTTATAGGGTCCTTCCTTTTGTTTTATGTGATGCCCCTTTCACTTTTAAAAGCGCAATTTTGAACATCTTTGTTGAGTTGGTCCATGACTCCATAGAGATCTACATGGATTATTTCTCTCCCTATGGGTCTGACTTCCTGGAGGCTCTCTCTAATATAGGGAAAGTCCTGAAGAAGTGTAATTAAATGAACCCTCCACTTAGTCATGAAAAGTGTGAATTCTTAATGAATGAAGGGATTGTCCTTGGCCATTCAATATCTCAAAAGGGAATAGAAGTGGACCCAAACAAAAATTGCCATCATGAAAAGGGTCCCTACTCCTCAAAAGAAAAGGGATGTTAGGAGTCTCTTGGGCTTAGATGGATACTATAGGAGGTTTATCAAGGACTTTAGCAAAGTGGATTCACCATTTTTTGGGCAAGGAATCTGAATTCTGCTGGGCAGATAACTACCAAGAGTACCTTTAGATCTTGAAAGAGAAATTAGCCACTGCACCCATACTTAGAGGCCTAAATTTGGATCTTCCTTTCCATATCCATGTTGATGCATCTGAAAAAGTTGTGGGGGCATCCTTAGGACAAATAGATGGTAAGTTACCTTATGCCATTTACTTCATTAGTAAAAATTTGTTTGAGGTTGATTTGAACTACACTGTAACTGAGAAACAAATCCTAGTTGTTGTACACTCTTTGAACAAATTCAGACATTACATCACTGGATACCAAAATTTTATGCATACTGACCATGTAGCTATCAAATACTTGATGAAAAATCCTGATCTGAATGCTAGAATCATTAGATGGTTACTATTGCTACAAGAGTTTGATTTAAGTATCATTGTCAAGCTAGGAGAAGAAAATGCAGTTGCAGATTTTCTGTCTAGACTTGCTTTGCCTGTATATGATGAAGGGATGGTCAATGATCAGCTTCTAGATGAGCACTTATTTTCTCTCTCAGTGCTCTCCCCATGGTTTGCTGACATAGAAAACTACCTAGTGGCTACAAGATTTCCTCCAAATATGTCACCTAGAGAGAAGAGAAAAATTGTAAGGAAGAGTGTCCCTTTCACTTGGATTGGCAGAAATATCTTCAAGCTAGGACTAGATCAGATCTTAAGAAGATGTGTCAGGGAAGAGGAAGTCTTTGACATTGTCTCAGCCTATCATTATGGGCCTTGTTGAGGTTATTTTTCTTCCAAGAGAACAACCTTAAAAGCTTTACAAGATGGCTATTATTGGCCCACTCTCCACCAAGATGCAAGAAGGTATACCAACATATGTGAATAGTGCCAGAGGATGGGGAAACCCACAGCCAAGGATGAAACTCCCCTACAACGCTAGGTGGCTTTGGAGCCATTAGAGAATTGGGGCATGGATTTCATTAGGCCAATCAATCCACCATTAGGGAAGAAAAATTACATCATGTTGAATGATTATTTGATAAAGTGGGGTGAGTGTAGGTTTTAACCCTATACAGAAATTACCTGCATATGAATTCTAAAACACATAAAATAAACAATGCAAGAGAATAACACATAAAACACATATACACAGAGATTTTCCCTTGGATACCAAAACCGGGACTACTAGCTTCATTTTTCATTATTTTCCTTTTAATGTTACAATATATATTTATACATGCCGAAGCATCCAATACCATGGACTAAAACCATTGCGTCCAAATCCATGGACCGAAAACCATCGCGTCCAAAACCACGTGTGAAAATCATGCACAAAACCATAGGTGGGTCCGTCCAACCTAACATAGGTTCCAAAACCAAAATTTTCCGAGGTGCTACCCCGGACCCCATAGAGTGGGGTTACATACATCCCTCAAACCCCCTGTGATGCCGCCACTACGCAATCGGCACAACGAAGGGGGGCTCCGCCCCCCCTCTAACCCCTTGGTTAACTACGTGGGCTAGTCGTGGAAAGAATATAACACAACCCAACATTCTCCCACTTGTTGTTTTCTTTCCACAGGGGGCCATAAGAGAGATTATTCATTTATCCAGCCTTGCAAAGCCCATTGTTTCTCTACACCAAGAGAACTTCTCAGAGCTCATAGATTTTGTCAATGAATTTCTGGTATTCTTCAAAGTGTCCACCTTTACCAGCAACACCTTTTTGTCTTCTATCATATCCCTCACAAAGTGATACTAAACATCAATGTGCTTTGTCTTTGAATGATATGCATGGTTCTTTACCAAGAAATTTGCACTTTGGCTATCACAGTCTATCCTTATAGCTCCCTGTACTAACCCCATACTTGAACACAATCTCTGCAACCAAACTGCTTCCTTTCTTGCATGAGTGGCTGCCATGCATTCCGCCTATGTAGTTGATAGTGCCACTACAGATTGTTTCTTACTCATCCAACTGACTGCACCTCCAAATAGGTTAAACACATACCCACTTGTAGATCTTCTTTGATCCAGATCTCTAGCCCAGTCTGCATCAACAAAGCCATGAATATCCAACACTCTGTCCAATACTGGTCTTCCTTGGTAGCACAAACCATAATCACTAGTGCCACGCAAATACCTGAAAACCCACTTCACTGTTGTCCAATGCTCCTTTCCTGGCTTTGACATAAATCTGCTCAATACTCCCACTGCATGTGCAATGTCTGGTCTAGTACAGACCATTGCATACATCAGCCTACCGACTGCACTTGCATATGGAACATGGGACATGTCCTCTTCCTCTTCTTGTGTATTGGGACATTGTTCAGCAGATAAATTTACACCTACAGTAATAGGAACCTTCACCAATTTACTATCCTGCATATTAAATCTCTACAATGTTGTCTCGACATACTTATTATGGTTTAACAAGAGCTTCCTCTTTGCCCAATCTCTTTTAATTTCCATGCCCAAAATATAGTTTGCAGCACCAAGATCTTTCATGTCGAATTTGGAGGACAATTGGGTCTTCAAATCCTGGATAATTTCTTTGTCATTTCCAACCAACAACATATCATCCACATACAAGACTAGATAAATAACACGGTCACTAATTAATTTAAAATACACAAAGTGATTTGCTTTACTTCTGGTGAAGCCAAGTCCCCATATAAATGTATCAAATTTCTGATACCACATCCTTGGTGACTGTTTTAACCCATACACAGACTTCTTTAACTTGCATACCGATTACTTCTTACCATTCACCACAAAACCTTTAGGTTGCTTCATGTAGATCTCCTTTTCTAAATCCCCGTGAAGAAATGATATCTTCACATCCATATGTTCTACCTCAAAATCAAAAGCAGCAACAACAGATAACAATAATCTAATAGAAGTTACCTTGGCAACAGGAGAAAAAATATCACCAAAATCAATTCCCGGCACCTAGGAATAGCCTTTTGCTACCAATCGAGCTTTGTATTTCTCCACCTTTCCTTCTGCATTTGTCTTCTTCATGAACACCCATTTGCTGCCATTGGATTTCCTTCCAGCTGATAAATCCACCAGATCCCAAGCCTCATTTTTGTGTTAAGATTCCATTTCATCAACCATGAACTATTTCTAGAGTTTTCCATCCTCTAAATCTACTACTTCCTGCACAGTTCTGGGATCATCATCAGTAATAGATAAAGAAAATTTTTAACAAAAAGCAGATGGACTATACCTTTCTGGCTGCCTTCTTTCTTGAACTGATCTTCTCACACCCGAAGTTTGTGGCTCTTCATCTTCTGATTCCTCCTCTGCTGTAGAGTTTGACTCTTCCTCCTTTAGCTCAAACTCTATATTCTCAGGTTCCTTTGGTTGGAATTCATGTTTAATAACATCTTTCACCTCTCTGAACACCACATCTCGACTGTACACAACATTTCTTGTTACTGGGTTCCAAAGCTTATAACCCTTTAAACCATCTTTATACCCAATAAATATGCACTTTTAAGATTTACTATCCAACTTGGTTCTTTTCTCCTTTGGAACATGTACATATGCATCACATCCAAATACCCTCAGATGTGAAAGAAAGGGTTTCTTACCAGTCCATAACTCTTGTGGAGTCTTATCCTCCAACGCTGATGAAGGTGATCTGTTGACCAGGTAACATGCTATCTCCACCGCCTTTGCATAGAATTCCTATCCTAACCCAGAACCACTAAGCATGCTTCTTGCTCTTTCCATCAATGTCTTGTTCATTCTTTCTGCAACTCCATTTTGTTGAGGTGTATATGGAGTGTTCTTCTACCATGATATACCACAATTCTTACAGAATTCTTCAAATTCGTTACTGCAAAACTCTCCACCATTATCTGTCCTCAGCACCTTTATCTTCTTCTCTGTCTAGTTTTCCACCAGAGCCTTAAATTCTTTAAACCTATCAAAGACTTTAGATTTGTTCTTAAGGAAATATATCCATGTATTCCTTGAGAATTCATCTATAAATGATACATAGCACATAGACTTACTTAGTGATGGAACCTTCACAGGTCCAAACACATCACTGTGCACAAGGTCTAATATATGTTTCGCCCTCTTACCATCAAAGGGGAAACTCACCCAATTCTTCTTCCCATATACACAATTTTCACAAAAATCAAAATCCAGAGAGCTATTACTCATACATTCTACCATACCTTTACCATGAAGTATTCAAAGGCCCTTCTCTCCAATATGTCCAAGACTTTGATGCCACAACATGGTGTTCTCTCCAGAGACCACTATATTTTCTGCTCCACTTTCAGGAACAACAGAACTGTTGCACCCATCAACAACTGTGCTACCTTACAGCTTGTAAAGAGTTCCAATCCGAGCTCCTCACATCAATACCAGTGCTCCCTGAACCATCTTGCAAGTATCCTTCTCGAACACTATTTTTACACCTGCATCATCCAACTTGCTTATAGAAATCAGATTTCTGGCCAATGCAGGAATATGCAGAACACCCGAAAGTGTTCTAACCCTTCCACCTTGCAACTTCAACTTGACTTTTCCATGACCAATGATTCTAGCCTTCCTATCATCCCCTAAGAAGACATCACCACCATCAAATTTCTCATACTCACAGAACCACTCTCTATGGGGAGTGAAGTGAAAGGATGCACCTGAGTCAATCAACCATGCCTCATGATCTACTTGTGTACTTGAAGAAGCCAAGTACACATCCCCACCTTCATCTGAGGTGGTTTTCGCTTCTGCAGAAGGAGCATCATCAGATCCCTTTCCTTTATCACGAGCTTTAGATTTACAGTCCCTTTTGTAGTTACCTTCCTTTCCGCATATCTAGCACACAACCTTTACAGGTTTTCCTGGAGATTTAAATCTCCCTCTATATTTAGATCTCCCACTCGATGACTTATTTTTTTTTTCTGTTCTAGGACCATCCTCGTACAGACAAGACATCACCATTTTGGCTCTCCATATTTTTCCATCTCATCTCCTCCGTCAGCAAGGATGAGACTATTTCATCAAACTGCAAGGCAGTTGAATTGCTACCTATTGCAATAACCAAATTATCCAACGAATCTGGTAGAGAACATAACAAACTGGTGCACTTATCTTCTTATGAAATTTTAATATCAACAGATGCTAACTGACTTACCACAATATTAAATGCGTTCTGATGCTCTGTCACCGAGTCTCCATATTTCATCCTCAGGTTATACAGCTTTTTCCAGAGGAACAATTTATTCACCAGAGACTTAGATTGGTACAAAGTCCCTAACTTGTCCCACAAATCCTTCGCCGTAGCCTCCCTGATACATTTAGCAATACTAAATCTGAGACACACAATCTTATTATGATCTTTGCCTTCCGATCCAACTTCTTCCATTCTTCATCAGACACTCCCATTGGTTTAGTACCTAGATCTACCGCAATCCACTGATCTTTATCCACCAAAAGATCCTCCATCTTGAGCTTCCACAACTAAAAACTCTGACCATTAAATTTCTCGATCTCTATCTTTCCACTGCTTGCCATCTTCTTTCACCACCAAAATCAATCTCGCAGATCTCCTACTGAACGGGGTCTAACACAAGCCCGAGCGAAACCCCTCAACAACAAAGGAATCCCCTTGAATCCAAAATAGCTCTGATACCAAATGTAGGTTTTAACCCTGTACAAAAATTACCTGCATACGAATTCTAAAACAAATGAAATAAACAATGCGAGAGAATAACACATAAAACACATATACACATAGATTTTACCCTGGATCCCAAAACTAGGATTACCAGCTTGATTTTTCATTATTTTCCTTTCAATGTTACAATACATATTTATACTTGCCGAAGCATCCAATACCATGGACCCAAAACCATCGCATCCAAAACCATGGACCCAAAACCATCGCGTCCAAAACCATGTGTGAAAATCATGCACAAAACCATATGTGGGTTCGCCCAACCTAACATAGGTTCCAAAATTAAAATTTTCCGAGGAGCTGCACCAGACCCCATAGAGTGGGGTTACCTGCACCCCTCAAACCCCCTGTGACCCCCCCGCTACACAATCAGTGCAACGAAGGGGGGGCTTCGCGCCCCCTCTAACCCCCCGGTTAACTACGTGGGCTAGTCATGGAAAGAATATAACACAACCCAATAGTGAGACATAGGTTGTCAAGATAGTAACGGAGGAGAAAGTGGCTGAGTTCTTAAGCGATAATGTGTTCTATAAATTTTGGTATCCCAGAGAGATAGTCACTAATCAAGGAGCTCAATTCACATCACATATGATCGAGAATCTATTAAGCCAACATCATATCAAAGACAAAAAATCTACGGATTATCACCCTCAGGCCAGTGGACAAGTAGAGGTTACAAAATAGAGAACTAGAGGGTATCCTCACCAAGGTTGTGAGCTGCAGCAGGAGGGATTAGGCAAACAGATTAATGGAGGCCACTTGTAACAATTACTGATTTTACTCCATATGATCTGGTTTGAGGAAAGAAAGCTTTACTCTCTATTGGGTTTGAGTATAATACTTTGAGAATGGAAGACCAATTGGATTTAGATGTCAGAAAAGCACAGCAAGAGAGGCTACTCCAGTTAAATGGCTTGGATGAGTTTAGAATGCAGGCCCTCCTACACACTGAAGTTATACAATTGCAGAGGAAGGTCTCGCATGATAGGAATATCAAGGATAAAGTATTTCAGGAAGGGGATTATGCCTTACCATATGACTCTAGATTCAAGTATTTTAAGGGAAAATTGATAACAAGATGGTTAGGACCATACATGATAAAGAAATGTCATGAAAATGGAGCTGTTCAAATCAGGGCCATTGATGAGGAAGGGATTCCCTTACTTGTCAATTTCTATAGATTGAATGTATACAAGAATCCTATCTCTAAGGAGGAATTCATCAACACCATCAGCAGAGAGGTTAATGTGATCTAAGGCCAACTCTTGGGTTGAAAACCTCCCTGAGGTAGCCTAGGAGTAAAGAAAAAAAAAAAATAAAGATCCCTGGGTGAAAACCTCTCTTGAGGCGCTCAGGGCAGGCACACAGGTTGAAAACCTCTCCTGAGGCATCTTGTGTGTCTCAAAAAAAATAAAGAAGGAAACAAAGAGAAATCCCAGGACATGGATCCACAACATGTATGTTAATTGTTTTTGTCATTTTGCAGGTTTGAAGACAATGGCAGATTCCACAACTACATGGCTAACATACTCAAGATTCTCTTCACCTCTCCCTCCATCCACTTCATATCCACCATCCAAACTCATGTGCTCACCACTCTCCATCATCCCAGTAGCTCAAAAATCAAATTTCAGCCCCTCTTTGGATTGCTATAGGAAGACTGTAATTGCTACAGGAAGATCCTGTAGCACTATAAGAGGGCTCTGAAAAGCTACAGGAAGAAAATCCAAATGAAAAGACCACCCAACATGACCTTGCCAAAGGTAAATAAGGTTCTCCCACCATGGTCCACCATCTATCCATCATTCATCCATCCCAGTTCACAAGAAAAATTAATATTTTTCAAGAACAAACCCTACACTCTGTCTCACCCTGAAAAATTTCTTGAAAAACACACAGAGCACATCCTCTCCATTTTCACAAACCTACACTACTCCCTCAGAGCCCTAGAATCATCCTCCAAACCCTCTACATCCTTTCTCATCACTCCCATGCAGTTAAAATACCCTGAAAGAGAAGGAAAGGACTATTACAGGAAGAAAACCTCCTCCTATAGCAGCATGTGCAACCATTACAGAAAGCCATAATCCTATTTTTTTCCCTTTCCCATTAAGTAGAGGGGTTGATGCCAACTCATGGGGCACTCTACCATTCCAGGCAAGACTCTCCACAGCACCACCAGCACCTTGGGCATTAATAAAGGACTTGCACACATAGAAACAACAATAGTGAAATACCATGAGGGGCGGAGAAGATATACATAGGAATAGGAAACAAATAACAAGACAACTCCCTTAGTGACAGTATAAAGGTCCAACACTCTAGCATGCACATCCCTTCATCATTCAATCATGAGGTAGGCACAGGTATGGCAACCTCTCATCTCCTCCCTATGTGTAAATTGTTGTAACACAAATGGTTTTGATAAGTTAGATACTCCTTTTGTTTTTAGGAGAAAAATAAAAAATAAAAAAATGTTAGATGAAAAAATAGAAAAATAAAAAGAAACAAAGAAAGATAAAGAAAAAATGAAAAATAAAAAAGGGAAAACAAAAGAAAAATGAAAAAATACATTTCCCATTGTAATAGCGCACACATTAAAATGCCTCTTTGTATTACTTTTAATCATTTTTAAAATTTTCATTAGTATTTAATAAAGCATGTTTAGTGAAATAAGCACATTTGACAAAGACATTTTTGTTGTTTTAATTATGTTGTTGAAGTGACAGTTTTTCTCTATGTAATAAACATTCATTGACTTTCAACGGACTCGATGTGGCCCACCCAGATTGATGACAATCATGCGACCTCGCATCCCCCATTCCCATCTAAACCTTATCTGATATGGGGGTTTCAAGGTGATGGTTTAAAACATACCGCCCAGAGATACGTGGTGCTACCCCGTCTTACCCGTACCCCCCTCTTCCAAAACTAATTACTGCCTACCCCCTTTCCAGGTCCACTCAAAAACTACCATTCATTCCTGCTTCACCATTTTTGACCTTTCGATTCACCACGTTACCCGACCATGCAGTATGCCACCTGTCCCTCTCCCGACTATTAAATAAAATACACCTCCCATCATAAATATTGCTTGTTTTTCATTTACCTGTTATTCACATCCGTTTTTCCATTCGTTAAATAATGTCTGTTAGTATTTACTTCTCCCACTCCTAATAACTGAATTATTATAACAGATTAGCACACATTTTATAAATTTTCAGTCTCTAAACCCTACAGTCCTATTTGCTCAGACATTTCATTAGTAAAAAAGACTTAGAGTACCATCATCTCGAAAATATTCCAAGTGACCATTCATCCATCCAGTCACTCAATCAGTCAATTACCCTAATACCAAGTATTTACAGTCATTTTCCCCAATATCTTCTTAATTATGTCTTCCAAAAAGAAAAAGACTTCTGCAGAAAATCCAATGCTTCCTCCACCTGTAGATATGGATCATAAACCATTAGTTGACAAATTATATCAAATTTCTGGAACCAATTGTGAATTCGATCTTTACGAACTTCACAATTGGCTCAAGCAGAAATATCTTGACCTCGGTGATGACTTAGGGTTGTGGGATTCTACCTTACCCCAATTTATTTTTCCTCAAACCTATTACTTTCCTGAATTTGTCACCTGGTGTCAATTTCGATATCTTCCCAGTCAGAGAACCATTGTAGCCCAAAATGGTGAAGTCCTTTTCGCCATTAATGGAAATTCTATCTCAAAAATGCTCCAAGTCTAGAATTCTGACTCAATGCAAGCATTTCACCCCACCATACTCATGGATATATACAACAAGCTCGATTTTTTGAAAAGAACTAAAATAGTTGAAACTTTTCTGCCATAAAATGCTTAATTACCTAGAGCCAACCCTCCTTATCCATCCTCCATGTTCCTAGATATGACCAAATAGATAATCTCAATTGTTACATGCCTATTAGGATACCATTTAAACCAGTGGGTTGATGAAACCATCTTAGCCTTCCTTTCTATGTTTTCCTCAAATGGAAAACCTCATGCTCTTTTTTGTTATAGTGAATTTCTAGTAGAAGCCATTCATGACCAGTTCATGAAATTTTCAACTGAAGGAGTGTTTAAGTATGAATCTATGAATCTATCTTGGTATATTTATTTCTTTATTATTAATCAGACAAGTTTCCTTTCCAACTACGGAAGCTATACAGTCAAGGAAACCCTCAGTCAGTAATTCACTAGACCTCTCTGGTCAGAAAGAACAACACTAAATTTACCTTCAGTGATTTTGTAGATCAATTTTTACACTTGACTGCCAGTTTGTTAAATAGTGATGCAGAGCCCAGGATACATTCAGTGACTAGACTAAGAGAGTAGATTGGTATATGTACCAATCTTATACATAAATCAGAATATATGGATGTGAATTACCACCTTACAAACTCCCTAAGTTTGTACAAATTAGAATCTTTTCTCTAGAATATATCAGATAGATGATCAATATGGATCAAATACATTTTCTAGCAGCAAAAAAAATAAAGCATAGTTCAAGATAAAGGCAGAAGTTGGCCCATTCATATGTAATGCAAGATCAGTAGGACATGATGCAAATGATATTTTGAAGCAAATGAATTAGTCAAGCATGAAGTCTATCAGCAAAAATTGTTTACCATTACTATAGACAGGTCCAAATTTGCAAATATCATAGGCACTATTAGAGGAAAGGAATTCAGGGAAGGCCTCAATTATGAATTGTTGATCAAACACAAAATAAATCATCTATTTACTCTTAAGCCTACTTTTGAAAATACACAGAAGTAGATGAAGTCTATCAAAAGTTGATCAAATTTCCACTTCCAGATGAAAGAAAATGGAAAAAATTATGTGAATTACTAGAGTAAAGGTCAGCAAGCATACAAAAGGAAGTCATCAATGAGATAGGTATTTTTTAGATCTAGTCATCACCAGAAATCCTTGAAAGTAGTACTAGCAACTTCATCAGTTTCATTTCACTATTATTTTGCACTATTTTTGTAAAAGTAGTTTCAGATATTTCTAAAATTTTTGATATTTAAGTCTATATATTTTGAGAAAGTTTTTGTATAAATATTTCCAAATTCAAATTATGAAGGCTTTAACCCTTGGGATAAGTTTTTCTTGAGTAGAATTGCATGTATATGAAGTTTTTGATATGAATACAAGGATTATGGATTTTCTTCAAACAACTTGTTATCTTTGTGAGTTCTTCTTAAGTTATTCATTACATCTTGTTTTTTTGCATGTATTTATTTTTATGAAGAAAGCTGGGTAAGATAGGACTGAGTTTCAGCCTACGTTAAATCCCTGTGAAGTTATAATATGTTATATATATTAGTATATTTGATTTTTTATCCAAATTAAACTCCTCTACGTTGATTAATTGTCACTTCTTCATAAACTTCATGGGCAGTGAACATGGTTTACTAGCATCTTTCCTTATGATAATTTGAAATATTATGTTTAAATGTTCAAGTTGATAACTTCTTATAATTCTTTCTTCCAAATCTCTTGAAATTTGTATTATTGTTTAGAGGTAAATAATCAGACCTTTTTATTGTATTCAAATAATTTAGGATTTAGTACATGTTTACATAAACTTAAAACATTGATCATCCATAAATTTAAAACAACAAATATTTTAGATGCTATAGCATAATTACATAACCTAGAATTATCTCAAAGGACGGCATTAGATTGGTGCCATTGTCGGGGAATTAAATTTGAATCATTTTCCTTGGGACAATGATTTAGCTTTTCCTTTAAGGTGAATATAGGATTAGCAGGTTAAAATCTTTCACCTAGCGACTGCACAAGTCAAATTGGCTTCTTCTAGACATACCAGATCTCATTCAGACCCTAGACTTTATTCTCCATTATTAGATCCAGATAGACTGGTAAGAGAAGCTTCTTTTAGAAGAAGATTAGAAGATTCTACCTCTTCTTCTGCACCAATACAACCTGAAAATGTTTCATCTACTGATCCTTTTGGGTTTGTTCCAATTCCTTTTGAATTATCTGAATTACCCTAAAAAGTATTAGAACTTTTATCTAGGGGAGTTGATGTTCATTCAACCCTTCTATGCCATTCATTGGAATCATATCAAATCCATGAAACCCTTTTAGAATCACCTAAGTTAGAAAAGGAGCTAGATTAAAATTTGCCTAAGTTAAAACCTAGTGATTTTATATCACTTATTGTACATACTTTTGCATCTACTTCTGTCGAAGTTGAGGACAGTTTTTCTATCTATACAAATCGTTTATTTGAAACTGAAGGAAAATTTCAACCAAAAGAGCAGAAGTTAGTTATCCAATCACCATTAATAAAAAGTTTCAAAGGTCCTCCTCCTACAACCGCACCTCCATCTTCCACCAAAAATTCATCTTCATCTACAACATCTTCTTCAGAATATTCCTCATCTTCTACAAACTCATCATAATCTTCAAATATGGCTTCTTTCTAGCCTATCATTCAAGCTAGGTATCCATCTTTACAACTCCCTTATCAACTTAATAATTTTCCTGATGGGTATTTAAAACATCTACCTAGATTTAATGGAGAAACTGGTTTATCTATTGAATATCACTTAGCTTCCTTTTTAGATTTTGCTGATAACATGAATATTGAACATGAAGATGTATATGTGAGATTTTTTGTTCAATAGCTTGTAGGGAATGTTAGAATTTTTTTAGACAACAAAGAGCATATTTTATTCCATCTTGGAACCAATTAACAAACATATTTAAAAAGCAATGGGGGTTCAAAAAGGATGTTGTGTATTTTGTTATAGAGTTTGAATAACTGAAGAGAAATCCTGGTGAATGAGTGGTTGACTTTATTAAAAGATTTAACAAACTTTATCATAAGATGCCACCTGGCTGTAAACCACTAGTAATAGTAGCTAAAGTTAGATTTAATAAAGCTTTTGATGATGATTTTACAGTCATGTTAGAGAAATGACATCCATCACCCTAGAATATATGCAAACAAATGCCATAGAAGTTGAAGCCAATAGATCAACATCAACTAAACTTAAGGCTAAAGAATAAAAGGCTAAAAGAAAAATAAAAGCTAGGGAAGAGGGTTCTTCATCAAAAAGTACAAAGGACGATCAAAAGATAGATGAAATCACTTCACTTCTTAGAAATATTTCAAATAGGATTTCAAAAATGGAGGCTCAACCTAGAAAAGTTCAACAAACAACAAATAGACCTCAAGCTCCATACAGAAGAACTACTCAACCCCAAATTTTGCAAAGACCTAATATTGATCAGCAAATTCAACCTCCACTAATGATTGATGATCAGGAACCTAAAGACACTGGCCCTTTGATTACAGATGACATCAATAGTTTTGATAACTCATCAGTTCAAAATTCCATTGTCCCCCTTCCTCAAAATCAATTTCCACAACAAAATCAAGAAAATTCACAAGTGTCAAAATATCAGGCCTTCTTTGAATTCTTAATTGCAGAATTAAATAGAAGATATGATTTAAGACCAATACCAGGGCCTAGTAGACATTCTAAAAATCCCATTGTAAATGAACCACCAATTAAAACCATTGAAACTCAAACAACAACAATTCAACCATTGAATCAATCAAATGAACCAACTTCAATTGATAAAATAGTTCTAACTACTTTCAATGTGGAAAGGGAGTTAGAAAGGGTCAAAATACTTATTCCTTTGTCTGAACTTTCCAAAAATCCAGAGTATAAAAATCAAGTCTCTAAATGGATTCAATCTTCAAGTGTTGATGCTAAAGGATATGTCATAAATTGCAAGATGAAAAGCCTTCAGTAATTTTTGGTCCTAACTCTGATATGATTGATGAAAATGTACCCCATTTTTATGTAACTTTAAAAATTCATGATTTTCTGTTATATAACTGTATGTTAGATTCTATAGCTTCCCATAATCTTATGCCCAAAGTGATCATGGATCAACTTCAATTACAGGCTACTAGACCTTATCATGTTTTATATACTTTTGACTCAAATAAGGTACTCTGTCTTGGACTTATAAAAGACTTAGTTGTCACTCTAGCACAAATCCCTATTAAGAGTGTAGTAATATATATTGTAGTTACAAATATTACACCTAAATTTGGCATGTTTTTATCTAGATCATGTTGTGCCAAATTAGGAGGAAGCCTACAAATGGACATGTTTTATGCTACTATTCCTGTATATGGAGTTGAACAACTGAGATTATACAGGGAGGTTAGATTCACTAATACTATTTGTAGAGCTGATCAATCATGAAATCATCTCATTTATGTAGTTGACCAAGATTTTGGATGTTTCACACTATCCTAAGATAATTTACAAAACACTCAAATCACCATTGAACATATTATGGATAAACCTGAGACTGCTAAAACTAATATTTGGAAACTATATTTTGATGGAGCTTTTTCAAAAGAAGGAGTTGGAGCTGGTATTGTACTTATTTCACTAGATAAAGAGAACATAACTCAAACCTATAAGTTATGATTTGATGTTACAAACAATGTAGAAGAATATGAAGCTTTACTTCAATGATTGGAACTAGCGAAAAGTCTTAAAATACAAAATTTAAGTGTATTTAGTGACTCAGAGCTCATTGTTAAACAAGTCAGGAATCTTTGTCAAACAAAACATCCCAGACTTAGATCATATAGAAATGAGGTATGGGACTCAGTGGATAATTTCTTTCAAGCATTTAACATCACTTCTATTCCAAGAAATGAAAATATTCATGTAGATTATTTAGTTGTTTCAGCTAGTTCTTTTAAAATTCCTGATCAAATGTAGTTACAATATCATATTCAAGTAAAATACAGACCATCAATTCCTGATAATCTTAAATATTGGAAATATTTGAAGATGATGAATAATTGAAATCATTTTTGCAAGTAATTGATGAATTTTCAACTTTACAAGTTGAAGAAGAACAACTTGATGATAAAGAGTTAAGTAACCAAGATGAAACTTCACAATTAGACTCAAAAATTTCTGATCATAACATCCTCCAACTACCCAACAATTTCATCCCTAAGGGGTTAGTTCCTCTTGATAAATTGTTTGATCACAACGATGTTCCAAAAAACCGATTATCAGATTCATCTGAAGAAGATATATAAGAACTTAATATTGGAATTCAAGGGGAAACCATAAATATTAAAATCTCTGCATCATTATGAAAGGAAACAAAACATGAGTATCTAAATCTCCTTAAAAATCATAGAGATTTTTTTTCTTCCTCTTATGATGAGATTAAAACATATGATAATACACTCATTGAACATGAGATTACCCTCAAACCTGAAGCTAAACCTTTCAAGCAAAAGTTAAGGAGGATAAATCTAGTCTTGCTCCCCACAATTGAAAAAGAACTTAAGAAGCTACTAGATGCCAAAATCATAGTTCCCTTAAGATACTCTGATTGGATAGAAAATCTGGTTCCAATCAGAAAGAAGAATGGTGAAATTAGATTATGTGTGGACTTGAAAAACTTAAACAAATCATCCTTAAACGATAATTTTCCATTACCCAGGATTGATCATTTACTTCAAAAAGTTTTAGGTTCTAATAGAATTTCTATGTTAGATGGTTTTTTCTAGCTACAATCAGATCATGGTGAGCCAAAAATATAAAGAGAAGACAACATTCACCACTCCTTGGGGTACATTAATATATGCAAGGATGCCTTTTGGACTAGCAAATGTTGGAGCTACATTCAAAAGGGCCATGGATTTGGCATTTGTTAGTAACATTAATAAGTTTTTTGTCATTAATCTATATGATTTAACTGTATATTCAAATTCTAATCAAGAACATTTAAAGCACTTGAGAAAGGTTTTTGACAGGTGTACGAAGTTTGGGATATCTTTGAATCCAAAGAAATCCTTGTTTGTAATAAAAGAAGGAAAATTACTCAGCCATATTATTTCAAAGTAAGGAGTAGTCATTGACCCAAAGAGAGTCTCATCCATTCAAGCACTTCCACTATAAGGAATAAGAAGGAAATTCAATATTTTCTTAGTAAAATTAACTTCTTGAGGAGATTTATACCCAACTATGCTGAAATAGTTAAGGATATAACTGACATTCTGAGAAAAGAGCATGAAGTGAAGTGGACAGTTCAATAAATATTTTCTTTTACCCAAATCAAAAAATTCATTTCTTAAGCCCTAGTATTAGCTAGTCCAATTTTTTCTAAACCTTTCAGCATTTTTTCTTTTTCTTTTGAAACTACCCTAGATGTTGTCCTTTTGCAAAAGAATGAAAATCGAGATAACTAGCCTATTTTATTTTTCAGTGAAGTCATCAGAGATGTTGATTTGAAATATGAAATTATTGAAAAACAATCCTATGCCTTAGTTCAAGCCTTAAAATCTTTTAGAGTCTATGTCCTTCATTCTTTCATTATTGCCTATGTTCCTCAAATGATGTTAAAATTGTATTATCACAACCTAATATAGATGGCCGAAGAGGAAGATGGATCACTAAGATATTAGAATTTGATCTTATTATAAATTCTACCAAGTTAATGAAGGGTCAAGGTTTAGCCAAACATTTAGTTGATTCCAATTGTAAAGTCTTGAGGATAAATTCACTGATGCAAATATTAGCAGAGAAGAATCCACAAGAACCTTCTCCTAGGTCATTAGAGAAGAATTCAAAAGAACCTTCTCTTATATCAGTAGAGGAGAATCCACAAGAACCTTTTCAGACATCAATAGAGGAGAATCTACAAGAACCTTCTCAGACATTAACAGAGAAGAATCCACTAGAACCTTCTCAGACATCATCATAGAATAATCTACAAGAACCTTCATCTTTAGCTAAACCAACTCCTCTTCCACTCCACATTGATGTGACATTTCTTCTTTTAGAATGGTACACTCATATTGTGCATTTTCATCTTAATTTTGAGTATCCACCTTAATTTGCAAAGCATCAATGCAAAACACTCAAGTTAAAGGCCATCAAATATTGTATCATCAATACAAATCTGTATTGGAAGGATCCACTAAACATCCTTTTGTTATGCCTAACAGAAAGTGAGACAGAAGGAGTTATTGATCAATTTCATGTAGGTATTTGTGGTGGTCATTATGCTTGGAGAGAAACAACATATATGATTTTAAGAGCTGGGTTTTATTGGCTAACGATGTTTGCACAGGTAAGAGCAAATGTTAGAAGTTGCATACCATGTCAATTGCTGGTAAGAAAAGATTAGCAGCACTCCCTCTGGTTCCAGTATTAGTTGAAGCACCTTTCCTGTAGTGGGGATTATACTTTATTGGAGAAATACATCCAGCATCTAGCAACCAACATAAATGGATTTTAACTGCCATAGATTATTTTATCAAGTGGTTAGAAGCTATCCCAATCAAAAATGCTATTGATACTGTTGTCATTAAATTCATTGAAGAAAATATACTATCTAAATTTGGATTACCCCAACAGATAGTTACAAATAATTCCCAAGCATTCAATAGTGTTAAAATGATTGAATTTTGTCAAAAATATCAAATTCTACTACATCATTCTACCCCTTATTACCCTCAAGGGAATGGATTGGAAAAGTCTTCAAACAAAAGTCTAGTCAAAGTCATTAAAAAGGTACTTGCAGATCATAAGAGAAATTGGGACAGTCACCTTAAGTATGCAGTTTGGGAAAATAGAATTTCACCAAAGAGATCAATAGGTAAATCACCTTTCCATCTTGTTTATGGCATTGAGGCCATATTTCCTACACAATTAGCTTTTCCTATCATGAGATTCTTACAAGAAGCAAATGAAGAACCTGATGATTTTTCTAGGAGAATCAATTAGATTATAGAACTTAATGAAAAAAGAGATGAAGTTCCATATAAACATCAGAAATATCAGAACAAAATGAAAAGTTTGTTTGACAAGAAGGCTAAAGAAAGAGATTTCAGAGAAGGAGATTTAGTATTAAGATGGGATGCTAGAAGGGAAGACAAAGGAAAACATGGAAAGTTTGATAATATTTGGTTTGGACCTTTTAGCATTGCAGAGGTTAAAGGAAACAATAATTTTGTCTTGCAGAACTTAGAAGGACAATATTCCTCATTTCCTGTCAATGGGAAATATTTGAAACATTATATCCAGTATTGAAATTGCTTCAGTTATTCATCATTTGTACATCACCGGTTTGTTCTATTTTCTGAAAGTATGATTGTTTTTCAACAAAGACTCCATCAGCCCGAGGAGAAGGCACTTGGATCTGCATGTTCTCTGCATCTTACAGGAGGAAGCAGTCCCTAGTTGGAGCCAATGTTGTAACACAAATGGCTTTGATAAGTTAGATATTCCTTTTGTTTTTAGAAGAAAAATAAAAAATAAAAAAAATGTTCGATGAAAAAATAGAAAAAGAAAAAGAAGCAAAGAAAGATAAAAAATAAATGAAAAATGAAAAATAAAAAAGGGAAAACAAAAGAAAAATGAAAAAATACATTTCCCATTGTATTAGCACACACATTTAAATGCCACTTTGTATTACTTTTAATCAATTTTTTTAATTGTCATTAGTATTTAATAAACCCTGTTTACTGAAATAAGAAAATTTGACAAAGACATTTTTTCGTTTTAATAACGTTGTTGAAGTGATAGTTTTCTGCGTAATAAACATTTATTGACTTTCAATGGGCTCGATCTGGCCCACCTAGATTAATAGTGATCAGGCCACCCCGCACCCCCCACCCCCATCCGAACCTTATCTGATGAGGGTCGTTCGGGGTGGCGAATTCAAACATATCACCCAGAGATATGTGGCGCTACCCCATCTTACCTGCACCCCCTTCCAAAACTAATTACTATCTACCCCCGCCCTCTCCGGGTCCCCTCAAAAACTACCATTCGTTCTCGTTTCACCATTGTTGACCTTTCCATTCAGCACATTACCCCACCATGCAGCACACCACATGTCCCTCTCCTGACTATTAAATAAAATAAACCTCCCACCATAAATATTGTCTGTTTTTCATTTACCCATTATGCACAACCATTTTTCCATTTGTTAAATAATATCCATTAGTATTTACTTTTCCCGCTCTTCTGGAACCAATTGGGAATTTGATCTTTACGAACTTCACAATTCGCTCAAGTAGAAATACCTTGACCTCAGTGATGACTTAGGGCTGTGGGATTCTGCCTTACCCTAGTTTATTTCTCCTCAAACCTATTACTTTCCTAAATTTGTCACCTGATGTCAATTTCGATATCTTCCCAGTTAGAGAACCATTGTAGCCCAAAATGGTGAAGTCCTTTTCACCATTAATGGCAATTCTATCTCAGAAATGCTCCAAGTCCAGAATTATAACTCAATGCAAGATTTTCACCCTGACATACTCATGGATATACACAACAAGCTCGATTTCTCAAAAAGAACTAAAATATTTGAAACTTTTCTGCTAGAAAATGCTCAATTACCTAGAGCCAACCCTCCTTATCCATATTCCATGTTCCCAGAGATGACCAAACAGATAATCTCAATTGTTTCATGCCTATTAGGATACCATTCAGACTAGTGGGTTGATGAAACCATCTTAGCCTTCCTTTCTGTGTTTTCCTCAAATGAAAAACCTCATGCTCTTTTCTATTATAGTGAATTTTTAGCAGAAGCCATTCATGACCAGTTCATGAAATTTTCAATTGAAGGAGTGTTCAAGTATGAATCTATATTGGTATATTTATTTCTTTACTATCAATCAAACAGGTTTCCTTTCCAGCTACAGAAGCTAGACAGTCAAGGAAACCCTCAATTAGTAATTCACTGGACCTCTCTGGTCAGAAAGAGCATCACTGAATTTACCTTCAGTTTGTTAAATAGTGATGCAGAGCCCAGGATACATCTAGAAATCAAAAGGATTCTGCAATTGAGTGACCAGACTAAGAGAGGAGATTGGTATCTATACCAATATTATACATAAAACAGAATATATGGATGTGAATCACCATCTTACAAACTCCCCAAGTTTGTACCAATTAGAATCTTTTCTCTAGAATATATCAAATAGCAGATCAATATGGATAAAATACATTTTCTAGCAGCAAAAAAAAAGAAAACATAGTTCAAGATAAAGGCAAACGTTGGCTCATTCATCTGCAACGCAAGATAGCAGGACATGATGTAGATGATATTTTGAAGCAAATGAATTAGTCAAGCTTAAATACTATCAGATTTTTTTTTTTTACCATTGCTACATATAGGTCCAAATTTGCAAAGATCAAAGGCACTATTAAAAGAAATCCATTCATGGAAATCTCTCAGTTATGATTTTATAATCAAACAAGAAATAAATCATATATTTCCTATTAAGCCTACTTTTGAAAAATACACAGAAGTAGATGAAGTCTATCGAAAGTTGATCATATTTTCACTTCCAGATGAAATAAAATGGGAAAAATTATGTGAATTACTAGAGTAAAAGTCAGCAAGCATCTAGAATAAATTTAGCAACAAGACAACTATTTTTTAGATCCAGTCATCGCCAAAAATCCTCGAAAGCAGTGCCAATAGCTTCATCAGTTTCATTCCATTATATTTTTTCACTATTTTTGTAAAAGAAGTTTCAGATATTTCTAAGAATATAGATATTTGGGTCTAGATATTTTGAGAAAACTTTTGTATAAATATTTCCAAATTCGAATTATGAAGGGTTGAACCCTTGGGATAAGTTTTTCTTGAGCATAATTGCATGTATATGAAGTTTTTGATATCAATAAAAGGATTCTGGATTTTCTTCAAACAACTTTTTATCTTTGTGAGTTCTTCTTAAGTTATTCCAGAAGAGCAAACCTTGTGCCTCTGCCAAGTCCTCATAGTGCTCCAAGCCCAAGCCAAAAATGGAATATATTGTACTAGGGCTCGAATTCTCTTGCATTTACGCTCATTTCAAAAATAGTTAAGGTGAGGATGAACTTGGGGATCCAATGAGGACAGTCAAACCCTGCTCTGCCATTTCTACAAGAGGAAGCTATAGGAAGCTACAGGAAGCTATAGAAAGCTATAGGAAGCCTGCAAAGGCTACGGGAAGCCTAAGGAACTAATACAGGATGCTTGAAAGGGTGAAATAACACCACCAAGGGTCGAGTTGATCTCCAATTTGTCATATTTATCCCAGGACATGTGGTAAAAGTAAGTGCATCCTCTCCCTCATTTGTCCATAACTTGTATGTTGGTGCACCCTAAAGTCTATAGGAAATATTAGTCAAATTATGGATTGCAAGAACTTTTCTAGCTATAGATTAGAGGGAATATAGAAAATTGTCATCAACTAGAGATTTCAACCCTCTACTTCCACTAAATTACACATCATAGCTATTACAGGAAGCATCCCTCCTTCACTTAGTTGAAAATAGAGAAAAGAGATGGGGGAGGATTCAATAGAAGGGAACCCTCAGACACTAAAATAATTCATCTTCACCCTCTTGTATTAGACATTTTTAGAAGACATCAGTGGCTAGGATTCTTTGAACTGTTAAGGGGATATGATGATGACATTGCATATGAATTTTCCATGGCCCTAAGCTCTCAGACAGAAGTCAGTGCCACCACTATGGTGAGGGGATTAGAAATTTCAATCTTAGCAGGGTGACAACCCTTCCAATAGGGATCTAATGGAAAACAGAAGACAAAACCACCAGTGCCATTGCTAAAGATAACTTCTTCACTCCCACTGAATAAAATATTGAGGACAAGAATTGAGATAGGAGGGAAAGACTACCCTATACCTGGGATGATGTGGCCTACAATATCATAAAATACATATATTGTGAAGGAAGGCTGAGTGTAGTCTATGGCTACCATTTTAGATTACTCCATGAACTAAGGTTTCAAGCAGAATTTCCCCTGGCCCAAAGACTCAATGTACCATACTTCCTCCTACAGTCCATTAGGGACATGAGTCAAAAAGTGAGAGAGGGAAAACACCAACACCTAGGCCACCATGGCCTCATTAAATTGATGGTAGTAGATGCCTTGAGAAAACTAAGGATCCCTGTCCTTTGGTCCAAATTCATTGATATGGACAGAGATACCTTCATTGACACTGAAACCCTCACACTAGGTGGGAACCCAACATCTATTGTTGGAGGAAGAGAGGGGAAAGAAGAAGAAGGAGAGGTAGAGGTAGAAGAGGAAAGAGAGACAGAGGCAGAGAAGACAGAGGAAGAATTAGAGGAAGAGAAATATGAAGAGGAAGAGGGGGATTAACAGGAAAAACCAAGCCCTCAGAAAACTACTAAATCCAGAGAAGAAGGGCTATCCCCAAAGCAAACAAGTTTGTCTCCATGACCCAACGAAAAAGAGGTAGCTTCCACCTTAGCTACCTTGAGCACTATGGTCAAACCCAAAAAGAAAATGCAAAGGCAAGCTCCCCTCTACTTTAAGACTAGGAAAAGAACAAATTTTAAGAAAGGAAGGCTTCAAACTCCCATAAAGTATCCTATCACTATTGAAGAGTCCCCAAGTAGAAAAGAGGAGGTAGGGCCCACTAAAAGGAATGTTGAAGAGGTCACCTCTCCAGAAAACATCTCAAAGACTCTTATAGCATATGTAAGGATGCCCTCCACTAGATCAACCTCCTCTAAACAACCCAAGAAACCTACCACCCTCCAACAAAAAGGAAAGGGGAAGCTACAGGAAAAACAGAGTGTGCTATAGGAAAAATAGAGTGTGCTATAGGGACAACGGAAGGTGCTACAGGAATAACAAAAGGTGTTACATGAGGGGTAGGAGGTAACACAATAGCTACTGGAGGGGGAAGCTTCCCCAAAATCATTTGAGAAGGAATTCCCAGAGCTACGGGAGCCTACTACATAACCTAATTTGAGCTCCTATTATAAATTCATTGAAGGAGGGAGAGTTATTCCCCAATTTTTTGCAATCCCACTTTTCTTTGAACTTGAAGCAGAAAGAGGAAGAACCCACAGATGGATGCAGATTGTTAAGTCCTAAAAGGTGGAAGATGTGGGCCTCATGGAAGAGAAGGCCCTTTAAATGGGAAAAGATATGAGTGAGTTGAGAGAGAGAGAGGGAGAACACAATGAGGGAACAACTACAGGAAGAGAATAGATGGTAGAGGGAGAAGTTGCAGGAGAAGGAAACACAGCTGGCCACAATGGAAAGCCTCTCGATGGAAGAATTATAGTTTAGACAACCATCCAAGTCTTATGCACTCTTTCTCAAAGATCAATGGATGCAATTCCAAATCAAGACCCTAGCACAACATGGATCCATGCCATTTCAAGATTACAAACAATTCAATGAATTATGTGCCAAAGTAACATAGAAGATAAAGAAAAATTAGTTGATTTCTACATGCATAACCTCACCGTAATCGATATGAATTGTTATGACCCCAATGAAAAGTTGGGGGACATGCAACTAATGGACCTAGCATCTTGGATGACTCATGAGTAGGCCAGAGTTGAGGAGATAAAGGAAGTAGTGGCAAAGGAAGAAAAAGAATCACTATATATCGGGGCAAAGCACCTAATCCTAGTGGTCATCGTTAGTAATCATAGCATCATCTCCAATGATGCTAATCCAGCACCCAGATACCTTGCCACCCAAGAATAGGCCACCTCACATTTTGAAGACACGCTCAAGATGTTAGGGATAGAAAGCCAACAAGCATACCAGAGAAAATGGAATGGATTACCCCATAGTCTCTAGATCGGGGAGTATCACTCTCCTGAAAGGTTGAGGAATGCACTAGAAAGGACACCCCTGTACAAAATAATCATGCAAAGATTAAAAAGAAACTGGATTGGGTTCAAGCTCAGTCCACCTTTGTTGCTAGAACTACAAGAAGGAAGGGATGACAAAGAGGAGAGGAAGCAGTGGACATACATAGAAAAGGATGCAAGCTTCTATCCTCAAGAACACACACCATATGAAGATTCTTGGGATGTAAGAGAGGTCGCAAAGGCCATAAAAAAATGGACATAGATGATTGATTTGCTCAAAGGATGAGAAATAGCTTTAGTAGGGGGGTGATGATGAGGCTCATTAATAGGTATATCAAAAGGGTCATAATGCCATCCTCTAGCTTTAGAATTATCTCTTTATCACATTTATTTATTATTTTTGTTATATTATGCTTAGTGAGGAGGATAAAATATGTGTTGCTACGTCATGTGGCCTAACATGTTTTAAGTGAAGGATTTGGGACAATTTTGAGATAATTTCAATGCAGCAGCTCAGAGTAGACAACAAGGAGAGATTCTAGGAGGTTGTATACTTCCTTAACTCCTTCAATCATCCAATATCACCACTTTGTATCTCATCAACTCAGAGTCATTGGTAGCCAAGAAAGATGACGTCATTGGCGACCAAGCCAGTGCAGTTCATGGAATATCTAGATCTACCTTTCTCAAGTTTTGGGAGACAAACATCCCTATTTTCTAGGGATTTTTTGGTCGCTAACCTTTTGTATAAATAAACATGCCAAGGGATTCATTAGGATTGACATTTTGTTTGCAGTGAAGAATATATTGAGCTCAAGCACTTGTGACTACTATTTTTGACTTATTATGTGATGTATTTGACATTTTTACAATGATAATGAGAAGTTTCTTATTGATCCATCACTCAGTTAGTTCAGAAGGTTGAGTATTTTGGGTTTGGGCCCAATCCCAGTAGCTTAAGTCCCTCTTGTGTATTGATATTGTTCTTTAGCTTAGAATGTTTATTAGCTGTTGCATTTTACTAGAATATAATTCCTCAAAAATCTTGTGACCATGCCTCTATCTCATCTCTCTCATGGGATCATGACTAGAGGAATCCACAGTCACAATCCAAAAACATTATGTGATGATTTATTGCTTATGATTTCTTGAAAAAATATCTACACTATTTATCTTGTTTCACATATGATTGTTGTATCTTAGAAGTTAATTCATTTCATATATCATAATTTTTAGCATCAGTTAGATAGTTTCCAAATTCTAGTCATCTTTTCCACCATTGGTTATAATATTTTTCAAATTAAAATAAGAACATGTGCATGTGATGTTGTAGGACTATTGGACTTGCAGGCAAGGTACCTTTTCACCATCTCCATACAAGACTTCTCCACTCCCTTTTGATGAATCCCAACCATTATCTTGATCTCTATTGTTTTGGTCACTGTGAGCAGCCCTCCTTGTAAAAAGTTGGCCTTCCTGAAGTGTTGAGCTTGGCTAGGGGTGTTGGTAACCTTCCATCAATCCACCACAACCTTCATCAATCTTGCCATCACTTTATCCCATCATACTTAACCTCCAAACCCTCTCGGAAAACTTCCTATAGCATTACAAG
Source organism: Pinus tabuliformis (assembly GCA_031772625.1). Classification (NCBI taxonomy): domain Eukaryota; kingdom Viridiplantae; phylum Streptophyta; class Pinopsida; order Pinales; family Pinaceae; genus Pinus; species Pinus tabuliformis. The sequence continues at coordinate 590,828,583 of CM062814.1, read as the reverse complement.
GACTTCCTGTAGCAATACAGAAATCATGTAGTAGCTTCCTGTAGCATGCATTTAGCACCCTATTTTTCCCTTGTTTTGAATTTTAATTCCAATGTAGCTTACGTTAGGAGTAGTTTGACCCCCTAGCTTGGACTCCATGATCAAAGGTACCGCCTAGTCCATTCCCTCCACTCTGTTTCCTTCACTACAAGAGAAAATAGCATTAATTTCTTCATCACAAATTTGGAAAATAGGACATTACTTAATATGAAAGTGTGAATTAGATAAATGATGCATGAAATATTGAGTTGTGAGTTGGTAGAATAATCTTATGTTTTCAAGTGAATTTGATAGCTAGATGGTTGATTGCAATTAGTGTAGTTTCCTTTATGCATGTAGCATAACTCTTGTGCTTTTTCATCAATCGATTCAATAGCATTTACAAGTGGATAGCTTTTACAAGTTGGATTTGAAAAGAATTTACTTTTTCTACACTAGGGCTAGCTTTTAAATTGCACTTTCAGTAGTTAATTCCCCCTAATTCAATAAAAGAATGGTCTTGGAACCCTAATCATCAAATGACCTAGTTGAGGGTGGCATGAGTATAATTCCATCTACTATGTATACAACACTATCACTTCGAAGTTTATATGAACCTCAATTTCATAAATAGAGTTAAGGAGCCTCTTGGAGTTGCATCACTCTTGGTACAATACTAGGGCTCACCAATATCAACAAGGAGTGTTTATATCCCAATCCAAATATCTCAAGGAAACTCTGAAGAAATTTGGACTGGAAGATTGCAAACCAGTCAGCAGGCTGTTGGGCAGCGGATCCCCCGCGTAACGATTTTGGGGCTTAAATCCCACAAGTTTGGGTAATGGTATTGTAAAGGCTTTGTGAAGTGAGTAGAGCGCGAATTATAATGGGTCACGTCTAAGGGTAGTCCACCCTAAAATATTGTTATTTAATCTAGAATGTTTCGGCCTACTCATAGTCTGTGGACCATGGGGAAGTTATGAATAGAGTAAGGCTCTAGGTGTAGAAGGCAGTGTTTAAATTTGATAAAAAGTAATCTGGTTTTCTAAATATGGTATTCGATCTGAGTTTGTAAGTCTGAGTTTTGAGTTGTAGTAGGAAATAGAGGCTCCACAGCTGTGTGCGCGGAGGCCTAGTAGAGTCTGCAGCTGTGTGCATGGACCCCTGCAGCTATGTGCGCAAGGTACGAAGTGGATTATAACTGGAAAAGGCATTAATAAATATAAGTTGGTTTTGGAATATTGTGTATCTGTTTCTATATTCCGGTTTATGCATCTGTTTATGGTTTATGATCATGTGCATGCCTATTTATGTTAAATAGTAACTGAAAGTATTAGGCCTACCTAATTTAATTCAAGATCTATAATAATACTAAGCAAAGAAAGGGTAGAGAACATTAGCACTCATCATCCAAGTCACGCGAAATTAGTTGCACTAAACATATGGTTGCGCAGATGTAGTGCAGCACGTAGGATAGGTTTGTGAACTTTTCATACCTCATCAAGACATCCCTAGGGTGCGGAAACCTAGTTCCAGCACCCTCCCATACTACCTCGGGTGAGACCGCAGTCCGCGCTCCACGGACTAAAGGGCCGGTAATTTCAGGATTGGTTTGGCTAAAATATTTCTGAACCTGGGTCAGGTCCCTATAGGCCAACAAATGGTTCCATTGCTGGGACTAGGATCTGCCTAAGGGATATCTGATGTTGGAACATTGGAACCCTACGAAGAAGGAAATTGAAGAGTGGTGGGATCAGAAGCTTCACAAGTTTTTAATACAGGAAAACAAAACTACGCAGATATCTGAGAAGAGGTGGTTGGATCGCTTCATATATACAGAAATCCATGAGATCTTCTTCGCGACCTTCTCTTCAGAGCTGTATGATTGGATCGTGAGGCTAATAGACAGCCAGGGAAGGTGCAAGCTTGATTAGCCAATAATATGGACTCCAGAGTTGGTGCGCAGGCTAGAGGCATCTGAAGATAAGATCGCCCGAGCCGTAGACCATTGGATGGATCTGATAATAGGAGGATTTATCACTAAATTTGAGATAGACACGATTGTTAGCTATAGCAAAGTAGAAAGACGTTTTCTCAAGGGACCGCGAGGTAAGTACATCAAATCTTTGAATACCTGGATTAAGATGTTGTTATGTGAAAAACGGGTGATGCGAATACATTAATGAGTGGAACAACACAGAGCGGAAAGGTCTACAAAGGTATTGAAGGGTTAGGAAATAGTCCTTTAATTTCACCTCCGCGAGCAGGTGAGGAAGAGCACGCTTGGGTTTCTCCGAGGAGTGTGGTCAGTTTGATAAGGCAACACATTTTGCAATTATCATCCCTGTTAACGCCACCACTCGTGTCACCTCCTTCACCTCCATCTTCACCCACACCGCCTCCACCAAACCAGTGGTTTAGCATGGTGAGTGCGATCAAGTTGCATGTATTCAGAGGAGTAGGGAATGAAGATCCAGATTAGTTTTGGTTCGTAGTAAGAGCAGTGTGGGAAGCACACGGGGTTACAGATGATAACATTAAGAAGGCCACATTGGTATGTGCACTACAAGATCACATGCTGACATGGTATATCAAGCATTCAAATGATCACCCAAACACTGAAATAGTGGAAATCTAGAATGCATTAAACAGAGAATTTAGCCAGTTGAAATCAAAGACGCAGTCGATCATCGAATTCAAGGAGATTGCGATGCTTCCAGGCGAAACCCCCTGGGATCTAGATCAGTGGCTAAAAGGTACGATACGCGAGGCTAATATGACACTGACAGATGTGCAGCACCACGCGTGGTTTGTGGCATCTTTGAAACCACACTTGAGGACGACACTGTCACAACAGAAGCTCTCAACCTAGGTAGAAACATTGGAAATGGAAATGAGGTTGCATGAAACATCGATAAATTATCTAGGGTTTGGAGTCCAACAAATCCATGCGCAACTACAAAACCTATTCTTGGAGATGCAGAGTTTGAAGCAGGATAGGGCACCTTGGCCAGAAGCACGTGAAGAAGTGTGGTGCATAAAATGTAAAGGCCAGGGCCATGATAAGGATCATTGTCCATGGTGGGCTCTAGTATTGCAGCAATAATGCTACAACTCCTGGGATTCCCTTCTTTACTTTTATCAACTCGGTAGTTCGTAACAAACTTGGAAGCGACGGTGCTGTATGCACAAGTACTAGCTCTTGCCGCAGCTGTCACTTGGTCAGCTGGCACAAGTCCGCTAGGAGCTTAAGCCAACTTCTATGAACTCTGAGAAGAATATTTTTAACTGATGGATGAAAGCTAACTCAAAGAAGGCTGATCTACTTGCAGAAAGAAACTGGAAAGCTAAAAGGAAACGTAAACCCTAGAAAACCCTAATTTTACCAGCTAGCCCTACTGATGCAAGAAAGAGGATGAAAGCTACTGAAAGAGATTCCATTGACTTCTAGGAAGGTAAAATACATGTGTCTAAGCTACTTCTACAATAACATCTGAAAAAAACATCTTTTTGTATTTTTGAATAAGTTTCCAGAATTATCATGCATGCGATTTAACTGTTTTTGACTGTGCAGAGGTGGATTGGCGAGAGGAAATTCTTGGAGGAGGTTGGGAAGGTTCAGAGAGGGCCTAAGGGGTCCCTAACACAATCCCAGAGAGTTTCACAAAGTTTGGCTATCAAGAAACCTCATTCGTGAGCTTCTACAGGAAGTCTGCAAGGGTTCTACAGGATGTTCTGGAATTTCTACAGGATGTCTGTAATTTTCTACAGGATGCTCAGAAATGGGATTTTGGAGGATGGATGGAGAGAGAAAGGTGAAGGAGTGAGTATGGAGGTAGGACAGGGGTGTGAGGAGGTCCAGGACTTGGTGGATGGAGTTGAGGAGAGATGAATATGGCTGGATTTGTTCAAAGAGGAGTGAAGCAATGTTGCACAAAAATTAGGGTTATGTGAGCAAATGTGGCAAACGTGAGGCAAGAATCCGTGTTAGGGGATGGAGAAGATGGGATTGATGGAGTATGGACAGATAGAGAAGTGGTACGGGTGCTCTGCAAGTTGTTTCTTCAACTGAACCAACGAAGACTTGGAAAATCAGAGACCTAGTTACGTTAACCTAATCTGATCTAGCTAACAATAAAGAGAATGAAAAAAAGTTTTAATTACAATGAAACCATGTATACTAACTATGCAACGAAGCAATCAAGAATCTGAACATGTAACCAACTTCTGCAAATAAAAATCGAACACTAATGGTTGCATGGCGAAGCAAAGATAATGTTTTTGGTGGCAACAAGGTCACCTTGATCCCAGCTCCTGATCCCACTGAGGGAGAGGTGGAATCAAAGGTGCTTGATGGCCTTTTTCTAAAGCTTGTCCCTGTTGATAACCTATCAACTCAATCTAAACATCAAAAATCTTTCTAATCATCAACAGTGACCTAGATAAACAACAAGATTTTAATCTACTTAACAGAAATTATTTTGCAAAGACATAAAAAGAAAATAACAGTACATAAGGAAGCCTTGGCACTTGGGTTGGGCCCAACCCCAAGAGCTACAGGCTCCTATAAAGAACTCAGAGCTGATGCCAAATAGAGCTGCTTTTCATTATTGAAAAATAATCATGTCATAATAAAGTTATACAACAATAGCTACAAAAACGAGCTGAGACAATGAGAGAACTATAGTGAAAAACCCAACAGTTCCAAAAGTAAACTACGAAGGCTGAGGCCTTCCTATTTATACACTACGAGGGGCCTAGCAGCCCTCCTTAATTCAAGGGACTCAGCTGTTCAAACTGCCAGTAAACAATCACTCTTCCCAAAGCTGCTCGGCTGCCTTTAGGATTCGTTTTGGTGGCCTGTTGAGCTCTGAGTTGAGGGTGGAGATTTTGAGGAAGGGCCATTTAATGCAAGAGACAACCTCCCTATGAATCCTCACGTCAAGCTTGGCTATCACCTAGCTCATAATTGCTTGGCTTTGCTCCAAAATTTGTCCAAAAAACCTAAAATAACCACGTATTAGCCTCCTTGGTAAAGTGACCACCCTTATTCATTCAAATAACATAAACATACTCAAAAAACATGCATAATCTACGAAAAATGGTGGATTGATCAAGGACAATTAGGAAAAATGAGCGCAATAAGTGTTACAGGGAAAAGTGTCTACTCAGAACTGCTTATCCCACTAAGGTGTGATAGCTACCTTAAAAACAAACAAAGTAAAGCTAGTTTCGTTTTTCCTTTATGAAGTATAGATAGAGAAGAACAAAGAAGACCAACCTCTGTCTTGCACTAATCTCCTAGTTCGATTCCTCTCTTTCTTGATAGTCTTTCGCTACTTGTTCCCTTGCATGCCCAGCTTCACAGAGTACCTGTAAGATCATAGTAGCATAGCACTATAGAAGAACATGGATCTATAATCATAAACAATCTAGGATCAGATGTAAATTGACCATACAAATGCAGCAAACATAAATGACACAAGAGTATGGAGGAAAACTTGAATAGCTTTTATTGGTAAACAAGAAAGAGCCAAGGGGAGTTACAACTAGTTGTTCTGACCCAGCATCATCCTCTCAGCAAGGAAGCCCCTCTTCACCTCATACAAAGCTTAGATCACCCAACAATCTGATGTTTGTCTCAAGAAACCAACAGCAATTCCTTACAATATGCGAAATTCCAGCCTCTGGATCTCTGGGATGAGGGATCCATATATAGATATCTGTAAGGGAGATGAGTCAGCTTGTGATTTGATTAGTGCCTTCCCTCTGATACTTCTTGCTTCCACTTGGAGATTGATGATCTCTTACTCATCCTTGGTCGAATTCAGAGAGGCAAGTTTCACAGGAGAAGTTTCTGGAAGCTTCCATTGCCTCTCCACCTCGCGGAATGACACTGCCATTTGTCATTTCTCGTCCATCGCACCCCATAGAAGGGATTTTTGAAATGCAATGCACCCACACAGTGTATTTAGGTGAGATGCAATGCACTTGGCCTATGGAGCAGCTAAAATGATCCTGTTTTGACCAATTCTGAGCAGTTTTTCATGGAGAACTTCTGGGAGAAGCTGTAATCAGTTGACCTTGTTCCTTTAGGGGTTAGAACAACACTTTTAGGGACTTAGGAGCCCTTGGTTTATGGAAATTTCATGCTTGGGGTTGTAGTGCCCAAAAATGTCTATAACAGTTGCCCCCTAAAGCATGAGGTCATTAATCTTTTGATGTCGGGTGAAATGCTTTATTATGAGGATCCGAAGTTCTTTCAAGCTGGGAGGAGACCTATAATAAGATACAATAAAATACATTATCTTCATAATATTTTCATGATCTAGCTGAGGCGGGCATTCCCATGCTCAGCTTTATAAATTCATTTTCATGTACGTAGGACAGACAATCGTCTGAGTGTAGACTGATGATTCTGGTAGAGCCATCATCCCTTTGATTGGATGATTTTCTGTGCAGCAATGATGTACATTTAATGTTTTTATTTCCCTGAATATATATCGCAGCCCGGATGGATGAACCTAGATCTGGGGTCTTCAATCTCATTCGATCTTCACTCGAAGTACAAGTCGATCCATGTGAGAGATGTTCTGGAGTCGAACATGGAAAGACATCGCCTGATTACCGGCCAATGATGTAAGCTGTTAACAGGCGCAAGAGGAATCATCGATAATGATAATGACCCTCAAGGTACTGCAGTACAATTCACGTGGTGTGAATAAAGGACTTGGCATCGAACACCATGCAAAATCTTTCGGTCGAAGGCCATTAATGTAAACCTGTCGCCGGAAGTGAGAAACTTGCCACTGAGGCATGCAAGCTTCAAAGTACTGAATGGGGTGTTCCTAGATTGACTTCTTGGATAATGAGCTGATGTCGACAAGAAGCGATCCGTCAAAGGAGGGCCTTAATGAATCCCACATCAATGACACGGAATGGAGCAAATGATTTTAATGGAGGTGAAAACGATCTGGTGATATAAGGTTCAAGGTGGCGGTCATGAAAGAATGGAGTATAAATGTATTGTAGCGGGTGAGACACAGGTGAATTCTCTGAATGACTTCTCTTGAACATATCAGCGACACTGACGTGATGGATTGGTAGCATTAACCCCAAATGTGGATGGTATGATGGGACCATGGTGATGTGACCGGTGAATGAAACAACCCAACCCGACTTGGATGTGGAGTGAAAGTGTCATGTTCAAGAGCGACTTGCTACCAACAAAGTTTCTTCAAGTTTTCTTCCCAATTTTTCCCCAGTCATTGCTGACTAGTACCTCTTTATTTTTATCAAGCTTGAGGAGGATAACATATGCTTGTTCTATAATTTTCCTTCGGGCAAACCCATCGCTATGTTTTAACGAGCCTAGCGAAAGTGAAACTCGTTCTCGTCTATAGACAAGTTTGTCGCTATTAAAATTTTAACGAGTTTAACAACAAAGATAACTCGGTCCTTTTCAATTTTAGAGAGTTTGAAAAGGAACGTAAAGGAAACTCCAAAATTCCTTTTTCGTCATTTAATCCCTTAAGTCCGAAAAAGTATAAAACAATACAGAAGGGATGAATTTTCGATACTTTTAACGAGCCGAACAAGACAAGCTCTCGATCTTTTTGTGTAATAATCCCTCAGGTCCAAAAAGATTAAAATTTAGAGGAGGGATAGCACTTCCGGTCCCTTTAACGAGCTAGAGAGGCCAATGGCTCGGCAATATTTTCATATTTTACGAGTCATTTGAAAAGAGCTTAAAGGAGGCTCGTCTCTTGAGGAACGAGTGATAAAATTGGGTAGCAACTGATTCCAGGTAAGGTTTGGAATTTTCCAATCATGGCAGTGTTACAAGGATGGCTAACATGATCACTCTTCGCAGCTGTTCCTCAAAATGGGTAAACAATCAAATGGAGGTGAATGATCGGCCAATGCAAAAGTGGAGGTGACGGTGCAAACACGACTAAGGCTTTAAAGGCTGAAGTATTACATTCACAATGGTTTTTTACCAGAAATTGGTTAATTCTTTAATGAGCTTAAACTCTGGAGGAACATGTGCTCATTGCTTATGTTTATTTTTTAACGAGCATGAAGTCCGCGCTAAAACTGCTCGATTAAATGGTCTCTTTTTGACTTTACCATAAATAGCTTTGTTCTTTCAAAGATTGTACTGTATTTTCAATTGCTTCATCAAACTAGTCAGAAATGAACAATATATGCTTGAAAAATGAGTTAGAACACTAATATTTTACTTTGAACTATGTAAAAAGTAATGTAAAAGTGCTTTTACCTCTCATTTTACCATTTCATTTGAACTTTGGTTTGTTGGAGCTTTGGAGGTGCTTTCCCCCTTTGATTTTCATCAGCTGATTTCGGGAGATTCTGTGGACGATTCTCGGCGCCGTCTGGACCAGGTAGGAGCTAAACTTGAGCTCTTTCATTTCATGCTTTCCATTTTGCATTCTAAGCTTGATTCCTGGTTTTCTGAGCCTCTGGGGTTTGAAAAACGCACTCTGCCTTCAGCGCACCCTCTGTGTATCAAAAGGTGTGTTGGATGTTGGCCTGTCTACTGGCCATTTGACATGCAATGCACCCAGAGCACTACTGTAGGTGCGATGGGTGCAAAGAAGGAATTTTATGCACAGTTTTTGATGGAAATTTTGCCTGTTTCTTACCAAAATCAGGATCTAACTCTTCTCTTGTTTGTTTTTCAGAGATCTTTGGAGTAAGATGACTATTACATGGCGAGAACGTGAGCATGAAGAAGAGGACATGCTTGCCCTAGATGATTCGGTTACAGTAAGCGCACTGCGAAACTGTGGCTTGCTGAAGTTTTTCCGCATTTCTAGCATGAGACAACAGATCAACTTACTGCAGTATTTTCTCGATGCTTGGGATCCTACCAACCAGGTGTTCCAGATCAGGGGCAAATCCATCCCCTTAACTGTAGTGGACATCTATTTCTTGACTGGTTTGTCGAGGTGGGGTGCCCCCATCTCTTTATCAGGTTCAGCCCAAGGAGGTGAATCTGTGAGAGATTATGTTCACCGGTATTGCATAGAGGGATCTCAGCCGAGTAAAGATGGCAAGATCATCATCCGTGATGTCACTGACAGGTCCCTCAGGACTATTCTGTTTACTTTTGGTAGGATGGCTGGTGGTGCAGCTCTTCATGTAGCCAACCGATCTTATATGCAGTATGCCTTGGAATGCCTCCAACTGAAGGTGTTCAACTGGTGCGACGCAGTACTTCTTATGAAAGAACAGTTGACCAAGGTAAAGAGTGGGAGGTTGAAGAACTTTGGGTATGGATCTATTTTGACCACCTTTGCCTTGGAAAAGATACCACTGATGCAGCTGCAGTATATTGCACTCGATTTACCTTCACCGACTGAACCACGTATGCAGAGATGGGTCGAACATATGTCTAGGCATGCTGGTCAGTCTCAGATTTCATTTTCTGATACCTTCTTCGGGTGGTTTGATCATCAGGAGATGGTTTATTCCAAGTACCCATATGTTGGTATGGAATTTCGGGGTGACCCAGATTTAGTACTGCCGGCTGGCGAACAGTGGGGTGCCATTGGTAAATTCTTTGACCATATCCCTGTTTATCGTTTTTCTCTTATAATGTCCTTGTGCTTTATTCTATCAAGACTTAATCAAACTCATGTGTTCATGCAGATGTTGGTCCTGTTCGGCTAGTAGTACGCCTGAGAGTGCCAGCTCCCGCCACAGCAGGAGAGGCTGTTGGAAGGGCTATCCTTTGCGACCTCGATGTGGCCAAGACTCTCACAGCATTACAGGAGCAGGTTGAGGGCCTCACTCTTGGTATTCCAGATGTGAGGACTGACAAGCTGCCCTTGAGGTTGCAATGGCATACTACTGGTGTGCCAAGACGATGGACTTGGCTCTTACGCATGATCGCACAGGCTGCGACTTGCTATCACGAGCATCATTAGACTAGGGTGCCCCCTAGCATTTTGAGTTTTTTGGTCATTTGACCAATTTTGTCTTGGTTACAGAACATTATGTGTAAACCATAAACAGTTATATATATTTTTGATTTTCGGAGTTTTATATTGGTTAAGTTACATGATCCAAATGCAAATATTGATGGTATGCTTCCTTTTATAAACGTTGCAAATGTCTATCTAACACATAATTTTCCAATGAGTCAGTTAATGTGTTCAAGTTTCTGGAAATATGTTGATATTGAATAAAATCAAATTGTCTTTCCAAAATCTTAACCCTTAGGAACATGCGATAAATAGCTGGATTTCGGACAGAGTAAATACCAGTGAGTTGTAGTATGACGAGTTGTGAGTCTAGCCTGACAATCAGTCGGTGTATACCATGTGTGATGGAATCAGAGAGAAGTTCTATCAACGCGCTATATTCAGCGATGTTATTCGTTGATCGACCAATACATACCCCTCTGAAACTTACTAACTCGCCGCTTGGATAAAAAATGGCCCAGGCCACGGAAGATAGGTTCCGTGAACTATGACTCGCTCCGTCGGCATATCCAACACATGACTCCAATAGGTTTGACATCTACAATAAATGTAAAAAGTGGATTACTTGACCAAAATAAACACTTTAGCGAAAACAAAAACATAACAAAAGCATACAGGTTACTATACTGAATTACGCATAGTAACGCTTGAGGTACAACCTGTTACGGGGTTGTGCCAGTGGAATTCCGTCATAATCCATTAACTCATAGGCTCCTTTTTCTAACACTCGCTTAACAATATAAGGACCCATCCATAAAGACTTAAATTTACCTGCTCCCAATTTATCGGATTCTTGGTCATAAAGCAAGACCAAGTCACCTTCTGAGAAGACACGAGGTTTGACATTTTTGTCGAACTGTGCTTTGACTCGTTTCTTATGGGCTTCGTTAGCCAAAGCAACATCACGACGGGTTTCATCCAATTGGATTAGTTCCAAGAAACAAGCTTCTTCTTCTGAAGTTCCGGGGAGGAGATCAATTGCGAGTTTGAGGGACGAGATTTCACACTGGATTGGTAAGACTGCTTCCAGGCCATATACCAGTTGGAAAGGTGTAAACCTGGTTTCATTCCTTACCGATGTTCGGTAAGCCCACAAGGCTGAGTACAGGATTAGGTGCCACCTTCTTTTGTGAACTCCAATCATCCTTTGTAGCATGTGCTTCAGGACCTTGTTGATTGCTTCAACTTGTCCATCGGCTTGCGGTAATATGGAGTAGCGCTGTCATGAGACAACCCTAATTTGGCAGCTAATTCGACCATCATGTGATTGCAAAAATGCGATCCATGATCTGTGACTATGGCTTGTGGGATGTTGAATCTGGCAACTACATGATTGAAAAATAAGAGGGCAGCTGTTTCACCAGTATTATCTAATGTAGGCATCGCCTCGACCCATTTGGTAAAATAGTCAACTGCGACTATGATATACCCATGCCCCCCGGTCGAGGTGGGTTTACATGTCATTAAATCGATGCCCCATTTGGAGAATGGCCCGACAACAACTATTGGCTGCAGAGGTGCGGGTGGTCTTCTGGTTTTGCTATCGAAAATTTGACAAGCATGGCAATTTCTGACTGCGTTTATGCAATATTCAAACATTGTTGGCCAGAAGTATCCTGCTCGTAAGATTTTTTGTGTTGTAGCAAAACCGGATTGATGCCCCCCACATGCGCCTGAATGGAAATCATTCAGGACTTTTTAGGCCTCCTCATGTGTGAGGCACCTTCTCAGAACTGTATCGATACTATGACGGTAAAGTGCATCACTGACGATCATGTAGTCTTTTGCTTGGTATCGAATACGTTTTTTTTTGGAGCAAGAGGTATTTGGCCTATATTTTTGGGTTTGGAGATAAATTATTATATCCCCATACCACTGATTGCTTGAAGATATCAGAAATAAACTTTAGTCCATGATCGTTTCTTCGGATGTTTCATCGTTGGACGACGATGGGAGATCATATAATAATTCTGCGAAAACCAGAGCTTTCTTTGACTTGGATTTTACAAATTCCAGATCAAACTCTTGTAGGATTACTATCCATTTTGAATATTTGCCCCCCAGTAACTGTCGCGACAATATATAAGTCATGGGGTTGCAATCTGACAGAATGGTAGTTTTTCGAAAGAGGACATAGTGTCGAAATGTCTGTATCGCTTGAACAGCTGCGAGCACTAGCTTTTCAACATAATAATATTTGCTTTCTATATCATTTAAGTTCTTACTTAAATAATATATAGGATGTTCGATTCCATCGTCTTCTTGAACTAAAACCATTGCGATGGTCGTAGATGCTGCAGCCAGATGCAGGTTAAAATCTTTTTGATAATTAGGAGCGTACATTAATGATGCTTTCTTTAGGGATTCTTTTAAAGAATCAAAGGAAGCTTGCGCAACCTGATCCCAGACAAAGGGTACTTCATTTTTCAAAAGATGCGTATAACCCTTAGCAAGTTCGGCGTAATTTGGAATGAACCTCCTCAGAAAGTTTGCTTTCCCTTGGAGTTTCTGAATCTGAAGCAAATTTGAAGGTGGAGGCAAATTTATGATTGCCTGAACCTTACATGGGTCGAGACAAATCCCATCCTTTGAGACTACAAAGCCAAGTAAATGACCAGAACTGACGCAAAATACACATTTGTGTGGATTAAGTCGTATCTTGTAGTGTCAGCAACGTAGAAATATCGCTCTTAAATGCTGCGGATGATTAGTCCGCTTTCGCGAATGAGCCGGAAGGTCGTCGAGGTATGGTTGAACGATGTTTTTGATGTCATGGAAGGCATAATTCATTGCCCTCTGAAATGTCGCCCCTGCGTTCTTTAAACCAAAGGGTAATTTTCGATATGTGAATGTGCTCCACGGACAAATAAATGCAGTCTTTGACTGGTCCTGTGGGCGGATATTTATTTGATTATACCCGGAGAATCCATCCATAAATGAAAAGATTTCACATCCGGCGCATTCATCAATTATCTGGTCGATGAAGGGTGTAGGATAGTTGTCTTTTGGACAAGCTTGATTTACATCCCTATAATCGACGCACACTCTAATTGTTCCTTGTTTTTTCATAACGGGGACAATATTCGATACCCAATCGGCTAGAGAAACCGGGTAAATGAAACCAGCATGGAGAAGTTTTTCAACTCTGCCTTAATGGTAGCGGCTTTCTTGGGGTGCACCTGCTGTAGTTGTTGCAATACTGGTTTGACATCTGGATACATCTTGATTTCGTGTTCAACGATACTCGAGTCAATGCCTGGCATTTCACTATATGACTAAGCAAAGACATCTCTGAATTCGCGAAAAAGAGCGTCATATATTTCCAGTTCTGAAGGAGAACAACATTTGCCAACATAAATATTCTCTACAACATCTGTTTTGGTTGAGATATTTATGGCAATAGTCTCTTCAATGTTGGACAAGTTTCGCTTGGAATCCACCGTGTTTACAGTATTTTATAGAAAATCAAAAGCTGAAGGATGATAAAGGTCATCAGGAGTATTTTCTTCACAATCCAGAAGAAGGGAATGATGGTGGTAATCATCCCATGGTGCCCCTTCAATTACCATTGATTGAACAATTCCTTCGTCGGTGTCATGCACTCTCGACCAAGGATCTGAAGGGGTGCCATATTCCTTAGACCTATCTATCCAAACGCTCGATGAGCATTGATTTGGGTTTGCCTCCCAGGCTAGGAACATTGATTGCTACAATATTTCTGTTGGGCTTGGAGGCAAAACCATCGCATGATCCATGTCGATATCGTTTTCTGAGATCTTTTTAGAAGATATCATGTTGCAGGTTCCTACTGACGCTACTTCCGCCAAATTGATTGGAGGTGGAAGGGCAAAAGTTCCCATTAATACAAGGTCTTTTAGTAGGCCTACTCCGATATTTTGAAGCGAATGGGGGCTTCCATGGATCATAGGAATGCTTCCTGTAACTTGAGAACCATTGGGGAGGAAGTTTTGTTGATCGACGATTGTAATCCCTCCTTGAAAGGGAAATGCAATCTTCCTAAAATAGGTCGACACAACAGCAGCCATGGCATATATCCATGGTCTTCCCAGTAGGATGTTGTAATCGAGATTTCCGTCGATTACCTCAACATCTATTTCTATTGTTTTTCCTCCTAGTTCAACCTTCAAGTTACTTAGAATACCATATGGGGTATATGTTCTTCCGTCAAATGCTTTTAATGTCGTCGAAGATCGCGACAAGGTTGGAGACCCTAAAGTTTTCCAGCAACTCATCAACATAATACATGTAGATGCCCCCTCATCAATAATTGTTCGATGAACAGTTTTGTTGAGGGCTTTCACTTGAACAAGGAAAGCTAGTTGAGCTGGTAATTGAGGATCATATCCTTTATGATCGAAGGATACAAGATTGGAATCTTTTGGGTCTATCCCACCAATGGCTGATAATAAAGCTTGCTTTTGGGATGGGCAATTTTGTAGTACTTCAAGAGTCGACATAGCGAATGGCGATTGGGCCAAATCTTCCACTATATTATAATGCTGTGTTGCTTTAGCACGAGGATTAAATGTCGATTTGTGTACTACTCCCTTTGGCGGTTTTATTGTTAGTTCAGGAATGATGGGCGGCGCAACTTCTGTCGAAGTTGTTGTCGAACTACTAGGTTGATCTTTATCCTTGTTGTTCGACAGCTGTGGATTCCCATAATCTTTTTTCCTTGTCGATATCAAAGCATCATTTTGCTGTTTTGAAACCGACAACATTATCACTTGAAACGGGGAAGCATTTCCACTGTCAACCAGATTTGTTCCTGGATTTGGAAACGGATCAGTTAACACTGCGGAGGTTTTTGAATTCTTAAAGAATTTTTTAAGCTCAGCTCTATGTGGACAATCTGGTGTCCGATGATCCTCATCACATATCATGCATGGATATTTTAGTTTCCTATTTCTAGGAGGGTTTGCAAAAGATTTTTCAGGAGATGATTCCTCTTGTTTCTTCTTCTTCCCTTTGCCTTTCTTCTTGCCCCCTGGTTGCTTGGTTTCTTTACCTTTATCTGTCGATACGGCATTTACTTCCGAGGCAAGAAGTTCCTCTTTTGCATTTTGACCGGAAATCTTACGAGCCTTTTTGGATGTAGCCTTTGTCGATTTCGTGTCTGTTGTGCCAATCACGCCATCGCCGGCATGAGAGTCATTGTTTGATTTAGGAGGAGGAGGAACTGAGAATTCTGGTCTAGGGGTGTAAGGTATTTTATCGTAGAGCGTGCCGGACTGAGTGTAAATCAAGTCCAAATATTGCACACGAGTGATAACTTGCTCTTCTGTGACGACTCCCCCTTTTGCCACATCTTCCGTGATGGAAGGTAGTAATGACTTGATAAACCATTCAGCTAAGAGCTGATCAGGAACATACATTTTTACCATTCTACGATGACGTCGCCACTCATGTATATGATCATATATGTGAGTGGCTGTCGTTTGTTTGAAGTTGTTAAGGAGTTCCATTCCCATTTCATAGCTTATCAGTAATTGAAAATGGGTTAAAAAGGTTGTGGCTAGGGTACTGAAGTTGTCGAATGAAGCTCTAGGCAATTCGATATACCATTTTGCTGCCAGACCAGTTAACATCCCCTGAAAAAGTCGAAGCCTAATCAAATCATCATTTAGGGTGTTTGATGAACACCGCAGATGAAAGGTCATCACATGATTCGACGGATCTTCACCCAGATTCCCATTAAATTTAGGAATATCTTATGGAAGTTTATGCGGAATCGCGGGCCACCAAGGGGCGTAAGCGATTGGATCGTTTGTTAACCGATTTAAATCAGGTAACTCTAAAGTTGCCACGAAGGGTAACTGTTGATTCAGGTTAGGTGAAGCATACCCAGGATAAGATGGGATTGCCTGAGCAGTTGGTCTTTGCATACCAACATAATGCATTTGATGCTGGTAACTTTGGTAAGGTTGGTGGGCATGACCATTGTAAAATGGTTGATTTTGACCATTTTGAATATACGGCTGCCCACTATTTGCAAAGATTTGTTGCTCAGAACCTTGGTATACTTGTTGGAATTGCGGTTGTTGGTATTGTACTAGCCATGGTTGTGAAGCCATGTGCTGTTGCCTGATACTAACTGTTTGACCAAGATGAGGGGTAATTGTACCCGTTTGAACCTGTGTCATTCCACCAGTCGACGATTGTGGTTGAGTTGCAGGGTCAAGGGGCTATTGCATTACAACGTGAGAAACCTGAGGTTGGCATACAACAGGCAGCGCTTGAACTTGCGACACCGTCACAATAGCTGGCATAGTTGGTATACTTGACATAGGTAAGCATTGTTGCATCAAATATACAACTCTTGGTTGTTGAGGTAGTATCGGTACCCAACCGCTTGAAGTAATTCCAACATAACCCGAATTTTTTTGTGAGCTCCCGTATGGTTGTCCTCCCGGAGGGGATAATGAAAGGGCATGCTGCCCCCCATACGGTGGTAATCCAGAACTCAAGGGAATGGTTTGCCCTTGAGGGCCGGACTGCCCAAATTGACCTCCAAATGGATCAATTTGTTGAGACTCAACATAAGAGTTTCTGGATATTATTCCGGATGAACAAACAGGAACAGACCATACCGTCGAAATGGCCCCTGAGTGGGCTCCTTCTAGCGATTGAGAGCTAGTTGGGACAGATGGTATACCGACGAACATTGTTGGAGTGATAGAAGGGAGTTTTGTCATCGCTGTGTCAGACGACACAGTCCTAGATGTTGAGGGTTGTTCAGACATTTCTAGTCTATCCAAAAGATTACCTAGCGATTCTATAGGAGCTTCCGCTGGCGGTAGACTAACTTCTGATGAAGAAGGATACAGAGTGATCCCGAGTCCAAATTGCGATGGAGTACTAGATGGAGGATCTTCCACAATATCTTCTGTGGCAATCAGACCAGGTGGAAGGGGTAGACCGTCAGGTCTGTAGAATATTTCTGGTGCCGAAGAAGGTATGGAATCAGTAGCGACAGATGTTTGAGGAGCAACACTCTCCAAACCGGTTGTAAATGGAACTGGTTCAGTAACACAAGTGTTTACCCTCAGACTAGGATCAGTACCACTGTCCTTCTGTGGCTGCTGAACTTCTTCTGTAGAGGCAGGGATACCAGAAATGTTTGGAGTAACCGGAGTCTCTGATGTTGTTGGAACACTTGTTCTAACTTTAACAGGAGATTTGGAACCGGTTAAACGAGTTCGCTTTGTCCGTACTAGCTTCGATTCCGGAGACAAAGACGGTTGACTCGTAAGCCTCCGCGAACGACGGGGTTTCAATTGACTTTCTTCCACGATTACGGATTACTCGATCAACTAAAAATAAAGGGGAAGTATGTTTTCGAATTAAATGAATTTTAGATGCTTTGACACAACTTGTTTTTTCAATTTTTAAGAGTCCAGAAAAAACAAAAGATGACTCTAGTCGCCTTCGATTTTTAATGAGTCTAAAGTGACAAGTGCTCAGATGGACCTTTTCCGTTAAAGAGTCTGAAAAGGACTGAAAGGGACTGCTTTGGAAATCTAGGTAGAGGGATTACCAAACCAATCGCAAAACTGCAGAATACTTTTTACGATACGGCAGTCAATCTTCCCGAATGCTGTGTTCAGTGCATTGCGATCGATAGGGCGGCAGACACGGCTTCCTATGGATAAAGGATTAAGCCTATTGGGGTCTCCCAAATTATACTCGACGATACGTGGGATCACAAGTCCGTATTGGCACTTATCATCTCAAAGTGGAGGAATCACCCAACCATCAGTGAGAACAACAGTTACCAGGATTTACGACGCCGGAATACGTCTCTAGCCTAGACTTCTAAATGTTGTGCGTTAGGTTCCAAAGCGTTGTTAGATTCATTGAATTTATTTTATAGTTGATCTTGTTTATGAAGTTTGCCTTTCAGGTTCACCGTGAGATGTAGATGTAATTCCTAAAATGCAATCTAAGATGATAAACAATCTTTTAATCTTCTTTGTGTAATGAAAATCCTAGCTACTAAGGAAAGAAAGACAAAATCCTTTCACAAAGAGCAAAGAGCACACTCTAAATGCACTTTCCTAAATCAAACCAATCAGACTGTCTAAATGCAAATGCACATGCATGTATTTGCTTTCGACTTTCTTAGTATATGAATGATAAAAAGAAAGTTGATGCACAAATCTGAATTACTTTTCAAGTGACAGTTATCAACAAGTTTCTTTTCGAAATCAAAAATGGAGGCAATCACAACACCTTACGATTTGGAAATGAATACTTGTTTTCGACACTAGAAAAATTACAAATTTAGACCAAAAACAATAGTAACAAGATAATCGACTATCTACAGCAATCAAACTTTTTCCTATGATTGAAAACGACACTTGCGACACTTTCAAATCAAAGGACGACAGTACGATTACGCTACTTTTGCAAAGGAGAACTGGAAATGACTCAATAAACACGCAAAAACATTTACAGTTCTTTTGTACAAAGGAGGCGGAATAACAGCAAGGAAAAGGGGTTTCAAACAGAGATATACTGATCACAGGCAGCAAAATTCATGAATAGAACTGGAAAGAATGAATCACAGAAACCAAAACTGCACAATGCTTAGTCTGATCAGCGCACCTGTAACACAGGGAATTTGAAATGCAGGGCACCTACTACACTCGGGAAGTGCATTGAATTTCAGATTCTCAGAACAGTACTTGCGCTGGGCCAGAAATGAGACTTTGCTTGGATTCCGGGTCACAGTTTGCAGTTCAATTCATGGGTTTTGGCTGAGCAAAAGGTAATTAGTGATGCAACAATCAGGGGTAGATATAAGGAGGATCTAAGAGCTATCACAAGGGGCAATCAGAGAGTTTGTGAATCAGTTGTTTAAATCATAAACAAATCCTGGAGATTGACTGAAGCGACATTTATCTACTTTGCATTTGCATAGAAAATGCAGTTCGAAAGCTACCTGGCACGACTTCAGACTCCGTCTGTAAGTTTATGAAATAGACAACAAGGAAGATAAACAAACAAACTAATTCGTCCCCAGCGGAGTCGCCATTTTGTTACAGGGAAAAGTGTCTACTCAGAACTGCTTATCCCACTAAGGTGTGATAGCTACCTTAGAAACAAACAAAGTAAAGCTACTTTCGTTTTTCCTTTATGAAGTATAGATAGAGAAGAACAAAGAAGACCAACCTCTGTCTTGCGCTAATCTCCTGGTTCGATTCCTCTCCTTCTTGATAGTCTTTCGCTACTTGTTCCCTTGCACGCCCAGCTTCACAGAGTACCTGTAAGATCACAGTAGCATAGCACTATACAAGAACATGGATCTATAATCATAAACAATCTAGGATCAGATGTAAATTGACCATACAAATGCAACAAACATAAATGACACAAGAGTATGGAGGAAAACTTGAATAGATTTTATTGATAAACAAGAAAGAGCCAAGGGGAGTTACAACCAGTTGTTCTGACCCAACATCATCCTCTCAGCAACGAAGCCCCTCTTCACCTCATACAAAGCTTAGATCACCCAACAATCTGATTTTTGTCTCAAGAAACCAACAACAATTCCTTACAATATGCGAAATTCCAGCCTCTGGATCTCTGGGATGACGGATACATATATAGATATCTGTAAGGGAGATGAGTCAGCTTGTGATTTGATTAGTGTCTTCCCTCTGATAGTTCTTGCTTCCACTTGGAGATTGATGATCTCTTACTCATCCTTGGTCGAATTCAGAGAGGCAAGTGTCACAAGAGAAGTTTCTGGAAGCTTCCATTGCCTCTCCACCTCGCGGAATGACACTGCCATTTGTCATTTCTCACCCATCGCACCCCATAGAAGGGCTTTTTGAAATGCAACACACCCACACAGTGTATTTAGGTGAGATGCAACGCACCTGGCCTGTGGAGCAGCTGAAATGATCCTGTTTTGACCAATTCTGAGCAGTGTTTCATGGAGAACTTCTGGGAGAAGCTGTAATCAGTTGACCTTTTTCCTTTAGGGGTTAGAACAACACTTTTAGGGACTTAGGAGCCCTTGGTTTATGGACATTCATGCTTGGGGTTGTAGTGCCCAAAAATGTCTATAACAATAAGTTACCCAATTCGGGGCTCATCATCACCCCCCTACTAAATGGGTTGCTCATCCTCTGAGCAACCAGTCCAGCTCATCATCCTTTATAGCTTTGATCGCCTCCCTCATGTCCCAGGCCTCCATGGTGATATCTTCTTCCCAGTCATGGAATCCTTCTTTCCTTTCCACTTCCTCCGACTTTTTGTCTTCCTCCTCTTCCTTAACTCCTTCTAGCAATCCCAAAAGCAAAGGAGGACTGAATTTCAGGCCAATCCAATTGGCCTGCAGATTTTGCATCAACTGTTTGTAGAGAGGTACCCTTGCCAAGGCCTCCCTCATCCTAGTGGGAGAGTGGTATTCCCTTATTTTCAAGCTATGAGGTAGTGTGTTCCACTACCTTGTGCAGGCCTACAGGCAGTTTTCTCCCAACAGTCTCTCCATGTCCTCAAAGTGGGCAATAGGTTGAGCCTGTTGCTCAATGTATTCTGGTAGATCCTGAGGGCTATTGGGCAAGTGTTGGTGGGTGCTTATCACTGCTGAGGGCTCATTCGGCTCTGCTCTGATCATTAGTAGCTCACTGAGTTCTCTACCCATAATACTGCAGACCTCTGCTGCTCTCTTTTCCTCATGATTCATCCAAGAGGCCATGGCCATAAGTTGGACATCCCCTATCACAGTGTTGGGATCCCATGCATTCATGTTTGGAAGGGCTAAGTTGTGCAAGTAAAACTCTGATAATTTGGCCCTGTCCTCTGATGAACTACTGCCACATAGAGCTGCAAATTGATGATAATTTTGGAATGGAGTGATGCCCCTTTGGGCCAAGGTGTTGATCTGAAACTATAACCACTGATCCTTAAGGTATAGGGCGTATGATTTGGTAGGCTACCTACACTGCAAAGCTTCTATCACCCAGTTGGCCATGCAGGCCAATTGGGCTTCCTTTTCTTGTACCTGCTGTTTCAGAGACTGTATCTCTTGGCCTGCTTGCAATTCCTTCTCCTGTAGCCGTCTATTCAGTGTCTCAAATTCAGCATGCAACCCATCTCTCTTTTGTTGTTCATCAAGGGTTTCTTTGTCTGTTGTGGGCTCCTCCTGTTGTTGTTGTTCTCCCAAGATGTGAGGCATGTCTTCCTTCTTCTGTCCTTGTAACTGTAGCTGCTATTTAAGGAGCTCATTTTCTTCCTGTAGCGTGGCCCGCTGGCTGCTCTCCACATGTCGTACCATAGTCAATTCCCTTCTTTCCTCTTTGAGTTGTTCCTCTAGAGGACCTATATCTACCACACCCTTGGACTTAGCGATCTTCATCCAAGTGTGGGTCCTCACTCTCTCTTCTTCTAGTGCAAGGAAAAGTGGCACTGTGAATTTTTGGGGAATGATCTTTCCGGCCTCTAAGAAGTTATAGTAGGAGCCCAAGATGGGCTGGGGGTTAGGTTTCACAATGTTTTCCACCTTTTATTCCTCCTGTGGTAATTTAGCTGCCTCTCCTTCCATTTCTTCGGTCTCCTTTAGCCTAGCCAATTTTTCCTGTAGAACAGTCTCAGCATCCTGTAGAGAGGCCTTTGTATCCAACATTTTCATTCTTTCTCTCCAGGTGGATGTCTTCGGGCTTCCCCGTTCATAAGTTATGGATGCCTTGGAGGGACACCTCTCCTTTTGTGTAGTTGGGGTGTCTACAATCATGATTTTCTCTTTTGACGGTGGCTGGGGTCTACCAGTCTTTATCCTCATGCTCCTTCTTGCCTTAAAATACATGGAAGGCTCCCTCTTTCGCTTCCCTTTTTGCTTTGGAGATGTGCTCAGGGTAGCCAGCATAGCTGCTGCCTCCCTGGCTAGAATCTCCGGTGATTTTTCCTTCTATTGCCCTGTTTCCAGACTTCCTGTAGAAAGTCCTGTGTTGACTATTTTCTGGCTTCCTGTAGAAACGGTTTTCTGGCTTCTTGTAGAAACTGTTTTCACTGTTTTGGCTTGCTTGGTTGGGGGTGCCTTCCCTTTTAATTCTGCTGTGGTTTTTTTGGTTGTGTCCTCACTTGCTTGGACTTTTTCAGTCCTCTCTGCCCTGCTCTGCAATCGTTTCTCCCTTGGTGTTTGTGCCTTTGTTCCACCCACAGTTTTGGGCTCAACAGCTTGGCCTTTTCCTCGTTTCTCTTCTTGTTATTTCTATGGTGGTTTGTCCTGGGTTTCCTTACCCCTGGCTTTCTCTTCTGCCTCAATGTGCTCCCTTTTCTCACTGCTAGATGAAGTGAGTTCCTCGGCCATAATTTGAATATCATCATCCTTGGACATGTTGCGGAAAATCTCCGAGGAGAGAGGGACAATGTAGGTATGGAGGGCATCTTCCATTGGAAGCTTGATAAGCCCATGATGGGCTAGCTGATCCGATGTCCCTTCCTTCAATTTTGTGCCACACTCAATTAATGATTGTAGGAGGAAATAGGGGATTCTTAACTTCTGTTCTCGGGGTAAATCCATCCTATGTCTGAGTTCACTTAGCAACCAGAAGTGATAACCGTAGATAATACTAAACCACCCCTCATAGGTAATGTATTTCATGATCTGAAGGCCGACCTCGCTCCAAAAAGGGTGTAGGCCGGCTCTCCAGACCCCATTCTTATCTTCTGAAAACTGTTCCTCTGGTAGGAAGAATTCTTTCTTGGCTTTTTGGCCCAATGCCCTCTCCTCTTTGCTCCAGGGTATCCCTAATGGCAGATCAGTAACTCGACTAATGAGTTGTGGGGTAATCTTTATGGTCAACCCTCTGAAATTCACAGTGGCCAGTGCCTTTGATTTAGGTTGTAGGGACATTAAGAATTCTTCTGTTACCTCATCGTCATGACCTTGAATTCTGTCATAGAAGGTCATCCAATTGGCACGGGTGAATAGGTCCACCACCTCGGGAGTTTCATGCAATTTTCTAGAATCCGAGGGTTCCTTCCCGATAAACCCTCATGGCATGGTGAGAGTGCCCTATTTCAATGCTTCAAGCAGAAAGGTTCTGATGTTTTATGGTTTTTTCTTTCGATCCTCAGGACAGGATTTCTCAGGTGTTTGTATTTCAACTTTGCACCAATTCCCTGGTTCTAATGCTTTTGCTGCCCAAAACTCGACTGTCACAAGGTAATTAGGCTTCCACAGACAGAGTGCAGAGTTTAATTTTCATCCCCAGCATGCATACAATCACATAAAATTCACATTCTTCATGCACAGGTTAACCCTCACAGTGGTTTATCGTTTCTAGCGGAGGAATTTCTTAATAGGAACTGTGGAGGAGAATTTGACGCAGATTCAACTAAAACATTCCATGTAACACACAGGCAAACTACTATTCTGGTCCCATAGGCAGACTTGCCTTTAATTCTCCTACTCCAGACAGTTCAATTCACCGCCTTTCAATATATACCATGCAGGGAAGGGTGGTTTTCAAGCCTACCTCTTTCGAGACTCTGAATTTGTCGAAGAAAGTTCCAGTTGCTCTGCTCCAGAAGGCTATGCTATGTTTCTTGTAGAGCCTCTTCCTGTAGAAAGCTTTTCTAGCTTCTGGAGGATGTCACAACACTTCTGAACGAGCCTGGGACGTGGGAGGATTTTGAAACAGGCCGAGAAGCTCGGGCTAACAAAGTGTGGAGGAGGAGGACGCATACTTCGGTAAGAACGGTTGCAAGTGTAAATGACAGTAGTTAATGTAAGTCCTTCGGCTGAGCATTTTTGAATTATGGCGCAATTCATGGTGAGGGGGTGGAGCGCCCAGGCCGATCCGCTAGCCAACGTCACGGCCATCATTCCTCTCTGTGTCTCTGACCGCCATTACCTTTCCTCTGCCATTAACCGCCGCCACCTTGCCAATCCCGCCGATTCTCCCCGACTGGACACTTCCCACGTGTGGGCTGCACATTTCTTTGGTGAATTTGAACGTAACCGAGCTCATTCGAACCCACGAGGCCATTCGACTGACTCTGGGTGGCCAATTGACTAGCCACTGAAATCATTCAATCCTAACCATTTCACAGATATGCAGTTTTCGAAATATGGTCTATGAAATTTGACGAATAAGGTTAGACACTTACCTGTGTGGCCGTGGACGTGTTCTGCAGGCTTCGGGACTTGGAACGATGGCTTTGCTCGCTGCTGGTTCATGCACAGGTGCTAGAACTCCTTCTTTCATTGGTTGATGCTGTATGAACGGCTTTGGGACCCAATCCTCTGGTTGTAAACGCTACATGCACAGGCTCTGTCTGATTTCAGCTGTCGAGGAGGTGTTCACGTCCAAGCGAAGTTTTTTCATGTCCCCTGTGTTTCTTTCAACTGCTATTGACTCCAGAGTATGTGCTCCAAATGGATCAGCTACTACAGGATTCCCGTAGGACATCCTGTAGCTGCTTCTCCTCCTGGAATGCATGCTGAAACGAGCAAGGTTGTATTCACAGATGAAGAGTCTTGATGGAGTTTTGATAGGTAGAGTGTGCGAGCCTTTGTGTGCTTGATTTGTCACTTGGAAAAAAAAATTCAATCTGAGGAAAGCAGGACTCTTTGTATGACTGTGCAGGAATACATAACCAGATCGTTGCAATGGCGGTGGAAAGAGATGAAACCAATGATGGATGGAAGATAGGGGTGGCTGCAGGCCTAATCAATAGAATTCAAGCTTCAAATCCCTTTCCAAAATCGAATTTGGCCTGCTCGAAGGCTCTACAGGATGTTTCATGTAGAAATGCAGAACTTCCTGTAGAAAGCCCCAAAACTTCTTGTAGAAAGCTCAGAACTTCCTGTAGGAGGTTGAATCTCGACCCGAATGTGTTCAAATCCTGGAAAAAGTGAGTGGCTATGGAGGGAGTGTCTGTAAGGATGTCCTGTAGCGTGGTACGGACCCTTGTCCTCATTTTGCATGACCTTCTTTATCTGCACTGTATTCCCTGCAACCTGCAATAATTTTCCAGAGAGTAGATCTGTTTCTTTTTCTTTTTCTCTTTTTTCTTTTTTCCTTTTTTTTTTTTTTTTTTTTGAGAAACAGCAGGGGTGCCTCCATGAGGTTTTCACCCCCACTATCTGCCTTGGGCGCCTCAGAGAGGTTTTCACCCAAGGATCTTTTTTATTCCATTTCTTTATTTTCTGAGAGATAGCTAGGGTGCCTCCATGAGTTTTTCACCCTCACTGTCTGCCCTGGGCGCCTTAGAGAGGTTTTCACCCAGGGATCTTTTTTATTCCTCTTTTTTTTTATGATCAAGGTGTGGGCAGAATAGAGGCAAAACCCTGCTCCACTACCAGCACTGATTTTTCCAAATTTTCAATGAACTCTTGCCTCGAAAGGGGTTTCCTGTAGATTTTCAATCGATGCCCATTGACAAGCATGGAGATGGCTTCTTCATCAATGGTCCTGATAAGGACTGAACCATTGTCATTGCATTTCTCCACTGTATATGGTCCTAACCATCTTGTCCTCAGCTTCCCTTTGAAATCCTTGTATCTTTAGTCATACAGCAGCGCCCAATCTCACGGCTAGAATTGCTTTTCATTAAGGTGTCGGTCCTGCCAAATCTTCCTCTGGAGTTGAACTACTTTTGAGTGGAGGAGGGCCTACATTCGCTGTTCATCTAATCCATTCAGCTGCAGTAATCTTTCACGTTGAGCATGGTTGAGATCTAAGTCCAGTTGAGCTTCCACCCTCAATGTATTGTACTCGAACTCTATGGATAGCAAAGCTTTCTTCTCGTAGACCAGCTCATAAGATGTGAAACCTGTTGTAGTCTTCCAAGTGGTGTTGTAGGCCCAGGTGGCCTCAACCAGGCAATCTACCCTATCCTTTCTACTGTTGCTCACCACCTTAGTCAAAATCCCTTCCAATGCTCCATTAGTGACTTCCACCTGCCCATTTGCTTGAGGATGATATGGGGTGGAAGTCCTGTGCTTGATCTTGTGATGAGAGAGAAAGTCTTCAATCAGGTTGGAGGTGAACTGGCTTCCTTGATTGGTGACTAACTCTCTTGGGTAGCAAAACATGTAGAAGATATTTTCCCTTAAAAACTCAGCCACCTTTTCTTCTATCGCTGCTCTAATTGCCTTTGTTTCTGCCCACTTTGTCAGATAGTCAATGCACACAATGATGTAAGACCTTTTCTTGGAAGGAGGGTTGATAGGACCCACAAAATCCATGCCCCACTTCTCAAATGGCTCGAAGGTCACTTAAGGTTGGAGTGGCACTTCATCCCTTGGAGTTGGTTTCCCCATCCTCTAACATCGATCACACTGGCTGATGTATCTTTTGACATCTTGGTGAAGAGTAGGCCAATAGTAGCCTGCCTGTAGAATTTTGAAGGCAGTCCTTTTTGCTGCAAAGTGGCCTCCACAAGGTCCGTCATGACAGGTTAGGAGGATGTCAAAAACTTCCTCCTCCCTAACACAATGCCTCAAGATCTGATATGGGCCAAGTTTGAACAGGTTGCCCCCAATCCAAGTGAATGGGGCACTCTTCCTTACAATTTTGCTCTTCTCCTTTGAGGATAGATGCGGAGGGAACTGTGCTGAGACCAAGTAATTTGCTATATCAGCAAACCATGGATAGAGTACTGAGATAGCAAACACGTGTTCATCTGGCATCTGGTCATCCATTGTCCCTTCTTCACCTGCAGGCAAATCCAATCTAGACAAGAATTCAACAACAACATTTTCCTTACCTGGCTTGTCGACAATAGTCAAATCAAATTGCTGCAACAAAAGTAACCATCTAATGATACGAGCATTTACATCAGGCTTATTTATTAAATATCTAATCGCAACATGATCAGTGTGTACAAATGTTTGATAACCAGTGATGTAGTGTCTGAACTTGTTTAGGGAATTGACTACAGCCAGGAACTCTTTCTGGGGCAGGTTTTTGCTGATGAAGTATATGGCATATGGTAGTTTCTCCTCAACTTGTCCTAAGGCTGCCCCTATGGCTTTGTTCGATGCATCAGTGTGGATGTGGAAAGGTAGGGCCCAGTTTGGACCTCTTAAGATTGAGGCGGACACCAGCTTATCTTTCAACTCATCCAGAGCCCCTTGATAGTCGTCAGTCCATTGAAACTCAACATCTTTCCCTAAGAGGCCAAAAAATGGCGAGGCTAGCTTACTGGAATCTTTAATGAATCTTTTATAATATCCTGGTAAGCCTAGGAAACTCTGAACATCTCTCACCTTTTGAGGAGGTGGGACCTTCTGGATGATAGTAATCTTGTTAGGATCCACCTGTAATCCTTGCTGAGAAATGGTATGACCTAGCACGGTCCCTTCGGTCACCAGGAATTCACACTTTTCAGGACTGAGGGATAGGTTCATCTCAATGCACTTAGTTAGAACTTTTCCCAGATTAGTTAATGCTTCTTGGAAGTTGGACCCATAAGGAGTAAAGTCATCCATATAGATTTCTACTGAATCATGGACCAACTCAAAAAATATGCTCAATACTGCTCTCTGGAAAGTGGCAGGGGCATTGCATAGCCCAAAGGGAAGGACTCGGTAGGCAAAGGTACCCCATGGACAAGTGAAGGTGGTTTTATCTTGGTCCTCCGGGCTTATTTGGATCTGGTTATACCTACTGAACCCATCTAGGAAAGAGAAGAACTTCTTCCCTGCCAGTCCATCCAACACTTGATCTATGAAAGGCAAAGGAAAATGGTCTTTCTTGGTGGCTTTGTTAAGTTCTCGGTAATCTACACAGACTCTCCACTTCCCGTTCTTCTTGGGCACAAGCACTAGAGGTGAGACCCACTCACTATCGGAGATAGGGTAGATGAATCCTACATCCAACAATTTTTTCAATTCTTCTTTGACAATGTCTTTAAGGGCTGGATTCATTCTCCTCTAAGGCTGCCTGACTGGTTTACAATCTTCTTTAATGTAAATGTGATGGGTACAGACTAAAGGGTGGACTCCTTTCATCTCCTTTTAACTCCAAGCGAAAGCATCCAAATGATTTCTCAGTAAGCTACACAGCTCCTTCTCCTGGGAGGGAGATAGGGAGGAGCTGATCTTCAAGGTTCTTTCGAGGCCAAATTCCACATTCTTAATTCTGGGAGCGGTAGGATCAGTCACATAGAGGTCCACTAAAGTGCTGGCTTGGGTATCTTCCACCAATTCCTCTAAGGACAGTGCACTGGGAGGTGGATTTTGAATCAAAGTCTGAATCAAATCATCCTCAGTTTGAGGACCTCCCCTGGTGGTTTCTACTATGCACAATGGTGCAGAGTAGACCTCATCCTCATCTCCCTCTTCCAGGTACTTCATGTTCTAGCAGAGGTTGGGCAGGAGGGTATAGGACTAGCTGCTTGGACATAGGCCCATTCTTGATGGTCATGCTTCCAGTTCGACAACTGATGTAAGCATCCGCAGTGGCTAACTAAGGCCTTTCCAAAATGGGGGGGTATCCAGTGAGCTTTTCCTTTGGTTGAAGGACCAAGAAGTCCGCAGGGTACTCCCAAGAGTCAACAAAGACCAAGACATCTTCCACAATCCCTTCGAGAGTCACGGTGGAGCAATCTGCAAACTGCAGGACTGTCGAGGTCTTCCTTAAGGAACTCTGAAGGTTGAGTTTAAGCATGGTGTCGTTGGTCATAACATTAATGAAAGCTCCTAGATCAATCAAGGTATGGGGGATTATGGTGCCATTGATGTGGACATCAACTACAAGGCTCCCAGGGTCCAAATACTTTGGACAGATTACTTGCCCCAACATTAGATCGGACAGTTGTCCTATGACATTGATAGTCAGGGCATCTCTCTTTCGCCTGCCTGGGTGCCTGAAACACTTCTCCTTAATCAATTTTTTGTATATTGGTACATATTTTATGGCCTGGAGAAGTGGTATTTTCACACACAACTGTTTAAGTTCTCCCAGAAGTTCAGTCTCCTCTGGGTTTGGTTGAGTGGTTACTGTTGGTCTCTCAGGAAAGGGTGGAATGGCTTTGGGTTCACTTTCCTGTTTCTCTTCCTCGTCCTCTGGGGAAGGAAGTTGGCGATATGGAAGGGTCTTCTCAGATCGCAGGTTGATCTCCTAGATCTCCACAACATAGGTAGGGCATGTTGTCTCCCCAGTGTATAACTGCTGGGCCTGTCGGTTGTTGGGGTTCGAGTTCGGTTGAGCAGGCATCTGGGGTTGTTTGGGAGGAGCAGGAGGTAATGGTTGTGGCTGAGCCGGTGGTGGAGGCAGAATGGTGGGAGGAGAGTTGTATTGGGGCCTCCACCCAGGTTGAGGTGCATTCCACTGAGGTTGTGGCTGGACATGTGAGTGAAACGAATGAGCAGTGGGTTGAGTATGGTATTGAGGTGGATAAGACCACGGAGGAGGTGCAGACCAGGAAGGATGAGCAGGGGGGCCCCAAGAAGGTATATGAGCGGATTGGTTGGGGCTGTAATAAGCTTGGGATGTCCCTTGCATCCCCTGCTGGTAAGGTCTGGGCCCATGCGGCCTCCTTTGGTTGAGGAAGTAGAGAGGTTCAATGGTTGCCTCAGTCCCTTGGTACATGGCTTTAAATCCAGGCAAGGTTGGGCATTGGTTTGTGGGGTGGTTTTCCTCACAAATGAAACATACCTCTATTGAGTGTAATGGACACTCATTCTTAGGGTGCTTCCTCATACATCTAGGACAAAAAATGGCCAAATCCCTCTTAGCTTCCTCTTTCTTTTGTTGGATTCGGAAAGTATCAAGTTGCATGGCAATGGTCTGTCTCATCTCACTTTTGAGGTCTTCCATCTGATTAGCAAACTCATGCTTGGAGAAGGTAGTACTAGCTGAAAGTGGATTCCCCTACCTCTTTTCCGGGCTGCCCTAGAGTGGTTTCTAAACACAATCTTTATGTCCTCATAAGGTAGTTGGTAGATGTCTCCTCCAGCTAGCATGTGAAGGGTATCCAGAA
The DNA here is from genome assembly GCA_031772625.1 of Pinus tabuliformis. Taxonomy (NCBI): domain Eukaryota; kingdom Viridiplantae; phylum Streptophyta; class Pinopsida; order Pinales; family Pinaceae; genus Pinus; species Pinus tabuliformis. Next base: position 590,798,587 of record CM062814.1, on the reverse strand, counting down.
GGTCTTCAGGGACTCCTCGAAGCAGAACCAGCTTTAGAGATTCAGGGTCAAGTGTGCACCTGGCCCATTTATAGCTGAGTTGGAACCTTTCCTCATAGTCCTCTAAAGACTCATCATTTCCCATGGTCATCAGAATGATTTCTCCCTTTGTTTCCTTTGACCTATAGTAGTCCCGGTATTTGTTGTTAAAGGCTTGCTACATCTGACCCCAAGTGGTGATACTGTTTCCAGGTAACCCCATGAACCAGCGTAATGCTGCATCCTTGAGGGTAGAGGGAAAGAGTTTCAACTTTTGCTCGTCTTCTGCATAGTCATAAGTTCGACAAAGGACAACAAACTCAAACAAGAAGGTATTAGGGTCTTCAGTGGTCAATCCATGGAAATGAGGTAAGGCTGAGGGACTTATGTTCTTCATCTTCATGTCCCCATTGGTCTCTCAGATAGGGAAGGAACCTTCAATTCTCTCATCATCTTCTCTACCGTTTCTATTTTCAGCCATGGTCTCAAAATGAATGTTTTCTTGCTCTTCTTCTGTTATAGGATCTTTGTATATCTTAGGAGGTTCACCTATAGGTTCTTCTGGGTCACTGCCACCAAAGAAGAGAGAAGGGTGACTCAGTGAAGTGGTGGGGGTGTTGGGTGGGAATTTTCCGGTATTATCTCTGTTCCTACGAGGCATAAAAGATTTTTGGTTGCTTTTGCTTTTTTCTGCTTGTACCTGCAAAACTGAAACAGATGGAATTGCAACTAACTAAAATCTATTTTGCGGAAATGAAAAATGCGGAATTGAAATGAAAGCAGGAAAGGACTAATATATTTTGCTGAGATCAAATTGTAGGAATGAAATGCTAGACTACACTTGCAGAATTGAAATTCTATTCTACGCTTGTAGAATTGAAATTGCAGAATTGAAAGGCTAATCTATGGAAGCAGGAAATGTCTAATTTACTTTTGCAGAAATGAAATTGCAGAATGGAACTGAAATAAACTACTTAGCAGAAGGTTGGAGTAGAAAAAATAGAAGAAAAGTAGCAATCACGAATACTCTGACGCTTTCCCCGGCAACGGTGCCAAAAATTATGGTGGGCTCCAATATTGCAGCAATAATGTTGCAACTCCTGGGACTCCCTTCTTTACTTTCATCAACCTGGTAGTTTGTAACAAACTTGGAAGCGTCGATGTTGTATGCACAAGTACTAGCTCTTGCCGTAGCTGTCACTTGGTCAGCTGGCACAAGTCCACTAGGAGCTTAAGCCAACTTCCATGAGCTTTGAGAAGAAGCTTTTTAACTGATGGATGAAAGCTAACTAAAAGAAGGCTAATCTACTTGCAGAAAGAAACTGGAAAGCTGAAAGGAAATGTAAACCCTAGCAAACCCTAATTTTACCAGCTAGCCCTAATGATGCAAGAAAGTGGATGCAAGCTACTGAAAGAGATGCCATTGACGTCTAGGAAGGTAAAATACATGTGTCTAAGCTACTTCTACAGTAACATCTAAAAAAAAAAACATCTTTTTGTATTTTTGAATAAGTTGCCAGAATTATCATGCATGCGATTTAATTATTTTTGACTATGCAGAGGTGGATTGGTGAGAGGAAATTCTTGGAGGAGGTCGGGAAGGTTCAGAGAGGGCCTAAGGAGTCCCTAACACCCTTCCAGAGAGTTTCACAGAGTTTGGCTATCAAGAAACCTCATTCGTGAGCTTCTACAGGAAGTCTGCAAGGGTTCTACAAGATGTCTGTAATTTTCTATAGGATGCTCAGAAATGGGATTTTGGAGGATGGATGGAGAGAGAAAGGTGAAGGAGTGAGTATGGAGGTAGGAAAGGGGTGTGAGGAGGTCTAGGAATTGGTGGATGGAGTTGAGGAGAGATAAAGATGGCTGGATTTGTTCAAAGAGGAGTGAAGCAATGTTGCACAAAAATTAGGGTTATGTCAGCAAATGTGGCAAACGTGAGGCAAGAATCCACATTAGGGGATGGAGCATATGGGATTTATGGAGTATGGATAGATAGAGAAGTGGTACGGGTGCTCTGCAAGTTGTTTCTTCAACTGAACCAATGAAGACTTGGAAAATCAGAGACCTAGTTACGTTAACCTAATCTGATCTAGCTAACAATAAAGAGAATGAACAGAAGTTTTAATTGCAATGAAACCATGTATACTAACTATGCAACGAAGCAATCAAGAATCTAAACATGTAACCAACTTCTGCAAATAAAAATCGAACAGTAATGGTTGCATGGCGAAGAAAAGATAGTGTTTTTGGTGGCAGAAAGGTCACCTTGATCCCAGCTCCTGATCCCACTGAGGGAGAGGTGGAATCAGAGGTGCTTGATGGCCTTTTTCTGAAGCTTGTCCCTGTTAATAACCTATCAACTCAAACTGAACATCAAAAATCTTTCTAATCATCAACAGTGACCTATATAAACAACAAGCTTTTAATCTACTTAACAGAAATTATTTTGCAAAGACATAAAAAGCAAATAACAGTACATAAGGAAACCTTGGCACTTGGGTTGGGCCCAACCCCAAGAGCTACAGGCTCCTATAAAGAACTCAGAGCTGATGCCAAATAAAGCTGCTTTTCGTTATCCAAAAATAATCATGTCACAAGAAAGTTATATAGTAGTAGCTACAAAAACGAGCTGAGACAATGAGAGCACTATAGTGAAAAACCCAACAATTCCAAAAGTAAGCTATGAAGGCTGAGGCCTTCCTATTTATACAATATGAGGGGCCTAGCAGCCCTCCTTAATTCAAGGGACTCGGCTGTTCAAACTGCCATTAAACAGTCACTCTTCCCAAAGCTTCTCGGCTGCCTTTAGGATTCGTTTTGGTGGCCTGTTGAGCTCCAAGTTGAGGGTGGAGATTTCAAGGAAGGGCCATTTAATGCGAGAGACAACCTCCCTATGAATCCTCACCTCAAGCTTGGCTGTCACCTGGCTCATAATTGCTTGGCTTTGCTCCAAAATTTGTCCAAAAAACCTGAAATAACCACGTATTAGCCTCCTTGGTAAAGCGGCCACCCTTATTCATTCAAATAACATAAACATACTCAAAAAACATGCATAATTTATGAAAAATGGCAGATTGATCAAGGACAATTAGGCAAAATGAGCCCAATAAGTTACCCAATTCGGGGCTCATTAGTCAAGTATTCATGACTTATTTGGCAGGAGGAGGACTGATGACGTTGAAACTGGAGGCACTAGCAGTGCTCGATGCGACACCCACACTTTGGTGCGTGATTTGTCAGGTGGGAGGAAAGCACACGATGGACAACTGTCACTTGTTGCAGAAGCACACACAGACTCTGCAACAAATGTATTGTAATTTAGGTAGATCAGTGGGCCACGATGAGCAGACATGTTGGAGCTATGAGCTAATGATGGATAGGACCCCAGCTTATCGAATGTAGACAGAAACACGAGGCTTCGATCTAGCCACAACAATGGCGCGAGGAGGATTTCAAGGGCGAGGTCGAGGACAACGAGGAATGGGGTCCAGAAGGGGCTACGGATAGCTAATCTGTTATAATTGTGGAGGACCCAAACACTACGCTCGTGATTATGCCAACCCAACGAGAATATCTTGTCCGTACTATGAGCAATTTGACCATGAGATAGTTGATCATCCGATGCTAATCGCACAAATGCATGAAAAAGGGGTACTATAGCCTACTCCAACTCAAAATATCCAAATGATGAGGTCCGAACCACACGAAGAATACCCCAATGTGAACATGATGCTCAGAAGTGGCGCAACCACAGGGGAAGATAAGGGGAAGTAGCTTGAGGAAGATACCTGGGTTCGCAAGGCTGCTACAAAGGAACCTAAGTTTGACTTGGAATGCACAAAGGAAACGTTTATGGAAGCTAAAAAGAGCTTCGTGGAGGCCTCTACTTCAGGTAGTAAGGATCAACCAGAGACAGGATTGGATCCTTCTATGCTAACTACCTTTTTAGAGACACGCATGAAGCTGCTACGTGACAATAAGGTAGTCAAAGGAATACAAGAGCTAATCGCTAGGTGCACAGGATCAGGTGAACCGCGTGTAGTCTAGAAACTAGGAAAGCATGCTATGCGCACCGGGAGGGAAATGAGACTGATAGCGCAGATTGGCGAGTATGAAATGGATCAGGTAATTGTAGAGTTAGGTTCGGACATGAACGTGTTACCAAAAAAGAAATTGGAATGCATGGGTAGGCCCGTAGTACAATGGTCTCCTATTCAATTACGGATGGCGAACCAACAAAATATCTTGCCCATGGGGAGGTTACAAGTGGTAACAATGGATATCGAAGGTGCGAGCACACAGATGGACTTCGAGGTAATAGATATTGTAGATGAAAGTAACCCTTACCCCACATTGCTAGGAACAGACTGGGCCATGGATATGAATGGAGTCATCAACCTAAAAAAATGGAAGATGATATTTGAGAAAAAGTCCCTATGCGTAGTAGTTCCACTGGATCCAGCTGAAGGAGAGTGCTACACTGAACCCGTGCGTGACGATGGAGGCCACGAGGAGCTAGACTATATCTACAAGATAACCGCGTGAAACCAGGATTGGATAAATCTGACTCTAGGTGGAAGAGTCTCTTGGGAGCGCGTAGGTTCCTGCCCTTCGGATTCAGACGAAGAAGATGAACACTGACACAATCGGATGAATGAAGTGATGATGCTAAATTGTAATATGATGACTAAATCACTACGTTGTGTAACAACGCAAGCTCGAGATCTACCAACATATGATGGATTGAAAGCGGTGGATGAATTCTTAAACAAGTTTGAGAATGAAGTACCAGAGCACTAGAGGTTCGATGCATTAAAGTGGGCACTGCACGCGACACCTGCATGATGGTGGGGAACACATCAAGGAATCTTTGAAAACTGGCACGGCTATAGGAGGATGATGCGGCTAAGGTTTGGGAAGCTGGAACTATGAATAACCAAGAAATATGATGGACACAATGACCCATGCACGCAGCTCACAAACTGGACCAAAGCCTATGGAGAAGAACCCCAGCTTAAATGGGTGCTCTTATTTTATCATACCCTAGATGTCATCCCAAGAAACTAGTATACCGAGATAGAACTTCGACATGGTACGGGGGAATGGGATGTCTTGTGCGAGGGATTTTTGTTAACATTCTCAATTGAAGACCCATGGGCGGATACTGTTGACGATGCACTGCAAGTTGTGGAAGCTACCATTTTCAAAATACCACAGGAACCACAGGAAACAGTTCAACCAGTATGGTCACCTCAGTTAAGCCATTCCCTAGAATGTTACAACATACAAGTGGAGGATGATGATGATGACCCCTGAAATATCAATATTCCAGAAACAGAAGGGAGTCGCAAAGTTTGAGGATCGTCAATCGAGGACCCCGACATCACCGCACCACTGAAAACGAACATTGGTACAGATGTGGAACCGAAGTATGAAATGCTTGGGGACTATTGGGATGATACCATGGTGGATAAGGTCATCGAGTTAGTTTTCGAATTTCAAGACTTGTTCCCGACCAAAATCATTGAGTTAAAAGGGATCCTTGGTGACCTAGGGATGATGAAGATTACTCTGAAACTGGACACAAAGCCAGTTAAGCAGTGTCCTTACCATTTCAATCTGAAGTATAAGGAGAAGGTCTATGAAGAGTTGGACAAAATGCTTGCAGCAGGAATTATTGAACTAATGGAAGAGTCTGACTGGGTGAGTCCTATGATAGTGCAGGAGAAAAAACAGAAGGGCAAAATTCGAATCTGCGTGGACCTCAGAAAACTTAATGATGCCTATGTTCACAATCCATTACCGACACTGATTACAAATGAAGTCTTGGAGAATGTTGGTGGACAGGAAGCTTACTCATTCATGGATGGGTTCTCAAGGTACCATCAGATCAAGATCGTGCTGGAAGATGGGAGCAAGACAACCTTTGCAACCGAATGGGGCAGTTTTTAGTACATTGTTATGCCCTTTGGGTTGAAGAACGTGCGAGTGATATTTTCATGTGTAGTGGTGGCCGCGTTCAAGGAATTCATCCACAAGTTTTTGGAGGTTTATTTCGATGATTGGACTATATTTGGGTAAGTTAAGAAACATATAGCGAGCTTACGGTTGATGCTGGATACTTGCCAACGACACCAGATTGCGCTGAATCTTAAGAAGTGCATTTTCCTCATCCCCTTTGGAAATTTTCTCGTCCATATGGTCTATAGACAAGGCCTGATGGTGGACCCTATGAAGATTGTTTTCATTCTCAATCTAGAAGCATCGCGAAGTGTCAAACAACTCCACACCACGTTGGGGCACACTGGCTACTATTGGAAGTTTATTAATAGCTATGCACAAATAATGGCACCAATGGAACAATTTTTGAAAAAGGACACTACATATTGTTGGAATGATGAGTGTAAGAAAAGTCTAGAGGTCCTCAAGGAAAAATGGCATCCGCTCCCATTTTGGTTTTCCCAAAATGGGACATCGAATTTCATGTACATGTTGATGCGTCATGTATCGCGTTAGGCACTGTACTCATGCAGGAAGGAGTAGAAGGCATTGATCACCCGATCGTGTTTGCAAGTCGACAGTTGTCCAAAGCTGAAAAGAAATACTCTACTACTGAGCCTGAGGGATTGGCGATGGTATATGCGCTCCAGAAACACTGCCACTATCTACTTGGTGGGCACTTCAAGATGTTTACCGATCATTCCGCGTTGAAATACCTGGTGAACAAGCATGTGTTGGGGGGGCACATATGTAGATGGTTGTTATTGTTTCAAGAATATGACTTCAAGGTCATCGTAATGCTGGGACACTTAAATGCAGGCCTAGATCACCTATCACGAATTGAGAATGGTGATGAGCCAACAAATTTGGAGGAAGGACTAACTGATGCACAACTCTATGCAGTGCACGTCGTGGACAACCACTTCGAAGATATAATCCATTTATTAACCACAGGGACCACACTGTAGGGATATTTAGTCCAACAGAAGAAAGAATTGGTGGTATGCCAAGAAGAATTTTTTTTTATCATGGGGCACCTCTAAAAAATGGGAAATGACAAAATATTATGAAGATATGTACCTAAAATTGAACGAGGAAAGATCCTCACAAAAGAACTTGGGGGGGCTGTAGGAGGACATTATGCAGGATGGGTGATAGCACAGAAGATTCTTTGCGCCAGACTATGGTGGCCAACCCTACATCAAGACTCAAAAGCATACTGTCGGGCCTGTGACATATGTCAACGGACTGGGAAACCATCGCGAAGGGATGAGATGCCACTCAATCCACAGATGACACTACAACCATTCGAAAAATGGGTGATAGACTTTGTGGGGCCCATCACACCTCAAGGGAAGATGGGTGCGCTATATCATCACCGCGACAGAGTACTTGACCTGATTGGTGGAAGCACAACCAGTTAAGGACTGCACGGCTGCTACAACTATGAAATCTTTGTTCAATAATGTGTTGACATGGTTTGGATGCCTGAAAATTCTAATGAGTGACCACGAGACACACCTCCTAAATGAAACTATCAGTGGACTCACTGAGGAATTCTAGGTGCATCATCAGCAAAGTACATCGTACCATCTGCAAGCGAATGGGATAGTAGAAGCATGCAACAAGATTCTGGAGATTGCATTGACCAAAGTATGTAACATGCAACGAAATGATTGGGATTTGCACATACCTGCCATGATATGAGCATACCGAACCACATGCAAGAAATTGATGGGTCAGACACCTTTCAGGTTAGTCTACGGCACATAAGCCATCAAGCCAATGGAATACATTGTACCCAGTTTGTGGATAGCAGCGATGATAGGCATGGTAGACTGCAAAGCCTTGGAAGAGAAGCTCGCGCAATTGGAAGAACTTGAGAAAGAATGATTTCTTGTGGGATTCCATCAGCAGGTACAGAAACAGCACGAGAAAGCTTGGCACGATCGCCATATCAACTTGCGCACATTCAAGTAAACAATTTAGTATTTTTGTATGACAGCAAGTTCAAAAAATTCCCTGGAAAACTCTGAATGCATTGGTTGGGACCATATGTAGTCAAAGAGGTCGTAGATAGAGGAGTGGTCCAGCTCAACAAGCTTAATGGAGATCCCTTCCCAGGAAGAGTAAATGGCAGTCTCCTGAAGCCCTACATGAGTGGGATGGTTGTCTGACTAACTGACTAAAGCACAGTCTCAGCGCTCCAAGTAGTTGAAAGAAGGCGTGAGACTATAAACGAATCTGCAGGAAATCTGCGTGGAAACAGGGTTCCGCGTAGGGCGGGTCTATCGTAGGAATCACAGTCGTAGATAAGTGGTTGCGCTGCTGTGTAGACAGGTTGGAAAGTGACCTTTGTTCATGAAAAGATGGTCAATTTAAGACAATGAGGAGCGGAAGGTGTTCAATTAAGACATGGAGTTAGAACTGGTTTTGAAATGATCTACCACCAATATCGCATTAATGAGATAGAAAAGAAGGGAACGATCGAATTTGAAAATCAACAGGCATATAAATCACAGCTGGTCATCCACTGAACAAACCGTGGCATCGTGAGACTTAAGTTATTGCATTATTTTTATGATATGGACCCGTCCAACTTGGGTGCTTGGAGAGTAAGATCAGTGGTTGCGACATTTCCAAAAGAGACGCAGGACCTTCAGGACAGCATAATGTCGATAGCCAAGGTCGCCGCACTGCGCCCAATGCCAGCCGTGGGAGATGTGCCGCAAATTCCCAGATAGATAGCAGGACCGGTTGAGATGTCGCCATGAAACTTGTGGTTTGGTAAGTGATCTATGAACGATAAGGGCAAGATGGTGAATCTCGGGATAAAAGAGAAAATTTCGTTGAAAAGTGTGTCCTTGGGTCATGTACCCACGATGAAACTTGAAGATTGGGACCTTGCAGACAAAAACATCTCTATTGCAAAAATGAAACACAAGCTTCAGCAGACATTGAGTATACTGGACCAGAGATCGCAAGCTTACTGCTCTTGCACAAAGAGTTCATGCCTTTAACATCTCAGCTAGAGCTAAAATCCTTTGAGGGGTCACTTTGTGTTAACTAAGCAGAGCAGAATGAGCATCATTGGTTAAGCAAGTTAGTAGGGGCCATGGAGTAGGAGCTTGAAGAAGTGTTGCAGGAGGCAAGGATGGAGCAACAGAGCATAGTGCATCACTCATAGGGATGGTGGACCGTGAAGCCTTGGCAGCGCGTCTCGCCGCACCGACGAGTGACTCGGGATGAGTCACGATGATTGTGTTGGGGGCCTATTGCACAGTGGATCCCCCGCGTAATTATTTTGGGGCTTAAAGCCCACAAGTTTGGGTATTGGTATTGTAAAGGCTCCGCGAAGTGTGCAGAGCGTGAATTGTAATGGGTCAAGTCTAAGGGTAGTCCGCCCTAAAATATTGTAATTTAATCTAGAATGTGTCGGCCTACCCATTGTCTGCAAACCATGGGGGAGGTATAAATAGAGTAAGGCTCTAGGTGTGGAAGGAAGTCTTTATATCTAATTGGAAGTAATATGGTTTTCTAAATACGGTATTCGATCTGATTTTGTAAGTCCAAGTTTTGGGTTGTAGTAGGAAATAAAGGCTCCACAGCTGTGTGCGTGGTGGCCTAGTAGAGTCCGCAGCTGTGTGCGCAAGGTAGGAAGTGGATTGTAACTGGAAAAGGCATTAATAAAGATAAGTTGGTTTTGGAATATTGCGTATTTGTTTCTATATTCCAGTTTATGCATCTGTTTACAGTTTATGATCATGTGCATGTCTGTTTATGTTAAATGGTAACTGAAAGTATTGGGCCTACTTAATTTAATTCAAGATCTATAATAATACTAAGCACAAAAAGGGTAAAGAACATTCGTGCTCGTCATCCAAGCCATGCGAAGGTAGTTCCACTAAACAGATGGCTGCGCAGAAGTAGCACAATGCGTAGGATCAGTTCGCGAACTTTCTAGACCTCATCAAGACATCCCTAGGGTGCGGAAAGTTGGTTCCAGCACCCTCCCATACTACCTCGGGTGAGACCTCAATTCGCACTCCGCAAACTGTTGTCGAAAGGGCCAGTAGTTTCGGGATTTGTTTGGCTAAGATATTTCCGAACTTGGGTCAAGCCCCTATAAGCCAACACAGGCCCACGACTACAGGCTACAAATTATGCAAAGAAGATGGAACAATGCCGGTAAATCAGAGAAAATACAGGTCAATGATAGGAATATTACTGTATCTCACAACTTCAAGGCCAGAAACATGCAACTAGTGGGGATTGTGGCCAGATTTCAGGCCTTTCCATGAGAGAGTCATGTTGTTGTTGTCAAGAGGATTTTCAAATATATTCAAGGTACAACAGAATATGGATTGTGGTATGCTAAGAGTGAAGATTTCAAATTGAAGGCCTACATAGATGCAAATTGGGCTGGAAGCCTTGATGATAGGAAGATTACTTCTGGTGCAGCCTTCTTCTTGGGAAAATGCTTGGTGTTATGGGTTAGCAAGAAACATGCCTCCATTTATCTCTCGACTGTTGAAGTAGATTATATTTCTGCTACCACCTATTATATGCAGATTCTATGGATGAAGAAAAATTTGAAAGATATACAGGTAGAGTTGATTGATCCCATTCCAATAATGTGTGACAACACAAGTGCCATCAACATCTCCAAAAATCCAGTCATGCACTCAAAGACTAAGCATATTCCTATCAAGTTCCATTTCTTGAGGGAATAGGTTGCAACCAACACTGTCAGACTTGAATATGTATCCACTAAAGAGAAATTGGCATATATATTTTGTTGGCTTTAGTGGGCCTGACCGAGGTTTGGAGTGTTTTATCCAAACAAATCCCTACACTACTGGCCCTTTCGGCATCAGCCCATAGAGTGTGGGCTGAAGTCTCACCCGAAGTAGTATGGGGGGATGTTGGAACCAAGTTTTTGCACCCTTAAGATATTTGAGGTGTTGATTTAGTCCAACTGTGCCTACCTTCATGTAGGCCACTTTGCACACTGTCCTAACCTTTGATACCTTCGTGATCTATTATAATCGTTGCAGCCCTAACCAGGTGTATTCTCAGCCCTCTTTGATAATAGATGGTCATCCTTTACACAAGCCTTGATAGGTTGGATAGAAACAAGTTTGTCCGATGGTCCTGTACAGTATGATGTTTTTCCAGATTTTTCTGTTGCACTTGATGATGTAAATATTCTACAGTGTTTGACTCTTGGTATACAGACACAAGGCTATGAGAATTTTAAGTCTAAATCCAAAAATCTAGACATATTTTATATTACTTGTGTTCGGTTTTACAATACAACTATTCCTGCAGTCTTGCATACTCCAGACAAGGATGATGGAAAAGTTACTCTTATTCAGTATGATTCATCCTGTAACCCATTTGCCCCAGTCTCTGTTTCAAGAAAACGTCTGTGTCCTCCAGATGATTGGGTTACTAACTGGAAAGGACCTGCAAAAAGGATAGTACATACTGCTCAATCCGTAATAACCGAGATGGATGACAAAGTTGTCACAAGATTTCCCAGATCAAATCCTTCTGACACTGTTGTCACTTCTATTCCTACTATAAACACAAATCCTTCAAATGTCATTCCTTCTATACAAAGCCCTCAGCATATCGTCATTGACCCTGCTATTTTTGAAGCTTTAAAAAATTTGTTCAGCAATCCATCCTCTTCTTCTCAGAATACCTTATCTTCAGTTTGCAATCATCCTCACTGTTCCAAGACATATTGTCAGTTTTCAAATGATCCTCCTAACCCTCACGTAAAGTCATCCCAAGACTTTCATATCAATATGATCAAGTTTATACCAGCTGAAGACTTTTCTTGTCCTGATAAGAGTTATACTAAAGTTGCATTCTTCAACCCTTGTGAAGAAATGCTTGTTCAGTCAGTCAGTCCAACCTCTACTTCAGGATTAGGCTTTGTACATTCTTCTCAAATTCTAGAATATAGAAGACATCCTATAGACAACATTCCAAAGTCTGTAGTGATTCCGTCCGATGAAGAAATCCTCTCTTTTTTGAAAATCTTTAAAGGAATTGGCCCTTATGACCCAGCTGATCCTTGGAAAAAGAAAATGTTCCATTGGGATATTTTTACTCATGAAAAAGAGCATCTCTATATGCAAGAAATGTTGCTGCAAGAGAAAAAGGATCATAGGAAATTTAATGAGAAAAATAGTGAGTCATGGAAAGCCTGGATGACTATTAATAATCAGTGGATATCATTCTATGAATGGTATTATCCTTCAATTAATCAAGTAGAAGATGCCTTGATGAAATCTTTCAGAAATCAAGCAAAGCAGAAAAGATTGAAGGATCCAGAAAATTTTGTTGATGAAAAAATGGCTGAAAATGTTGTAATAATTCCTTCTCCTCTAAGGATTCCAGAGTTTGATCCAAAAGTTCAGAAAATGATAAGTAAACCAAACACCCCTAGAAATTTGGTTTATATCAGACAAAAGGGAGAAGAACTAGTAAGAGAAGTTTGTTCTAATCTTAGAATAAACATGATAAGATCAGGAACCCCTGCAAAGCATAAATGGGAGCTCCTTGATGGAAATATTTTTGAGACAGAAAATAATTTTCCTCCTTGGAAAAATATGGCCATTAGAGGACAAGATGGGAAATTGTATAAACTTTTGCCTTCCCATCCAGATGATCCAAATTCTTCAGCCAAAGATATGATAGCTACTACTAATTGGACTAATCTTGCTCTATCCAGCTTGGAAAGTTTTGCTAAAGCTAAATTTGATAATTTAGAAAAAGCAAATAGTGAAATGAAAGCTCTTCTGGATAGAATTTTGCAAAAACAAGATTACAATACTATGTACTTAAATGAGCATGTAAAGACCTTGGATGAAAATGATCAGGCTATAGCACAGAGTCTTGATAAGCTATCTTTAAAAACAGAAAAGCAGATCCATGATGTAGCAATTACTCATGGACGAGAGATTGTTAGAGTCAATAAAAATCTAGATTTGATAAAAGGACATGTGAAAACTGTTTCTTCAGATTTAGCTACTTTAAAGAAAAGGCCAAATACTGAAAGCTATAAATCTGCTACTTTGTTTTCCAATCCAGTTACTACTGTTCCTTATTCTATTTCTCCTTCTGTGGAAAGTTTAATCAAAACTCCAAGCATTATAAACTTTCCTCCTCCCACTTCTTCTCATCCATACTCTTTATTTGCTAATCCAAGTTTCTTTACTCCACTTCCAAAGCCGGTCCCTAAAGACACTCCTGGTTCAAAGAAAGAAGAAGCAGAATCTAAAGAATTCAAAGGAAGTTTTTCAGAGTTCTTTGCTTCATCTAGTCATGATGAAGAAGAAGAAAAATTAGATGCAGCAATTACCAGTATCAATAAGATAGATGATACACCTAAACTTGAAGAACTAGAAAGCTGCATAAATAATTTTTCTCAGCAAGATAAAGAAAAATTTGGTATTTCAGAATTGGATCCTTCTAAAGAAAAGGAGATTTCTAACATTGACCAGCAAGTCCATGCTACTACCTCTAGATCTACTTGGACTTCTACTTGGAACCCTGCTCTTGACCGTCGTGATTTAATGAAATCAGAATATCATAAGGATTGGTCAACAAGTTCCACTTATTCATGGAACTTTGACAACTGTACCGAAGCCGAAGTAATGTCTGTTCTGCATTCTATGCTTGTATGTTATCGCACTTATCTTGCAGATGAAATTGGTCCAATAAATGCTACAAGAAGAATAATAGCTGGCTTTGATGGTACATTTGACTCTTGGCTTAAAGCTGAGACTTTAAAGTTACCTACTCTGCTTTCACAATGGGAACAATCAGTCATTCTAAATGCAGATGGCACTACATACATGGACCCCGTCACTACTCTCCCTGTAAATAATATGATAGGTTGTTTGATTTATGGCATCACAGTTAATTTCATTGGATTTCCTCATATCACCAATGATATAACTGTCATTACTCTGCTTGCAATGAAACTGCACAACATGCAACACTTTGATGAATATTTCAATGAATATCTGCATCGTCTCCATACTCTTTCTCCTGATTTAATTCTTGAACAAAAATGGAAAGAGATTTTTGTTGCCTCTCTACCTAACTGGGTTTCTTCAGCAATTGTAGCTAAACTCCCTGGCAAAATTGGAGACTACAAATTTGGCATTATTCGTCAAGTAGTTAAGGCATTCATTGTTGAACTTTGCTCTCAGGTGAAGATTGCACGCACCGCCACTAATCCTAAGAAGCCGCATGGCTATCAACAGCTATGTAAACAATGGCATTTGGGAAAAGATGGCAATTCTGAAGGGGTGAGAAGAAAGAAAAAGAGATTCTCCAAGAAGAATTCCCTGCTTCACCACAAAAAAGACGATCAGCACAGAAAACAGAAGCCATACAGAAAAACAAAAATTTTTTCCAAAGAAGTAATTTGTTACAACTGCCAAAAGAAAGGACACACTGCTAATAAATGTCCTGAGAAGAAGAAAGAGTCCTCTAAAAAGAAAATTGCTTATAAGAACAAAAAGGGTAAAGTAAATTACTTTGACCTCCCAAGCAGTTATGATGAGCTAATCTCCTCTGATTCAGAATCAGAGAATGAATTGAACTTTGCAGATGACTCTTCCTCAGAAGAAGAAGAATACTGCAGAGATCCCTATTGCACAAATTGCAATGATTGTAACTATAGTGACCCTGATTTTTGCAAGTGCAATATGATAAGTATGATGAAAAGTGAAGATGATGAGATTAGCAGAAATCTCTTCACTTAGATGATGGCAGCTAGTGATCAGTAGCTAAAAGAAATGTACAGATCTATGCTAACTGATCGTCTTTCAAGGAAAACCTCAAGGTCATCTTCAAATCGAGGATATGTTCCCCCTGCATCATTATTTTCAGTAGAAGCACTAACGAGACAATTCAAGAATGAAGAATTTGGTGAAGATCTACCACAGACATTGCCTGCTATGCATATGGCTATTAAAGAACTGAGGAAAACAGTAAAAGAAAATAAAAGACTATGCATAGAAAATCACAGAGATCTTTCTGTCAAATTACTTCATGCAAATACAACTTCTACTTCATATTTTAAACCAGAAGCCGCTAAGAAAGATTTAGATGATGAGTCTGAAGCAGAAAGATCGGGTTTGAGTTGCCACTATGTAAACCAAGATGTAATGTACTGTGTCAAACTAAAGGTACAAATTGGAAATCACACAGAGTTTTGGAAAGTTTTGATGGACACTGGATCTCGCCTGAACATTGTCAGTGATACAGTTGTTCCAGCACATTTAAGGAGGCCTACAGAGTGTCCAAAGGTGATAACTGCCAGTGGAACTATTCCTACAAAGCATGAAGCAGATGTAAATATCTTTTTGACAGAAGCCACTGGAGTTCATCTTGTCTGTCCAATAGTCCCAGGAATAGACTGTGCCATGTACCTTGGGACTCCCTTCTTCAAAAATTTTGAGAAGCATGGCGCCAAGCTAGATCGAGCATCAGGAAGGTATGGTTATTTTGTTAGCTTGGATGAAAAAGAAATTTTCTTTCCTTTTATTAATCCTAATTCTCGAAATAGAATATCTAGGATTGAAAGGATGGAACATCTCTTAGCCAAAATGGAGGTGAAGAAAGAAGTTCTAAAAGCAGAAGAACTTCTTAACAATGGAAAATACGCCAAAGAAATTGCAGATATAACATCCAAATTCAGAGAATGTTGCTCTGATGATCCGAGTGCATTTTGCCATATAAAGAAGAAAGAAGTAGAGTTGCCACTCAAGAAAGATTTTAATGGCAAGCTCAGAAGATCTAAAGCTGTTGCTATGAATGAAGAGCAACTAAAGACATGCAAAGCAGAAATCAAAGATCTCTTAGAAAAGGGATTAATTAGAAAAAGCAAGAGCCCTATAGCTTGCTTTGCATTTTATGTAAATAATCATGCTGAACAGGCCCGGGGAAAACCAAGACTAGTTGTTAACTATAAGCCCCTGAATTCTATTTTGGATTATGATGCTTATCCATTGCCCAAACCATCAAGCATTCTGGCACAGATTTCCAAATCAAAAATCTTTTCTAAATTGGATTTGAAGTCTAGATTTTGGCAGGTTAGGATCAAAGAAGAAGACAAATGGAAGACAACTTTCTCTGTTCCTGAAGGACATTTTGAATGGAACATTATGCCATTCGGCCTGATCAATGCTCCATCCGACATCCAAAGAATTATGGATGAAACCTTTGAAGGTATGGATGAATTTCTAAAGAAGTATATAGATGATCTTCTGATTCATTCTGATAACATTCCTGAACATATCAAGCATCTAAAGATCTTCTATAAAAGAGTGAAAGAAATGGGAATAGTCCTCTCTGCGTCCAAGATGAAGCTTTTCAAAACCACGATAGACTTTCTTGGATACAACATTCAGTATGGTTCCTACAGTGTGATACAAAGGAGTCTCAATTTTTTTGATCATTTTCCTGATGAGATAACTGACAAAAATCAGTTACAGAGATTCCTAGGTAGTTTAAATTATATCTCAAAGTTCTTGAAACATTGGGCTCAGGAAAGGAAGTTGCTAAATAAGTGTCTACAGAAAGATCCTATTCCTTGGAATAAAGATTGCACTGAAGCAGTCCGAAGAATTAAAGAAAGAGTGAGAAATATACAGCCCCTTTCACCTATAAGAGAAGAATGGAAAAAGATCATAATGACAGATGCAAGCCATGTCGGCTGGGGTGCAGTCTTATGTCAGGAAAACCCCACAGATAAAAGGGCACTAGAGGTTTGTCAATACTCCTCTGGTCTTTGGGCTAAGAACCAGTTGAAATGTTCTAGCCTTAAAAAGGAGCTACGAGCAGTATGCCTTGGAATTTCCAAGTTTAAAGACTTTGTCATTTACACACACTTTACAGTAAGAACAGACTGTCAAGCCCTGAAGTTTGCTATTCAGAAGTGTGAGTTTGAAGACACAGCCATGGTGCGCTGGGTAATGCAACTTAGCCAATATTCTTTTGATATCGAGTTTGTCAAAGGAGATAAAAATAGCTTTGCTGACATGCTCAGTAGAGAATTTCTTGAAGAACATTCAATGCACGCCTTATCCCTGAATTTTATCTGAAGAAATAAAGAAGAAGTAGAAATTGAAACATCCACTGGATGGGTTTCTTTCAATTTACAGAATAATCTGTTTGACCATGAGCATAACTGGATCCCAATCAAAGAAGTCAGAAAGAGAATTGGTATACCATACAAATGGAAAGATCCACTTCAAGATGAAATGAATGAAGAAGCTTTAGAGGCTCTTGATTATCTCAGACATATTGGAAGCATAGCCTATAGGCTAGAAAGAGATGAAGAAGATAGTACGCGGATCACTAGTTGCCACATTACTCTAAGAAGATTCTACAACTTTCTGGATCGAGACAACTTTGAAGAAGAACGGCAAGAATAGGCATTCTACATAGGTATGGGATTACAAAATTTTGTAACTAATTTATTTTACTCTGTGCAGTTCTCCTTTTGGTATGAGCACATGCCAGTTGAAGATATGGAAGAAGAAGATCCACTTCCAGAGTGGTTCATGGATTGGTGGAAGATTTATGGATTATCTCCATTAATATTAAAACCATATTCCTTCACCTTATTAAAGATTCCTAACTTCACTCCGCAGACACCGTGCCTGATAGATGTCCTAAGAAAAATAATCAATGATCTTGTCAATCTGAGTGATCTTGATTTTCTACAAGGAGTACGAAGATGTGGCCATGTACGCTGGTTCGTAATGAATCACTACAAAGAAATAATACTTTACACCAGCAATAATTCCAATTATGAAGATTTTCATCAGCAGATAAATCCAGAACACAATCCTTATCTTCATCTTAGCTACTTGGAATTACCAGATCCCCATGACACGAATATTTGGGAAACAGAGAAAGAGATATGGGTCTAGTACTATTCAAATTACTTGATTGAACAGTGGAATCTCCAACACTATAGCTAGCCTCAAGTAGATTACTACACCATGATGTAAAGTCTTTCCAACTGACAATGGAGTTGGACGAGTCTTGCGTAGATTCTCTGATCAAGAATATCTACTGTGTAAATAATGAGATATGCAAATCTCATCTTTTCAGTCTTTCGAGGGTTCTTTTGTACGAATATCCTCTGTGTAAACATAAAGTAAATCCGGTCCCCATATGCCTCTGGCTTTCCGTATCGGAATAGGGATGAGATAACATGAGTAGTCCGCTCATGCCCGCATTTGGTCCTTTCAACGCATCTTGCTTTTGTCAGTCTGTACATCCTACTTTCAGCAGAAGCATCTTGTCTTTCTAATGACTCATCAGAAGCTTGTTCCCTCATGAGTCCTATAAATACATGAGACTTGAGAAAGGAGAGGCATTCGGGTCTGAAGAGTTTAGAGTCTTGTGAATCTTGAGTCGAGTTAATTTCTTGCTCTGCATCTGCGGACCATAGTGTCTGATCTGCTTGCATCACGAAAAGTTCACTCTGGTCTTATAGTATTGGTTTGGAAGCCTGCGCATCAGTGTGCTCAGCATTGGTGAGAACCTAAAGTGGCTGAACCATAGGAAAAGTCTGAAAGTTTGTCATAACATTTCTGAGGCAGAGTCTGTCCATCGCCAGGTAGCCTCAGGTAATACTTGTTCCCAACAAACGGTATGAAGTCCGGTAAAAGCGACGACAGTCGATCTCTGTAAAGAAATAATCTTTCTGTAATATCTGAATCCTATTTCTGATAATATAAATCAAAGCCTCTGGCTATCTTCATTTACTTTCCGCATTGTGTGAATGGTCCTGTGTTACCATGAGATTTGCATATCTCATTATTTACACAGTAGATATTCTTGATCGGGGAATCTACGCAAGACCTGTCCAACTCCATTGTCGGTTGGAAAGACTTTACATCATGGTGTAGTAATCTACTTGAGGCCAACTGTAGTGTTGGAGATTCCACCGTTCAATCAAGTAATTTTAATAGTACTGGACCCATAACTCTTTCTCTGTTTCCCAAATAATTCCAAGTAGCTAAGATGAAGATAAGGATTGTGTTCTAGATTTATCTGCTGATGAAAATCTTCATAATTGGAATTATTGCTGGTGTAAAGTATTTTTTCTTTGTAGTGATTCATTACGAACCAGCATACATGGCCACATCTTCGTACTCCTTGTAGAAAATCAAGATCACTCAGATTGACAAGATCATTGATTGTTTTTCTTAGGACATCTGTCAGGCATGGTGTCTGCGGAGTGAAGTTAGGAATCTTTAATAAGGTGAAGGAATATGCGTTATAGACATTTTTGGGCACTACAACCCCAAGCATAAAATGTCCATAAAACAAGGGCTGCTAAGTCCCTAAAAGTGTTGTTCTAACCCCTAAAGGAGCAAGGTCAACTGATTACAGCTTCTCCCAGAATTTCTCCATGAAAAACTGCTCAGAACTGGTCAAAACAGGATCATTTCACCTGCTCCATGGGCAAAGTGCGTTGCATCTCACCTAAGTACACTCTGTGGGTGCGTTTCATTTCAAAAAGCCCTTCTATGGGGTGCGATGGGCGAGAAGTGACAAATGGCAGTGTCAATCCACGAGGTGGAGAGGCATGGAATCTTCCAGAAACTTCTCCTGTGACACTTGCCTCTCTGAATTCGACCAAGGATGAGTAAGAGATCATCAATCTCCAAGTGGAAGCAAGAACTATTAGAAGGAAGACACTAATCAAATCACAAGCTGACTCATATCCCTTACAGATATCTATATATGGATCCCTCATCCCAGAGATCCAGAGGCTGGAATTTTGCATCTTGTAAGGAATTGTTGTTGGTTTCTTGAGACAACATCATAGTGTTGGGTGATCTAAGCTTTGTATGAGGTGAAGAAGGGCTTACTTGCTGAGAGGATGATGTTGGGTCAGAACAACTGGTTGTAACTCCCTTCGCTCTTTCTTGATTATCAATAAAAGCTATTCAAGTTTTCCTCCATACTCTTGTGTCATTTATGTTTTATGCATTTGTATGGTCAATTTACATCTGATCCTAGATTGTTTATGATTATAGATCCCTGTTCTTGTATAGTGTTGTGCTACTCTGATTCTATAGGTACTCTGTGAAGCTGGGCGTACGAAGAATCAAGTAGCAAAGGACTATCAGAAGAGAGAGGAATCGAACTAGGAGCCAAGCGCAAGATAGAGGTTGGTCTCCCTTGCTCTTCTCTCATCTATATTTCATAAGGGAAAAACAAAAGTAGCTTTACTCTGTTTGTTTCTAAGGTAGCTACCACACCTTAGTGGGATAAGTAGTTCTGTATAGACACTTTTCCCTGTAAGAAAATGGCGACTCCGCTGGGGAGTGACTAGGTTGTTTGTTTATCTTCCTTTTTTTTCATTTTATAAACTTACAGACGGAGCCTGAAGTCGAGCCAGGTAGCTTTTGAACTGTATTTGCTATGCGAATGCAAAGTAGATAAATGCTGCTTCAGTCAATCTCTGGGTTTTGTTTATGAATTAAACAACTGATTTACAAACTCTCTAATTGCCCTTGTGGTGGCTCTAGTAACCTCCTTGGATCTACCCCTGTTGTTGACTTACTGATTACCACTTGCTTGGCCAAAATACCTGAACTGAACTGCAAACTGTGACTCGAAACCCAAGAAAAGTCTCGTCTCTGTCCCAGTGCAGGCTCTATTCTGTGAATCTGAAATTCAGCGCACTTCCTGAGTGTAGTAGGTGCGCTGCATTTCAAGTTCACTGTGTTACAGGTGCGCTGATCAGACTAGGCATTGTTCCTCAGTTTTGGTTTCTGTGATTCATTCTTTTCAGTTCTATTCATGAGTTTTGCTACCTGTAATCAGTATACCTCTGTTTGAAACCCCTTTTCCTTGTTGTTATTCCGCCTCCATTGTGCAAAGAACTGTAAATGTTTTTGTGTATTTGTTGAGTCATTTTCAGTTCTCCTTTGCAAAAAAGTAACGTAGTTGTACTGTCGTTTCTCGATTTGAAAGTGTCGCAAGTGTCGTTTTCAGTCGTAGAAGAGAGTCTGATTGCTCTTGATAGTCGATTACCCTGTTACTATTGTATTTGATCTGGATTTGTAGTTTTTCTAGTGTCGAAAGCAAGTATTTATTTCCAAATCATAAAGTGTTGTGATTGTCTTCATTTTTTATTTTGAAAAGAAACTTGTTAGTAATTCTCGCTTGAAAAGTAATTCAGATTTGCGCATTAGCTTTCCTTTTATCATTCACATATTAAGAAGGCTGAAAACAAATAGATGCATGTGCATTTGCATTTAGACTATTTGATTGGTTTGATTTAGGACAGTGCATCTAGTGTGTGCTCTTTGCTCTTTGTGAAAGAATATTGTCTCTCTTTCCTTAGTAACTAGGATTTTCATTGCACAAAGAAGATAAAAGACTATTTATCATCTTAGATTGCATTTTAGGAATTGTACATCTACATCATGCGGTGAACCTAAAAGGAAAATTTCTTAAGCAAGATCAACTATAAAATAAATTTAATGAATCTGACAACGCTTTGGAACCTAACACACAACATCTAGAAGTCTAGGCTAGAGATGTATTCCAGTGTCGTAAAGCCTGGTAACTGTTGTTCTCACTGTTGGTTGGGTGATTCCTCCACTCTGGGATGATAACTGCCAGTACGGACTTGTGCTCCCACATACCATCGAGTATATTTTGGGAGACCACAATAGGCTTAATCCTTTATCCATAGGAAGTCGTGTCTGCCGCCCTATCGATCGCAATGCACTGAACACAGCATTCGGGAAGATTGACTACCGTATCGTAAAAGGTATTCTGCAGTTTTACGATTGGTTTGGTAATCCCTCTACCTAGACTTCCAGAGCAGTCCCTTTTGTTCCTTTTCAGACTCCTTAATGGAAAAGGTCCATCTGATCACTTGTCACTTCAGGCTCATTAAAAATCGAAGGCGACTAGAGTCATCTTTTGTTTTTTCTCAGATCTTAAAAATTGAAAAAACAAGTTGTGTCAAAGCGTCTAAAATTTATTTTAAATGGAATAATCATCACCCTTTCCTACGTTGATCTTAGGTTGAGAAAATGGAATCCACCAACCAAGGAATTCCCCTTGGAGGAAATCCTAGTCCCTTCTCCTCTTGGGGAGATGTTGGTGCACCCCATATGGCCACATTGTCGCTTCCAGGATTGACAATCGGCTTGCCCGTATGGCTCTTCTCAACCTCTGTCATTCAGAACATTGCAATTCTTGAACAATCGAGTGAGCAACTAGACGAATCCAGAGTTACTCCCCAACCCTCTACTTCCTCCAATTCTTCCTCTCCTCCTTCCTCTTCGCTTGATGGGGATGGTAAAGCAAAAAATGAAGTATCTGAGAAGAAGGAAAATAAGAAGAAAGAGAAGAAGAAGAAGGAGCCAAAAGTGAAAGGGGGCAACCAAGCATCATCTAGCGAAAATCCACACACTGCATCGACCAGGCCTAAATCACCATGTGTCATTTGCAAAGGAGACCACTATCATCGAGATTGTCCCTGCATCCCTCGGATCTTAAGGGACTGGTCTCCTCATTTGCACAACCCGGTGTCATCAGTCTCTGATGATCATGTTGAAAACACACCGTCGACTAGTGAAAGTGAAGCCCAAGACAAAAAGGAAAATATAGATTTCCTTGTAAACTGTGCGAAGGCGATCGTGCCGTCCATCGTTGTCCCTTCTTAGACAAGGCTAAAAGAGTTTTGGACGATCGTCTGGTTTCATCGTTACGACTTCCTCCTGGATATAAAAAACTCTTGCCGAGTCCGTCGCTAGTTGAAAATCCGGCTGACCCGCCCAGGTGGTCGGCCGAAGCATCTATCATTGAAGACAAACCATCTGAAACCATACCAGATGAAAGTCAAAAGGTCGAGGTGGCAGTTGACCCGGTCTTGCCTTCAGAGGTTCCATCTTCAGATGATACAATCATAGAAGAGAATAAGGATGACACCGTCCAAATTCTTTTCGTAAGCATAGACTCTGATGAACATGGGGGAAATTTACCCATTCCTTTACCGCAGGAAGGAAGTTCGTCAAAGTCGTACCCGGCCGTCTATTCGGTCCCACCTCCAAGAAACCTAGTTGTTTCCTTCGACTGGAATCAACTTGGCAGACCCCGTTTACTTGCTAGTGTACCATTCCGAATCATTGCTCAAATATGTAGAATGGTTATGGCCGGTACCATCATAGATGAAGGGGATTCTGTGAGTATCCTTTCCTCGACTGCTTGGAAAGCGCTTGGTTTGCCATCGCTTTTTCCTGACATGAGAAATATAACAAGCTTTGACAAAGGAACCAGTCGATCATTAGGGATCCTTCCCAATGTGCCCATAACATTGAGAGGGAAAACCGTTCACATGAACGTAATGGTAGTTCAAGGACCCCTGGATTATAATCTGCTCCTTGGATGAGACTATATTTATTGCATGGGAGCCATTGTCTCATCACTCTTTAGAGTAATGTGTTTTCCGCATGAAGGAAGAGTGGTCAAGCTCGTAGACGAGCTTTCATTTCCCGGATCACACATAGCAAATAGTCATATACCATCCCTGAATGGTCTTTTCACACAACGAATGTATCATAAATCTCCAGTCTGTCCACCTGATGAGCGCGAGTGGTTCGGGGGACATGACTGAAACCCAAGGGGCATGCACCCTGGTCTGCTTCGGCAGGAAAAATTCGGGTATAGGGTAGGTTTCCACGAGAGATATATGACTAGTCTGTACTCCCGTCCGTGATTGGAAAAGGCGGTTAGACTGGAATAAGATTCCCTCGTCAAAGTTATGTGAGTGGATTGTCTCACCTTTGTCTATTTTGGTAGACATCGCCACAGAAGTGTTTTGTTTGCACTGTGAATAGAACAATCTTTGGTAGCCTGAAAGAGGTAGACCTTTCCTTATGAAACAAATGTTTTGTTGGAGATTTGAAAGGTGACCTTGAAACTCTGTTTTATACCTGGGGGCATGCAAATATTTTGGCATGCAAGCAAAGAGCAACTATTTATTTTTTAAATTTGTAGGTCCTCTAACCCTTTAAACTCGTAGAATTGGTCATTTCCTAACTTGCATAAAGAAAGGATGTGGGGCAAAACTCTAAAAATTGTCATTTTCATATATGAGACATTCTTATTATACGACTGGATTAATTGAGCAGTTTTAGCACATAGTTCAAGCTTGTTAAAAAATAAACATAAGTCATGAGCAAATGTTTCTCCCCGCATTTAAGCTCATTAAAAAATGAACTATTTCCCAGTAAATAACCATCGTGAATGTAGTACTTCAGCCTTTAAAGCCTTGGTCATGTTCTCATCATAACCTCCACTCTGTATTGGCCGATCATTCACCTCCATTTGATTGTTTACCCCTTTTGAGGAACAGCTGCGAAGAGTGATCCCACTAGCCATCCTTGTAACACTACCATGATTGGAAAATTCCAAACCTTACCTGGAATCAGCTGCTACCCAATTTTATCACTCGTTCCTCAAAAGACGAGTCTCCTTTAAGCTCTTTTCAACTGACTCGTAAAATATGAAAAGATTGCCGAGCCATTGGCCTCTCCAGCTCATTAAAGGGACCGTAAGTGCTATCCCTCCTTTAGATTTTAATCTTTTTGGACCTGAGGGATTATTACACAAAAAGATGGAGCGCTTGTTTTGTTCGGCTCGTTAAAAGTATCGAAAATTCATCCCTTCTGTATTGTTTTATACTTTTTCGGACTTAAGGGATTAGATGACGAAAAAGGAATTTTGGAGTTTCCTTTACGTCCTTTTTCAGACTCTCTAAAATCGAAAAGGACCAAGTTATCTTTGTCGTTAAACTCGTTAAAACCTAATAGCGACAAACTTGTCCATAGCAGACAAGAACGAGTTTCACTATCGCTAAGCTCGTTAAAACATAGCGATGGGTTTGCCCGAAGGGAAAATTATAGAACAAGCATATGTTATCCTCCTCAAGCTTGAAAAAAATAAAGAGGTACTGGTTAGCAATGACTAGGGAAAAATTGGGAAGAAAACTTGAAGAAACTTTGTTGGTAGCAAGTCGCTCTTGAACATGACACTTTCACTCCGCATCCAAGTCGGGTTGGGTCGTTTCATTCAACGGTCACATCGCCATGGTCCCATCACACCATCCACATTTGGGGTTAACGCTACCAATCCATCACGTCAGTGTCACCGATATGTTCAAGAGAAGTCATTCAAAGAATTCACCTGTGTCTCACCCGCTACAATGCATTTACACTCCATTCTTTCATGACCGCCACCCTGAACCTTATATCACCAGATCATTTTCACCTCCATTAAAATCATTTGCTCTGTTCTGTGTCATTGATGTGGGATTCATTAAGGCCCTCCTATGATGGATCGCTTCTTGTCGACATCAGCTCATTATCCAAGAAGTCGATCTAGGAACACCCCGTTCAGTACTTTGAAGCTTGCATGCCTCAATGGCAAGTTTCTCACTTCCGGCGACAAGTTTACGTCAATGGCCTTCGACCGAAAGATTTTGCGCGGTGTTCGACGCCAAGTCCTTTATTCACACCACGTGAATTGTACTGCAGTACCTTGAGGGTCATTATCATTATCGGTGATTCCTCTCGCGCCTGTTAACAGCTTACATCATTGGCTAGTAATCAGGCGATGTCTTTCCATGTTCGACTCCAGAACATCTCTCACATGGATCGACTTGTACTTCGAGTGAAGATCAAACGAGATTGAAGACCCCAGATCTAGTTTCATCCATCCAGGCTGTGATATATATTTAGGGAAATAAAGACATCAAATGTACATCGTTGCTGCACAGATAATCATCCAATCAAAGGGATGATGGCTCTACCAGAATCATCAGTCTACACTCAGGCGATTGTCTGTCTTATGTACATGAAAATGAATTTATAAAGCTGAGCATGGGAATGCCCACCTTAGCTAGATCATGAAAAATTATGACGATAATGTATTGTATTGTATCTTATTATAGGTCTCCTCCCAGCTTGAAAGAACTTCGAATCCTCATAATAAAGCATTTCACCCGACATCAAAAAAGATTAACGACCTCATGCTTTAGGGGGCAACTGTTATAGACATTTTTGGGCACTACAACCCCAAGCATAAAAAGTCCATAAACCAAGGGCTCCTAAGTCCCTAAAAGTGTTGTTCTAACCCCTAAAGGAACAAGGTCAACTGATTACAGCTTCTCCCAGAAGTTCTCCATGAAAAACTGCTCAGAACTGGTCAAAACAGGATCATTTCACCTGCTCCATAGGCAAAGTGCGTTGCATCTCACCTAAGTACACTCTGTGGGTGCGTTGCATTTCAAAAAGCCCTTCTATGGGGTGCGATGGGCAAGAAGTGACAAATGGCAGTGTCAATCCATGAGGTGGAGAGGCATGGAATCTTCCAGAAACTTCTCCTGTGACACTTGCCTCTCTGAATTCGACCAAGGATGAGTAAGAGATCATCAATCTCCAAGTGGAAGCAAGAACATTCAGAGGGAAGACACTAATAAAATCACAAGCTGACTCATCTCCCTTACAGATATCTATATATGGATCCCTCATCCCAGAGATCCAGAGGCTGGAATTTTGCATCTTGTAAGGAATTGATGTTGGCTTCTTGAGACAACATCATAGTGTTGGGTGATCTAAGCTTTGTATGAGGTGAAGAAGGGCTTACTTTCTGAGAGGATGATGCTAGATCAGAACAACTGGTTGTAACTCCCTTGGCTCTTTCTTGATTATCAATAAAAGCTATTCAAGTTTTCCTCCATACTCTTGTGTCATTTATGTTTTATGCATTTGTATGGCCAATTTACATCTGATCCTAGATTGTTTATGATTATAGATCCATGTTCTTGTATAGTGTTGTGCTACTTTGATTCTACAAGTACTCTGTGAAGCTAGGCATACGAAGAAGCAAGTAGCAAAGGACTATCAGAAGAGTGAGGAATCGAACTAGGAGCCAAGCGCAAGACAGAGGTTGGTCTCCCTTGTTCTTCTCTCATCTATATTTCATAAGGGAAAGACAAAAGTAGCTTTACTCTATTTCTTTCTAAGGTAGCTACCACACCTTAGTGGGATAAGCAGTTCTGTATAGACACTTTTCCCTGTAACAATATGGTTTTAAGATTAATGGAGATAATCCATAAATCTTCCACCAATCCATCAACCACTCTGGAAGTGGATCTACTTCTTCCATATCTTCAACTGGCATGTGCTCATACCAAAAGGAGAACTGCACAGAGTAAAATAAATTAGTTACAATTTTTTTTAATCCCATACCTATGTAGAATGCCTGTTCTTGCTGTTCTTCTTCAAAGTTGTCTCGATCCAAAAAGTTGCAGAATCTTCTTAGAGTAATGTGGCAACTAGTGATCCGCGTACTATCTTCTTCATCTCTTTCTGGCCTATAGGCTATGCTTCCAATATGTCTGAGATAATCAAGAGCCTCTAAAGCTTCTTCATTCATTTCATCTTGAAGTGGATTTGTCCATTTGTATGGTATACCAATTCTCTGTCTGACTTCTTTGATTGGGATCCAGTTATGCTCATGGTCAAACAGATTCTTTTGTAAATTGAAAGAAACCCATCCAGTGGATGTTTCAATTTCTACTTCTTCTTGATTTATTTGGATAAAATTCAGGGATAAGGCGTGCATTGAATGTTCTTCAAGAAATTCTCTACTGAGCATGTCAGCAAAGCTATTTTTATCTCCTTTGACAAACTCGATATCAAAAGAATATTGGCTGAGTTGCATTACCCATCTCACCATGGCTGTGTCTTCAAACTCACACTTCTGAATAGCAAACTTCAGGGCTTGACAGTTTGTTCTTACTGTAAAGTGTGTGTAAATGACAAAGTCTTTAAACTTGGAAATGCCAAGGCATACTGCTCGCAGCTCCTTTTTAAGGCTAGACCAGTTCAACTGGTTCTTAGCCCAAAGATCAGAGGAGTATTGACAAACCTCTAGTGCCCTTTTATCTGTGGGGTTTTCCTGACATAAGACTGCACCCCAGCTGGCATGGCTTGCATCTGTCCTTATGATCTTTTTCCATTCTTCTCTTATAGGTGAAAGGGGCTATATATTTCTCACTCTTTCTTTAATTCTTCGGACTGCTTCAGTGCAATCTTTATTCCACAGAATAGGATCTTTTTGTAGACGCTTATTTAGCAACTTCCTTTCCTGAGCACAATGTTTCAGGAACTTTGAGATATAATTTAAATTGCCTAGGAATCTCTATAACTGATTTTTATCAATTATCTAATCAGGAAAATGATCAAAAAAATTGAGACTCCTTTGTATCACACTGTAGGAACCATACTAAATGTTGTATCCAAGAAAGTCTATCATGGTTTTGAAAAGCTTCATCTTGGACACAGAGAGGACTATTCCCATTTCTTTCACTCTTTTATAGAAGATCTTTAGATTCTTGATATGTTCAGGAATGTTCTTAGAATGAATCAGAAGATCATCTATATACTTCTTTAGAAATTTATCCATACCTTCAAAGGTTTCATCCATAATTCTTTACAAGGCGGATGGAGCATTGATCAGGCCGAATGGCATAATGTTCCATTCAAAATGTCCTTTGGGAACAGAGAAAGTTGTCTTCCATTTGTCTTCGTCTTTGATCCCAACCTGCCAGAATCCATACTTCAAATCGAATTTAGAAAATATTTTTGATTTGGAAATCTATGCCAGAATGCTTGATGGTTTGGGAAATGGATAAGCATCATAATCCAAAATAGAATTCAGGGGCTTATAGTTAACAACTAGTCTTGGTTTTCCTTGGGCCTGTTCAGCATGATTATTTACATAAAATGCAAAGCAAGCTATAGGGCTCTTGCTTTTTCTAATTAATCACTTTTCTAAGAGATCTTTGATTTCTGCTTTGCATGTCTTTAGTTGCTCTTCATTCATAGCAACAAATTTAGATCTTCTGAGCTTGCCATGAAAATCTTTCTTGAGTGGCAACTCTACTTCTTGCTTCTTTATATGCCAAAATGCATTCGGAACATCAGAGCAACATTCTCTGAATTTGGCTATTATATCTGCAATTTCTCTGGCGTATTTTCCATTGTTAAAAAGTTCTTCTGCTTTTAGAACTTCTTTCTTCACCTTCATTTTGGCTAAGAGATGTTCCATCCTTTCAATCCTAGATATTCTATTTGGAGAATTAGGATTAATAAAAGGAAAGAAAATTTCTTTTTCATCCAAGCTAACAAAATAGCCATACCTTCCTGATGTTCGATCTAGCTTGGCACCATGCTTCTCAAAATTTTTGAAGAAGGGAGTCCCAAGGTACATGGCACAGTCTATTCCCGGGACTATTGGACAAACAAGATGAACTCCAGTGGCTTCTGTCAAAAAGATATTTACATCTGCTTCATGCTTTGTAGGAATAGTTCCACTGGCAGTTATCACCTTTGGAAACTCTGTAGGCCTCCTTAAATGTGTTGGAACAACTGTATCACTGACAATGTTTAGGCGAGATCCAGTGTCCATCAAAACTTTCCAAAACTCTGTGTGATTTCCAATTTGTACCTTTAGTTTGACACAGTACATTACATCTTGGTTTACATAGTGGCAACTCAAACCCGATCTTTCTGCTTCAGACTCATCATCTGAATCTTTCTTGGCAGCTTCTGGTTTAAAATATGAAGTAGAAGCTGTGTTTTCATGAAGTAATTTGACAGAAAGATATGTGTGATTTTCTATGCATATTCTTTTATTTTCTTTTACTATTTTCCTCAGTTCTTTAATAGCCATATGCATAGCAGGCAATGTCTGTGGTAGATCTTCGCCAAATTATTCATTCTTGAATTGTCTCGTTAGTGCTTCTACTGAAAATAATGATGCAGGGGGAACATATCCTCGATTTGAAGATGACTTTGAGGTTTTCCTTGAAAGATGATCAGTTAGCATAGATCTGTACATTTCTTTTAGCTGCTGATCACTAGCTGCCATCATCTGAGTGAAGAGATTTCTGCTAATCTCATCATCTTCACTTTTCATCATACTTATCATATTGCACTTGCAAACATCAGGGTCACTACAGTTACAATCATTGCATTTTGTGCAATAGGGATCTCTGCAGTATTCTTCTTCTTCTGAGGAAGAGTCATCTGCAAAGTTCAATTCATTCTCTGATTCTGAATCAGAGGAGATTAGCTCATCACAACTGCTTGGGAGGTCAAAGTAATTTACTTTACCCTTTTTGTTCTTATAAGAAATTTTCTTTTTAGAGAACTCTTTCTTCTTCTCAGGACATTTATTAGCAGTGTGTCCTTTCTTCTGGCAGTTGTAACAAATTACTTCTTTGGAAAACATTTCTGTTTTTCTGTATGGCTTCTGTTTTCTGTGTTGATCGTCTTTTTTGTGGTGAAGCGGGGAATTCTTCTTGGAGAATCTCTTTTTCTTTCTTCTCACCCCTTCAGAATTGCTAGCTTTTCCCAAATGCCATTGTTTACATAGCTGCCGATAGCCATGCGACTTCTTAGGATTAGTGGCAGCACGTGCAATCTTCATCTGAGAGAAAAGTTCAACAATGACTGCCTTAACTTCTTGACGAATAATGCCAAATTTGTAGTCTCCAATTTTGCTAGGGAGTTTAGCTACAATTGCTGAAGAAACCCAGTTAGGTAGAGAGGCAACGAAAATCTCTTTCCATTTTGGTTCAAGAATTAAATCAGGAGAAAGAGTATGGAGACGATGCAGATATTCATTGAAATATTCATCAAAGTGTTGCATGTTGTGCAGTTTCATTGCGAGCAGAGTAATGACAGTTATATCATTGGTGATATGAGGAAACCCAATGAAATTAACTGCGATGCCATAAATCAGACAACCTATCATATTATTAAAAGGGAGAGTAGTGACGAGGTCCATGTATGTAGTGCCATCTGCATTTAGAATGATTGATTGTTCCCATTGTGAAAGTAGAGTAGGTAACTTTAAAGTCTCAGCTTTAAGCCAAGAGTCTAATGCACCTTCAAAGCCAGCTATTATTCTTCTTGTAGCATTTATTGGACCAATTTCATCTGCAAGATAAGTGCGATAATATACAAGCATAGAATGCAGAACAGACATTACTTCGGCTTCAGTACAGTTGTCAATGTTCCATGAATAAGTGGAACTTGCTGACCAATCCTTATGA
Organism: Pinus tabuliformis; assembly: GCA_031772625.1. NCBI lineage: Eukaryota > Viridiplantae > Streptophyta > Pinopsida > Pinales > Pinaceae > Pinus > Pinus tabuliformis. The sequence goes on along the minus strand of CM062814.1, from coordinate 590,767,362 downwards.
TATTCTGATTTCATTAAATCACGATGGTCAGGAGCAGGGTTCCAAGTAGAAGTCCAAGTAGATTTAGAGGTAGTAGCATGGAATTGCTGGTCAATGTCAAAAATCTCCTTTTCTTTAGAAGGATCCAATTCTGAAATACCAAATTTTTCTTTATCCTGCTAAGAAAAATTATTTATGCAGCTTTCTAGTTCTTCAAGTTTAGGTGTATCTTATTGATACTGGTAATTGCGGCATCTGATTTTTCTTCTTCTTCATCATGACTAGATGAAGCAAAGAACTCTGAAAAACTTCCTTTGAATTCTTTAGATTTTGCTTCTTCTTTCTTTGAACCAGGAGTGTCTTTAGGAGCCGCCTTTGGAAGTGGAGTAAAGAAACTTGGATTAGAAAATAAAGAGTATGGATGAGAAGAAGTGGGAGGAGGAAAGTTTATAATGCTTGGAGTTTTGATTAAACTTTCCACAGAAGGAGAAATAGAATAAGGAACAGTAGTAACTGGATTGGAAAACAAAGTAGCAGATTTATAGCTTTCAGTATTTGGCTTTTTCTTTAAAGTAGCTAAATTTGAAGAAACAGTTTTCACATGTCCTTTTATCAAATCTAGATTGTTATTGACTCTAACAATCTCTCGTCCATGAGTAATTGCTACATCATGGATATGCTTTTCTGTTTTTAAAGACAGCTTATCAAGACTCTGTGCTATAGTCTGATCATTTTCAGCCAAGGTCTTTACATGCTCATTTAAGTACATAGTATTGTAATCTTGTTTTTGCAAAATTCTATCCAGAAGAGCTTTCATTTCACTATTTTCTTTTTCCAAATTATCAAATTTAGCTTTAGCAAATCTTTCCAAGCTGGATAGAGCAAGATTAGTCCAATTAGTAGCAGCTATCATATCTTTGGCTGAAGAATTTGGATCATCTGGATGGGAAGGCAAAAGTTTATACAATTTCCCATCTTGTCCTCTAATGACCATATTTTTCCAAGGAGGAAAATCATTTTCTGTCTCAAAAATATTTCCATCAAGGAGCTCCCATTTATGCTTTGCAAGGGTTCCTGATCTTATCATGTTTATTCTAAGATTAGAACAAACTTCTCTTACTAGTTCTTCTCCCTTTTGTTTGATATAAACCAAATTCCTAGGGGTGTTTGCTTTACTTATCATTTTCTGAACTTTTGGATCAAACTCTGGAATCCTTAGAGGAGAAGGAATTATTACAACATTTTCAGCCAGTTTTTCATCAACAAAATTTTCTGGATCCTTCAATCTTTTCTGCTTTGCTTGATTTCTGAAAGATTTCATCAAGGCATCTTCTACTTGATTAATTGAAGGATAATACCATTCATAGAATGATATCCACTGATTATTAATAGTCATCCAGGCTTTCCATGACTCACTATTTTGCTCATTAAATTTCCTACGATCCTTTTTCTCTTGCAGCAACATTTCTTGCATATAGAGATGCTCTTTTTCATGAGTAAAAACATCCCAATGGAACATTTTCTTTTTCCAAGGATCAGCTGGGTCATAAGGGCCAATTCCTTTAAAGATTTTCAGAAAAGAGAGGATTTCTTCATCGGACGGAATCACTACAGACTTTGGAATCTTGTCTATAGGATGTCTTCTATATTCTGGAATTTGAGAAGAATGTACAAAGCCTAATCCTGAAGTAGAGGTTGGACTAACTGACTGAACAAGCATTTCTTCACAAGGGTTGAAGAATGCAACTTTAGTATAACTATTATCAGGACAAGCAGAGTCTTCAGCTGGTATAAACTTGATCATATTGATATGAAAGTCTTGGGATGACTTTCCATGAGGGTTAGGAGGATCATTTGAAAACTGAAGATATGTCTTGGAACGGTGAGGATGATCGCAAACTGAAGATAAGGCATTCTGAGAAGAAGAGGATGGATTGCTGAACAGATTTTTTAAAGCTTCAAAAACAGCAGGGTCAATGACAATTGCTGAGGGCTTTGTACAGAAGGAATGATATTTGAAGGATTTGTATTTACAGTAGGAATAGAAGTGACAACAGTGTCAGAAGGATTTTATCTGGGAAATCTTGTGACAACTTTGTCATCCATCTCGGTTATTACGGATTGAGCAGCATGTACTGTCCTTTTTGCAGGTCTTTTCCAGCTAGTAACCCAATCATCTGGAGGACACAGACATTTTCTTGAAACAGAGACTGGGGCAAATGGGTTACAGGATGAATCATACTGAATAAGAGTAACTTTTCCATCATCCTTGTCTGGAGTATGCAAGACTGCGGGAATAGTTGTATTGTAAAACCGAACACAAGTATTATAAAATATGGCTAGATTTTTGGATTTAGACTTAAAATTCTCATAGCCTTGTGTCTGTATACCAAGAGTCAAACACTATAGAATATTTACATCATCAATTGCAACAGAAAAATCTGGAAAAACATCATACTGTACAAGACCATCGGACAAACTTGTTTCTATCCCACCTATCTAGGCAGGTTATCAGTATGCCCATCTAGGGATGGTGAGAGTCGGTCTGAATGCACTCCATCGAAAAGGCCAAAAAGCCTATGTCTTCTCAGCCCTCTTTGATAATAGATGGTCATCGGGTTGAGATGCTTTCGCGCTGCTATGGCAGCATCATGCGCTATTTCCCCCAAATTACACCTTGTATCTTACTTATCTTCTTAAAGGTCTTATTTAACTTCGCGTAAGTAGATATTCTATCTTTCATTCACTTATTCAACACATTCATACATATTTGTGCATCATATAAGCATTAAAAGTGCAATGTATATTCAATGTAACAGATGCATAAAATAGGAAATAAATACATAGAATGGATATGAAACTTCTCTTTATTAATGCTCCAACTATTACAGACTTGACTCGCCCTATGCACTCAGTTGCAGGGGTCTGCACACTTAGGTGCGGACTACTAGGCCTCTGTACACTTAGCTGTAGAGCCTTTTCCTACTCTACGACCCAAAACTAGACTTTACACTTCAGATATGACTCAACTCTTCATCCTTATCATTATTATTCCATTATCTATTGATTTCTTAGAGCCTCGCTCTATTTATACAGTCCCATGGTCTGCGGACCATGGGTAGATCTCTACATCTGACATTTGATACCAAATGTAGGTTTTAACCCCATAGAGAAATTACCTGCATACGAATTTTAAAACATAGAAAATAAACAATGTGAGAGCATAACACATAAAACACATATACACAGAGATTTTTCCCTGGATCCCAAAACCAAGACTACTAGATTGATTCTTCATTATCTTCCTTTCAATGTTACAATACATATTTATACATGCCAAAGCATCCAATAGCATCGACCGAAAACCATTGCGTCCTAAACCATGTGCGAAAAACATGCACAAAACCATAAGTAGGTCCGCCCAACCTAATATAGGGTCCAAAACCAAAATTTTCTAGGGTGCTACCCCAGACCCCATAGAATGGGGTTGCTTGCACCCATCAAACCCCTTATGACTCCACCCACTATGTAATTGGCACAACGAAGGGGGGGCTCTGCCCCCCTTCTAACACCCTGGTTAACTACATGGGCTAGTCGTGGAAGGAATATAACACAACCCAACATTCTCCCACTTGTTGTTTTCTTTCCACATGGGACCACAAGATAGCTTAGTCATTTATCCAGCCCTGCAATGCCCATTGTTTCTCTACACCAAGAGAACTTCTCAGAGCTCACAGATTTTGTCAATGCATCTGCAGTATTCTTCAAAGTGTCCACCTTTACCAGCAACACCTTTTTGTCTTCTATGTGCTTTGTCTTTGAATGATATGCAGGGTTCTTTGCCAAGAAAATTGCACTTTGACTGTCACAATCTATCCTTATAGCTCCCTGTACTAACCCCATACTTGAACATAATCTCTGCAACCAAACTACTTCCTTGCTTGCATGAGTGGCTACCATGTATTATGACTCTGTAGTTGATAGTGCCACTACAAATTGTTTCTTACTCATCCAACTGACTGCACCTCCAAATAGGTTAAACACATACCTAATTGTAGATCTTCTCTGATCCAGATCTCTAGCCCAGTCTCCATCAACAAAGCCACGAATATCCAACACTCTGTCCAATCCTGGTCTTCCTTGGTAGCACAAACCATAATCACTAGTGCCACGCAAATACTTGAAAATCCGCTTCACTGTTGTCTAGTGCTCCTTCACTGGTTTTGACATAAACCTGCTCAATAATCCCACTGCATGTGCAATTTCTAGTCTAGTAAAGACCATCGCACACATCAGGCTACCGACTACACTTGCATATGGAGCACGGGACATGTCCTCTTCTTCTTCTTGTGTCTTGGGACACTGTTCAACAGATAACTTTACACCTATAAGGATAGGAACCTTCACCAGTTTACTATCCTACATATTAAACCTCTACAATATTGTCTCAACATACTTCCTCTGGTTTAACCAGAGCTTCTTCTTTGTCCGATCTCTTTTAATTTCCATGCCCAAAATATAGTTTGCAACACCAAGATCTTTCATGTCAAATTTGGAGGACAAATGGGTCTTCAAATCCTGGATAATTTCTTTGTCATTTCCAACCAACAACATATCATCCACATACAAGACCAGATAAATAACATGGTCACCAATTAATTTAAAATACACATAGTGACCTGCTTTGCTTCTGGTGAAGTCAAGTCCCCGTATAAATGTATCAAATTTCTGATACCACATCCTTGGTGACTGTTTTAACCCATACAAAGACTTCTTTAACTTGCATACCAATTATTTCTTACCCTTGACCACAAAGCCTTCAGGTTGCTTCATGTAGATCTCCTCTTCCAGATCCTCGTGAAGAAATGTTGTCTTCACATCCATCTGTTCTACCTCAAAATCAAAAGTAGCAGCAACAAATAAAAGTAATCTAATAGAAGCTACCTTGGAAACAGGAGAAAAATATCACCAAAATCAATTCCCGGCACCTGGGAATAACCTTTTGCGACCAAACGAGCTTTGTATTTTTCCACCTTTTCTTTTGCATTTGTCTTCTTCTTCAACGCCCATTTTTTGCCAATGGGTTTCCTTCCAGATGGAAACTCCACCAGATCCCAAGCCTCATTTTTGTGCAAAGATGCCATTTCATCAACCATGGCCTCTTTCCAATGTTTTCCATCCTCTGAATCTATTGCTTCCTTCATAGTTCTAGGATCATCATGAGTAATAGATAAAGAAAAATTTGAACAGAAAGCAGATGAACTATACCTTTTTAGTTGCCTTCTTTCTCGAACTGATCTTCTCACACCTGGAGTTTATGTCTCTTCATCTTCTGATTCCTCCTCTGTTGTAGACTCTATATCTTCCTCCTTTAGCTCAAACTCTATCTTCTTAGGTTCCTTTGGTTGGACTTCATGTTTAATAACATTTTTTACCTATTTGAACACCACATCTCGGTTGTACACAACCTTCCTTGTTACTGGGTTCCAAAGCTTATAACCATTTAAACCATCCTTATACCCAATAAAGATGCACTTTTCAGATTTACTATCCAACTCAGTTCATTTATCCTTTGGAACATGTACATATGCATCACATCCAAATACCCTGAGATGTGAAAGAGAGGGTTTCTTTCTATTCCATACCTCTTGTGGAGTCTTATCCTCCAATGCTAATTAAGGCGATCTATTAACCAGGTAACATGCTGTCTCCACCACCTTTGCCAAGAATTCCTATCCTAACTTGGCACCACTTAGCATGCTTTTTCCCTTTCCATCAATGTCTTGTTCATTCTTTTTGCAACTTCATTTTTCTCAGGTGTGTATGGAGCAGTCTTCTACCGTGCTATACCACACTTCTTACAGAATTCTTCAAATTCTATACTGCAAAACTCTCCACCATTATCTTTCCTCGGCATCTTTATCTTCTTCTCTGTCTAGTTTTCCACGAGAGCCTTAAATTCTTTAAACCTGTCAAAGACTTCAGATTTCTTCTTAAGGAAATATATCCATGTATTCCTTGAGAAGTCATCTATAAAGGATACATAGTACACAAACTTACCTAGTGATGGAACCTTCATAGGTCCAAACACATCACTGTGCACAAGATCTAATATCTGTTTCACCCTCTTACCACCAGAGGGGAAACTCACCCGATTCTGCTTCCCATATACACAATTTTCACAGAAATCAAAATCTAGAGAGTTATTACTCATACCTTCTACCATACCTTTACCATGAAGTATTCGAAGGCCCTTCTCTCCAATATGTCCAAGCCTTTGATGCCACAACATGGTCTTCTCTCCAGAGACCACTAGATTTTTGCTCCACTTTCAGGAACCACAAAATTGTTGCACCCATCAACAATAGTGCTACTTTGCAGCTTGTACAGAGTTCCAATTCGAACTCCCCACATCAATACCAGTTCCCCCTGAACCATTTTGTAGGTATCCTTCTCGAACACTGTTTTTACACCTGCATCATCCAACTTGCTTACATAAATTAGATTTTTGGCTAATGCAGGAATATGCAGAACACCCAAAAGTGTTCTAACCCTTCCACCTTGGAACTTCAACTTTACTTTTCCATGACTAACGATTCTAGCCTTCATGTTATCCCCCAAGAGGACATCACCACCATCATATTTCTCATACTCACAGAACTACTCTCTATGGGGAGTGAAGTAAAAGGATGCACTTGAGTCAATCAACCATGCCTCATGATATACATGTGTACTTGAAGAAGCCAAGTACACATCCCGACCTTCATCTAAGGCAATTTTCGCCTTTACAGACATAACATCATCAGATCCCTTTCCTTTATCAGGAGCTTTAGATTTATATTCCCTTTTGCAGTGCCCTTCCTTTCTGCATTTCCAGAAAGCCACCTTTACAGGTTTTCATGGAGATTTAGATCTCCCTCTAGATTTAGACCTCCCACTCGATGACTTATTTTTGTTTCTGTTCTGGGACCATCCTCATACAAACAAGCATCACCATTCTGGCTCTCCATATTTTTCCATCTCATTTCCTCCATCATCAAGGATGAGACTATTTCATCAAACTACAAGGCATTTGCATTGCTACCTATTGCAATAACCAAAATATCCCATGAATATTATAGAGAAGAAAACAAACTGATGCGCTTATCTTCATCTGAAATTTTAATATCAAAAGATGATAACTGACTTACCACAATAGTAAATGAGTTCAGATGCTTTATCACTGAGTCTCCATATTTCATCCTCAGGTTATACAGCTTTTTCCATAGGAATAGTTTATTCACTAGAGGCTTAGATTGGTATAAAGTCCCTAACTTGTTCCACAAAGCCTTCATTGTAGCTTCCCCTAATATATTCAGCAATACTGAATCTGAGACACACAATTGTATTGTGCTATTTTCCTTCTGATCCAACTTCTTCCATTCTTCATTGGATACTCTCGTTGGTTTAGTACCTAGATCTACCATGATCCACTGATCTTTATCCAACAACAGATCCTCCATATTGAGTTTCCATAACTCAAAACTCTGACCATTAAATTTCTCAATCTCTATCTTTCCACTGCTCACCATCTTCTTTCACCACCAGAATCGATCCCGCAGATCTCCCACTGAACAACGTCTACCACAGGCCCGAGTGAAACCCCTCAGCAGCAAAGGCGTCCCCTTGAAGCCAAAACAACTCTGATACCGAATGTAGGTTTTAACCCCATACAAAAATTACCTTCATACGAATTCTAAAACATAGAAAATAAACAATGCGAGAGCATAACACATATACACAAATATTTTCCCCTGGATCCCAAAACCGGGACTACCAGCTTCATTTTATGTTCCTTTCAATGTTACAATACATATTTATACATGCCGAAATCCAATACCATGGACCAAAAACCATCGCGTCCAAAACCATGTGCGAAAGACATGCACAAAACCATAGGTAGGTCCACCCATAGAGTGGGGTTACCTGCACCCCTCAAGCCTCCTGTGACCCCCCCCCCCCCCTGCTATGCAATCAATGCAACGAAGGGGGGGATTCTCCCCCCTTCTAATCCCCCAGTTAACTACGTGGGCTAGTCGAGTAAAAAATATAACAGAACCCAAGAGACATTACATTACAATATTGAGGGCGGAAAACTCTATGACTCTTTTACAATCTACACGCTCCGTGCCCACAAAATGCGGATTCTTCACATCAGGGTTACAACTCTTGATCAATATCTAGGCTCTAAGCCCCAAAACTTCCCTTGGGGGATCCCGTGCCCAATAGGCCCCCAACACAAACATTGTGACTCGCCCTCCAGTCACTCTATCAGTGCGGAGATCTTTGCACGATGAGCTCCCAACTCTACCTGGATCGCCACAAGATTGGCAACGCATTGAGCGCTGCATGTTGCACTTCCTGGACGCGCTATTCAGAGACCGTTGTAGTTGAACTGCCTCCCTGAGCCTGTTCCTGTGTTCCTTGCATCTACGCGAGATTTGTTTCAATAGAGGTTGTAATGATATATGCCTCATCAATCCATGGTTGTAAGCACGCCCTGAAAAATATTTCCTTTTGTCGAGCAGCATCGACGTACTCCTTGAGCACTTTCTCGTGCTGCATCCGCGTGAGCCTCTGTGTAAGGGTAACCATCTGCATGGTCCCTTTTACTTCATCATATTTCTGTTGTATCCCGTGCACCTTTGTTTCTAGGCGCTATATGTTCGGGTCTTCTTGTAGAGTGGTGAGAACCTCGAACGACTCCTCAAACAGCTTTGTGCAGTCTTTCACTGCACTGTTGACCTCTGCTATTGCTGCTGTAATTGCGTTGGTGCGTTGTTCCTTAAATTCTGGTAGATTTGAAGGCTATGCCTTCAATTGTAGCTTGGCTATCTGAAGGTTCAGCTCTAGCTGAACCTTAGCCATCTCTTCCTTTGCCTCGCACACCCTTGCTGCTATTTTCCAAATGCGCACCTTCGCTGGTTCCTCTACTTGGATGACTAGCTCCAGGACCATCTGGCAGGCTTCCTCAACCACCTGCACTTGCTATTGGTTCTGTGTCACTACCTCATTGCATTGCAATCTCAACTGTTCAATGTTTATGCGCTCCTCGCTCATGACGACGAGCGCACGACCCTCCCTGGCTCACAGTTCTGTAGTAACTCCATCCTGCAAAATGTAGAGCATCTCCTGAGGGAGCATAGCCATATTTATCCTGATCCCCTTTAGCCCACTGACCATAGGCTTGTCGGCCTCATTTTCCATAACGAGTGCTGCCTCTGGCAGCACTATAGTGTTGGTCATTTTGGCGCGCAACATTTCCTCAGTTGCGAATGTGCCTACTGTGAGGCTGGTTGACACAGTACTAGCCTGTGGAGTGCACACCTGCAACTCCTATATCTGTGCTCGGAGAGCCCCCAACACCATCTGGTGTTCCTTCACGAACTGGCCTCCACAGTGACGTCTCTCACCGTCTCCCCAATGTCATGCAGATCCCCTGCAGTGAGGGTGATTGGGTTGAAAGAAGTTTTCGAAGCCTTTGAATTCTTCCATGGCCCTACCTACTCTCTTGGGCACTGTTGTTTAAGTTGTGTGGACACTTTCTACAGGTCCATGCCACCGTGCTCTATATTTGTTTCCTATTTGGGCAAAGGTGACTTCTGGCCTTTGCACTCCTCCTCTGTTGCCTTATGCTACTCTTTTACTGCCTTCGCAACATCGCATGCCTCTTGGGCCTTGGCTGCTGCTTCACTCCTTCACTTCTCTGTGAAATGCACCATCCACAGTTTTGCCTCATCCATTTCCCTCTGTGTGATGAACTTCTCTGCTTCCACCATGGAGCTGGCTGGAGCATGCCACTCTGGTGGACATAACTCAAGGACGGCAAATATGACGTCGTCCCTCACCAGATAAGGGAGTTTGTGCCAAGTCTTCGTGGGGTCCTTCCTCTCCCTAATGTACATGTGGTGGAAATATGTCTTGAACTCTATGAAGCTCTGTAGATTGTTATAGACCATGGGTGATAACTATAGCTTGCGATTAATCCCCATTCGGATGTCATATCATTGGAATCCAACTATGAAGGAAATTGAAGGCTAGTTGGACAGAAGAATTCATAAGTTCATGGCACAAGAGAATAGGAACCCGTGACTATCAAAATAAGAGTGGTTAGACTGCTACTTGTACACAGAGATCCCTGAAATCTTCTTCGCGTCTTTCCATACTGAGTTGTACGAGTGGATCGTAAAGCCAGAAGATAGCCAATGAAGGTGGAAACTTGACAATCCTATTTTGTGGACCCTAGAGTTAGTGAAAAGATTGGAAGCATCAGAGGATAAGATCGCATGCATCATTGATCATTGGCCTGATCAAATTATAGGAGGATTCATTACTAAGTTTGCAGTTGACACCTCAGTCAACTACAGTGAGGTAGAGCGATGCTTTCTCAAAGGACCATGAGGTAAGCACATAAAGTCTTTGAATACTTGGATTAAAATGATATTGTGCGAAAAGAGGGTTATGCAGTTACCTTGATGTTCAGGGCTATGCGAAGTGGAAAATGTTACATGAACGAAGAAAGTAAGGGACCCGAAACTAGCCCCTTGATTTCACCTCCATGAGGCGACGAGGAAGAGCTCGCGAAGGTCCCCCCACGAAGTGTGATCCATATGATAAGGAAAATAATTCCATGAATACCACCCCTACCCACACCGCCACCAGCTTCACCCCCATCACCTCCATCTTCACCTGTACCACCTCTGCCACCACCACGATTCAATATGGCAAGCACAGTGAAGTTGCCTGTGTTCAAGGGTTTGTGAAATGAGGATCTGGACCAATTCTGGTTCATGGTAAGGGTTGTATGGGAAGCACAAGCAGTTACAGATGATAATATAAAGAAAGCGACACTGGTTAGTGCCCTACAGGATTGTGCGCTGACCTGGTATATTAAGCACTCCAATGATAATCCAAATGCAGGAATCAAGGATATCAAAGCAGTGCTAAACAAAGAATTTAGCATGCTGAAGTCTGAAGCACAGTCAATCATTGGAGTCAAAGAGATCATGATGCTACTAGGTGAGACTCCTTGGGAGCTAGATCAGAGGTTGAAATGTACAATTCGCGAGGCTAATATGAATCTGACGGATGGACAACATCATGAATCGTTTGTAGCTTTGCTAATTGCACATCTGAGGAGTGCGCTATCGCAGCAAAAATTAATGACTCAGGTGGAGGTCTTAGAGATCGTGATGAGGCTGCATGAGACCCCGATGTAGGATCCTAACTTGGGAGTTCAGCAGATCCACGCACAGCTGAATAATTTATGCCTTGAGATGTAGATTCTGAAGTGCGCGAAGAGGTGTGGTGTGTAAAATGAAAGGGTCAGGGTCATGATAAGGACCACTGCCCGGATTTCGAAAATTACCTCGCAGGAGGAGGACTGATTTTGTTAAGGTTGGAAGCACAAACAAGACCTAGTGCGGTGCCTGCTCTGTGGTGCGCGATTTATCAAATAGATGGAAAACATGCCACGAACAATTGTCACTTGTTACAAAAGTACACGCAAAATTCGCAACAGTTTTTTTGCAAATTTTGTAGGTCAGTGGGACACAATGACCGCACTTGTAGAAGCTATGAGTTAATGATGGATAGAACTCCCACCTACAGAGTTTAGGCCAAGACACGGCCCCTTGACCAAAAAGTAGGAATGGCATGAACAGGATTCCAGGGGCACAGACGAGGCTGAGGCAGAGGAGGACCTGGAAGAGGTCACAGACAGTTGATATGCTATAATTGTGGAGGGCCCGGACATTATGCCCATGATTGTATGAACCTAATGCACCCATTATGTTTGTAGTGCAACTTTTTTTATCATGAGACAAAAGGTTGTCCTACACTGATAGCTAGGATATGCGACAAAGGAGTGTTACCACCTCCCTTGACTCAGAACCTGCAGATGATGAGGTCTGAGCTACGCAAGGAAGATCTGAATGTAAACATTGTGCTTTGAAGTGGAATCGTGATGGGAGATGACAAAGGAAAAAAACTAGAAGATAGTACTTGGGTTCATAATGCTCTAGTGAAGGAAGCGGAGTTTGATTTGGAGCACACTCAGGAAACCTTCATTGAAGCCAAGAAGAGCTTCGCTGATGCCTCCACTTCAGGAAGGAAAGATAGACCGGAGTCGAAGATGGACCCATCTATGCTCACAATGTTCCTGGAGACATGTATGAAGCTACTGCGTGATAGGAAGGTGGTAAAAGGGTTACAGGAACTCATTAGGATATGCGCTGGGACCGCGCTAAGAGAACCGCGCATAGTCAAGAAGATCAGAAAGCATAAGACAAGGACGAGAAGAGAAATGAGACTAACCGTATAGATTAGAGAATATGAGATGGATCAAGTTATCGTGGATTTAGGATCGGATGTGAATGTTCTGCCAAAACAGACATGGGAGTGAATGGGGAGAGCTACGCTACAATGGTCTCCTATTCAACTGCGAATGGTGAACCAACATAAAATAATACCCATGGGGCGATTGCTCGGTATAACTATGGCCATTGAGGGAGCGAGCATGTTAGAAAACTTTGAAGTGATAGAGATTGTCGATGACAGCAATCCATACCCCGCGCTCTTAGGAATTGATTGGGCCACTAACATGAATGGGGTGATTAATATGAAAAAGTAAAAAATGATTTTTGAAAAGAAGTCACCATGTTTAATTATACCCTTGGACCCTGCTGAAGGATTATGCTATACAGAGCTAGTGCATGACTATGAAAGTGATAATGATTTGGATTTCATCTATAAGATAACATCGAAAAACCAGGAAAGGGTGAATCCCACCATGGATGGGTGGATTGCATGGGAGCACAAAAGCTCCTATACTTTGGATTCAGATAAGGAGACAAAGCGATGGCAGAATCGGTTACATGAGGTAACCACACTGAACTGTAATATGATGACAAGGTCACTGTGTTGCATATCGATAGAAGTAAGAGACCTTCCTACTTATGATGGTCTATGTGAGGTAGACACCTTCTTGAATAAATTTGAAAGGGAGGCACTAGAAAAGCAACACTCCAGACCTTGGATTGGGTACTACCCACTACACCGCGAGGTGGCGGGGTACACACAAAGGGAGCTTTGACGACTGGCACAAATGTAGGAAAATGATGTGCACATGATTTGGGAAGCCTAGGGTGCGATTAATAGGCCACTACAATGGATGAGATGATCCACGCGTGAATCTGGTCAAGTGGATGCATGCATATGGAAAAGGACCTACACAGATGCAGATGAACTCCACACTGAAAGGTATGATCAATAAACATGTGCTGGGGGGACAAATGTTTAAATGACCCTTAATGTTGGGGAGACATTCTGTAGGAAGAACAATTGTGTAGAAGGTTATCCACATGAAATCATTGAACAAAGTATGCAATGCGCAGTGAAGTGATTTGGACCTATGCATACCCGCAGTATTATGGGCTTATAGGATGACATGCAAGAAACTGACAGGACAGACACCTTTTAGGCTTGTCTATGGAGTGGAAGCTGTAATGCCTATGGAATACATCATGCCTAGTCTGTGCATAGCAGTGCTCACAGGTATGACGGATCGCGGAGCCCTAGAGGAGAGGCTCGTGCAGTTGGAGGAGCTCAAGGAAGAATGATTTTTGGTTGGATTTCACCAGTAGGTCCAAAAGCAACGCGAAAAGGCTTGGCACGATTGACATATTAAGTTGCACACCTTTAAGGCAAATGATTTGGTGTTGTTGTATGATAGTAAGTTTGATAAATTCCTAAGGAAGCTCAGAATGAATTGGCTGGGACCATATGTTATTAAGGAAATCACAGATGGTGGCGCGGTGCAGTTGGTAAAGTTAAATGGAGAACTCTTCCTAGGAAAAGTCAATGACAATCATTTGAAGGCATATGTAGGTGGCTTGACCATCTGAATAGTCAAAAAAAGCATAGTATTAGCACTCCAGGCAGCTGAAAGGAGGCACAAGACTATAAACTACTCTACCTAGGAGCGCGATGTTAAGACTGCGCGTAGTAGCAAAGTGTCACAGGGTCCGCGACAGTATGTGGGTAGTTACATTGCCACACGAGTTGGCTGGAAAGTGACCATTACAGTCACTATTCACGATGTGATTCTTGGTTTGAGACCAAATGGAGCAGGCGATAGGCATTTGAGGAGAACTTTATGGGCCAAATTCTTGAAAATATGCTGCCAAGTGAGCATTAATTAACTGAATGTGGGGGTAATGGTCCAATTCAAATTCAAAAGGTGCTATAAATTTCAAAGGGATATCCAGCAAACAACACTTGGCAATTTGAGAATTGAGTTGTTGCGCACCCAGACATTCATGAACCCAAACTTGTTCGTTCTGTTGAAGGAAAATTTGTTGTTTGAGAACTTACCCGAACCATTGAGAGAATTGTGGAATAACACTATGGCTGAGCCTGAGGAAGCCATGGATACCAGAACAATGAATACTGAGGAGGCCTCACAGGTCGTGACAGTAGGAGAAGCCCCAAAAAATGTTGGGATAGTCACAGAAATTCCTAAATCGCCACGCACGCCAAGACCCAAGAAAGATAAGCAACCTATGGTACCGATGCGTGTGTCCCTTCAGAATCCGTTAAGGACTAGGCTCACCATGGAAGAAAAGTGGAAGGCTATCAACTTGGAGGCTGATGAGGAGGAAGAATTCAAAGAAATCCTAGTAGAGGAGAAGGAGGGTGTAGAGATGGAGGTAGAAACCAAGAGTACAGACCCTCTGACCAGGCTGCCCTCATATGTTCCTCTGCGGAAGGGAAAAGCAAGGGTGCCCAAAGACATAGATGAGAGAAAAATCTCTCTGCAGACTCCACTACTTGCTGATGACATCATTTTCGAAGGAGCGCACTTGGGGTGAGTGCCTATACTAAAATTTAAAGACTGGGATCTCGCAGACCACGAGAAGTTCCCACATTTGGAAACCACGCAACTCACGTGCCAAAAGAAAGACACGCAGACAAGAGTTATAGAGTTGGATCCATGTCAGTAGCTGAGAGGTCTGTTAAATATTCTCTAGGTGTCGCATTACCATCGCGCCCCAGTGACTATTTTCATCATCAGGCAGCTGCTCTTCCTAGTGCATGATGGGTGCTTGTGGGTGGAGTAGCCCATCCCCATCATGGACCACTCAATTCACAGAAATACTCGGCTCCCTTGCAAAGGGGAGGACCCAGTGAGCATCTCAAAGGGTAAAAGTGATGATTTGGCCATCACGGAGGCCATGAAGAAGAAGCTCAAGCTGGAGAAGAAGAATAGAGGATACGCGATTTCCAGCATCAACAACGTTGCGGTCAAAGTCATGACACAGATACTGGCCAAAAAGGTTATGCGGAAGTGCCATGCGGGTGAGGTGCCCATGCTGGTGGTTGCACTTGCTGCGCAATGCACATAAGGGGTCCAGTTTAACTGGGTAGACTACTTGTGCAGATAATTCCTTGAGAGATTCCATGAGGCACAGGAGTAGGGGAAGACTTTTCATTTTGCATGGTTGTTGTTTTCCATCATGTTGGTGGCATGGGAATTGCTCGAGGACACCAAGTGCCTGATGATTTCGCAAGACCTTCCGAAGGCAACGAAGTACACTTTGCTGTGGGCAAATAGAGATGTGCTGAGAATCAGGGAAGGTAAGATATTCTGGGTGTTCATGGAGATGAACATCAGCATGGGGATTAATTGCAAACCACTGTTATCACCCACGGTCCATAATAGTCTCCAGAGCTTCATGGAGTTCAAGGCTGACTTCCACCATGTGTAGATTAGGGTGAGGAAGGACCTCTTGAAGACTTGGAATGAGCTCCCTTATCTGGTGACAGACGATGTCATATTCACCATCCTTGAGTCGTGGCCATCAAAGTGGCGCACTCCAGCTAGCTCCACAGTGGAAGCAGAATAGTCCACCGCGCAGAGGAAAAAGGATGAGGCAAAACTACAGATAGCATAGTTGGGAGAGAAGTGAAGGAACGAAGTAGCAGTAGCCAAGGCCAAGGAGGCACGCGATGCTGCAAAGGCGGCAGAAGAGCAGCAAAAGGCAGCAGAGGAGGAGCATGAATTCCAGAAGTCACCTTCACCTGAATAGGAAATAGATATAGAGTAAGGTGGCACGTACCCGCATACAGTGTCCACGCACATGAAATAATAACGCCCAAGAGAGCAGGTAGGGCTACGGAAGAAGTTGAAGGCTTCGAAAAATTCTTTCGACCCAATCACCCTCACTAAGGGGGATCTACATGACATTGCAAAGACGGTGAGCGAAATCATCGTGGAGGCCCTCCAGCAGTTTGCTAAGGAAAACTAGATGGTGTTTGGGGCCCTTTGAGCATAGATACAAGAGTTGCAGGTGCGCACTCCAAAGGCTAGTACTGTGTCAACCAGCCTCACAGTAGGCACGTCCGTCACTGAGGAAATGTTGCGCGCCAGAATGAGCAACACTATAGTGCTACCAGAGGGAGCACTCATTATAGAAAATGAGGCCAACAGGCCTATGGTCAGTGGGCTGAAGGGGATCGGGATAAATATGGCTGCGCTCCCTCGGGAGATGCTTTACGTTTTGCAGGACAGAGTTACTACAGAACTGTGAGCCAAGGAGGGTTGCATGCTCCAGGTCATGAGCGAGTAGTGCATCAACATTGAACAATTGAGCTTGCAACATGATGAGGTAGTGGCAAAAAACTGATAGCTAGTGTAGGTGGTCAAGGAAGCATGCTAGATGGTCCTAGATTTGGCCATCCAAGAAGAGGAACCAGCAGAGGTGCATATCCAGAAACTAGCAGCAAGGGCCCACGAGGCAAAGGAAGAGATGGTTAAGGTTCAACTGGAGTTGAACCTTTATATATTCGAACTACAATTGAAGGCGCAACCTTCAACTCTGCCAGAAGTTAAGGAATAGTGCACCAATGTGATTACAATAGCAATAGCGAAGGTCAACAGTGCAGTGAAAGACTGCACAAAGTTGTTCGAGGAGTCATTCGAGGTTCTCACCACTATGCAAGAGGACCTGAACATTCAACACCTAAAAATATAGGTGTGTGAGCTACAACAAAAGTACAACGAAGTAAAAGGGACCACGCAGATGGCTGCCCTTACACAAAGGCTCGCACGGATGCAACAGGCAAAAGCGCTCAAGGAGCAGGTGGATGCTGCTTGACATAAGGAAATAGTTTTGAAGGCACGCTTACAACCATGGATTGATGAGGCATACATCATTACCGACTCTATTGAAGAAAATCTCATGTAGATGTAAGGAACATAGGAATAGGTTCAGGGAAGCAGTTTAGCTACAACAGTCTCTAAACAGTGCATCCAGCAAGTATAGCAGGCAGTTGCTCAGTGTGCTGCCGATATTGCAACGATCCAGGCAGAGTTGGGAGATCTTCACGCAAAGATCTCCACACTGATAGAGTGACTTGAGGGCAAGTCATGATGTTTGTGTTGGGGGCCTGTTGGGTGCGGGATCCCCCAAGGGAAGTTTTGGCGCTTAGAGCTTGGATTTTGGTCAAAAGTTGTAGCCCCGATGTAAAGATTCTGCATTTTGTGGGCAGAGAGCGCGTAGTTTGTAAAAGAGTCATAGGGTTGTCCACCCTCAATTTTGTAATGTAATGTTGGTTGTAGAGATCTACCCATAGTTCGTAGACCATGGGATTGTATAAATAGAGTGAGGCTCTAAGTAATCAATAGATAATGGAATAATAATGATAAATATGAAGAGTTGAGTCATATATGAAGTGTAAAGTCTAGTTTTGGGTCGTAAAGTAGGAGAAGGTTATGAAGCTGAGTGCGTAGAGGTCTAGTAGTCCACAGCTGAGTGAACAGACCCCTGAAGCTGAGTACGTAGGGTGAGTCGAGTCTGTAATAGTTGGAGCATTAATAAAGATAAGTTTCATATCCATTCTACGTATTTATTTCCTGTTTTATGCATCTGTTACATTGAATATACATTGCGCTTTTAATGCTTATATAATGCCCAAATATGTATGAATGTGTTGAATAAGTGAATGCAAGATAGAATACTGTTTACACGAAGTTAACTAGGATCTTTAAGAAGATAAGTAAGATATGCAGTGTAATTTGGGGGAAATAACATAAGACGCTGCCATAGCAGTACGAAATCATCCCAACCCCTGGTTAGGGCTGCATGAAAGGCGATTATAATAGATTGCGAAGGTATCAAAGGTCAGGACAGTGTGCGAAGTGACCTACGTGAAGGTAGGCACAGTTGGACTAAATCAGCACCTCAAACATCTTAAGGGTGCAAAAACTTGGTTCCAGCATCCCCCCATACTGCTTCGGGTGAGACTTGAGTCCGCACTTCGCAGGCTGATGCCGAAAGGACCAATAGTGTAGGGAGAATGATGTGCACATGATTTGGGAAGCTTAGAGTTCGATTGACAGACAAATACAATGGACGGGATGATCCATGCGTGAGTCTAGCTAGGTGGATGCAGGCATATGGAAAACAACCTACACATATACACATGAACTCTGCGTTGAAAGGTATGATCAATAAACATGTGTTGGGGGCACAAATGTGAAAATGGATCTTAATATTGGGGAGACATTACGTAGGAAGAACAATTGTGATGGGAGATGAAAAAGGTAAACATTGTGCTCTGAAGTGGAATCGCGACAGGAGATGACAAAGGGAAACAACCAGAAGATAGTACTTGGGTTCGCAAAGCTCTAGTGAAGGAAATGGAGTTTGATTTGGAGTGCACTCGGGAAACCTTCATCAAAGCCAAGAAGAGCTCCGCTAATGCCCCCACTTCAGGAAGCAAAGATAGACCGATCCAGAACCGGAAAGCATAATACAAGGACGAGAAGAGAAATGAGGCTAACCACATAGATCAAAGAGTATGAGATGGATCAAGTTATCATATATTTAGGATCTGATGCGAATGTTTTGCCGAAGTAGACATGGGAGTGAATGAGGAGACCTATGCTGTAGTGATCTCGTATTCATATATGAATGGCGAACCAGTAGAAAATAATATTGATGGGCAATTGCAGGGAATAACTGTGGACATTGAGGGAGCGAGCGCACTAGCAGACTTTGAATGGGGTGATTAATCTGAAGAAGCACAAGATGATTTTTGAGAAGAAGTCACTATGCATAATTATACCTCTAGACCCTGTTGAAGGATCATGCTATACGGAGCTGGTGCATGACTATGAAAGTGATGATTATTTGGAATGCATCTATAAGATAACAGCGTGAAACCATGACTTAGTGAATACCACCATGGATGGGCAGATTGCATGAGAGCGAGAAAGCTCCTGTACTTCGGATTCAGATGAGGAGACAAAGAGATGGAAGAATCAGTTACTTGAGGTAACCACACTGAACTATAATATGATGACAAGGTCGTTGCGCTACATATCGACAGAAGTAAGAGACCTGCCTACTTATGATGGTCTAAGTGAGGTAGGCACCTTCTTGAATAAATTTGAAAGGGAGGTGCCAGAAAAGCAACACTTCCAGGCCTTGGAATGGGTACTGCATGCTATGCCCGCGAGGTGGTGGGGTACGCACAAAGGGAGATTTGAAAATTGGTGCGAATGTAGGAGAATGATGGTACGTGATTTTGGAAGACTAGGGTGTAATTGAAAGACAAATACAATGGACAGGATGATCTGTGCACCAGTCTGGCCAGGTGGACGCAGGCATATGGAAAAAAACCTACGTGGATGCACATGAACTCCGCTCTAAAAGGTATGATCAATAAACATGTGTTGGGGGGACAAATTTGCAAATGGATTTTAATGTTGGGGAGACATTACATAGGAAGAACAATTGTGATAGGAAATGAAAAAGGTAAACATTGTGCTCCGAAGTGGAATCGCGACAGGAGATGACAAAGGCAAAAAAACCAAAAGATAGTAATAGGGTTCACAAAGCTCTGGTGAAGGAAGCGGAGTTTGATTTGGAGTGCACTCAAGAAACCTTCATGGAAGCCAAGAAGAGATTCACTGAAGCCTCCACTTTAGGAAGTAAAGATAGACTGGAGTTGGAGATGGACCCATCTATGCTCACAATGTTCTTGGAGACATGTATGAAGCTACTACGCAACAGTATGGTGGTAAAAGGATTACAGGAACTCATTAACAGATGCGCTGGGACTGCGCTAGGAGAACTACGCGTATTGAGGAAGATCACAAAGATGTCATCAACAATATCTATCACTTTAAAGTCTACCAGCATGCTCACTCCCTCAATGTTCATGGTTATTCCCTGCAATCACCCCATGGGTATTATTTTCTGTTGGTTCGCCATTTGCAGTTTAATAGGAGACCACTACAGCGTAGGTCTCCTCATTCACTCCCATATCTTCTTCGACAGAACATTCACATCTGATCCTAAATTCAGGATAACTTGATCCATCTCATATTCTCTGATCTACGTGGTTAGTCTCATTTCTCTTCCCATCCTTATCTTATGCTTTCCAATCTTCCTGACTATGCGTGGTTCTCCTGGAGCGGTCCCAGCGCATTTGTTAATGAGTTCCTATAACCCTTTTACCACCTTACTGTTGCGCAGTAGCTTCATACATGCCTCCAGGAATGTTGTGAGCATATATGGGTCCATCTCCGGCTCCGATCTGTCTTTGCTTCCTGAAGTGGAGGCATCAACGAAGCTCTTCTTGGCTTCCATGAAGGTTTCTCGAGTGCGCTCCAAATCAAACTCCACTTCCTTCGCTGGAGCTTTGCGAACCCAAGTACTATCTTGTGGTTGTTTTCCTTTGTCATCTCCTATCACAATTCCACTTCAGAGCACAATGTTTACATTCAGATCTTCTGCGGACTGCTCAGACCTCATCATCTGGAGGTTATGAGTCAGGGGAGTTGGTAGCGCTCCTTTGTCGCATATCCTAGCTATCAGTGTAGGACAATATTCTGTCTCAATATCAAACAAGTTTCAATACAAACACCACGGGCATGTTTGGTTTGTACAATCATGGGCATAGTGTCCAGGCCCTCTGCAATTGTAGCATATCAACTGTCCACGACCTCTTCCAGGTCCTCCTCTGCCTCGGCCTTGTCCGCGCCCCTGGAATCCTGTTCACACCATTTCTGCATTTTGATCAAGGGGCTGTGTTTCAACCTGAACTATGTAGGTGGGAGTTTTGTCCATCATTAACTCATAGCTTCTACAAGTGTGCTCATCGTGCCTCACTGACCTACAAAATTTGCAGAACAACTGTTGCGAATTTTGAGTGTAATTTTGTAACAAGTGAGAATTGTCCGTGGCATGTTTTCCAGCTATTTGACAAATTGCGCACCACAGAGCAGGCATCATGCTAGGTCCTTCTTGTGTTTCTAGCCTTAACAACATTGGTCCTCCTCCTACGAGGTAATTTGTGAAAACCAGGTAGTGGTCCTTATCATGACCTTGACCCTTGCATTTTATGCACCACACCTCTTCATGCATTTTTGGTCGAGTTGTCTTGTCCCATTTCAGACTCTGCATCTTAAGGCATAAATTCTTCATCTGTGTGTGGATCTACTAAACTCCCAAGTTAGGATCCTACATCATGGTCTCATGCACCCTCATCACGATCTCTAAGGCCTCTACTTGAGTCGTTAGCTTCTGCTGTGATAGCGCACTCCTCAGATGTGGCGTTAGCGACGCTACAAACCATTCGCGATGTTGTCCATCCGTTAGATTCATATTAGCTTCACGAATCATGCATTTCAGTCTCTGATCCAGTTGCTAAGGAGTCTCTCCTCGTAGAATCATGTTCTCTTTGAATCCAATGATCGAATGTGCTTCAGACTTCGGTCTGCTAAATTGTCTGTTTAGCACTGCTTGGATATCCTCGATTCCCACATTTGGATTATCATTGGAATGCTTAGTATACCAGGTTAGCACTGGATCCTTCAGGGCACTAACCAGTGTCTCTTTCTTTATATTATCATTTGTAACTCCTTGTGCTTCCCATATAGCCCTTACAACAAACCAGAATTGGTCTGTATCCTCATTTCCCAAACCCTTGAACATAAGCAACTTCACTGTGCTTTCCATATTGAATTGCGGGGCTAGCGGAGGTGGTACAGGTGAAGATGGAGGTGATGGCTATGAGGTTGGTGGTGGTGTGGGTGTGGGAGGTATTCGTGGAATTCTTTGCCTTATTAGATGGATCACACTTCGCGAGCTCTTCCTCGTCCCCTCGCGGAGGTGAAATCAAGGGGCTAGTTTCGGGTCCCTTACTTTCTTCATTCTTGTAAGCTTTTCCACTTCGCGTAGCCCTAAAGATCAAGGTAACTACATAATCCGCTTTTCACACAATAGCATTTTAATCCAAGTATTCAAAGACTTTACATACATACCTCGCGGTCCTTTGAGAAAGTGTCACTCTGCCTCACTATAGCTGACTAAGGTGTCAACTGTGAACTCAGTAGTGAATCCTTCTATAATCAAATCAAGCCAATGATAAACGATGTGTGCGATCTTATCCTCTGATGCTTCCAATCTTTGCACTAACTCTGGGGTCCACGCAATAGGATTGTCAAGTTTCTACCTTCCTTGGCTATCTGCTAGCTTCACGATCCACTCGTACATCTCAGTAGGGAAAGAAGTGAAGAAGATTTCATGGATCTCCATGTACAGGTAGCAATCTAACCACTCTTCTTTTGATAGTCACGGGTTCCTATTCTCCTGCACCACGAATTCATGAATTCTTCTGTCCAATCAGCCTTCAATTTCCTTCTTAGTTGGATTCCAATGATACGACATCAGACATCTCTGTGTAGATTCTGGTCCCGGCAATGGAACCATTTGTTGGCTTGAGGGGGCCTAACCTAGGTTCAATGTTAATTAGCCAAACAAATTCCTACACTACTGGCCCTTTCGGCATCAGCCCGCAGAGAGCGGATTGCAATCTCACCCGAAGTAGTATGCGGGGATGCTGGAACCAAGTTTCCGCACCCTTGAGATGTCTGAGGTTCCGATTTAGTCCAACTATGGCTACCTTTGTGCAGGTCACTTTGTACGCTGTCCTGACTTTTAATACTATCATGATCTATTATAATTTCCTTTCGCATAGCCCTAACCAGGGGGTGAGATTCTTTCGTGTTGCTACAGCAGCGTCCTACTCTATTTCCCCCAAATTACACTGCGTATCTTACTTATCTTCTTGAATATCTTAGTTGACTTCGCGTAAACATATATTCTATCTTGCATTCACTTATTCAACACATTCATACATATTCGCACATCATATAAGCATTAAAAGTGCACTGTATATTCAATGTAACAGATGCATAAAACAAGAAGTAAATACGCATAATGGATATGAAACTTCTCTTTATTAACGCTTCAACTATTACAGACTCGACTCACCCTACGCACTCAGCTGCAGAATACTAGGCCTCTGTGCACTCAGCTGCAGAGCCTTCTCCTACTCTACGACCCAAAACTAGAATTTATACTTTAGATATGACTCAACTCTTCATCCTATTGTGGCCACAACTATCACCCCATTAAAACATGCTCTGATAGCCAATTTTAAATGGGTCCCCTTGAAGCTGGATTTTTCACTTCCCCGAATGATCTGCTTTCATCTCATAAACTCTAACTCCATGCCGAGTTAACCCTTCAATTCTTAATGGTCAAGACCTCCCCTTGAAAATATATCTGCAGCATGATTTATTTATAACTTTCACTCTCGTTCCCTTTTCGGACCTCCCTCAATCCTCATAAGTGTTTCTGGAAAAATAGGCCTGCATATATAATCATCGCCCATCCTTATTATGGTCGTTCATGCACTTAACACACAAAACCCTCTATCACACCTCATTCACCTTCGTAACTCTTTATGGTTGAAGTGCTTCGCAAAGCATACATGAATCATCCCTTTTCACTCATCGCACTTTTCCTTGATCAAAACCGAAGGTTGGTTTATCATCAATGAATAAGAGCGATGCGAGTAAGTCCCCCACCGCATCGCAAATTGCTAAATGACCAAGCCCCAAAGCTATATATAAAGGGCACATAAATATTCTGGACCTGACGACCATATTGACAGAAATATATTATGTTTTGGGTCCAGGACCCATCACTCATCGCTATCGGTGAGGTCCGGAATCCATGTATATGGCACACCATAACCACCCGGACCCACCGATGATTATAAAACCGGTCGCATTAATTTTCAAGTCTAACCTTATGGTCGATTACACAGGTTTTTCGCTTACATCCTTGTGTTTCGGGAAAAGCATTATAGTCGGGGTTTTCCAAATGGAAGGGTAACATTGCAGACCTGAAGGGATTTATGAACCTTAACATATATGTGTTTCGGGTCCACAACCCCATCGCATATCGCATATTGGCGGGAGCCCGGGTCTTATGCACATATGCATCATGATCTGCCAGACCCGCCGGTGTTATCAATTGTATTTCATATATGTTTAAGATCCGAGGCTATATCACGCATCACCATTGGCCTTGACCCAAAGCTTATATACATATAGCGCACCTCTATCTGCCGAACCCACCGACAATTGTGAATCTGGGCATATAATATTTTAAGTCCAGCATAAAAGCCAGACTCGGGTTTCCCTGTGTATTTCTTTGTTTTCGAAAGATATTGAGGGCGGGGATCTTTTAAAGGAAATCCTACAAGGGTGATGTTACGTGTAATGTTCCATCGGGATGTGCCATTGCGACTCATTCGTGGCACGATTTTTGGCTAAAACAGGGGCAATTTTATTTTACGATAGCTCCTTTTATTTCGCAGTGCCTTATCATTCTTTTGAAGTTTCGATGATAGCGAAAGATGTTCTTGAGCATTTCTATCATATTTTATAATCACTGCTAATACAAATTATCTATGCAGGCGAGTTTGAGTCGATCCGGCCATAGATGAAGGCGCTGTATGTCAGGATGACACCTCTACGCCACCGGTGTCGATATTGCAAAACACACTTTGCTAAAGGGGAGACCGACCACCATAATGCATAATGAAGGTGATCCTGTAGTTTAGTGGAAGTGTTTAGGACAGCGCTAATCCACCAAGACGTCATCATCACAAGATACATTACGAAGCATGCCAGATGTGGGGAGGATGGGAGAATCTTCAGTTTCTTTCAAAGAAAAGACAAAGAATGATAGCCACTCCTCACAGGTGCTTATAAATGATACACAGTCCTCCCTTGTTCCAAGGAGATCCATCCATTTCCCCAAGAAGGAGAACACTCCACCAAGGGTGACCTTAGCCTGTTGGCAGTTTCACCAACGTTTCACATCTATACATACTAATCTGTGCAACAACAAGAGGGAATTGGAAGCTTATGGAAGGCCAAGGATCGTTCATGGCCACATAAGTATTACCTCCGAAGGAAGCAAGGGGACTTTTTGGTTTGGAGAAGAACAGTTTTGATTTATTGTGAATAAAGGGGACTGTTTGGTTCAAGGAGGAGCCATAGTTTCAGATTCATTGTATTGTTTTGGATCAGAGTGTTATTACTAGCATGAATGTAAATGTGATTTGTATTTATGCATATTGATGACTTACAGTTCACTATTAGTCTTGTTAAATTGAATGTGATTCAGTTTCATGGTTAACTTGTGAATGATCTTTGATTTGAAACTAAGTTAAACATCATTTGCAAGTTTAATTTCATAAAAGAATGTGGATTCCTATATAAGTGATTGGATTTCAATTTAGCTTTAATACAGTCTTGTCTAGCTGTGAATTCAAAGATTGATTCATTTGGACTAAAATCTATACATGATGTTTAATCTTCTTTATCACGCTCCTGCGGAACATATATATGATGTTTAAACCTCTGTATTATGCTTCTGCAGGATAGATTAGGATAACTAGGACTATATTAGAGTAGTTAGAAGTAGTATAGATAGGATTTAATACATAGAGGTTAACTGTTTTATCTTTGTTGATTTAATTGAAGTCTTCCTCTCAGAAACAATCTTTCGACATGTTCAAATAGTTTACGGGGTCCCTTAAAACCCATCGGAGCTGGCCATTCCAAACGAAAACAGGTCTAATTGGGGCTTGCAATCGAGTTAGTTCCCCTTATTGGCATTGTGCACATTCGCCATGTCAACAAATTGGCACTAGAAGGAGGGCCTAAACCTCTGTCTCCAGCTTTTCAAGATTTCATCTATAAGTGCCACACATGGGTTCAAAACGATTAATGTATGGATCATAAGGGTCGGAGAGATCCTTCCACACATTTGAAAGAGCCTCATTTTGAAGAAATAGAGACCCCTCTAAGCCCTGTATCTAGGTCACCCATGGAAGAGAGACTGTGGGAGTATCCTGTCACTCAAGAACAACCTGTCAGAGCACTTACTCAGGCTTACGCTTGTTCCCTCTCTCAGCTTCCCATCTTTCACTCTTTACCTCCGACAACTAAGAGAAAGCCAAGGATCTTTACCCTAAGCGAAGATACATCAATAACCACTTCTCTCGAAGACATTGTGCTAGAATCCTTGCAAAGTATCGACACCCCTTGGGAAGAAATTCCTAAGGATTCCCCTTCTAAAGGTAACTCCTCACTTGATTTTGAGAATCCTAACAGAGAAGCCTCCAACCAAAACTTCCCTGTCCATAGTATGGCCAACATTCCCCCTCTAGGTGGAAATCAGCCTCCACCTCCTCCTCCGGGTGGGAATCAACCTCCACCTCCTCCTCTAGGTGGGAATCAACCCCCACCTCCTCCAGGAGCACTCCCTCCCTGGCTTGCACAGGATGTTGTAGCGGTACCCGGGTAGCAACATCCCTTACCCAAAAATACAGAAAGAGTGTTACCCAATTTCGACCCTGAGCGGGGAGATACCGTTGATAACCATATTCACTCTTTCTTCCTAGCCTTGCGCAGGTTGGGGGTCGCTGATGAAGATGTGGTGTGCCACCTATTCTCTTTTACTTTGACTGGTGCAACCTCCACATGGTATTTCAGTCTGAGAATAGGGTCGATTACCTCTTGGGATGCTTTTCAGCAGGCCTTTTTGGACAAGTTTGGTGATGACAAAACACCTGCGGCCTTAGTTTTAGAAGTATCCCACTTGAAAATGGAAAGCAAGGAGAAAGTTAAGGATTTTAACATTTGGTTCAACACCTTGTTCAACAAAATCCCAGCCACCACTAGACCTATTGAAGAGGTGCTAATGGAATTCTATATCTCTGCTCTCCCTGTCCCTATAGCGATGTGGGTTAAAAGGGGTAATGTGCAAACCTTACAAGGTGCTATCGATGAAGCGGTGAAAGTTGAAAATGAATGATCAGCCTCACAGCATGCCACCCTACAACTGGAGAAAATACAGCCTCTCAAACATCCAAGAAGAATAATGGAAATGATAACAAAGGGGCTGAAACTAAAGAAAAGGACACCACGGATGTGGAAGGGTTGCATCGAATCATTAAGAAACTTACGAACACAGTCATTGATATGAAAAAGAGTCATGGAGAGAGTACTACTAGTAATAGAGGAGACTATAACAACAAAAAGCCCTTCAAGCCTTTCTATCGTAAGAAAATAGAAGGTGGTCATGGTCAACTTGCACTGCCTGCTCCACCCAATGAAGGGGCTTTAAACATAGAAGAGTTGGCTCTTATTGGATCGCTCCTTAAAAAAGAAGGACCTGTCCTAGAGCTTGAACCAGAACAAGGAGATGAGGAGGAATACCAAGTAGAAGAACCCTCGGATGAGGAAACCCAGATTAATGTGATGTGGAATTTCCATAATGATGAGAATGGCGACGAAGGAGATAACATTTCAGAAATCAACGCTAATGAAATCCACACACGAAGTAAAGGGCCACTCCTAGATACGACAAAGCCCTTAGACCAAACAAAGTAAGATGTTCACCCTGTGAAAGCATCTGCTCCCAGAGTTCCTGTCGAGAATAGTAGACCTGGTGGTCAATCCAAGAATACCCCTATTGCAAGTCACCCAGAGAAAGAAAATGCATCTCCCACTGCAACAAAGGCTACTCAAGACAGTAAAATCCCATCTAAGAATGGAAAAATAGGTATGCTTACTATACCATGTCTTGTTTATAACATTGATTACAATATTGTGGATGATCTCAAGAAGTCTAGGGCTAATATCACATATTTTGACTTGTTGAAATTAACACAACAAAGAGATTTGCTACTGAAAGCTATGAATGAGTGGAACTGCAAAACCCCCACCACCTCAAGCACCCAAACCAAGAAGCCAATGTCCAAACCTATTAGTATGACTAGCACTGCCCAAACACCATCAGCTATGGAGGTCACATTGTCTAACATGAATTGAAAGCCCCAAAATGTTAGTGCAGCCATGATAGGGAGGAAATCAAAATCTATGATTCCACCCTTCCTTATCACATTCAAAATCTTCAACATGAATGTGCATAATTTCTTGGTAGAGTCTGGCACCTCATCCACTGTTATGCCTCACGCTATTGTGAAGAGACTTCAGGCAATACCCAATAAAATTGAAACTCGAATTATGCAGTTGGATAGAACGAATGTGAAAGTTATTGGGGAGCTAAAAGATGTGTTGATTGGGATGGCTGCCAAGCCTCAATACACTCAAGTCATTGATATAGTGGTAGTGGATATACCTGAGGCTTTTGGGATCCTGCTTAGTAGGGACTGGTCATCAAATCTAAATGGATATTTCTCAACTAGTTGGTCCCATCTTTTTTTTCCTCAGAGGGGAAAAAGTGATATGCTGAGAGTGGACTGGGAAAGATACATGAAGTATGTGGTAACAGAACCAAACAGCCCCAATGAACGTGTAATGTTCTATAACTCTATCCTTGGGAATTATAGTTCCGATGTTTATGCCACGGAAACCTGTTTCGGGGAGTGCCATGCAGAAACAGTCAAGGAGGCTTTGACAAACACACAGTTGGAAGAAAGAATTAAACACCCCCATAATCCAACTGATGAATTACCTTGTATTATAGTAGATGATAGGACTAATTTCATAGGAAGTAGTTCTTTTAGCGTAACATTAGAGTTTATTTTCGGGACACTTCACTTTGATGACTCTAACTATCTTAAAAGTGTAGGCGCTGGGAGCATTTTCATTGACCCACTAGGGAACCAACGCCTGATGGCCAACCGGTTGGAATGCGTGTGCACCAGTAACACAGCAGAACATGAAGGCTTGCTAAAAGGCCTGAGAAGAGCCATTGAAAGGAATATAAAAAATCTCAAAGTTTTTGATGACCCACAGATAATGGTGAACCAGGTAAAGAAAAGGATACACTACAGTTCGCCACACTTGGTGAGGTACCAACATGAGGTATGGAGTTTAATTAGCAATTCTGATTCTTTCAATGTCACATACATAGCCCGCAAGTATAACCACAATGCCGATCTGATGGCTGCTATGGCTGTGAAACTTTTGCCTAATCTTAGATTAAATAGGAATAAATTTCATGTTGAATTTATTTTCAGATCATCTGTAACTCATAACATCTCGAATTGGCAGGTGTTTGAAGGTGATAATCAAATCCATGAGTTCTTGCATTGCGAAAGAACACTCAGAAACACAACCATTAACAAAAAGGAGCATAAACAACTTATAAACGGAAGTGAAGATGAGGTGATATCTTTCATTGAGAAATTTATTTACTTTTCATCCCTCATGAGTGAGCCAACAAGTAAGCACAAAAAATTACAACACTCATGGCTAAGCCCATTCCAAGTCGTGGAAAAAATTGGTCATGGAATTTACAAATTGAAAACCTTGCAGGGAGAAACTGAAAAACTCCCTGTTAATGGCTAGCATCTCAAGAGATACTTCTAGTAGCCACCACATGGTGGTTACCCCCTGAATAGGTTAGAGTTCATTTCATTTTGTTGTTAGCGTATTTGTATTCCTGTCCTTTTTTTTTTTTTTTCTGCAAAGTCCATTTTCCTGCTATTTTGAATCACATTCCTTTACAGCTAGCTAATGGTGGTCCTCTAGTCTCATTCTACCTTTCAGAATTTCCCTCATTCACCACTCTCGACCTTTCCCTTCTGCATTAACTTGTTGATGATTATGTTGTTCTTGAATCCATCATTTCCCTGCCAATCAAACAAACTTTCTATCATCCCATGAGCACTTGAGAATCAGTAGTGGAATGCAAACCGAAACCCCTCATGGGCATCTGTTGGGAACTATGTGAGATCTATTGATAACTTGGATATCTGGAGCATGTAAGGACATCTGTATAAAACAAAAAATGTGTAACTACAGCTAGTCTGGCATGGAGGAACGTTTCATTTAAATAAATCCCACTTAGACCTAGCCTATACTTGCTTGTAAGGTTTACAGTCATTCTCCATTGGTCCCATCCACCACACTAAATGGTCCAATACCTGTTACTCACAAGTAAACCTCCTTTCATGGGCTAAGCTCACTGTCTCATCCCATGTGGCAAATCTAATTGTGTTCTAGTCCTTGTGCCTGAAACTAGAAAGGCTTATCTAAAAGAAAATGAAATATCAAGTCCTTGTACAAATATGGAAGGACAGGCTATTTGGGAAGTTAGTTAGAGTAAGGACTGTTTCTGGGCTTAGAGTACTGGTTGACACAAAAAGCCCAACCTTGCTTAAACGGTTTAAAAATATGGCATGATCCATGACTGCATCCCATTCAATCAATGAAAATATAGCACTGAAATTCTCATATAAAGTGCAAGATAAACATATCTACATCAAGCTTGATGAGAAATAAAGAGCTGAGGTACATGCCTAAATAGGCATGGACAGACCAGTGATGGCCCCAAAGGGATTTTTGAAAGTCAGAAACAGGTAAAGGAAGGTCAATAAGCCCCATAATACTGCCATTGGAGAATTCCTGTCAAAATCATATCAGCAAGTAGAAGCTATTTGTTTCTATCCCTCCTAAAACAATTAATGTTTAAGTGGAACCCATGCTTGTCCATCTATATAGTTTGCATTTCAAGTTTATCTTAACATCCTGATGTTTTATTGATCCGAATGTTATTTGGAAACAGAGATAACTGGTTCTCCCAACGGTTCACCATTTGTTGTGGCCACAACTATCACCCCATTAAAACATGCTCTAATATCCAATTTTAAATGGGTCCCCTTGAAGCTGGATTTTTCACTTCCCCTAATGATCTTGTTTCATCTCATAAACTCTAACTCCATGCCGGGTTAACCCTTCAATTCTTAATGGTTAAGACCTCCCCTTGAAAATATCTCCGCAGCATGATTTATTTATAACTTGCACTCTCGTTCCCTCTTCAGACCTCCCTCAATCCTCATAAGTGTCTCTGTCAAAATAGGCCTACATATATAATCACCCCCCATCCTTACTATGGTTGTTCATGCACTTCACGCACAAAACCCTCTATCACACCTCATTTGACTTCATAACTCTTTATGGCCGAGGTGCTTCACAAAGCATACATTAATCATCCCTTTTCGCTCATCACACTTCACCTTGATCAAAGGCGAAGGATGGTTTATCATGAATGAATAAGAGCGATGAGAGTAAGTCCCCCACCACAACGCAAATCACTAAACGGTCTAGCCCCAAGGCTATATATAAAGGGTGCATAAATATTCTAGACCCGACGGCCATATTGACAGAAATATATTATATTTTGGGTTCAGGACCCATCGCTCATGGCTATCGGCGGGGTCTAGAATCCTTGTATATGGCGCACCATAACCACCTGAACCCGCCGATGATTATAATACCAGGTGCATTAATTTTCAAGTATGGCCTTATGGCCAAATACATAGGTTTTCACTTACATCCTTGTGTTTTGGGAAAAGCATTGTAGTCGGGGTTTTCCATATGGAAGGGTAACATTGCAGACCCGAAGGGATTTATGAACCTTGACATATATGTGTTTTGGGTCTGCAGCCCCATCGCATATCGCATATCAGTGGGAGCCCGGGTCTTATGTACATATGCATCATGATTTGCCAGACCCGCCGGTGTTATCAATTATATTTCATATATGTTTCAGATCCGGGGCTTATCGCGCATCACCATTGGCCTTGACCTAAAGCTTATATACATATAGCATGCCTCTATCTGTCAGACCCGCCAACAATTATGAATCTGGGCATATAATATTTCAAGTTTGGCCTAAAAGCCAGACTCGTGTTTCCCTATGTATTTCTTTGTTTTCAAAAGATATTGAGGGTGGGGCTCTTTCAAAGGAAATCCTATAGAGGTGATGTTGCATGTAATGTGCCATCGGGATGTGCCATTATGACTCGTTCGCGGTACAATCTTTTCGCTAAACCAGGGGCCATTTTCTTTTATGACAACTCCTTTGATTTTGTAGTTCCTTATCATTCTTTTGAAGTTTTGATGATAACAAAAGTTGTTCTTGAGCGTTTCTATCATATTTTATAATCACCGCTAATACGAATTATCTATGCAAGCGAATTTGAGTGGATCCGGCCGTAGATGAAGGCGTTGTATGTCAGGATGACACATCCATGCCATTGGTGTTGGTATTGAAAAAAACACTTTGCTAAAGGGGAGACTGACTGCCATAATGCATAATGAAGGTGCTCTTGTAGTTTAGTGGAAGTGTTCAGGATAGTGCTAATCCAGCAAGACGTCATCATCACAAGATACATTATGAAGCATGCCAAATGTGGGGATGATGGGAGAATCTTTATTTTCTTTCAAAGAAGAGGCAAAGAATGATAGCCACTCCTCACAGGTGCTCATAAATGATACACAATCCTCCCTTGTTCCAAGGAGATCCATCCATTTCCCCAGGAAGGAGAATGCTCCACCAAGGGTGACCTCAGCTTGTCAGCAGTTTCACCAACCTTTCACATCTATACATACTAATCTGTGTAATGACAAGAGGGAACTAAAAGGTTATGGAAGGTCGAGGGTCATTCACACTCGCATAAGTATTACCTCTGAAGGAAGAAGGGGGGCTTTTCGGCTTGGAAAAGAACAATTTTGATTTATTGTGAATAAAGGGGACTGTTTGGTTCAAGGAGGAGCCATAGTTTCAGATTCATTGTATTGTTTTGGATCAAAGTGTTATTACTGGCATGAATGTAAATGTGATTTGTATTTATGCATATTGATGACTTATAGTTGACTATTAGTCTTGTTAAATTGAATGTGATTCAGTTTCATGGTTAACTTGTGAATGATCTCTGATTTGAAACTAAGTTAAACATCACTTGCAAGTTTAATTTAATAAAAGAATGTGGATTCCTATATGAGTGATTGGATTACAATTTAGCTTTAATACAGTCTTGTCTAGCTGTGAATTTAGAGATTGATTCATTTGGACTTGAATCTATACATGATGTTTAATCTTCTTTATCATGCTCTTGCCGAACATATATATGATGTTTAAACCTCTGTATTATGCTTCTGCAGGATAGATTAGGATAACTAGGACTAGATTAGGGTATTTAGAAGTAGTATAGATAGGATTTAATACATAGAGGTTAGCTATTTTATCTTTGTTTATTTAATTGAAGTCTTCCTCCTGGAAACAATCTTTCGGCATGTTTGAATAGTTTACAAGGTCCCTTAAAACCCGTCGGAGCTAGCAATTCCAAACGAAAACAGGTCTAATTAGGGCTTGCGATTGGGTTAGTTCCCCTTGTTGGCATTGTGCACATTCGCCATGTCAAAACGCCTAAACAGGCATGGACAGACCGGTGACGGCCCCATGGTTGCTCGCCATGTCAACACATCCTTGTCATTATTATTCCATTATCTATTGATTTCTTAGAGCCTCGCTCTATTTATACAATTCCCTAGTCCACGGACCATGGGTATATCTCTATAGATGACTTTACATTACAAGATTGAGGGCAGAAAAACCTATGACTCTTCTACAAACTACGCGCTTCGCGCCCACAAAATTCGGAGTCTTTACATCAGGGTTATAACTTTTAACCAAAATCTGGGTTCTATGTTCGAAAACTTCCCTTGGGGGATCTCGCGCCCAACATCTTTACCAAGACACTCGAAAGAGAACCATTTTAATATGTTAGGTAGAAGATAGGAGTTGTGGTTCCTCCCTCCAAATGACTTCATTTTGGTAGGTGGTGACAACTACTTAGCATGTGGAAATCATGGGGGAGTAGGCTCCAATTGTTCATGTGGGGTCCTCGAGAAGTATTCTTTGCCACTGATGTCAAAGGGGGAGAATATTAGCATCGGAGTAGACCATGCCTATCCCGAGGGGAGCTTATGATGTTTCCATCAATGCCAAAGGGGGATATTGTTGGACATTTGATGGTGTATGGGTGGTTGTGTAAGTGTTGGCATTGATGTCAAACAAGGGTCAGCATGATGATTGGGTGTTTGGGAGGAATCCCATGGTTGTTGGAGTGATTTGTAGAAAATCATCACAGTAGCAGGCTTACTGAAGAAGCCAAAAAATGATGATTATAGTGATGGACCAGATGGAATTCCATGGTAGTTGCAGACTTCATGTAGAGAATCATCACAATAGTGACTTACTGAAGAATCCATAAAATCATCACCATGGTGGTTGATATTTTAGTTGTTCAAGAACAAAGTAGAAGAGTCAAGGAGAAGATATGTTTTTAGCCATATCACATATAGAAAATGGACTCAAAGCGACATCAGACCCTATCCAATGCAAAGTGCCCTAGAATAGTTTTCCAACGATATGTGGAAGTTAAAAAATGGATTCATGGATCAAAAGATATGGTCTGCTAAATTTCAGGGATTTAAATTCTTAGGAAGGAAGGAATATCGAGCATATCAAATATCGAGCATATTAGATATCAGGATATTAGAGGTCAGCAAATTGGCATATCGAAGAATAGGATATTGGAGATTATTATATCGGGAACATTGCATATCAGAAACCTAGATATCAGGACATTGACACATTAGATACTGGAACATCAGAGAATTAGAGCACGTGTCACATCAAAGGTCAAAACAGTGGGATATCGAAAGCTCTAAGGTATCAAAATATTAGATGATCGGGACTTTGGAGTATCCAAAATTCCTAACTAAGTACTCTAAGAAGTTACGATGTCTAGCAGTTTCGATAATACTAAAAGTTTCGAGGAATTCCAAAGAATATTAACAATGGATTTTGTTGAAAAACCAAGGTTTGATGGGCCCATTTCTCTATCCTTTGGTAAGGCACATGGTAGCATAAGATTGGCTTTGATAAGCTACAATGTCATCTAACGTCAACATGATGTTGCAATACGATAGGACACGTGGTAGGTTTATTCAATGATATTGGGTGCCCTAATGTGCCACATCCAGGTGAGAGGTGTCATTGCTATAAAGATGCCACGTGGAGTGATGATTTCATATCGGAGGTTGGCATATCAAAGGGTTAATACCTCATAACTTTAAAATAGATTGTTTTTGGAAAAGTTACGATGGAGGGGGCTTTCGATATTGTGTTGGCTATTGGTCATGAAAATATAAAGAACCAAGGACACAAAGCAGTAGTAAAGGAATATTGGTCCCTCATAGGAACAAAACACCTTAGCACCTAAAACCTAAGGTCTAGGAGACAACTCTCATCCCCTTGGAGGAAAAATGGTCAAACAGCTTAGCAGGAGCTAAGAACACTGGGAGTGAGAAGTATCGTAACATTGCACCTCTGTGAAGTTACGATATGGATTTTCTCCAATAACAAAGCACAGAGAGTTAAAGGATGTATGGGTCAACAACTGTGAAATTGAATGCAAGAACATAGGAGTTGGTAGTTGAAAGGAGATAAACATGCAAAAGACTCTGGAGCAAGAGATTGAGGACAAAATTTGTCGTAGAGATGAATACGAGCTACTTCGCATGCATGAATGGTTGTGATTAATGATAACAGAGTGGTTACCTCTATCATCTTTCAAGATCTATGGAAAAATAAATGAAATTGGGACTCTCAGAGGAGTGTGCAAATCACCAGAGAATTAATTTCTTAGCATGGAGCTCTATGCAATTAAAATATGAAGAATTGCGAGTTCCATCTCTGTTTTGGGTACTGTGACAAGAAACTACCAAAAGACACAAGACTGGAAAAGGGAGCCATTCCTAAGTACATTTGGGCAGCTAAAGGACAAATTACAAATACTGCCTTGCGCAGAGTGCCTCAGTGGAACAAAACCATCGTCTTCAATGGAGAAGATGGGCGAGTATTGTGGTGTGAGTGGAGTGCGTTGAGATAGATAGGTTGAAGCACCAAGGAGGCCACAATGTGATACAAAAAATTTCGAAGAGTAGTGTGTAGAGAGCTCTTTACAGAGGTGGAAGGGCGCATAGGAAGTGTTGTTGTGAGCAATGAAAAGCAACCTGCTGCAAGTGAGCATAGAAGGCAGAGTGTAGAAGTCAAATATGAGAACAACCATTGTTGGTATTTTACTTGTATTATTGTATTCCCCTGTTTCCAATTTGAAAATTGTATGAAATAGTAGAGCAGTGGCAAGAGCAGGTTGGTGCCTATAGGCAAGTTGGTACTTTCTAACCAAAGGGGGTTAGTGCCTCCTCTGAGTGGGTGCTCACAAAAAAACAGATGTAATTAAGTGGGTGCTAAGTAATATACATCATAAACAAACAACAACTTTGGTAGTTTTTTCCCTCTGGGTTTCCATGTGAAAAAACATTGTGTCAAATGTGTGCTGCTCATGTGATTGTTGTTTGAGCATGTGTGTTTGAAATACTTTTGGTTTGTTGCTTTTGTGAATGAATGATATCACAAGTAAAATAATATAAGAAGGCACTTTAAGAATAATAAGAAAAAGATAAGAGTTTCTTAATTACTGATTCACCTCCTCTCTCATAAATTCCTTTGGAGGAGCAGGACCTTTCCACTCCTCCATTCTATGTCACTTTAGTGATCCATGATATGCTACTACATAACTGTATGCTTGACTCAGGAGCATCTCATAACTTAATGCCACTATCTGTGATGGAATAGTTGGGATTGTAGATAACAAAACCATACAAATATCTATATTCCTTTGATTCCAAGAGAGTAAAGTGCCTAGGAATGATTAAAGATCTAGTGGTTAATTTGGCTCAAATCCCACTAAAAAGTGTGGTCATGGATTTTTTAGTTGTTGACATCCCTGCAAGATTTGGTATGATTTCGTCCAGGTAATGGGGGATGAAAATTGGGGGATCCATTAAACTATATCTAACATATACTACCAGTGTTTGGTGGAGAGGAGCATTGATTATAGAGGGAATCCATGTTTGTTAAGAAATTTACAGAATCAAATTGTTCCAACAATGCTCTTGTGTATTGTAAGGAGAAAGATTTTTATTCTCTATTATTAGAAGAATATGATCAAATCATGGGAGACACCCAGGTGGAATTTCCTACCCAGCTGGGTAAGAAACTACCTAAGCATGGCCAAGTATGGAAATTATATTTTGATGGTGTTTATTCTAGGGAAGGAAATGGAGTAGGTATGTTACTGGTATCCCAGAAGGTAATTTTATTCATTTTTATTTCAAATTGGAATTTGAGGCCACGAATAATGTAGTTGAATATGAAGCATTATTGTTGGGGCTGCAATACCAAAACCCTTAACATTGGTTTCTCGTTTGTGTATGGGGACTCATAATTGGTGGTGAACCAACAAAAACGTCAATGTCAAGCCAAACCAAACAACTGATATTGAAGTCTTACAGAAACAAAGTATGGGATTTGGTGGAAAACTTTTTCCCGGCCTTCAATATACAGTTCTTACCCACGGAATGCAACAAGATAGTTGAATATTTGGAAATTGCTGGTAGTGATTTCAAACCCCCTCAAAACCCCTTGCTCAGGTATGAAGATGAGGTCAGGTACAAACCTTTAGTACCAAACAATTTGAAGCACTAGAAGGTATTTGAAGATGAAGAATAGATCAAATGCTTTATGGAGGTTATTGGAGAATTCTCAAACTCAATGATTGATCAGTAGGAGGAGAAGATAGTAGACGAACAACAGGACAGCTAGGAGGAATCTATTGTTGGTCACAAAATATTGCAACTAAAAGGAAATATCATCCCCAAAGGGTTGGTTCCATTAAAAAGGTTTTTTAACTCAAATGATGTGGCTACTAAGCTAACCGAACAAGAGCTTGAGGAAGATGTGGAAGATTGTAATGTCTGCATAGAAGAAGATCCTAAAGTCTTCAAGTTAGCCAAAGGAGTCCCAAAAGAATACAAACAAATATATATTGACCTTTTTAAGGAGTATATGGATGTGTTTTCTTGGTCATATGATGATTTCAAGACTTTTGACCCCAGTGTCATACAACATAAGATTCCTTTAAAAATTGGAGTGAAGCCATACAAGAAGAAGCTCAAGCAAGTTAATCCTTTGTGACTCCCATCAATTTAAAAGGAAGGAAAGAAACCATTATAGGCTAATATTATCGTATCCTTGAGATATTCATATTGGGTTTCAAATTTAGTCCCCGGTAGGAAGAAAAATGGGGAAATAAGGCTATTTGTAGATTTTAGAAATTTGAATAAGCCCTCACTGAAAGATAACTACCCTTTTCCTAAAATGTATTATATATATCCTGCAAAAAGTAGTAGGGTATGCTCAAATGTCCTTGATGGATGGTTTCATTGGATACAATTAGGTTGTTGTACACCCCGAATATCAGAAGCAAACAACTTTTACTACATGTTGTTGGGAAAAGTATCCAATACGGAATGACCCTATCCCACTCTAAGGGTGATAGTACCTCAGCAACAACCGAAGCAAATCTATCTAAGATTTCTTCTTTATGAAAGTAAAATAGGGGAGAAAGGGATCCACTAACCGATGTCTTTCGCTAATGATTGATCCAATCTTCTCTCCTTGCTGCTTGCTCCCAGCTCCTTGCTCTTTCACTGGCCCAGCTACAAAAGATCCTGCAAAAAGGCAAGAGAGGGAAACTACACGAAGCATACATTCATAATTGATTCAAGGATTAGAATAAATCAAATACACAAGTATAACAATACACCATTGAGACACATGCATATAGAAGAACCTCAAATGCTTTATTAATGGAAGAAGTAAAGTTCAAGGAGTGTTACAACCATAAGAGGCCCAATCCAGCAACACCTCCCAGCAGAAAGAAATCTCCTCTTCACCTCCTTCAAAGCAATCACCCAATAGCTCTAAACTCAAACCAACAGCACTTCCTTACATTCACAAAATTCCAGCCTCCTTAGACCTCATGAGAGAGCTCTATATATAGGAGTTTTGGAGAAAGGATGAGTCAGCTTGAGGTTGGCTTCAAGCTGACTAGTGTCCTCTCTCACTTCAGTTATACTTCAGTTCTTGAGTCCACTTGGAGATCCTTGCTTCCACTTGGAGTTTAAGAACCTCTTACTCATCATTAGGCGAATTCCCTGATCCAAGTGTCATTTTGGAAGCTTCCTGGGCATTGACACCTTGAAGAATGACTGCGCCACTTGTCCAATCTCGCTCAGCGTAGGTAGCCTTTGTTGGATTTGACATTCAACGCAGGTACAGAGAGGGGTAGTTGACATTCAGCGCAGATGCTCAGTGGAGCAGTTGACATGATCCAGAAATTGCTTGTTTTTGAGTGTTTTCAGGTGGAGAACTGATTTTCAGTGCTGTGGTTTGCTGACCTTGTTCCTCTAGGGGTAGGAACAACATGTTTAGGGACTTTGGATCCCTTAGATTATGGACATTTCATGCTTCATGCTGCAAGGCACAAAAATGTCTATAACAGTTGCCCCCTAAAGCGTGAGGTCGTTTATCGGGTGAAATGCTTTATCAGGAGGATCCAAAGTTCATTCAATCGCTGAGAGGTGACCTGTAATAAGATACAATACAATACATTATTTTTCATTCTGCTTTCATGATCTAGCTGAGGTGGGCATTCCCATGCTCAGCTTTATAAATTCATTTTGGTACATAGAACAGACGATCGTCTGATGGTAGACTGATAATTCTCTGCTGAAATTATCATCCTTTGAGTAGGATGATCATCTGCTGTAATGATGTACATGACAATTGTCTTTATATTTCCTGAATATATATCGCAGCCCGGATGGATGAAACTAGATCCGGGGTCTTCAAGCTCGTTCGATCTTCACTCTAAGTACAAGTCGATCAATGTGAGAATTGCGCTGAAGTCGAACATGGAAAGACATCGCTTGATTACCGGTCAATGATGTAAACCGTTAACAAGCGCGAGAGGAATCACCGATAATGATAATGATCCTCAAGGTACTGCAGTACAATTCACGTGGTGTGAATAAAGGACTTGGCGTCGAACACCACACAAAATCTTCTGGTCGAAGGTCATTGATGTATACCTGTCGCCGGAAGTGAGAGACTTGCCATTGAGGCATGCAAGCTTCAAAGTACTGAGGGGGTTGTTCCTAGATCAACTTCTTGGATAATGAGCTGAAGTTGACAAGAAGCGATCCGTCAAAGGAGGGCCTTAATGAATCCCACATCAGTGACACGGAACGGAGCTAATGATTTTAGTGGAGGTGAATACAATCTGTGACATATGATTCAGGGTGGCGATCATGGATGGATGAAGGATAATGTATGGCAGTGGATGGGACACGGTTGACTCTTTCTGAACGACATCTCTTGAACATATAATGACACTGATGCGATGGATCGGTAGCATTACCCCAAATGTGGATGGTTTGGCGAAGACCATGGTGATGACACTGGTGAATGAAACAACCCAACCCGATGTGATACGGAGGAAAAGTGTCATGTTCAAGAGCGACTTGCTACCATTAAAGCTTTGAGGTTCTCCCAATTTTTCCCCAGTCA
Organism: Pinus tabuliformis; assembly: GCA_031772625.1. Lineage (NCBI taxonomy): Eukaryota > Viridiplantae > Streptophyta > Pinopsida > Pinales > Pinaceae > Pinus > Pinus tabuliformis. The sequence continues at coordinate 590,726,608 of CM062814.1, read as the reverse complement.
TTTCTGACCAGTACCTCTTTATTTTTGTCAAGCTTGAGGAGGATAACATATGCTTGTTCTATAACCTGCCCTTCGGGCAAGCCCATCGCTATATTTTAATGAGCCTAGCGATAGGGAAACTCGTTCTCGTCTAAAGACAAGTTTGTCGCTATTTAATCATTTTAACGAGTCTAACGACAAGGAAAACTCGGTCCTTTTCATTTTTAGAGAGTCTGAAAAGGTACGGAAAGTTAACTCCAAAATTCCTTTTTCGTCATCTAATCCCTTAAGTCCGAAAAAGTATAAAACAATACAGAAGGGATGAGTTTTCGGTACTTTTAACGAGCCGAACAAAACAAGCGCTCGATCTTTTTGTGCAATAATCCCTCAGGTCCAAAAAAGATTAAAATCTAGAGGAGGGATAGCTCTTCCGGTCGTTTAACGAGCTGGAAGGCCAAAACTCGGCAAACTTTTCATTTTTTACGAGTCAGATGAAAAGAGCTCAAAGAAGACTCGTCTTTTGAGGAACGAGTGATAAACAGGGATAGCAGCAGATTCCAGGTACAGGTTGGAATTTTCCAATCACGGCAGTGTCACAAGGATGGCTAGGTGAAATCACTCTTCGCAGCTATTCCTCAAAATGGGTAAACAATCATATGGAGGTGAACGATCGACCAAATGACGGTGGAGGTGACAGGTGAAAACACGACCAAGGCTTTTTATGGCTGATGAATTTACGATCACAATGGTTATTTACCGGTTCATTTTTTCTGGATGAGCTTGAACTCTAAGGGAAAGCCTGCTCACAATCTTATGTTTATTTTTTAAAGAGCATGAACTATGTGCTAAAACTGCTCGGATCTTGCATTTATTTTTTAACGAGCATGAACTTTATGCTAAAACTGCTCGATATACCAGTCATAAGATAAGAAATGTCCCCTGTGAGATCTCTATTTTTTAAGGAGTTTCATCTCACTGAGCTCTACTCCATATCCTTTCTTTATGCAAGTTCGTAAAGGGCTAATCCCAAAAACAGATAAATAACCGCTCTTTGCTTGCACTCCAAAAGGTTTGCATGCCCCTAGGTATAAAATACAATTTCAAGGCTGCCCCTCCTCTCCCCCACCTCTGCTTTCCTTTGGGTGTTCACAGCTACTTGTCGTCTTGCCAGTCTAATGTTAACGATACTTGTCTTCTCGTCATTTTTAAGGGGTCTTACGCGGTACTTGTCTTCCCGTCGGCCCAACTTTTAACAGATCTTTTGCAAGATCGCAAGAGAACAGCTACTTGCGACAAGAGAATATCTACTTACGACAAGAGAAGAACACTACTCAAAGACAAAACATTTGTGTTATTGAGGGAGGCTTGCCTCTTTCTGGTTACCCAAAGATTGTTTTGTTAACTTCTTCAAACGTAAACATTTCCTCGGCACATAGACAACGGTGAGTGAAAAGTAGATTATTCCACTCACATAACTTTGACAAAAGAATCCTATTCTAGAACAACCCTCTCTCCTCTTCGGACGGGGTACGGACTAGTCATATTCTCCCGCGGAAATTCTACCTTATGCCCAGGGTTTTTTCTGCCCGAAGCAGACCAGGATGCATGCCCCCTGGGTTCCAGTCCTATTTTTCCGAATCACTCGCACTCATCGGGAAGAAGGACTGGGGGTGGAGACATTTCTTGATTGAATAGACCATTCAGGGTTGGTATTTGACTATTTGCGATGCGTGATCCCGGAAATGAAAGTTGGTCTACGAGCTTGACCATTCTTCCTTCGTGTGGAAAACACATTACTCTAAAGAGTGAGGAGACTATTGCTCCCATGCAATATATATAGTCTCGTCCAAGGAGTAGGTTATAATCCAAGGGTCCTTGAACGACCATCACGTTCATTTGAACGGTCTTCCCTTTCAATGTAACAGGTACATTGGGGAGGATCCCTAAAGGTCGACTGGTTCCTTTGTCGAAACCCGAGAGATTTCTTATCTCAGGCAAAAGCGCCGGGGAACCCAGTGCTTTTCATGCAATAGAGGAAAGGATACTCACAGATGCCCCTTCATCAATGATAGTGCCAGCCATTACCATTCTGTAGATTTGGACTATGATTCTGAATGGTATACTGGCTGGCAACCGGGGTCTGCCTAGTTGATTCCAATCAAAGGATACAACTAGGTTGCTTGGTGGTGGAACCGAATATACGGCCGGATATGAACCTGACGATGTTCCTTCCTGCGATAAAGGAATGGGCGCATTGCCCTGATGCTCATCAGAGTCTGTGTCGATGAAAAGAATTTGGATGGTGTCATCCTTATTCTCTTTAGTGAGGGTGTCATTTGAAGATGAATCTTCAATGACGGTGTCATCTGAAGATGAAACTTCTGAAGGGAGAACCGGGTCAACTGCCGTTTCGACCTTTGGACTTTCGTCCGGTCTGGATTCAGTAGGTTCATTTTCAGTGGCTGACGCTTCAGCCGACCACTTGAGCGGGCCAGCTGTATTTTCAACCAACGAAGGACTTGGCACGAGTTTTTTGTATCCAGGAGGAAGTTTCAACGGTGAAACCGGACGATCTTCCAAAACTATTTTTGCTTCGTCTAAGAAGGGACAATGGTGGATGGTGTGATCGCCTTCACACAGTCTGCAGGGAGATCTTACTCCCCCTCTTTGTCTTGAGCCTTCAGTTTCGCTGGTTGACGGTAAGCATTCAACATGGCTATCAGAGGTTGATGCTCCCGAATTGTGCAAACGAGGGGACCAGTCCCTTAGTATCCGGGGAATACAGGGACAATCTCTATGGAAGTGGTCTCCTCTACATATGACACATGGCGATTTAGGCCCGGTCTATGCTGTGTGTGGATTTTTGTCAGATGTCTTTTGCTTGCCCCCAGTCGCCTTAGGCTCCTTCTTCTTCTTCTCTCTCTTCATCTTTTCCTTCTTCTCCATGGGAGCTTGGCTTTTGCCGGCTCTACCTTGCGAAGATGAAGGATTGGAGGAAGAGTTATAGGAAGTAGAAGGCTTGTGGGCAGCTCTAGACTGATCTAACTGTTGACTCGACTATTCAGGAACCATGGTGTTCTGAACTACATTAGTTGAGAATAGCCAAATTGGCAGGCCAATTGTCAGTCCTGGAAGCGACAATGTGGCCATCGGGGGTGCACCAACTTCTCCCCAAGAGGAGAAAGGACTAGGATTTCCATCATGGGGAATTCCTTGGTTGGGGCCTTCCATGTTCTCAACCTACAGATCAACATAGGAATAGGAGGTGATTATGTTCCATTTAAAATAAATTTTATAACGACGCTTTAGACACAACTTGCTTTTTCACTTTTTAAGAGTCGAGAAAAAGCTAAAGATGACTCTAGTCTCCTTCGATATTTTAACGAGCCCGAAGTGACAAATGCTCGGATGGACTTTTTCAGTTATAGAGTTTGAAAAAGGCCAAAAGAAACTGCTCTGGAGATCTAGGCAGAGGGTGTGCCAAACCTTTCGCGAAACCACAGAATACATTTTACGGTACGGGCGGTCGATCTTCGTGAATGCTGTGTTCACTGCATCGCGATTAGTAGGGCGGCCGACACGGCTTCCTAAGGATAAAGGCTTTTTTCCTATAGGGGTCTCCCAATATATACGCGACGGTACGTGGGAGCACAAGTCCGTATTGATACTTATCGCTTCACCGTGGAGGAATCACCCAACCACTCAACGCTAAGATATCATGTTTAACGACGCCGGAACACGTCTCTAGCTTAGACCTCTATGTGTTTGTGTTATGTTTCAAAGCGTTGTTATGTAAATTCAATTAATTTTAAGTTGATCTTGTTTAGCAGTTTGCCTTTATGGATCACCATGAGATGTATATACAACTTCCTAAATGCAGTCTAAGATGATAAGCAAGCTTTTCAATCTTTCAACTTTGAAAATCTTAACTACTGAGGGAAAGGAAAGACATCATCTTTTCACACAGATCATAGAGCACACACTAATGCACTTTTCCCTAAATCAACATGCAAGCTGTCAAAATGCACATGCACAATGCAGGTATTTCTTTTCTCTTTCTTAATGTTGGTGTATTACAAAAAGAAAGCTGTTGTATAATTTTGAATTCAATTTCAAGTGAATGCAAACAAGCTTGTCCAAAATCGAAAGACACCTTAAGATTTACTTGTTTTGACACTAGAAATATATAAATTCAAACCATATGATGAAAACAAAAGCTCAATCAGCTATGAACAGCAAACAAACTAACTCTTAAGATCACTACGACACTTATCACAGTTCTGGATCTAAGAGGCCAAAGCAAGACTAGTTCGCTTTTCGTTATGGGGAACTGTAAATGATGTAAGAAATACACAAAGAACAAACACAGTTTCTTTATACAACCAAGGCGGAATAGTGGCAAGGAAAGTTGGTTTCAGATAGGTACATTGACTGATAACAGGCTGCAAAAAAAAGGATGAAAACAGGGCAAGAAACAGCAGGGAACCCCAGTAGCACAAGGCAAGACTGGTTCAGCGCAGGTAGTACACTGTCAGTTTGACATTCAATGCAGGTAGCCCCTTCGGGAACTGCGCTGAAATGCAGACTGCCTTCACAGTGCCTGCACTGAAGAACGAAACTTTCGTTTCTCTTGGTTTCCGGGTCACAGATTGCTCAAAAATTCACAGTTTTTGGCCAAATCAGAAGCTATCAATCAAGTACACACTAAAGGGTAATTAGGAGGATGAAAAGCTATCACTAAGAGCTGTTCAGAGTCCTTGTGGATCAGCTCTTCAAATCATAAACATGCCCAGAAACTGAGCTAGAGTAGCTGCCCTCTACTTTGCATTTGAAAGATCCAAATGCAGTTCGATTCGGTACTCCCTGTGTTTATGAAATGAATAGCAAAAAAACACAAACAACCAACAAGATACGCTCCCCAGCGGAGTTACCAATTTGTTGTTGGGAAAAGTATCCAATACGGAATGACCCTATCCCACTCTAAGGGTGATAGTACCTTAGCAACAACCGAAGCAAAGCTATCTAAGATTTCTTCTTTATGAAAGTAAAATAGGGGAGAAAGGGATCCACTAACCGATGTCTTTCGCTAATGATTGATCCAATCTTCTCTCCTTGCTGCTTGCTCCCAGCTCCTTGCTCTTTCACTGGCCCAACTACAAAAGATCCTGCAAAAAGGCAAGAGAGGGAAACTACACGAAGCATACATTCATAATTGATTCAAGGATTAGAATAAATCAAATACACAAGTATAACAATACACCATTGAGACACATGCATATAGAAGAACCTCAAATGCTTTATTAATGGAAGAAGTAAAGTTCAAGGAGTGTTACAACCATAAGAGGCCCAATCCAGCAACACCTCCCAGCAGAAAGAAATCTCCTCTTCACCTCCTTCAAAGCAATCACCCAATAGCTCTAAACTCAAACCAACAACACTTCCTTACATTCACAAAATTCCAGCCTCCTTAGACCTCATGAGAGAGCTCTATATATAGGAGTTTTGGTGAAAGGATGAGTCAGCTTGAGGCTAGCTTCAAGCTGACTAGTGTCCTCTCTCACTTCAGTTATACTTTAGTTCTTGAGTCCACTTGGAGATCCTTGCTTCCACTTGGAGTTTAAGAACCTCTTACTCATCATTAGGCGAATTCCCTGATCCAAGTGTCATTTTGGAAGCTTCCTGGGCATTGACACCTTGAAGAATGACTGTGCCACTTGTCCAATCCCGCTCAGCGTAAGTAGCCTTTGTTGGATTTGACATTCAATGCAGGTACAGAGAGGGGCAGTTGACATTCAGCGCAGATGCTCAGTGGAGCAGTTGACATGATCCAGAAATTGCTTGTTTTTGAGTGTTTTCAGGTGGAGAACTGATTTTCAGTGCTGTGGTTTGCTGACCTTGTTCCTCTAGGGGTAGGAACAACATGTTTAGGGACTTTGGATCCCTTAGATTATGGACATTTCATGCTTCATGCTGCAAGGCACAAAAATGTCTATAACAGTTTCCCCCTAAAGCGAGAGGTCGTTTATCGGGTGAAATGCTTTATCAGGAGGATCTGAAGTTCATTCAATCGCTAAGAGGTGACCTGTAATAAGATACAATACAATACATTATTTTTCATTCTACTTTCATGATCTAGTTGAGGCGGGCATTCCCATGCTCAGCTTTATAATTTCATTTTGGTACATAGAACAGACGATCGTCTGATGGTAGACTGATAATTCTCTGCTGAAATTATCATCCTTTGAGTAGGATGATCATCTGCTACAATGATGTACATGACAAATGTCTTTATATTTCCTGAATATATATCGCAACCCGGATGGATGAAACTAGATCTGGGGTCTTCAAGCTCGTTCGATCTTCACTCTAAGTACAAGTCGATCCATGTGAGAATTGCGCTGAAGTCGAACATGGAAAGACATCGCTTGATTACCGGTCAATGATGTAAACCGTTAACAAGCGCGAGAGGAATCACTGATAATGATAATGATCCTCAAGGTACTGCAGTACAATTCAGGTGGTGTGAATAAAGGACTTGGCGTCGAACACCACACAAAATCTTCTGGTCGAAGGTCATTGATGTATACCTGTCGCCGGAACTGAGAGACTTGCCATTGAGGCATGCAAGCTTCAAAGTACTGAGGGGGTTGTTCCTAGATCAACTTCTTGGATAATGAGCTGAAGTCGACAAGAAGCGATCCGTCAAAGGAGGTCCTTAATGAATCCCACATCAGTGACACGGAACAGAGCTAATGATTTTAGTGGAGGTGAATACAATCTGTGACATATGATTCAGGGTGGCGATCATGGATGGATGAAGGATAATGTATGGCAGTGGATGGGACACGGTTGACTCTTTCTGAACGACATCTCTTGAACATATAACGACACTGATGCGATGGATCGGTAGCATTACCCCAAATGTGGATGGTTTGGCGAAGACCATGGTGATGACACTAGTGAATGAAACAACCCAACCCGATGTGATACGGACGAAAAGTGTCATGTTCAAGAGCGACTTGCTACCATTAAAGCTTTGAGGTTCTCCCAATTTTTCCCCAGTCATTTCTGACCAGTACCTCTTTATTTTTGTCAAGCTTGAGGAGGATAACATATGTTTGTTCTATAACCTGCCCTTCGGGCAAGCCCATCGCTATATTTTAATGAGCCTAGCAATAGGGAAACTCGTTCTCGTCTAAAGACAAGTTTGTCACTATTTAATCATTTTAACGAGTCTAACGACAAGGAAAACTCGGTCCTTTTCATTTTTAGAGAGTCTGGAAAGGTACGGAAAGTTAACTCCAAAATTCCTTTTTCGTCATCTAATCCCGTAAGTCCGAAAAAGTATAAAAAAATACAGAAGGGATGAGTTTTCGGTACTTTTAACGAGCCGAACAAAACAAGCGCTCGATCTTTTTGTGCAATAATCCCTCAGGTCCAAAAAAGATTAAAATCTAGAGGAGGGATAGCTCTTCCGGTCGTTTAACGAGCTGGAAGGCCAAAACTCGGCAAACTTTTCATTTTTTACGAGTCAGATGAAAAGAGCTCAAAGAAGACTCGTCTTTTGAGGAACGAGTGATAAACAGGGATAGCAGCAGATTCCAGGTACAGGTTGGAATTTTCCAATCACGGCAGTGTCACAAGGATGGCTAGGTGAAATCACTCTTCGCAGCTGTTCCTCAAAATGGGTAAACAATCATATGGAGGTGAACGATCGGCCAAATGACGGTGGAGGTGACAGGTGAAAACACGACCAAGGCTTTTTATGGCTGATGAATTTACGATCACAATGGTTATTTACCGGTTCATTTTTTCTGGATGAGCTTGAACTCTAAGGGAAAGCCTGCTCACAATCTTATGTTTATTTTTTAACGAGCATGAACTATGTGCTAAAACTGCTCGGATCTTGCGTTTATTTTTTAACGAGCATGAACTTTATGCTAAAACTGCTCGATATACCAGTCATAAGATAAGAAATGTCCCCTGTGAGATCTCTATTTTTTAAGGAGTTTCATCTCACTGAGCTCTACTCCATATCCTTTCTTTATGCAAGTTCGGAAACGGCTAATCCCAAAAACAGATAAATAACCGCTCTTTGCTTGCACTCCAAAAGGTTTGCATGCCCCCAGGTATAAAATACAATTTCAAGGCTGCCCCTCCTCTCCCCCACCTCTGCTTTTCTTTGGGTGTTCACAGCTACTTGTCGTCTTGCCAGTCTAATGTTAACGATACTTGTCTTCTCGTCATTTTTAAGGGGTCTTACGCGGTACTTGTCTTCCCGTCGGCCCAACTTTTAACAGATCTTTTGCAAGATCGCAAGAGAACAACTACTTGCGACAAGAGAATATCTACTTACGACAAGAGAAGAACACTACTCAAAGACAAAACATTTGTGTTATTGAGGGAGGCTTGCCTCTTTCTGGTTACCCAAAGATTGTTTTGTTAACTTCTTCAAACGAAAACATTTCCTCGGCACATAGACAAGGGTGAGTGAAAAGTAGATTATTCCACTCACATAACTTTGACAAAAGAATCCTATTCTAGAACAACCCTCTCTCCTCTTCGGACGGGGTACGGACTAGTCATATTCTCCCGCAGAAATTCTACCTTATGCCCAGGGTTTTTTCTGCCCGAAGCAGACCAGGATGCATGCCCCCTGGGTTCCAGTCCTATTTTTCCGAATCACTCACACTCATCGGGAAGAAGGACTGGGGGTGGAGACATTTCTTGATTGAATAGACCATTCAGGGTTGGTATTTGACTATTTGCGATGCGTGATCCCGGAAATGAAAGTTGGTCTACGAGCTTGACCATTCTTCCTTCGTGTGGAAAACACATTACTCTAAAGAGTGAGGAGACTATTGCTCCCATGCAATATATATAGTCTCGTCCAAGGAGTAGGTTATAATCCAAGGGTCCTTGAATGACCATCACGTTCATTTGAACGGTCTTCCCTTTCAATGTAACAGGTACACTGGGGAGGATCCCTAATGGTCGACTGGTTCCTTTGTCGAAACCCGAGAGATTTCTTATCTCAGGAAAAAGCGTCGGGGAACCCAGTGCTTTCCAAGCAATAGAGGAAAGGATACTCACAGATGCCCCTTCATCAATGATAGTGCCAGCCATTACCATTCTGTAGATTTGGACTATGATTCTGAATGGTATACTGGCTGGCAACCGGGGTCTGCCTAGTTGATTCCAATCAAAGGATACAACTAGGTTGCTTGGTGGTGGAACCGAATATACGGCCAGATATGACCTTGACGATGTTCCTTCCTGCGATAAAAGAATGGGCACATTGCCCTGATGCTCATCAGAGTCTGTGTCGATGAAAAGAATCTGGATGGTGTCATCCTTATTCTCTTCAGTGAGGGTGTCATTTGAAGATGAATCTTCAATGACGGTGTCATCTGAAGATGAAACTTCTGAAGGGAGAACCGGGTCAACTGCTGTTTCGACCTTTGGACTTTCGTCCGGTCTAGATTCAGTAGGTTCATTTTCAGTGACTGACGCTTCAGCCGACCACTTGAGCGGGCCAGTTGTATTTTCAACCAACGAAGGACTTGGCACGAGTTTTTTGTATCCAGGAGGAAGTTTCAACGGTGAAACCGGACGATCCTCCAAAAATCTTTTCGCTTCGTCTAAGAAGGGACAACGGTGTATGGCGTGATCGCCTTCACACAGTCTGCAGGGAGATCTTACTCCCCCTCTTTGTCTTGAACCTTCACTTTCGCTGGTTGACGGTAAGCATTCAACATGGCTATCAGAGGTTGATGCTCCCGAATTGTGCAAACGAGGGGACCAGTCCCTTAGTATCCGGGGAATACAGGGACAATATCTATGGAAGTGGTCTCCTCTACATATGACACATGGCGATTTAGGCCCAGTCTGTGCTGTGTGTGGATTTTTGTCAGATGTCTTTTGCTTGCCCCCAGTCGCCTTAGGCTCCTTCTTCTTCTTCTCTCTCTTCTTCTTTTCCTTCTTCTTCGTGGGAGCTTGGCTTTTTCCGGCTCTACCTTGCGAAGATGAAGGATTGGAGGAAGAGTTATAGGAAGTAGAAGGCTGGTGGGCAGCTCTAGACTGATCTAACTGTTGACTCGATTGTTTAGGAACCATGGTGTTCTGAACTACATTGGTTGAGAATAGCCAAATTGGCAGGCCAATTGTCAGTCTTGGAAGCGACAATGTGGCCATGTGGGGTGCATCAACTTCTCCCCAAGAGGAGAAAGGACTAGGATTTCCATCATGGGGAATTCCTTGGTTGGGGCGTTCCATGTTCTCAACCTACAGATCAACGTAGGAATAGGAGGTGATTATGTTCCGTTTAAAATAAATTTTATAACGACGCTTTAGACACAACTTGCTTTTTCACTTTTTAAGAGTCGAGAAAAAGCTAAAGATGACTCTAGTCTCCTTCGATGTTTTAACGAGCCCAAAGTGACACATGCTCAGATGGACTTTTTCAGTTATAGAGTTTGAAAAAGGCCAAAAGAAACTGCTCTGGGGATCTAGGCAGAGGGTGTGCCAAACCTTTCGCGAAACCACAGAATACGTTTTACGGTACGGGTGGTCGATCTTCGTGAATGCTGTGTTCACTGCATCGCGATTAGTAGGGCGGTCGAGACGGCTTCCTAAGGATAAAGGCTTTTTTCCTATAGGGGTCTCCCAATATATACGCGACGGTACGTGGGAGCACAAGTCCGTATTGATACTTATCGCTTCACCGTGGAGGAATCACCCAACCACTCAATGCTAAGATATCATGTTTAACGACGCCGGAACACGTCTCTAGCTTAGACCTCTATGTGTTTGCGTTATGTTTCAAAGCGTTGTTATGTAAATTCAATTCATTTTAAGTTGATCTTGTTTAGCAGTTTGCCTTTATGGATCACCACGAGATGTATATACAACTTCCTAAATGCAGTCTAAGATGATAAGCAAGCTTTTCAATCTTTCAACTTTGAAAATCTTAACTACTGAGGGAAAAGAAAGACATCATCTTTTCACACAGATCATAGAGCACACACTAATGCACTTTTCCCTAAATCAACATGCAAGCTGTCAAAATGCACATGCACAATGCAGGTATTTCTTTTCTCTTTCTTAATGTTGGTGTATTACAAAAAGAAAGCTGTTGTATAATTTTGAATTCAATTTCAAGTGAATGCAAACAAGCTTGTCCAAAATCAAAAGACACCTTAAGATTTACTTGTTTCGACACTAGAAATATATAAATTCAAACCATATGACGAAAGCAAAAGCTCAATCAGCTATGAACAGCAAACAAACTAACTCTTAAGATCACTACGACACTTATCACAGTTCTGGATCTAAGAGGCCAAAGCAAGACTAGTTCGCTTTTCGTTATGGGGAACTGTAAATGATGTAAGAAATACACAAAGAACAAACACAATTTCTTTATACAACCGAGGCGAAATAGTGGCAAGGAAAGTTGGTTTCAGATAGGTACATTGACTGATAACAGGCTGCAAAAACAAGGATGAAAACAGGGCAAGAAACAGCAGGGAACCCCAGTAGCACAAGGCAAGACTGGTTCAGCACAGGTAGTACACTGTCAGTTTGACATTCAACGAAGGTAGTCCCTTCGGGAACTGCGCTGAAATGCAGACTGCCTTCACAGTGCCTGCACTGAAGAACGAAACTTTCGTTTCTCTTGGTTTCCGGGTCACAGATTGCTCAAAAATTCACAGTTTTTGGCCAAATCAGAAGCTATCAATCAAGTACACACTAAAAGGTAATTAGGAGAATGAAAAGCTATCACTAAGAGCTATTCAGAGTCCTTGTGGATCAGCTCTTCAAATCATAAACATGCCCATAAACTGAGCTAGAGTAGCTGCCCTCTACTTTGCATTTGAAAGATCCAAATGCAGTTCGATTCGGTACTCCCTGTGTTTATGAAATGAATAGCAAAAAAACACAAACAACCAACAAGATACGCTCCCCAGCGGAGTCGCCAATTTGTTGTTGGGAAAAGTATCCAATACGGAATGACCCTATCCCACTCTAAGGGTGATAGTACCTCAGCAACAACCGAAGCAAAGCTATCTAAGATTTCTTCTTTATGAAAGTAAAATAGGGGAGAAAGGGATCCACTAACCGATGTCTTTCGTTAATGATTGATCCAATCTTCTCTCCTTGCTGCTTGCTCCCAGCTCCTTGCTCTTTCACTGGCCCAGCTACAAAAGATCCTGCAAAAAGGCAAGAGAGGGAAACTACACGAAGCATACATTCATAATTGATTCAAGGATTAGAATAAATCAAATACACAAGTATAACAATACACCATTGAGACACATGCATATAGAAGAACCTCAAATGCTTTATTAATGGAAGAAGTAAAGTTCAAGGAGTGTTACAACCATAAGAGGCCCAATCCAGCAACACCTCCCAGCAGAAAGAAATCTCCTCTTCACCTCCTTCAAAGCAATCACCCAATAGCTCTAAACTCAAACCAACAACACTTCCTTACATTCACAAAATTCCAGCCTCCTTAGACCTCATGAGAGAGCTCTATATATAGGAGTTTTGGAGAAAGGATGAGTCAGCTTGAGGCTGGCTTCAAGCTGACTAGTGTCCTCTCTCACTTCAGTTATACTTTAGTTCTTGAGTCCACTTGGAGATCCTTGCTTCCACTTGGAGTTTAAGAACCTCTTACTCATCATTAGGTGAATTCCCTGATCCAAGTGTCATTTTGGAAGCTTCCTGGGCATTGACACCTTGAAGAATGACTGTGCCACTTGTCCAATCTCACTCAGCGTAGGTAGCCTTTGTTGGATTTGACATTCAACGCAGGTACAGAGAGGGGCAGTTGACATTTAGCGCAGATGCTCAGTGGAGCAGTTGACATGATCCAGAAATTGCTTGTTTTTGAGTGTTTTCAGGTGGAGAACTGATTTTCAGTGCTGTGGTTTGCTGACCTTGTTCCTCTAGGGGTAGGAACAACATGTTTAGGGACTTTGGATCCCTTAGATTATGGACATTTCATGCTTCATGCTGCAAGGCACAAAAATGTCTATAACACTACACCTTGGGGAATGTTTATGTATGCTAGGATGCCTTTTGGCCTCATTATTGTTGGAGCTAATTTACAAAGGGTAATGGATATAGCATTCATCGGAGAACGAGATAAACTCATGGTGATTTGCCTGGATGACATAATTGTTTTCTTGAAACCGGATTAAGAGCACTTGAAACACTTGTAGTTCACTTTTGCAAAATTCAGAAGGTATGGTTTGTTCTTAAACCCCAAGAAATCACAGTTTTCTTTAAGCGAAGGGAAGTTTTTGGGCCACATTATGGCAAGGGAAGGAGTGAAGACTAATCCCAAAATGGTGGAGGCTATTACCAATATTCAGTTACCAAGGAATAGGAAATAGATTCATGTTTTCTTGGGCAGAATGATTTTTCTAAGATTTATACCAAATTGTGCTGAAATTGTTAAAGAAATCACATAAATGTTAAAGAAGGATAGGGTGGTCAAGTGGACTATTAAAGCTCATGAGTCATTCTCCAGAATCAAAAATGCTTTTGTAGAAGCCCCAATTTTAGCTAGACCAAATTATCCGAGGCCATTCGTCATTTTCTCTTTAGCCTCTCCTAACACGGTAGAAATTGTTTTATTGCAGAAAAATAGTGAAGGACAGGAGCAACCAATTGCATTTTTCAGCTAGGTGTTGCGAGATGCCGAGTTGAAATATAATATTTTATAAAATCAGGCCTATTCCTTGGTCAAATCTCTAAAGGCCCTTCGATTTTATGTCCCGCAGTTAAATATACTAGCTTATGTTCCTACAACTATTGTGAAATATATTCTCGTGTAGGGTGACAGTGAAGGTAAGAGAGGTAAGTGGATTGCCAAGATTCAAGAATATGATATGGATATCAAACCCACCAAGTTGATCAAGGGGTAGGGATTAGCTAAAATATTTTCTGAGGCTAACTGTTAGACCTTGGGCATAAACCTATTGGAAAATATGGAAGGAGAAAGTAAAGGAGAAGAGGAGCAAAGAAACATTGAAACGTCAACATAGAAAGTCTAGATGAAGTACCTCATATCAAATTGGTATACATATATTTTCCATTATTCACTTTTTTTCTGAAGATTCCATGAAATTTTGACAAAGTTAAATACATGCCCTTGAGGTTGCAAACCTAGAAGTTTGTTATCTCCAATGGTCGTATGGACTAGAAGGACCTGATGGGGATTTTGCTATTATGTCTGGTAGAATAGTAGATTCCCAAGGTGATTGATAAATTCCACAACTGTATTTGTGGGGGAAACTATAGCTGGAGAGACACAACACATAATATTATCAAATTTGGTTTCTATTGGCCCAAATTACTCTATGAGGTTCATACATATGATAGCGCATATGAAAAATGTTAGATTTTTAAGAAAAGGAGAGGTTGGCACCCCTCCCTTTGATCCTTGTTTTTATAGAGGAGCCATTTAGACAATGGGGGCTAGATTTCATTGGAGAAATACACCCACCATCCAGTGGTCATCACAAATGGATACTTACAACCACTGATTACTTTACAAAATGGGTGGAGGCCATCCCAACTAGGAATGTAACCAATGCAGTGGTAATCAAGTTTATGGAGGAGAATATCCATGTTAAATTTGGTTGTCCAAGGAATATTATCACTAAAAATGCTTAGGTATTTAATTCATCCAAGTTTACTAGTTTCTGCCAAAATTACAACATCATCGTGGGACATTCCATCACATACTATCCCTGGGGAAATGGACTAGCTGAGTCCTCAAAGAAAAATCTAGTGAGGATTCCTAAAAAGACCATATCACAAAATCAAAAAAATTGGGACTCACAAATGAAATTTTCATTATGGGCCAACACAATTACCAATAGGAGGTCAACTAGGAAGTCTCCCTTTGAGTTGGTCTATAGTAAGGTCGCAATTTCCCTTATCCAACTAGCCATGCCAGTGGCTAAAACTATACAAGATGGTTAGGGGAAGCCCAATTCTTTAACTAGGAGAATAAATCAGTTGGTAGAACTACAAGAAAAAAAGGGAAGGTAACTCAAAATCTGATTAAATATCAGGAGAAGATGAAAGCTCTTTTTGACAAAAAGGCATAGGACAAATCTTTACAGCTAAGAGATTTGGTGCTCAAATGGGACATTAGGAGAGAGGACAAGGGAAAGCATAGGAAATTTGATCCATTGTGGTTTGGACCTTTCAAAATACCTCAAGAAAAAGGAAAAAAAAAACATCTTACTATAAAACTTGGATGGTAAGGTTTTTGAACTCCCTGTGAATGGGCATTTTCTCAAGCTCTATTTTCAACATTAAAGAGGTCCATTTTCATCCATTTTATATAAGGTGAGCCATTGTACATACCATATATGTTTTATGTTTGTACTTCTTATGTTTTTCTTTATATATAGATACCTAAATAAATTGACTCCATGCCCAATAGATAGAGGCATTGATCTATAGGTTCTTAATGCATTTCTTGTAATACATAGCCCCAAATTAGATATGATGTTGTTATCTATCATACTATCTTGTATTTATGTCGAATGGTCGTATTTTTAATTCCTGGTACAGAGAAGGATTGGTGCAATCTAGGTTGGCTAAACGGATAGAGTTTGGCTCTAGCAGTGCACTAAACACCCTCGGGCAAAAGAAATATCAAAAAAATATTTCCTTTAACCGAAAGGCAAAATGAAAAGATGAAATTCGCAAGTCGAAATCCAAAAGGGAAATCTTAAATCTAAAAGGTTAAATTACAAGCCAAAAGTTGAAATAGAAGTGGGTCTTAGTTTAAAGATCAAGGAGGTGTCAGATCAGATCGATGTTCATCGTGGCCCGACCGACTCCTAGAGGCATTATGACGGAGAAGCTGGTGCGACTGATACATTTATGCCATGCCTCGGAGTTGAAAACTTAGCAAGCAGATAGATAGGCCGAATTAACTTTGGGGGGTCTCAGCTTGATCATGCCTCCTGCTAATCCACCCGCTAGAGAGAGGTGGGGACCACATCTGCTATGCATTGAGTCAATGACAACACCAACAAATGAGCATAGAGGTAATGGTAAAGTACCCCCCCCCCCCCCCCCCCCCCAAAGTGTCCACCTCTCACACTTACAAACACTTTATGTGACATTTCCTCCCCTCATTAACTCGCCTGACATCAAACGGAAATTTCTTTCTACCTATAAAGGCTCGACCCTTTAGCCATTTAAAATAAAATTCATACTTCTCACAGTCTATTTCTCCCAGAATTCCCCTAGTCTACAAACTCGTTCACCTATCGAGCTACTCCAAACCTCCCACCAACGTCGTTCTTCGATCCTCACCTAGTCAACTAGGTAACTCACAATCCTTCTACTTGTATATTTCATCCTCATGCTCAAAATGAAGAAACTAGCCCCCAAAGCTCCCAAAGCATGGGAAGTTAAACCCTCATCTAACATTGAGTTGCTCATGGAAAGAGAGTCACAAATCATCAACCTAGTATGCCCCTACCACTTGTCGAACCTCCATTTCGACATGTATGACCACTATTTCAAGGGAGAATACCCTTTCAGAGTAGCGTAATCGAGGTTATACTACTAAACTGTGCCATATGTCTATCACTTTCCAGAGTTCATTTTGTGGCTTGCCTTGTCTTATGTTGAGGAGAAAATTTGTTTATATCATCCACTGAAGTAAAAATCCTAGAGGTAAAATGAGATCTAATTCAAAAGGCTCTGGTATACCTATTTTTCCTTAACCAACAAAATTTACTAAGACAACCCTCTTTTACAGTTATAGTTCCCTCCCAACTAGGGAATAACAAGCCCTCTTACAGATCATTTTAGCCCCAGGCCACCAGTCCTTACCTGTTGTTGATACTTTTCCAATACTCACCTTTACAAAGGGTGTGCAACCTATCCTTACTGTAATTTTCTAGATGTTTGGGGAGGATGATGCAAATATTTTCACCAAGAAGAAGTGGAGGAAGAGATTGAAACCAGGTTGATCGAGACAAAGCTAGATCAACTAGGCTTCCAGGTGACCTTAAAATATCCACTTCAAGCTTTTGCCTCTTCATCTACAAAAGTAGCTCTACTGAATTCTATTTTGAGCTCAACAATGCCAGAATCTAGTTGGACAATATGTAAGGTGATATAAGAAAACAACAATAAGGTTAGAGAAGAGATGCAACAACAACTGGTATCACATTTGGTCCCCTATCAAACCAGACTCCTGGCTTATATGGACCTAGAGAGGAACCAAATGAAGTTTACACTACATCACCCCTCGGCACGGTCCCTCCCATCAAGCTCACAATTTAGGAAGGTGGATTTATCTCTGGACCTGAGAAGCATCCCTTTGTCGGACAAAATAAATTTCCATAGGCAAGTGGGAGAGATGTTGTATAGTGAATTAAGCTAGAATTCCATGACCATTAGCAAAGTTGAAAAGCTGCTATAGAAGGCTATAAGAAAGCTAAAGCAAGATAAATCCAACTCTAGAGTTTTGCAGTTACAAAATGAGAGCTTCAAAGAGTTAATTGTAAAGCTAAGAGTTAACCTAGAAGACAAGGTTGTTGTAGAAACTCTTATCTAGTGTTCACAGACAAAGATCTAAGAACTGAGGAATAAGCTAAAAATGCCTACTAGTGAACATGTGCAATCCAGAAAAATTTCATAGGTGGAAGAAGAAAAATAGATTCTAGCCAAGGAGATGATATATCAGAATAAGAAAGTGGTGGCTCTTAAGAAATAGGTAGCAAAGCTCCAACAAAAAATTGACTCTCATATTTGTGCAGTGCTTGTGCCAAAGAATCCTCATAATCCCACGGATAATCTCACTAACACTGTCACCGAGATGCAAATCTTAGAAAGAGAACTCAAGTAAGTACAAATGGATTTAGATAATGCCAATCAGACCCTTGCTTAAAAGGAGAAACAACTGGAAACTACCAAGACAAATGCGGAACTAAGAAGTAAAAATCTATAGGCAACAAACCAAAAAATCACTGAACTAAAAGACAGGCTGAAAGGTAACATGTCACCCCTCTAGGATAAACAACTGATATGGGATGAGATAATAACATAGGTGAATAATAATTTGGAGTGTCTGACCATGATGGCAGAGCAAAATTTTTAAGTTAAGGACTATGAGTTCTTTATCCTGTTTGCCAAAGAGGAGGATGAAAAGAACGTTGAGACAATTAAGAGATTCATTTAGTATATCAATGAAACATCATTCAGTGAGTTTAGGGCCACATATTTGGTGGATCAAGTGACAGCAATCATGGAGGTCTCTAAGATGATGAAGGAAGAAGACAGGGCCAAGGCCGAGGAATGTCTGGAAAGGGTGTAGAAGGATGTTTCTTCTTTTGACTCAGAATTCGAGCTGAGAGTTAGAGTTGGACTTCTTAGCAGTTGGGACCTCTTAGGAGGATTGATACCATTGGAGAAATACAATCAGATGCATGTAGAGGCTAAGAGAAGGGTCTATTCCTTTCACGACAAGACCTCCTCCTTAAAAGGAAGTATAGTTGTAAACTATCTAAGGAGATATTTTCAACTACTATGGCTGGTGATGACATTATTTCATACTAGGACAAATTATGCAGGGGCCATAGGTCTTATGATCACCTATCAAAATTTCTTTCACTCTCCTCTACCAAGCCCAACATTATGGAAAAATGTGATTAGTTTTTAAATCCTCCACAACTCCAGATCATCAACCCAGCCACTCTTCCTCTAGAACCTTACCAACAGAGATGGAGATATTTTTCAATCGTGTTAATCATGACACGTTACTGTTTTATGTTTTCTGCAAATATTCTATTTCAAGAAATCAAGTCAAGTTAGTTAGGGTTTGGTCAGTATAGTTGTGAAAGTTACACATTTGCACCATTTTGGTAATGATGAATCATTAGTAAATCAAGAAGGAATATTTTGTAAGGGGTACTCATCCTGAGACCTTAAAAAACCCTCCTTAGTATACATTTGGAATGGTTTCAAATTCTTTTTTCATAGATAGGTTCCAAATTTTGGTTTTCAAAGAGGCTCTGGAATTGTTAATGGAGAAAGTGAAAATATATGCTCTATTTGTAGATTAATAAAAAAGTTTTGTTGATTATGGCTCACATGAGACTATAGTATGTATTCTCTTTTGTGTTCCTTTCATTTATCTTTGTTTTCTTCTCTGATGACATGTAATAGTAGCTTCTGGGTGTATTTTTATGAAATCATGGATTCATCTATGTCTAATTTTGATCTAAGATGTACGTGACTAATAATATCTAGTGTCATTAATATGTGCTCCATGTAACCTGATATGCCATTCAGTGTTTCATTTATCTATTTTCTTTCTGAAGTCTGATGCACTGGGTTCTATGCTTAGCCCCGTGTATTTGATTTGATTTCTTCATATTCTTCTTTTGCACTTCTACAATGACCAAATGAACTATGTTCTTCTCTAAGTTAGCCACCAGAGTTGGATACTAAGTCTTCTATTAGTTTTTTTAATATCCATTGCCTCTACCCACTTGAGAGAGATTCTGAACCAATTTTTTTTTAAAATGTGTTTAATGTTGAATGTAAGTGAAATTTTTTAACAACTCTTATAAACACTTCTATTATGTCCTAGGCACTAACCTATCCTCAACTCAGGGGTTGTCTCTAGGAGAGACAAAATGGAGTGATCGTTTTCCCCATAAAGAGTACACTACTAGTAGAGTTAGGGTCATAAGTATAATAGGAAAATGGGTCTACTTTCACTATCCTCCCTTGATGAGGAAACATTATCATTCAGAAAAGTGGTGAGACCGGTGCAGACATTGCATAATTCCAACTTCGTCCTAGTAAAATACTGTAATCAAGTTGGTCATCAACAAATTCTACCTCAGTTGCAACCGTTTTACCTTCTAATTCTATTAGTAGGTCATTAAGGATACCATAAGGTCGAAATCCTCTATCGTCAAAGGATTTAAGAGTAGTAGGTGACTAATTGATAGTTGGAGAACCCGAAGCATTCCAAAAAGAAATAAACATAATTCACATAGAGGCTCCCTTGTAAATTACTGTATAAATGGCTCGTTTGGTTTTAACAAAAAATAGTATTTGAAATTCTAGCTAATGTGGGTGTCTAGGTATATGGCTTTCCAGATCAAATAAAATGAGATTAGATTCCTGAGGATCAATTGCTCCAATGGCTAACAATATTAATTTCCTCTTTGCTAGGCATGTTTACAGTACTTCAAGGGCCCACATTGCTGAAGGAGACTCAACCAGGTCTTCAACAATGTTGTAATTCTGAGCCACTCTAGCATATGGATTAAAATATGACTTTCGAATAACACCTTTAGGAGGCAGACAGATTACTATGTCAGGATTCAGTTTCTCGATATGTAAATGTTCAAAAGGAGGTGAAATTTATATAGAAGGTTGACTAGATTGACTAGCATCATTTCCATTTATAGGAGTTTTAGAACCATATTCTTTTGATTTGGTTACTACTGAAACTTGTGAATAAATCATCATGATATCTACTGATGCAGATGAAGAGGATGGGTTATGAGAAATAATTTTATTTTCTTGAGAAGGGAAAGGATCTTTCGAAACAACAAGTGTGTGAGAACGCTTGAGGAATTTAGTAACATCGAGGTGATGTGGGAATTCCTTAGTATAATGATATTCATTACAAATTAAAAAAGGATAACAAGGTTTCTTTTTCTCTTCAGAAGGTTCATTTTTTGTTGGCTTCTCCTTTTGAGAGGAATTTTGTTCTGCTTTTCCTTTGCCTTTTTTCTTACTTCCAGATTGTTTACCAGTAGATGATTCTATTGCATTAATTTCATAAGTAATTTCAAGAGAATTGTTTTCACTGGGTGAATTTTGTATAGCCAAATTTTGAGTATTCTTAGAATTATTCTTAGGAGTCGAAATGTATTGATCTGAATTATATGGGTGAGGTAAAATGGGAATATTTTGTTACAAAGTGCCATATTATGTATAGATAAGGTATGAATATTGGGCACGAGCTATAACCTACTCTTCCATTACAACTCCTCCTTTGGCAACATCATCTGTTATATCAAAAAGAAAATATTTAGTGATCAATTTTGCTAATAGTTGGTCTGGAATATAAACTTTGATTAAACAATGTCTACTCCTCCAATCATGTATGTGATATCAAATGTGAATAGAAATGGATTTTTTTAATGAAGTTGAAAATTTGGTACCAGTATCATATCAAATGGTTAACAAAAAATGTGTTAAAAATGTTGTTGCTAAGGAATTGAAATTGTGGAAAGAAGCACGTGGTAACTCAATGTACCATTTTTCTGCCCAACCTATTAGAGTTCTTTGGAAAAGTCAAAATGTGAAAGAATCATCATTTAATGAATTTAACGAATACCATAGATGATATGACATAACATGGTTTGATGGATCCTCTCTTGATTTACCTTCAAATTTTAGTATATCCCTTGGTAATTTTGTCGAAATCGTCGGCCAAAAGGGATAATAGTAAATAGGATCATTTGTGAGCAAGGATAATTCTGGTAAAGTTACAAAGTTACTATAAAAGGTAAATATTGGTCAAAGCCTTATGGAGGATATTGATATCCTTGAGGATTAAGTCCAACCCCTAGAGGAGGATATACAAAATATCCAGGAATAATTTGAGTAGTTGGAATTTTCATCCCCAAGGTAATCAAGGTAACCCATACCAAATTAAGTTTGAAAAGTATGACTAGGATATGGTTAACTTTGAAAATATTGATTATGATATGATTAATCATGTACCGTTTGACTCAAATAAAGTTGGACTTGAATAGGTTAACCTTGAAAAGGTTTTCTTGAAACATTTGACCTTGAAAAGGTTGTCCTTGAAAAGGTTTTCCTTGAAAAGGTTGTCCTTCAAAAGTTTTACCTTGAAAGGGTTGTCCTTGATATAATGTTTGAAACGATTCTACAATAGGTATTTGAAATGTAGACTAAAAAGTAGGAAGAATTTGATAAAAAAATGCTTGAGGCAGAGTTTGTGTAGGTTGTTGAACTAATTTTTGAGGTGTACCTTGAATAGTCATTAGGGACATTGATAGGATAGGTGTTTGGGGTGAACTTGGAACTATTTATTCAACAGTTATCTATACATTAGGTTAAAAAAATGTTGTGGGATATTTTGAACAACCTATTGGATGGATACTTGTGGGGTCCCCTAGAAAGGATGTTGAACAGACATCTGTGAAATAATTTGGACAAGTTGTTGGTTGGACACTTGTGGGGTGCCCTGGATAGGTGTTTGTGGTATAAGTTGACCAGTAGCATGAATCAGTTGATAAACAAGTACTTGTGGAGAAGCTTGAACATACTTTTGAACATAAGAAGGGTTCCAAATAGTACTCCCCATTCCTATAAAAGGAGCACTAATCAAGGGTTGAGACACAATAGGTGGACTTGGGATTGACCTGATGCATCTGACCAAAATTTGTGTTAGTTCTGGAAAAATGTTGTCCTACAACTGGAGGATACATTCCACTAGGGGGTTGTCCTCCAGGTGGAACATAGGATGGTCTCCCCCCACTTGGATAATAAACATCATTTGGAGTTGGTTGAGGAATACCTGTATTACCACATATCATATTAACATATTGGTCATATGTCAGAGGTATTTCAGGCATGGTATCTATTCTGAAAGTGGTTGCCTCTAGATTAGAGGTAGATAAACTAGATGAGAACTAGAAATCTAAGGAGAAACTAGAGGGGAAAGAGTGGCCCCTGAAATATTTCTAGTAAGCGATTGATATCTAGTGGGAACCGAAGGACCACCATATAAAAATGACTCCAAAGAGCTTGTAAACATGGAAGCTACAATAGATTGGTTTATAGGAGTAGTTTCTGACATGTTTTTCCTAGGTGTGAAATCAAAAGGAGTACATAAGCGGGGAATACCTTGACCTAAATAGTTCAAAGGGGTGAAATACCAAGGATCAGGTCGAAAAGTATCAAAAGGAAGTATTGGAAAAACTAATGGATCACTAGAAGTAAGAGGAGTGTGTGGTGATTCTTCCTCCTCACCTTCAGTAATATCTTCAATAATTATAAGACCAGGATGTGAACCGATTGTGATTCTAGTTATTCTTCGAGATGAAGATGTTAAAGGAGTAGGAGCTATAGAAGCTGAAGGTGACTCAGGCTTAGAAACATCATATTCAGGTTCTTCAATTTCAGGTTTAGGTAATTTTGTCTATAAAGTTTCACCGATCTTGGATTCAACTTAAATAATATCAGTAACTTCAGGTCCATTTCCAATTCTACAACTCCAGATGTTTTAGGTTGATTTGAGGGTCCAGATCTCGTTGATTTCAATCTCTATGCTTTGATATTCTCCAATTGACCAGGTTGTTCCAATTTTATTAAATCAAATAAACAACCAAAATGAAAAATAAAGGATAACTAGGTACAAATAATTACTAAGACATTGTGAACCGTGGAATACCGTTTCTGGTATGTATAGATAGTCTCCCTAAATGTTGTGTTCATTTTATCATAGATGACAAAGCAGCTAAATCGGTTATTTATGGATGGTATGCAATCTAGAAGGGGGCCTCCAAAATATAATCGAGGTATGTGGAGCTACAACCTATCTTAGCACTATCTAATGTGAGCTTGTATGATAGGAAGCATCCCCATATACTTTTCATATGTGGAACATCATCTGATATACCCAAAGGTATGTGGAGAACATTCCCATAGACTTACATACATGGAATACTGACTACCCGTAGAATGTGCCACACATAAAAAATGACAGTTGTTATGTTTATAGATGCCAGAACATGCATTCTAACCTAGAACCACTAATGTTTGATTAATTAAAAAATTGATATCTTTCCCATTTTCTATTTCATTAAAGTTGATTTAATAGATGTGGTGTAAATGATATCAATTTTCGCTTCCAAACCTAATGTTGTGAATATGCAAAAATGAATCTTTTACTTCGATGAATCTCTGGCTATGGTAAAGATAGAGCCTTTTCGATATTCAAACAGAATGTAAAAATGCTATATTCACCATGGTTTCTTTTTATTAAATGCAAAATTTGCACTTTCAGATTGATTCAATGTAGAAATTTCACTTCAACTTATCCAAAATAACAAGAGTTATAAAAATTTCTTTTGAATACGCAACACCCAAAAAATTCAAAATGTGTAAGGAAGACCAAAAAATATTAAAAATAAATCTTTCAAATGAATGTTATGAATATGACACTATCTAAAATATAATTTTGAGATGCTTCACTACTAAATGAATAATAACTTTTCATCTCAATTTTAGTAAAAGAAGAACCTATATGAACGAAAAATACCTAATCTTGAAAAACGTTATTTTTCATTATCCTAATGATTCTTCACAAATGGGTAAAACAAATAATGAATCTGATCTCTTGAAAGAAGAAAGACAGGAAGACAGAAAATCAACAATTACCAATCCTTTGATAAATCAACAAATCATTAGATGAATCCTTTTAACCCTAATTCGTAAAGAGAAGAATTTCCCAAGAAGACAATTTACAACATTCAATCAATTTTAATTTTTTTTTGCAAAATGTAAACAGATCCAAGAAAGTATAATAATAAAAAAATTATGGACACAATAGTGAAAACCCTAATTTTAAAAAAATTTAAGAGACTTGTGCAGGAAATCAGTTGAATTCAATGCATAGGGACACTATTGCTAAAGGAAAAATGTGTAATATTGTGCACTGTTGCTAAAGGAAAAGTGCACAAAACATGAAAAATTAAGAAAAATAAATGCTTGGAACATTGTAGGGGAATGCTTGGAAGACTTCATCGGATAGCGAGAGATTCGGATTAGCGGTCATTTGCCTAATGGTGACAAAATGACGTGTAACACACATGTCTCAATTTTCAAATAAAAATTAAGCCTCATTCTCCTCTTGAGTTGAAATCACTTCTAGAAGTCTATCAACAATGGAAAAATCCCACTTGCTCCACATCTACAACATTTCATCTGAATTAATCATTTCATTTTTAATTTGTAACTAATAGTTATTTTATTCTAGGTTGTTTCACTTTGGTTGAGAGAATAGTGAAGACCTAATTATTTTCTCTATTGTTTTGAAAAAATATTTAAGGTCCTCTCGAGCGCAGGTTTGGGGGTTCTAAATTTTTGCAAGAATTTCTCTGTTACACTTTTGTACACAACTTCTTCTTTAATATAAGTTGAACCATATGTTGATTCCAATATTTATGAAGAGTAAAGAAAAAGTGGTATTTTACTAGCTATTTGCTTTTGATTTATATTTGGAATATGATCTTATGTTCTATTGCTTGTGCTCATGGTGAGTTGAATGAAATGTTATCACTTTTGATGTATTTATTTTGTTGATTACGAGTATAAGTTTTACAAAAATTGTATGCAAATGGTTTTATGAATTAATTCAATTAACTATTTCATTGAATTAATTAATTTTAAATTTTTATAATTAATGATGTAATTTGGAGATCTATATTTTCACGTTATTTGTTATTATTCTCGTCACAACAATATGTAGATACAAAACTTATTAAGTAGTTATTATCTTATATTAAAGCTTATTTTATGCTTCAATTTGTTATTTTATTAGTCATTTTCAATCCCATCACATTCCTTCTCTATACCTCTCCCTTCTAAGTCTCCATCCGTTGGAACAAACTCTTTATGTGTAACTAGGCCCAATTTATAACCAGTCGTAACCACCATACCAAATGGAAAAGAGCCTAATTTGGGGCTCGGAATGGGTGATATCTGTTGGGCTTCAACATTGATACAATTTCCTTACTTTATTTCTTATTTTCATATTATTTTCTTAAGCCTTTCTTGCATTTAGAATGTGATCATTTGTGTAATATAGATTCTAGAAACGTTTAATGAATTATCATTATTTTATCCCTTTAATGAACCAGTTTGACCATAAAAGGTGTTATTTACTTACATGTCCAATCCTTATTTAAACAGGGAAATGTACTGATGGATTAATCTTGTATGTTGTTTCTTGGAATAATCATGGAATATTAGATCATGTGAGATTGTTCATGCCAAATTCAGTCAGATGAATAAGAAAATTTCTATTTTGAATGAATTAGTTAGAGAAAAGGTCATGGCATTGTTATTTCAGAAAACGATAAGACTTTCTATCACTTAAAATAAGCATCCCGAGAATGTTCAGATTCTCAGGATTGCTTTTTATTAAAAATAGACTTGTTGTTGAAGTATAAAGTCTGGGATTGAACCTCGAAAGAGGTTGTTCAAATTGTAATATTTTTGGCATAAGTTGTGAATCTCTAAGATACATCGATTGTAATTGACTTGCAGTAATTCAATGAAATTTCTCGTTATTTAGAATTAATCTGGTTCGCTGAATTATTTATAAGATAGTTTAATTCAAGTGTTTTGGGTCTGATCCTAGAAGTAAGACTATCTTCATATGTTTCTATTACTCATTCACTTGATCATTCTCTATTTACAATTATTTGTTTATCGAATTCCTTATCAGCCAGTGTGTAAATTCTTGATGGTTGTTGTAGAACTAGATTTACTTTAGTTGATTTAATTGAGAGTGTTGTTATTTCTTGTTGTTTCTTGTTAATTATCATAGAATTGTTAAATATTATGATTTGATACCGCTTTCTGTAGGAATTTTTTTCAGTTATATAGTTTGTAGTGTTGTTCCTTTTACTCTGTATTTGTTGTTCCCTAGGAAACAACTTAGTATATAATTTCATTTCTTTACTGTCTTTTGTAGGAAGTATTTGTTGTTCAATTCCTTAAACAGTGTGGTCTGCTTGGATATAAATTCTAGAAGTTTGGACATGAGTTGTTTCTCTTAGTGATGTGATTTTTATTTTTATTAGAACCATAATAATTAGTAGTACCAACACTATCTCTTGCACAAACTGTGTGGATAACCTTGAAAAAGACAGATGAAACTCTAGGTTGATAATTTAATGTGTAGAGGTTAGTTGATCCTTTAGGAACAACAAAATTTCCAAAAATTTTGGCACCGCAACTAGGGAGGTTGTTGAAGAGAGTGCTAGTTGTATCTTAGAGAGTTGGATATTAAAGACAGAAGGTAAGAACCTGTGCACACCCCCTAGTAAAACAAATACCTGTGGTGGAGACTACCATTAGTAGATACATTTAAGTTTCTTACTATGTATGCCTAGAAAGAAACATATAACTAGGAATCAGGTAGAGATATATTAGAACCCACTCTGAAAAGTACCAAGAACCAAGGTTAAGGTGGCCTCAGAAGAACAAAATTCATAAACAAAATCATCTGAAAGGCAGAGTCTCAAGTTTCAGGAGGTCCCTGAACAATATCTGGGAAGGGATCTATTGTTATTTCCCCTTGATTAGTAGATTTATTTACTACAGCTAACGTTGAGATTCATGATAAAACTGTAGGATCTGAGGAGAGCTTTCAAACCATATCCTTTACCTTCTAGGTAGGAATCTCCTGCGACACCCATTGGGAAAAGGGAAACTGAAATTCTTGACTTTAGTAGTGTTGTAAGGCCCAATCAAGACCCAGAGCCCCGTTATCATACCAAATTTCTTTTAGTACCTCTTGACTATGGGATTCCTGAAGGGTATTGGTAGATTTTTGACCAAATGGAAAACCAGGTGACAGGGATGCAAACATCGACTATAGAATATCCCATTGTTGATCCCCAGGCCAATGCACCAATGAAATCTATCCCACTTCAGAATATCCCAAACTTTCATGGGATGGACTCTGAGGATCCCAATGTATTTTTGTTTTAATTCGATGTTTTATTTTAGGGTTACGATTATACTATTGACCCCCAAAAATTGAAACTATTCCCTTCTACTCTAAAGGGAGAAACCTTACAATGGCTCATACGATTAGGGGGTGGTACTATTAATTCCTGGGATCAGATGATACACACTTTCCTTATTAAATATTAAGGATATTGTAGATATAGATATCTAAGGGAAGAGAAATATAAGATGAAATCAATATAAGATGAAATGCTTGAAGAATACGTTGAAATATTTCAATACAGCTTACAAATATCACCATACACCACTTTACCCAAGGATGTGTTGAAAACTACTTTGATTCGAGGTATGAAAGATGAATGGATAGAAATGCTTAACTTAATGGGATAGGGTGAAATTTATAAAGAGGAATATGATGACATCGTGAAACTATGTATCAGGTGTTCACGTGGAAGTACACGAACCAAGCCTCGAACTCGTGATCCTTTTAGACAAGTCAACAAAGTTGTAGGAGGAGGAATTACACAAGCACAGATTGGTAATATTTTAGAATATTTTAAAACTAATATATTAAGTACATTAGGTACAAATTTTGATGTTTTACAGGTGAAACAAAAGTAGGTTGAAGTAGAATAGGCACTGCTATCTTCTATCCTCATTATCAGAAGAAGCATAGTTGTAAAGAATGCCCATTGGACATAGTCGAGATATGTGCCATTTGTGCTAAAGACCATTCAACTGATTGAGTCCCTCACTTTCTAGATTAAAATTTGTATCCAAATAAGCTAAGAAATACCCGGAGCCGACATATTTTGTAGCACAATGATGACAATGCCACAGTCGCCCTCCAAGTATGATGCATGATCCTTCTTTGTTTTATTCTAGACAATTAGCTCGGCAACAATTTCTTGGATTAACATTATAGGGTCAACAACACTCTAATATTGCATGGAATCCTCTACTATACTCTTCAGCACCTTAGATGAACCACACATTTGTTGGTCCCTCATGGCCAAATGTTGGCTTGATGGGCCCTAACCCAGGTTCAGCATTAGTCAACCAAGAAAA
Source organism: Pinus tabuliformis (assembly GCA_031772625.1). NCBI lineage: Eukaryota > Viridiplantae > Streptophyta > Pinopsida > Pinales > Pinaceae > Pinus > Pinus tabuliformis. Next base: position 590,697,757 of record CM062814.1, on the reverse strand, counting down.
TCCCTACAGGACTGGCCCTTTCGGCATTAGTCTACGGAGGACCAAAGTCTCACCCAAAGCAGTATGGGGGGATCCAAGAAACAAGTTTCCACACCTTGAGATGGTCATGATGTTGACTTTATAACTTATGCCCTTACTTCTCGCAGATCAATAAGTCATTAGGGCTTATCGATGTACTTTATCTTCCATCTCTAAGAACCCTTGCGAAGGTATATGATCGTCCTTCGCGCAACCCTACGTAATGGCTCAGGTACTTACGTGCCTCTACTACTGTGTTATTGTATAATTTCCTGAATTATCTTAAGTGTTCACTAATTTTATCATGCAATTAATATTATCTTCTCGTAAACATATATTCTTACTTGTGTTCAAATAACAAATCAAAATAGATATATTCAAGCATCAAATTAGCATTATAATGTAAACCCAGAACTTAACATAATATAATTGCATGCAATAACCAGAGGTAAAATACACAGTAATTTCAGAATACTCCTCTTTATTGATGATTCAGGTTTCCAATACAGACTCTATCCGCCCTGCGCACACAACTGTAGGGGTCTGCGCACTCAGCTGCAGACTTCTACCCTAGGCCTCTGCACACTCAGCTACAGAGCCTCTTCCTATGCTAAGACTCTCGCTCTTAGCTTGTCATAGATTCCTCAATGACTCCAACTTACTTCTTACTACTAAAAGACTCTTCTAACACTTCTTTTTATACAATCCCATGGTCTACAGACCATGGGTAGATCCTCTATAGCCAACATGACTTTTACAAAAGAAGGGCGAAAAACCCTTAGTGACTCTTTACATCTTCGTGCTCCGTGACCACAAAATGTGGAGACTTTACATTATTTATACAAAATTTGGGCTTTCTGCCCCAAAACTTAGGCTTTTAGCCCAAAAATGGCTCTTAGGGGAACTCATTCCCAACAGGCCCTCAAAACAAACATGGTGACTCACCCTTGATTCACTCTGCTAGCATGAAGATCTTGTCGCAAAGACCTTCCATCTCAACTTGGACAACTGCTACCTCGAGGGTGCACTGTGTTGCTGCCTACTTCATTGTAGGAATTTATAGGGTAAGTTCCTTAGATAGAACACCAAAGGACACCGCTCACAAACAGATCGCAGATCAATACACTAGTACTTTTGACGTGGTTAAAACCCTCAAAGAGGTAAACAGTCCACGGCCTAAGCCAACGCAGCCACTTCAGGCAATTTATTAATAAAAGAATGAAAATTTACATATGCTTCTCTCATAGACGGATTACCCTACAAATGATCCTCCATGCTCTTTAAATAGAGATCATGGACCAATCGGGTGTTAAGCCACGGATCAAGTGTCGTTAATACCGAGGAGAGAATGAACCGTCGGATCACTACATATCGTGACCGTCAGATTGTAAGTTACAAAATGTACATAGTAAAGAAACACACTTTACCTAACTCTATACTAGACCAAGTTGTACTTAACTATTTCCTATGTGTCAGAATATCCTAGCATCCCCCCTTAAGAACAACTTGGGATAGGATTGAAGGATTTACAAATATGACACAATAGGAGAAGGAAGGAGGCACTAGAGCCTATCCCCCCTTAGTGACAACTTCCTGAACTCCAACCATAAATCGAAGTTTAGTGAACTTCACCTCTGTGAGAGCCTCTGTAAAGATGTTTACAACTTGATCATCTGTTGAACAATATTGCACTTCAAGAACATGATCGCGAATGAGCTTTCTGATGAAGTGCATGTGCAGTTCAATGTGTTTGTTGCGCTGATGTTGGATTGGATCTTTGCATAGCTGAATGGAACTTTGATTATCACACCAAAGTGTAGTCGGATGCTGCTGCTGAAAGCCAAACTCTGACAGGATCTGACGAAGCCACAAGGCTTCCTTACTAGCTTCTACGGCACCACGATACTTTGCTTATGCTGAAGAAAGAGAAATGGCACCTTGTTTCTTGCAAGCCCCTGTAATAGGTCCTGAACCAAGAGTGAACACATAACCTGCAGTAGACTTACGATCATCAGGGTCACCAGCCCAATTGGAATCAATGAAACCAACCAATAGAGGAGCTGCTTCGACACTGTAATGAATCCCAAACTGAACTGTACCTCGAACATAACGAAGTATTCTTTTAGCTACTTTCCAATGACTTTCATGTGGGTTTTGCGTAAACAGAGCAACAAGGCCAACAACAAAGGAAAGGTCAGGACGAGTATGGGTTATATACAAAATTTTTCCTACAAGTTGACGGTATAAGGTAGCATCAACTTCAGGAGAAGTACAAGTGACTGAAAGTTTGACTCTAGACTGAAAGGGAGAAGGGGTTGGCTTACAGTCTTCCATGTGAAAATGGTGTAGAATATCGCAGGCATACTTGGACTGAGAAAGGGAAATACCTTCCTTGGATTGCAAGACTTGAAGACCGAGAAAATAATGTAACTGTCCTAAGTCTGTCATTTCAAACTTCCTTTTAAGGCTAGACTTCACATGGTTTATAAGGTTGGGATCACTACTAGTCAGGATAAGATCATCAACATAAAGAAGAAGAATGATAAGAGACTTGCCCACTTTCTTGGTGTAGATAGTATTACTAGAATGACACCTAGAGAAGCCAAATTCTAAAAGAAATTTATCCATTTTGGCATACCAAGCTCGAGGAGCTTGCTTGAGACCATAGAGGGATTTCTTAAGCCGACATACAAGGCTGGAGTCTGTTTGTATAAAGCCAATAGGTTGTTCCATATAGATTTCTTCATGCAAGTCCCCATGCAAGAAGGCGGATTTAACATCCATCTGATGGACTTCCCATTTGAAAGAGGCAGCAAGGGAAAGAACAAGGTGGATAGAGTTCATTTTGGAAACAGGGGAGAAGGTTTCAGTATAGTCAATGCCTTCAACTTGTAAAAAACCCTTAGCAACAAGACGAGCTTTATGTTTATCAAATTTCCCATCTGGTCCATACTTGGTTCTGTAAACCCATTTGCATCTAACAAGTTTTCATCCCTTTGGTAGAGGAACAAGATCCCATGTATCATTTTCCAATAATGAATGATATTCTTCATTCATAGCTGCTTCCTAATCTGGATGGCCTGAAGCTTCTGCAAAGGTGTCAGGATCATAATTCACTGAAGCTTGAGCCAGTAAAGAAGAGGCTCTCTCAAACTGAGAACGTGTACATCGCTGATCTGTAGGATTACCTGCTGCATCCCAAGTAGCATGGACCTATTTTGGAAGCTGAGGAGCTGAAGGAGGATCCTGAGAAGGTGGGGGAGGATTTTCATCCTCGCTTTCATCATCTGAAGAAGAAATATTTTCAAAAGTAGAAGAGATAGGGAGAGGTGGCACATCCGCCGAACTAGGCTCGTAGGCCGATATATTTTCAGCAAACTTTACATCTCTTCTAATGATAACATTTTTGGACTTAAGTGGAATAATTATATATCCTTTGACATCTTCAGAATATCCAACAAAAATACATTTTTCACTCTTAGGTTCTAAAGCTTTATGTTTCTCATCTGGAATATGGGTCCATGCTGCACTTCCAAAAACACAAAAGTGACTTACATCTGGTTTGATCGAGCTCCATGCTTCTTCTGGAGTGATATTCTTTAAAACCTTAGTAGGAGTGCGATTTATTATGTAATTTGCACAGTTAATTGCTTCTGCCCAATAATTAAGACTAAGTCATTTAGATTGAAGCATACAATTAGCCATTTCCTTTAAGGTGCGATTCTTCCTTTCAGCTACACCATTTTGTTGTGGAGTATATGGAATAGTATGTTGCATTTGAATTCCATTCTCAGTGCAAAAGTTGATGAATGTGTTTTTAACATATTCTCCGCCATTATCAGATCTTGGCTTAAGAATTTGATGTCTAGATTATTTTTCAACAAAGGCCTTAAAGGCAAAGAACATGTTAAATACTTCACTCTTGAGTTTTAAGAAGTATACCCAAGTGCGTCTGGAGAAATCATCAATGAAAGTTAAGAAATACTTGTAGCCAGAGAATGAAGCAACTGGAAATGGACCACATAAATCACTATGCACGAGCTGTAAAGGGGCTGAGGCGTGCCAAGAGGCACGTTTTTCAAACTGTCCCAATGATGTTTTCCGAGTACACATCCGAAACAAACACCATCTCTACAAGATACCATTGGAAGACCTGTCACCATATTTTCTTTACATAGATTCTGAAGAGAGCGATAGTTTAAGTGACCAAATCACTCATGCCAAAGTTTGCTCACTTCATCATTATGAGCAACAAATACTGAGGGAATAATTGATGACCCAAAGTTGTGAAACTTATACAACCTTGTAGAATCTTCAGCAATGCCAGTAGCTAAAATCTGTCTAGGATCTCTTAGGTCCTTAATTACAACATCGTGAGGTGAAAATTCAACGGTTTTGCCTTCACCTGAATGGGTTATCTGATATACAGATAGAAGGTTGCAGGATAAGGTTGGAACACATAGTACATCATTAAACTGACCATTGTCTAGATGAATAGTTCCAGTCCCTACAACACTAAGAGATCTATCATCACCAACATATATATTTTTGGTGTTACAATCATTTAAAGAAGAAAACATGGCTTTGTTTTTGGCCATGTGATAAGAAGCTCCAGAATCAATGAGCCACTCATGAGAATGAGAAGAAGAAGATACATTTAGTGCATAGCCAGACCGAGATGCTTGACAACCACATGCAGAAAGTGCCATTCCTGAAGATGAAGTTGAAGTTGAAGAGTGCTCCAAATGGATGTTATGCTTCTTCATTGCTGCTTCCAAGGCTTCCATCTTCTTAAAGCATTTGGATTCTAAGTGGCCATCTCGATTACAAAAGTTGCAATGTCTATCAGTCTTCTTCCCTTTGTTTTTATTTGTCTTATCATTTTGTTGAAATGATTTTTCATTTTGAGGCTGAAATTGCTTAGGAGCCTTGTTTGGTTTAGGACCATTCTTTTTAGGATACAAATTCTTAGGATTCTTTGGATTTGGTTGTTGCTGGGCAGCTAACGCTTTTTTAGAAGAGTTTCCAAGATGAAGAAGACCAAGGTGTAAGAGTTTTTCTTGTTCTCTTATTAAAGAATCACAAAAGGAATCAAAGGAAGGGGACTTATAGGTTTGTCCTTGAGAAATGAAGGCTTCTTTTGTAGAATGGAAGGTGGAAACAAACACAGAATAGGCTAGTCCCAACTTAGTAAGAATGGAGTAGATAAGGCTACTATCTTCTTTCTTAACCTTAACACCTTCCAAGAGAAGTCTAAGGGTGTTGAACTTGGACAAAAAATCTTCAATGCAAGAAAAATTATTGCGGTCCAATGTAAGCAATTCATTTTCAAGTTGATGGGCTTTAAGTTCATTTTTAATTCCAAAGACTTTAGTAATCTGTTTCATTGCTTCATCAGGAGTATTAAGTTCTGCAATATGGAATCTAAGATCTGGAGAAATAGACATCCCTATCAACCCACGTGCTTGGTCTTGCCTATTTTCCCATTTAGCTGCCTTGTCTTCATCTTTCAGTTTGGTCTCTTGGCCTGTGGCTATTCTGTAAAGACCTTTACTTCTAAGTAAATCCACAATGTAGGACCACCATTGGAAGTAGTTGGTGCTGTCAAGAATAACTTGGCATGGACTTTCCATTTAAAAAAAAAACTGAAGCTATAGATGCTGAAACTAAGTGTTTGAATGGAAAGATCTCGAAAAATTAGGTTGTTTCAAAAAATCCGGTTCTGAAAATGGCTTCTGGATGAAGAAGTTATGGCTTTTTGAAGAAAATTTGATGAAGTCACCAATGAAGTGTGGGAATGTGCGGAAATGAAAAATCCGCCCCCACAAAATGGAGACTTGTACCCAAGACCTCTACTCTCATAAATTAGCTTTGCACCAAGTGAGCTATACAAAAAGTTAGAGAGAGAGAGAGAGGGGGGGGGGGGGGGGGTTGATGCTTTGGGTTGCGTGCTTGCTTTGAGAAAGCTCTTTTTCCCTACAAAACAAAAAACACAAAACCCAACACGGACATACAAAAAAAAAATGAACCTTGTGGCTCGAATTTAGCTTTAGCCGGAAACTAAATATTTTCAAAAACGAACCTTGCGGCTCGAAGTTAGCTTTAGCCGGAAACTAAATATTTTCCTCAATGTTTCTAATTTTCCGAGATCACACTAAGGCGCAGCGAAAAAGAGCATACGCATGAGAAAAATCCTTCCTTTCTGTTTCTGATTTGCCCAGATCGCACATAGTCGCAGGGCAAAGAGCATACACAAAAATGAAAGGTATAGATCCGGTAATAAAAAAAACTAAATAAACCGAAAACCGAAATAAACAGAGAGAAAATAACTGTAAACTGCAAATAAACACTGTATACCTCCAGATCTTAAAAATGACGCAGCCAGGGCTACCAGAAACCTTTTCACATGAAACAAAAAGGGTTCCTCACTGGAACAGATGCTCCAACACAACAAAGCAGTCCTCTCGGCCCGAAAGCAGTCAAAAATAGTAGATCTACGAAATGGTAGTCGGATGCAGTTCTACCGTCTTCATATTTGGATCACCAACGGACGCAGCCCTCAAATAGCTCTGATACCATGTAGGAATTTATAGGGTAAGTTCCTCAGACAGAACACCAAAGGACACTGCTCGCAAACAGATCGCAAATCAATACACCAGTACTTTTGACGTGGTTAAAACCCTCAAAGAGGGAAACAGTCCACGGCCTGAGCCAACGCGGCCACTTCAGGTAATTTATTAATAAAAGAATGAAAATTTACATATGCTTCTCTCATAGATGGATTACCGTACAAATGACCCTCCATGCTCTTTAAATAGAGATCATGGACCAATCGGGTGTTAAGCCACAGATCAAGTGTCGGTAATACCGAGGAGAGAATGAACCATCGGATCACTACATATCGTGACCGTCAGATTGTAAGTTACAAAATGTACATAGTAAAGAAACACACTTTACCTAACTCTATACTAGACCAAGTTGTACTTAACTATTTCCTATGTGTCGGAATATCCTAACATTCATCTCCTCAAACAACTACTCTGTCGCTGGCCCTGTGGTGTCTGACTAAATCTTCTGTTGAGTTAGTTGTAGACTAGCCAGCTTGCCTTCAATAGTGGCAATGATCAAGTAGGCCTCGTCCAACTAAGGCTTCAAGTGAGCCTTCAACACAGCTTCCTTGTGCTGAGGTGCATCTACCTTCTCTTTCAACACCTTAGCCTTCCATGGCTTAGCCAACCTCTGCGTGATGGTGATAGTGCACGTTGTCGCTTTGACTTCGTCGTAGCACTGCTGCAGCTCCTGCACTTCTGTTTCTAGCTGATGTACAGTAGTATCTTCCTGTAGGTAGGTAACTACCTCAAGCAATTTCTCGAAGAGAATGGTACAATCCTTCACTACACTCTCCACTTCTGCTACCATGTCTTTCTCAACGGTCTCACGCTGCTCTCTGATATCTAGCGGAGTCGAAGGCTAGGCCTTCAACTCAAACTCTAGAATTTTGAGGTTCAGATCTAGCTAAACCTTTTCCAATTTAGTTCATGCATCGTGCACTCTAGTAGCGAGCTTCCAAACCCTCACATCTACCGGCTCAGCCTCGAGAATGCCCAACTTTGGGACAGTCCTGCACGCCTCAGCCATGACTGTGGCAATGCGTTGGTTCTTATCTATAATGTCTTTTACAAGGTCAAGGGTGGAGTCTTTCTGCACAGTTATCTGGGTGTTTTTAAACTTCTATTCACTGATCACCTACAACGTGCGTTGTTCACGAGCCCGAAGTTCTGTGATCACACCGTCTAGCAAAATGTGAAGCGTGACTTGGTTGAGTCCAACTCTCTTGAGGGTGCTAACAATGAGTCTGTCAGCTTCAGTCTTTGTTGTCAATGCTCCATGCAGCAGTACTATTGCTCGGGGATCCCTTGCGTGCAAAATCCTACAGCATTTAAGGTGCCAGGCACCAAACTGGTCAACATTGCCCTAGTCTGTATCTGTGATGCGTGGATCTGCAGCTCGTGCATACCTGTTTATATAGCACCCAATGCTTGCTACTATTGCTTCTCAAACTACTGTAGTAGTTCCGTGGTGGCATCCCGCAGTGTATCACCTATGTCATTTAAGTTACCCTCTGTTAGGGTGATCAGGTCCAGAGATGTCTTCCTAGCCTTGGACTTCTTTTGTGGCCCCACTTTCTTTGGGTCTCTGGTGCACTTGGTGTGGCATGGAGTCATCTCCGAGTTTGCTCCTCCCTACTCTATCTGATCGTCTTCTTCCTCGGTCTCCGGGGAAGGCGACTTCTGACTTTGGTCAGCGCTACGCTCCTCTTCGCCTGCCTGTCCACTTGACTGCTATGTGGCAGCACGCTCTTCCTTGGCCTTGTTGTTGGCCTCCTTTCTCCTCTTCACAGCCAGTTGTTCCATCTTTAGCTTGGCTTCTTCCTTCTTCTGTTGCACAGCGGACTTGCTAGATCCCGCTGTCAAGTCTGTGGCATTACGCCAATCTGCAGGCTAACAGTCAAGGACTACTATAATTGCATCATCTGTGGCCAATTATGGCAGGTCATGCCACTTCTGCTCAGGGTCCTTCCGTGCCTGTATTGAGACATGGTGGAAGTTAGCCTTGAATTCCACATACTCCTACAATTTCTCAAAATTTGTAGGTGTCAATTGTGGCTTGTGGTTGATGGCCATATGGATCTTCATCTCCATCAATATCCAGAAGATATTGTTGTCCTTTATCCTCTGAGGATCCTTCTTCACCCACAGTGAAGTGAACTTCAGTGCCTCTGGTACGTCTGGTGTGACTGGAGGAAACTGGGTATCTTCAGGTAGCTCCCATGCAACCAGCACTATGGACAGCAATAGCCATGCATAGTGGAAATTCTTACTATGATCTTGTGCCTTGCGGTAGTTTGTGAGGAACTCACCGTAGAGGTAGCGTGCCCAGTTAAATTGAACTACCTTCGTGCATTGGGTTGCCAAAGATATCACTGGTGCTGACACTTCATTTGCGGGACACTCCCGTATGACCTTTCCTGCCAAGATTTGCATCACCATTTTGACCGCAGGGTTAGAGATACTTGAAATGGCGTAGCCATGCAGCTTCTTTACGATCTTGAACTTGTCCTTCATCGCCTCAGCAAGCGCATGCTCTCTGACCTTTCCACCAAATGCCATGGCCAGATTTTCTCTTGTGTATGATAGCCGCGTGATCCTATGGATCAGCATGTCGGTGATGGGTATTAGCTCCTCCAGCCATAGACACCCATTTTGCACCAAGCACATCAGCAGCTTGATCACTACCATCGTGATAGGTGCGCGGTTATAATGTAGCACCCATAGCAGGTTTAGCAAGCCTGCCTTGTCCATGCCTTTCAACTACATCCACAACTCCAAAGCGGTCACCCCAGTATTTTTGTGGAAGGCATGGTGCATAGGTTGGTCTGTTGCTAAATGAAGGAAGCGCTCCATGTCAGCTAAGTCCCATTCCTCCAACTTCAAAAGGGGGACACGCCCTAAGCGCGGTCCCTCAAAGACAATTTGGTCCGGCAGGAGGGGTGTGCGGAGCATGACCTTACTCTCATCAATATCTTTGGGCACCTTCATCTTGCCCCTATGTGGAGGAATGTATTCAGGTAGCTTAGAGATGGGGTTCGACCCCTCAATTTCAACATCCTCTGTTTCCACTACAATATCCTCATCATCCATGGGGATTTCTTTGGCCTCTTCTTCGGCTCTAGGTCAACCATTTTGGCCTCTTCTTGCGTGGTTGGTTTTCCGGTTGTGGCTGCTTCCTATTTGATGCATGCACCAGTGGCTGCATTTTCTATTTTTCCTTCTTTGGTTTTGGACCCTCCTGGGTCAGCGTAGGCCTTGGCCTGGGTGTCTCGAGGATTTAGGCACTTCTGCCGGTACTTCCACAGGCGCAACTTCCGGGGCAACTGCCTCTATTGCCATAGCTACCTCTGGAACAACTCCCTTGGTTGCCATTGCTCCAACGCTCATAGCTTCTACGGGCATCGACATGATGCTATGGAACAACTCTTGAGTCTCCTTTAGCAACGTCTCAAATACTAAACTTTTTATCGAAACTTCAAAGTTTTCATGGTTCATGTCCGCCTGAGAGATCAACACCTCAATTCTCAAAATGCCAAGTGTTTTCCGCTGCAAAAACCTTTGTAATTTATAGGCATTTTCGAATTCAAATCTGATTGTTCCGCCCACAATCGGTTCATTAATGCTAGATTGGTGGAAGATTTTCAAAGATATTGTCCATAAATTCCGACTTAAATGACTCCCCCCCACTCCATTTGGTCATTTTTTCATCGTCAAATCATGAACAGTGACTTTAATAGTCACTTTTCGGTTGCCCTGCGTGATTTCTTCCTTGGTAGCACAGTTCTCTGCACGCTGTGGTGGACTCTGTGACATTCCTTTATTCTGCATAGCTCTCCCCTCACGCAGCTCCTCAACCTAGGCAGTGTATTTTATAGTCGGCACCTCCTTTCAGCTACCTAGAGCACTAAGACTGTGCCTTCCTCATATAGTCACCTAGCTAGATCACTAGTGTATGGCTTCAATAAACTGCCATTCACCTTCCCTGGGAAGGGTTCTCCATTCAATTTGACTAGCTAAACTACTCCACCATCAGTAATCTCGTTGATGACATATGGTCCCAGCTAGTGCATCCTAAATTTCCATGGAAATTTATCAAACTTGCTGTCATATAACAAGACCAGATCATTTACCTTGAAGGTGCGTAGTTTGATGTGTCGATCGTGCCATGCCTTTTTGTACCCCTTCTGAAGTTGTTGATGAAATCCAGCTAGAAATCGGTCCTCCTCAAGCTCTTCTAGCTGCGTGAGCATCTCTTCCAGGGCTCTGAAATCCGCCATTCCTATGAGTGCCGCTATGCGCAAACTAGGTACAATATATACCATTGCCGTCACAACTTCTATGTCATGCATGAGTCTAAAAGGCATTTGTCTAGTTAGCTTCTTGCAAGTCATTTTGTAGGCCCATAGCACCATGAGTACACGCAAAACCCAGTCATTTCTCTGAGCATTGCATACCTTTGCTAGTGTGCTCTCCAATATCTTATTGAATGCTTCCACCATCCCATTAGCCTGTGGATGATAAGGCATACTTTTCTAATGATACACCTGAAATTCTTCTTTGAACACACTGATTGTTTCGTTAAGAAAGTGCATACTGTGATCGCTCATCGATATCTTTAGACACATGAATCTCATAAGGACATACTCAAAAATAAATTTTTCTACAATCGTGCTTGTGTAGTCCTTCACTAGTTGTGCCTCCGCCCATTTGGTCAAATACTCAATCGTCGTGATGATGTATCACACACTCGTCTTCTTTCCTAGTGGCTGAATTGGTCCCACAAAGTCAATTGCCCATTTTTCGAATGGTTGTAACATCACATGTGACACCAGAGGCAGTTCTGTTATCCAGAAATCTAGTGTCCATGTAGAGATGCTAGTCCCACTAAGACTGGTAGCTATCTTAGAAACAAACAAACTAAAACTACTTTCATTTTCCTTTATGAGAAGTAGATAAGAGGGGAACAAAGGAGACCAACCTCTGTCTTGTGCTTGGTTCCTTATTTGATTCCTCTCCCTTCTGATAGATCTTTGCCACTCGCTTCCTCGTCTACCCAGCTTCAAAGAGAACCTATGGAATCAAAGCATCATAACACTATCCAAGAACAGAGATATACTATCACAAACAATATAGGACCAGATATATATTGACCACACAAATGCATATATCATCAATCATACAAGAATGTGGAGGAAAACTTGAATAGCTTTATTAATATCAAGAATAGAAAAGAGGATTACAACCAATTTTTTTGACCCAGTGTCATCCTCTTAGCAACAAAGCCCTTCTTCACCTCATGAAAAGGTTAGATCACCTAACACTATGATGTTACACCAAGAAACCAGCAGCACTTCCTTACAAGATACAAAATTCCAGCCTTTGGATCTCTGGGATGAGGGATCCATATATAGATGATTGAAGGGAGGTGAGTCAGCTTCTGAGATTTGATTAGTTTCCTCTCTCTGATAGTTCTTGATTCCACTTGGAGATTGATGATCTCTTACTCATCCCTGGGCGAATGCAGAGAGGCAAGTGTCACAGGAGAAGTTTCTGGAATATTCCATGATCCTCCACCTCGCAAATTAACTCTGCCATTTGTCCACTCTCACCCATCGCAGCCCATAGAAGGGCTTTTCAGTATGCATCACACCTCCAGTGTGCATTTAGGTGGGATGCAGCGCACTTTGACCATGGAGCAGGTGAGATGGTCTAGCTTTGACCAGTTCTTAGTAGTTTTTCATGGAGCACTTCTGGGAGATGATGTAATCAGCTGACCTCGTTATTTTAGGGGTTGGAACAGCACTTTTAGGGACTTAGGAGCCCTTGGTTTATGGACATATATGATTGGGGTTGCAGTGCCCAAAAATGTCTATAACAATTGTCCCCTAAAGCATGAGGTCGTTAATCTTTTGATGTCAGGTGAAATGCTTTATCATGAGGATTCGAAGTTTTTTCGAGCTGGAAGACGACTTGTAATAAGATACAATACAATACATTATCTTCATAATATTTTCATGATCTAACTGAGGCGGGCATTCCCATGCTCAACTTTATAAATTCATTTTCATGTACATAAGACAGACAATCGTCTGAGTGCAGACTGATGATTCTAGTAGAGCCATCATCCCTTAGATTGGATGATTATCTGTGCAGCAATGATGTACATTTGATGTCTATATTTTCCTGAATATATATCGCAGCCCGGATGGATGAAACTAGATCCGGGGTCTTCAATCTCGTTCAATCTTCACTCAAAGTACAAGTCGATCCATGTGAGAGATGTTCTAGAGTCGAACATGAAAAGACATCGCCTGATTACCAGCCAGTGATGTAAGCTGTTAACAGGCGCGAGAGGAATCAACAATAATGATGATGACCCTCAAGGTACGACAGTACAATTCACATGGTGTGAAAAAGGGACTTGGTGTCGAACACCACGCAAAATATTTCGGTCAAAGGCCATTGATGTAAACCTGTCGCCGGAAGTGAGAAACTTGCCATTGAGGCATGCAAGCTTCAAAGTACTGAAAGGGTTGTTCCTAGATCAACTTCCTGGATAATGAGCTGATGTCGACAAGAAGCGATCTATCATAGGAGGGCCTTAATGAATCCCACATCTACGACACGGAACGGGGAAAATGATTTTAATGGAGGTGAAAATGATCTGATGTTATAAGGTTCAGGGCGGCGGTCATGAAAGAATGGAGCGTAAATGTATTGCAGTGGATGAGACACAGGTGAATTCTTTGGGAGACTTCTCTTGAACATATTGGTGACACTGACATGATGGATTGGTAGCATTAACCCCAAATATGGATGGTGTGATGGACCAATGGCGATATGACCAGTGAATGGAACAACCCAACCCGACTCGGATGCAGAGTGAAAGTGTCATGTTCAAGAGCGACTTGCTACCAATAAAGTTTCTTCAAGTTTTCTTCCCAATCTTCCCCAGTCATTGCTGACCAGTACCTCTTTATTCTTGTCAAGCTTGAGGAGGATAACATATGCTTTTTCTATAATTTTCCCTTCGGGCAAACCCATTGCTATGTTTTAATGAGCCTATCGATAGTGAAACTCGTTCTTGTCTGTATGGACAAGTTTGTCACTATTCGGTTTTAACGAGTTTAACGACAAAGATAACTCAGTCCTTTTCACTTTTAGAGAGTCTGAAAGGGACGTAAAGAAAACTCCAACAATCCTGTTTTGTCATATAATCCCTTAACCGAAAAAGTATAAAATAATACAAAAGGGATGAATTTTCGGTAATTTTAATGAGCCAAACAAAACAAGTGCTCGATCTTTTTTTGTAATAATCCTGCAGGTCCAAAAAGATTAAAATCTAAAGAAGGGATAGCACTTCCAGTCACTTTAACGAGCTAGAGAGGCCAATTACTCGGAAATCTTTTCATATTTTACGATTCAAATGAAAAGAGCTTAAAGGAGACTCAGTTTTCGAGGAACGAGTGATAAATTTGGGTAGCAGCTAATTCCAGGTAAGGTTTGGAATTTTCCAATCACGGCAGTGTCACAAGGATGGTTAACAGGATCACTCTTCGCAGCTGTTCCTCAAAAAGGGTAAACAATCAAATGGAGGTGAATGATCGGCCAAAACAGAGTGGAGGTGATGATGAGAACACGACCAAGGCTTCAAACGCTGATGATAATTCATTCACGATGGTTATTTACCGGAAATTGGTTCATTTTTTAATGAATGAGCTTAAACTCTGGGGGAAACATTTGCTCACTTCTTACGTTTATTTTTTAACGAGCTTGAACTCCACATAAAAACTGCTCGATCTAGTCGTATAATAAGGATATCTCATCTAAGATGCCATTTTCACCTTACAAAGCTTTGCCCTGCATCCTTTCTTTATGCAAGTTAGGAAATGACCAATCCTACGAGTTTAAAGGGTTAGAGGACCTACAAATTTAAAAAATAAATGGTCGCTCTTCGCTTGCATGCCAAAAGGTTTGCATGCCCTCAGGTATAGTGAAGTAGAGTTTCCTAGGTTACCCCTCAATTTGCAGACAAAACATTTGTTTTATCGGGAAAGGCCTACCTTTTCCAGGTTACCCCTCAATTTGCAGACAAAACATTTGTTCTATCGGGAAAGGCCTACCTTCTGACAGAGGTATCTTATTCTAGTCTAATCCCATATCAAACCAGTCATATATCCTTCGCGGGAACCTGCCCTATGCCCAAGGTTTTCCTGCCAAAGCAAACCCGGGTGCATGCCCCCTGGGTTTCAGTCATGTCCTCCCAAATCACTCGCGCTCATCAAGTGGATGGACTGGGGATTGATGAGACATTCCTTGCGTGAAAAGACTATTCAAGGATGGTATTTGACTATTTTCTATGTGTGGGCCGGGGAATGAAAGTTGGTCTACGAGCTTGACCACTCTTCCTTCATGTGAAAAACACATTACTCTAAAGAGCGAGGAGACAATGGCTCCCATGCAATAAATATAGTTGCGTCCAAGGAGTAGATTATAATCTAGGGGTCCTTCAACTACCATTACGTTCATGCGAATAATTTCCTTCTCAATGTTATCGGCACATTGGGAAGGATCCTGAACAGTCGAATGGTTCCTTTGTCAAAGCTTGTTATATTTCTCATTTCAGGCAAAAGCGATGGTGAACCAAGCGCTTTCCAAGCAGTTGAGGAAAGGATACTCACAGAAGCCCCTTCATCTATGATGGTACCGGCCATGACCATTCTGTATATTTGTGCAATGATTCGAAATCGTACACTAGCCAGTAAACGGGGTCCACCTAGTAGATTCCAATCGAAGGAAACAACTAGGTTGCTTGGAGGTGGGACCGAATAGACGATCGGATATGACTCTGATGAACTTCCTTCCTGCGGTAAAGGAACGGGTAGACTGCCCCCATGTTCATCGGAGTTTGTGTTTATGAAGATAATTTGAACGGTGTCGTTCTTGTTTCCAGTGACTATATCATTTGAAGATGGACCTTCTGAAGGCAAGACTGGGTCAACTGCCGCCTCGACCTTTTGACTTTCATCTGGTGTGAATTCATATGGTTTATCTTCAATGATAGATGCTTCGACCATCCACAATGGCGTGTCAGTCGGATTTTCAACTAGTGATGGACTTGGCAAGAGTTTTTTATATCCAGGAGGAAGCCGTAACGGTGAAACGGGACGGTCGTCCAAAACTCTTTTAGCCTTGTCTAGGAAGGGACAACGGTGGACGGCGTGATCACCTTCACACAATTTACAAGGGAATTTACTTTTCCTTTTCTGTCCCGACATTTCGCTTTCACTAGTTGACAGTGTACTCTCAACATGATCATCAGAGGTTGTTGACACCGGATTGTGCAAACGACGAGACTAGTACCTTAAGATCTGAGGGATGCAAGGGCAATCTCGATGATAGTGATCTCCTTTGCAAATGACACATGGAGATTTAGGCTTTGACAGTGCAGTGTGTGGATTTTCACTAGATGATGTCTGGTTGCCCCCTGTCGTCTTTGGCTCCTTTTTCTTCTTCTCTTTCTTCTTCTTATCCTTCTTCTTCTTAGTTACTTGACTTTTTGCTTTACCAGCTTCATCAAGCGAAGAGGAAGGAGGAGAGGGAGAATTAGACGAAGTAGAAGGTTGGGGGGTAGCTTTGGTATCGTCTAGTTGCTTACTTGATTGCTCAGGAATCACGGTGTTCTGAACGACAAAGGTCGAGAAGAGCCATACGAGCAGGCCGATTGTCAATGCTGGAAGCGACAATGTGGCCATATGGGGTGCACCAACATCTCACCAAGAGGAGAAAGGACTAGGATTTCCTCCAAGGGGAAATCCTTGGTTGGTGGACTCCATTTTCCTCAACCTAAGACCAATGTAGGAAAGGTGATGTTTATTTCGATTAAAATAAATTTTAGATGCTTTGACATAACTTGTTTTTTCAATTTTTAAGAGTCGAGAAAAAACAAAAGATGACTCTAGCCGCCTTTGATTTTTAATGAGCTTGAAGTGACAAGTGCTCAGATGGACCTTTTCCTTTAAGGAGTATGAAAAGGAATGAAAGAGACTACTCTAGAAATCTAGACAGAGGGATTACCAAACCAATCGCAAAACTGCATAATAATTTTTACGATATGGCAGTCAATCTTCCCAAATGCTGTGTTCAGTGCATTGCGATCGATAGGGCGGCAGACACGGCTTCCTATGGATAAAGGATATAGCCTGTTGTGGTCTCCCAATATATACTCGACGGTACGTGGGAGCACAAGTCCGTATTGGAACTTGTCGTCTCAAAGTGAAGGAATCACCCAACCAACAATGAAAACAACAGTTACCAGGCTTTACGATGCCGGAATATGTCTCTAGCCTAGACTTCTAAATGTTGTGCGTTAGGTTCCAAAGCATTTTTAGATTCATTAAATTTATTTTACAGTTGATCTTGTTTAAGAATTTTTCCTTTTAGGTTCACCACGTGATGTAGGTATACAATTCCTAAAATGTAATCTAAGATGATAAACAATCGTTTAATCTTCTTTTTGCAATGAAAATCCTAGCTACTAAAGAAAGAGAGATGATATTCTTTCAACATAGAGCAGAGAGCACACACTATATGCACTGTCCTAAATCAAACCAACAAACAGTCTAAATGCAAATGCACATGCATATATTTGTTTTCAGCTTTCTTAATGTGTGAATGATAAAAAGAAAGCTAAGCACAAATCTGAATTATTTTTCAAAGCGACATTACTAACAAGCTTCTTTTCAAGACAAAATGAAGATAATGACGACACCTTGTGATTTGGAATGGAAAACTTGCTTTCGACACTTGAAAAACTACTAATTCAAATCAAATACAAGAGTAACAGTGTAATCGACTATCAAGAACAATCGGATTCTCTTCTATGACTGAAAACGACACTTGTGACACTTCCAAATCAAGAAACAATAGTTCAATTACGCTACTTCTTTGTAAAAGAGAACTGAAAATGGCTCACAATACATAAAAACATTTACAGTTCTTTACACAATGGAGGCGGAATAATGGCAAGGAAGGGGGTTTCCAACAGAGGTATACTGACTACATATAGCAAAACTCCTAATTAAAGTTGAAAAGAGTGAAGAAAAACCAAAGTCTGGAGGCAAAATTAGCCTTCTATGATCAACGCACCTGTTACACATGGATTCCAGTATTCATCCCACATACAACACATGGGAAGTGCGATGCATACTGATATCCTTGAAGAGAGGGTGCGATGGTACAGTGCGAGACTTTTGATCCAGTTCTTGATCATAGTTTGCAGCACAGTTCAGAGATTTAGGCCGAGCAAGTGATAATCAGTAAATAAATCACAGGGGTAGATCTAAGGAGGTTACTAGAGCCACCACAAGGGCAATTAGAGAGTTTGTAAATCTATTGTTCAGTTCATAAACAAAACCTGGAGATAGACTGAAGCAGCATTGATCTACTTTGCACTTGCATAGCAAATGCACTTCGAAGGCTAGCTGGCTTGACTTCAGGCTCTGTCTATAATTTTATAAAGAAAACAAATATAGACAAACAAACAATCTATTCGCTCCCCAGCGGAGTCGCCATTTTGTTATCGGGAAATCTAGTGTCCATGCAGAGCTTATAGTCCCACTAATACCGGTAGCTATCTTAGAAACAAACAAACTAAAACTACTTTCGTTTCCTTTATGAGAAGTAGATAAGAGGGGAACGAAGGAGACCAACCTCTATCTTGCGCTTGGTTCCTTGTTTGATTCCTCTCCCTTCTGATAGATCTTTGCCACTCGCTTCCTCGTCTACCCAACTTCAAAGAGCACCTGTGGAATCAAAGCAACATAACACTATCCAAGAACAAAGATCTACTATCACAAACAATATAGGACTAGATATATATTGACCACACAAATGCATATATCATCAATCATACAAGAATGTGGAGGAAAACTTGAATAGCTTTATTAATATCAAGAATAGCATAGAGGATTACAACCAATTGTTCTGACCCAGCGTCATCCTCTCAGCAAGAAAGCCCTTCTTCACCTCATGAAAAGCTTAAATCACCCAACACTATGATGTTACACCAAGAAACCAACAGCACTTCCTTATACGATACAAAATTCCAGCCTCTGGATCTCTGGGATGAGGGATCCATATATAGATGATTGCGGGGCGGTGAGTCAGCTTCTGAGATTTGATTAGTGTCCTCTCTATGATAGTTCTTGGTTCCACTTGGAGATTGATGATCTCTTACTCATCCCTGGGTGAATGCAGAGAGGCAAGTGTCACAGGAGAAGTTTCTGGAAGATTCCATGATCCTCCACCTCGCAAATTAACTTTACCATTTGTCCACTCTCACCCATCGCACCCCATAGAAGGGCTTTTCAGTATGCATCGCACCTCCTGTGTGCATTTAGGTGGGATGTAGCGCACTTTGATCATGGAGCAGGTGAGATGGTCCAGCTTTGACCAGTTCTTAGTAGTTTTTCATGGAGAACTTCTGGGAGATGATGTAATCAACTGACCTTGTTCTTTTAGGGGTTGGAACAACACTTTTAGGGACTTAGGAGCCCTTGTTTTATGGACATATATGATTGGGGTTGCAGTGCCCAAAAATGTCTATAACAAGTTCATCCCTCTGCGACAACTTGCCAGTCTTTTAACATGCATCACATGCCCTACAATATGTTTTTGAATCCTTATGCATGGTTGGCCACCACAAGCCAACACATAGAATCTTTTGCGTTGTTTCTTTCCCTACATAATGTCCTCCTACAGCTCCTAAGTGAGCCTCAATGAGGATGTTGCTTTGTTAAAAGTTAGGCACATAACGTCGCAATATTTCATCAAACCCCATTTTGTACAAGTGCCCTGCAATTATAGAAAAGTATGCCATGCACACTACTAGTTCCTTCTTCTGCTGACTCATATAACCTTCCGGAGCTGATCCTGTCATCAGGAAGTGGATAATATCATCAAAGTGACTATTTGCAATGCACAGTACAAAGAGCTGTGTGTCAGACAGTCCTTCCTGCAAATAGTAGTTTCCTCTCTAGATTCAATGTGTGATAGATGATCAGGTCCCGCATTCAATTATCCTGTCTTCACAATAACTTCAAAGTCATATTGCTGGAACAAGAGAAACCATCTACATATTCCCCCCCCCCCCCAACACAGGCTTGTTGACCAAGTACTTCAACGTGGAATGATCCGTATACATCTTAAAGTGTCCGCCAAAAAAAAAGTGCCTAAACTTCTGGAGCATGTACACCATGGCTAGTCCTTCACGCTCTGTGGTGGTGTTAGGGCCTAAATCTACCTCAGGCTGAGAAAGGTAGGTCTAGGGTAACATCAAACCACACTTAACCCGGTAGCTAGCCCTACCAGGTTGGGAGAGGGCTCTCTCCTTGTCAATCTCAGGAAATATGGCAAATAATGCAAGAGATGACTGATGTAAAGACTAATTTTAGGCTAGGTATATGCTCAGAGGATTTTGATTGAGTTTATGTTGGTTTGCTGGATCAAATGTGAAAGGTAGTTTTGGGTCTGGGGAATGAACTCAGTCTTGCAGCAGTTTCTATGGGGCGAGGTAGGAAAATGATTTAGTACTTTAGATTAGGTGTAATGGTGAGTCTTGAGACTGGTGAGGAGTTGGAGAGGGCATGAATGTGTCATTAGTCCTCTTCAAACAGTAGAAAACATGTAAAACTAATGAAACCCTAAGGTAGAGCACTGCAACATCAATGATTTCCACCTTTATACTTGATTGATTTAGTTAAGCAGAAAATAGAGAGATAATGGCACACATAAACATATGATAACTTGAACCACAAAAGGAAAAACAATACTAAGTCACCTTGCAACAAGAATCCCACAAAACGCTGCAAACCCTGGTCTATTTCCTTGCCAACCTGCAGAAATGATGTACAATAATGCTCAAAGCATTCACAAGAGTCCAACCTTTACAAATGACTGAAGAAACACATGATATAGACCTCCAAACCACCTGTGATATCCATTAGGGGTCGGATCCATGAGAAGAATGGTGGTTTCAACCATATCTAAACTAGGAACAGAAAAATAGGCTGTGGAACAGCTTGCCTCTAAAACCTAGGAAACTGATTCATTCAACTCTAAACCACCTACAACTGATGTATCTACCTTATCAAGTCAATTTTTTTTCATTTTTAAATAATAGTATATCAATTTACATCATGTCACATCATGAATTTTACCATAAGAGAGAAAAAGTCAAACTAGAAGAAAACTAGGCAAAAAACAGAGTTTTTGAGCAAAATTGGCACTTTTTCATCCTGTGCGTAGCGCCATTTTTTCTGTGCATAGCGCTTTTTCCAAGCTACTTTTGGAGGGCTTCCCGAGGTCCAAATTAGGTATAGGATAGCTCGTTGGAAAGCCATGTGAGTCTAATTTCTGGAACAACTTGAACTTTTTTATTTCGACTCCATTTGCCCCTCTAAAATTGCAATCGCCCAAGATTTCTTCCTGTGTGGCCAAAAAGTGGTAGAGAGGGCATTTTCTGGGTGTTTTTGGCCCTTTTGGAGGTCCAAAACTTGTCAAAATTTCCTAGTAATTTCTAAGCATGCATAAATTTTCATAAGGAATCCAAAAATTCCAAGTTTTCTTCAAATGGAGGTCCCCATCAAAAGCGAACTCCAGGTGGTGCTACGCACCTACCGGAAAAGCCCCTTTTTTTATGAAAAATTCAAAAATGTAAAAAAGTTTACCAAATTTATTGAAATTTGGCATGAGTGATCTATGTTAGGTGCTATGCTAGGCCAATGAAGCTTCAGCCAAGATCTTAATCTTATCTTGCTCTTCAAAACTCTTCTTAGCTTGGCCTTTAGCCTCTTTGTCCTTGCATTACAAATATTTTTCCTTGATGATCAAATATTTGACACTCCTTGGATTTTGAGCATCCAAGTCCATGACACTCATCTCTTATGTCACCTCATGGTCCACAAGGACAAAAACTCCATAATCCCTGTCATTGGCTTGATTGACTGTAAATGCTAGTAAGGAAAGAAAGGTAGTGTGGGTGAATAATGGGTATGAAGAGATTTCCAAAAGAAAGGGAAAGAGTGGGATGAGACGGGGATGTGATTGAGATTTGATGTGATGTAGGGTTTGAGGGAATAGGGTATGAAGGAGATGACTAGGGTTTTGGGAATTTAGGGAATAGGATTTCAGGGACAATGTAAAGTTTGTGTATGTGAGGTAGGGTTTGGGAGCTTTACGTGTGGGAAGAGGGTATATGTAGGATAGAGTTTATATGGTGGTAGCATTTAGGGATAGTGTTGATGATTTAGGGAGAGGGAATGGGATTTGGTCTAGGGATGAATGGCAAAGATGAGGTAAGTAAAACAATGGAGAGGATGATAAAAACTAGGGTTTTAATTTTATTAGTGAAAGAGTCACCAAGACTTAATGCAAAACCATTTTCAACAAGAAAAATAAATTTAATTACTTGAAAAGAAGTAACTTGATAATTCTGAGGAAAATTGAGTGATTTTGGAGCGTTTTGGGGCTCTGCCAGGTGCGTAGCACCTGCCAAGAGCGTAGCGCCAAGGAAAACCTTGCTGGGTGCATAGCACCTCTTTGCAGACCAATTTGGAGGGCCTTCCCTGTGTCAAAATTGGGTTCACAGTAGCACGTTAGAAATATTATTGAGTCTACTTTCCAACACAACTTGAATTTTTCAATTTGGAGTTCATTTTCCCTGTAAAAAGTCAAATCTCCCAAGACTGGTCAAAATGTGCAAAATGAGGCTACCTAAAGGTAGAGTGTTGCAATCAACTTTTGAAGGTCTTACTCAACTCCAAATTGAGCTCATGATAGCTCATTGGAAATATATTTGTGTCTAGTTATAATTTGATTCATCAAGCATGTCATTTGGCAAACCACGCTAGAAGAAATCTTTATTTTTCCAAGGCCACTCTAGAGGTCCAGCAACCCTCCTGAGGCAACTTTATTTTTTACATTTCTCTACAACCATGACACATATGTAAAAATTGAATGAATTTTTTCTTCCTTGGCCTATTTTGGAAAAAAAACCTCTCTCAGTTTTTCCAAATTCACTTTTCCTTGCCCAAAAACATCATTTGAGTAAAACCTATCCCGATGTGTGGAACAGAGGATTTGTCGAAATGAAGTGAAATCAAAAGGATAAGGGGCTTATAAATTCTTGAGAAAATTTTGGGAAGTAGGGAGGGATTTTAGGAAGCAGGGGAAAGTGGAGTTTCAAATATTGAGTGAGGGGAAGGGGTCCAAAAGGGAAAAACATAGGCCTACCCTAGAAAATTGTCAAATTGTATCAAGAAACTAGGGTTTGTGCGAAAATGAGGAATTTGAGGGATATCAGTGATGGGAAGTGTTTAATAAGGTACATTAAAGATAGGGGAAGGTGTATGAACATTAGGATACAAGTTTTGTTGATGATTTGACTGTCCAAGAGAAATTACCTTCAAAACCCTAGGAGAGGGAAATGAACCTTACCTAGGCACAACTGAAGCATGAACAAGGTGTAAAATGACCCATTGGAACTTGACATGATGATGAAAACCCTATGAATGATGGTACACTCAGCTGAATGGTGACATGGAATGACATTTGGACAACTTTGAAAGGAGTGAAAACAAACCCTAGACCTAATACCTAGTGACCAAATTTTACTTGAAGACTCACTGAAATGACAAAATTTGACCTTGACACCTTAAAATCATTTTGTAAGAGCATGTTTGATCACTAGAGGAAGGCTACAAAGACTGAAACTAATAGGTGTAATAGTTCTTCTTAGCCTTGGACACCTTCCTACTCACAAACGCTATAGGATGGCCCAATTCTCCCTCACCGGCTTGTGTCAGTACAGCCCCGAGCTCAACACATGATGCGTCCATGTGCACATGAAATTCCTTCTTCCAATCCAGGAAGACTAGGATCAGTGTGGTGACCATTTTCTCTTTCATCACATCCAAGCTCTTCTATCATTCATCATTCCAACAGAACGTAGCATCCTTTTTCAAAAATTTCTCCGTAGGTGCGGTGATCTGGGCATAGCTCTTGATGAACTTCCTATAGTATCTGGTATGCCCTAGAGTTGCGCACAACCGTTTCACACTCCTTGGCGCCTCCAAGTTTACTATCACTACAATCTTCACAGGGTTTACCATCAATCCTTTTCTGCATACCACATGACCCATCAAGATCTTAAAAGGGTCGCAAAACAAACACTTCTTCAGATTGAGCGTGATCTGGTATCTCCTACATGTATCTAGCATCAAGCGCAAACTTGCCACATGGCGCTTGACTAATACAAACACTCTCCAATTGTCAAAATATACCTCCAGAAATTTATGAATGAAGTCTTTGAATGCCATAATGACTATGCGCAGAAAAATAGATGGTAGATTCTTTGGCCCAAAAGGAATCGCCGTATATTGGAAGCATCCCCATTCAGTTGCGAAGGTCATCTTGTTTCTATCCTCAGGCGTGATTTTGATCTGATGGTACCCAGAGAACCCCTCAGTGAAGGAGTGTGCTTCTTGGCTGCCTACATTATCTAAGACCTCATCGGTGAATGGGGTCGGGAAGGGATCATGCGTGTAGGCATCATTTAACTTCCTGAGATCTACACATATCCTTATTTCTTCCTTCTGCTTCTTTTCCTGAACCACTATTGGGCTTACCCAATCATATTCTTCCATTGGTTCAATAATACCCGTCATGAGAATCTTATCTAACTCAACACAGACCCCTTCTTTATACTTCGGGTTGAGGTGGTATGGTCTTTGCTTCACAGGTTTTACATCTGGCTTCAGGGTGATCCTCATGACACCCATGTCTCCTATTATCCCTTTCAGATCGGAAAAATTCATGGGGAATAAGTCTTGATATTCACATAGCAGTTCAGCGACCTTATCTACTATCACGTCATCCCAATAGTCCCCAATCTTTAAAAACTTCAATTATGCCTCTATGCCAATGTTCACCTGCCTGGTCTTGAGTGGCTCAGTGATGTCTAGGTTTTCTAGCTATGGTCCTTCAACTCCACAGTGACCTTCAGTCTCTGGGATATTAACCTTTCTCAGATCTTCGTCTTCTTCTTCTGCTATTACATTGTAACATTCCAGCACGTGGCTCAGCTGGGTAGTCCAATTAGGTTGAATTAGGTCTAGAGGATCCTGCGGTATCTTAAAGATGGCTATCTTAACCTCCTACAACACTTCATTGATGGACTGAAATCCATCCTCAAAACTGAATGTCATCAGAAACCCTTGGCATAAAACATCTCATTCTTCAGTGCCATGATAGATTTCTATCTCCAAGTACCAATTCATTGTTATAACATCCAAGGTATGAAAAAATAGATGGACCCACTCTAGCTAAGGCTCTGATCCATATGCTTCAGTCCATTTGGCCAAATGATTGGGCGGATCACTCCTCCCATCATAATTTTCATTAGTTGTACCTTCGGGTGGCCAAAGTGTATCCTCATCATCCTCTTATATTGTGCCAATCACCAAAATTATCCTTGTGCGTACCCCACCATCTTGTGGGCATAGTACGTAGTACCCAATCCAAGGTCTAGAAGTGATGCTTCTCCTACACTTATCTTTCAAATGCATCCAAAAATATATCCACATCAATCAACCCATCATAAAAAGGCAAATTCCTTAGTTCTGATGACACACAACGCAATGACTTAGTCATCATATTACAACGTAGCATAGATACTTCATGCAGTCAATTCTGCTAGTGCTCTAGTTCTTTTTCTGAATCTGATGTGTAGGAGCTCTCACGGTCCCATGCAATACGTTTGTCTACTGTCGGATTTACCCAATCCTAGTTTGGCACTGTTATCTTGTAAATATGGTCCAAATCGTCATCACTTTCATAACCGCGGACTAGTTCTGTATAGCACGGTCCTTCTGCAAGGATCCAGTGGCACCACTATGTGGAGTGATTTCTTTTCAAATATCATCTTTCGCTTCTTCAGGTTGATTACCCCATTCATGTCAGTAGCCCAATCGATCCCAAGGAGTGCAGGTTAGGGATTGCTATCATCCACAATCTCTATTACTTCAAAATCCACCAGTTCACTCGCGCCTTCAATGTCAACTATTAGCCCTTGCAGCCTCCCCATTCGGATGATTTTCTGTTGATTCGCAATCCTTAGCTAGATCAGAGACCATTGAAGTGCAGGTCTCCCCATTCTTTCCCATGTTTGTTTTGGCAAAACATTCGCGTCAGACCCTAGATCCAAGATAACTTGGTCCATTTCATATTCCCCTATCTGCGCAGTGAGTCTCATCTCATGTCCAATCCTTTCCTTATGCTTACCAAGATTTCTGATTAGACGTGGTTCACTAGTAGTGTTTTCCTTGCCAGCGCACTGATTTATCAGTTCCTGCAGTCCCTTTACAACCTTACTATCGCAGAGCAATTTCATGCAAGTCTCTAGGAACATGGTAATCATCGATGGGTCCATTTCTTCAACTGGTTTCTCTTGACTTCCTGAGATATAGGCCTTAGTGAAGCTTTTATTTGCTTCCATAAAGGATTCTTTTACATGCTCCAAATCGAACCCAGTCTCCTTTTCAGGTGCTTTGCGGATCCACTCACATTCTGCAGGATGCTTCCATTTATTCTCGCCAGTCGTTGTTCCACTCTGCAACATAATGTTTATCTTATGGTCTTCCTCACAAGGCTCAACCCTCTTCATCTAGAGGTTTTGTGTCAGCTGTAGAGGCTGTGTCCCCTTTTCGTGAATCTTAGCCAACAATATAGGACAATCCTCAGTCGCATGGTAAAACTGAGTACAATAGCAGCATGGCACTCACATCAGATTCATATAGTCTCTTGCGTAGTGTCCTGGTCCTCCACAATTGTAACAAATCAGATGCCCTCGGCCTCTACTAGGCCCCCCTCCACCTTGGCCTCGGTTGCGCCCATGATTCTCGCCTCGTGTTCCCCCAGTGCCTTCGTCTAGAGGCTGTGTTTCTGCCTACACCCTGTATGAAGGTGTCCTATACATCATTAATTTGTAACTATGGAAATTTCACTCATCATGATGTACTGATTGACAAAAATTGCAGAAAAGTTATTGCGGTGTGTGTATGAATTTCTGCAACAAATGGCAATTGTCAGTCGCATGTTTCCCAGCTACCTGGCATACAGCACACCAGAGCACAAGCCCTATACTTTGCCTTGCCACAGCCTCTGGCCTTAGAGGCATTGGTCCCCCATCATAGTTCACAAATATGGGACAGTGATCCTTGTCATGCCCCTGACCTTTTCATTTCAGGCACCAGACTTCTTCACCCGCCTCTAATCGAGTTGCTCTGTCTTACTTCAAACTTTTCATTTCGAGGCAAAGTTTCTACAACTGCATATGAATTTGTTGAACCCCCAAATTAGCATCCTACATTGGTGTCTCATGTAGTCTCATCACAATTTCCAGAGCTTCTGCCTGGGTCCCTAACTTCTGTTGTGATAACGCAACCCTTAGGTGGGGCAGGAGCGAGGCCACGAACCATTCATGGTGCTACCCATCAGTTAGGTTCATGTTGGCTTCTCATATCGTACACTTCAATTTTTGATCCAAATCCCAGGGCGTCTCCCCAAGCTTCATCCTGATCTTCTTAAATCCCACAATTGATTACACTTGAGACTTAGGTCTACTGAATTCTCTATTTAGTGTAGTCTGGATATTTGCCAACACAGACGTTCGCTTATCAGTACTATACTTAATGTACCACGTTAGTGCGCGATCCTAAAAAGCACTAACCATCGTTGCTTTCTTCATTAGATCATCTGTGATACCCTAATATTCCCATACAACCTTTGCAATGAACCAAAACTGGTCCAGCTCTTCATTTCCTACGCCCTTCAGCACATGTAGCTTTACAGAGTTTTCCATGTTGAATAGTGGTGGAGGTGGCAATGGTGTGGGTGATGGGGTAAGTGCTAGAGGTGAGGATGGGGGCGGTGTGGATGGATGGGATGAGGATGGAGTCAATGTAGGTATTCGCGAGAACCCTTGTGTTATCAATTGAATAATGCTTAGCGGGGAAGTCTGCGCTTCTCCCTTGTCGTCACTCAAAGGAGGCTCAATCAGCGGGCTATACTCAGGACCTTTTCTTCCTTCATCCTTGAAATACCTTCCACTTCACATAGCTCCAAACATCAAGGTAATTGCATGACCCACTTTTCACACAAGAGCATCTTTATCCAAGTATTTAGTGATTTCAAATACTTACCTCACTGTCCTTTGAAGAAGCGGCGCTCTGCTTCATTGTAGCTGACTGAAGTATCAACCATGAACTCTATTACAAACCCTCCTATGATACAGTCAAGCTAGTGATCGATAACACGTGTGATCTTATCTTCAGAGGCTTCCAATCTTCGCACTAGTTCCAGGGTCTAGACAATCAGATTATAAAGCCTCCACCTTTCCTAGCCGTCTGCCAACTTCGTGATCCACTCGTATAATTCAACCAGGAAGGAACAAAAGAAGATTTCATGAATCTCTATGTATAGATATCTATCTAACTGCTATTCCTTTGTTAATCATGGGTTCCTATTTTCTTTCACAGCGAATTTTTGGATCTTCCTATCCAACGAGTCCTCAATCTCCTTCTTAGTTGAGTTCCAATGATGCAGCATCACACATATTGTTATGTAGATCCCGGTCCTAACAATGGAACCATTTGTTGGCTTGATGGGCACTGACCCAAGTTCAGTGTTACTCAGCTAAGAAAATCCCGACTGGCCCTTTTGGCATCAGTCTGCAGAGCGTGGACTGATGTCTCACCCGAAGCGGTATGGGGGGATGCAAGAGCTATGTTTTCACATCCTGAGATGGTTGTGATGTTGAATTTATAGCTTATGCCATTACTTCATGCAGATTGATAAGATGTTAGGGCTTATCGATGTACTTTCTCTTCTGTATCTTAGAACCATCGCAAATGTATATAATCGTCCTTCACACAACCCTACCCAGTGGCTCAGGTACTTATGCGCCTTTGCTACTGTGTTATTGTATAATTTCCTAAATTATCTTAAGTGTTCACCAACTTTATCATGCAATTAATATTATCTTCACGTAAACATATATTTCTTACTTGCGTTCAAATAATAGATCAAAACAGAGATATTTGATCGTCAAATTAGCATTATAATGTAAACCCAGAACTTAACATAATATAATTGAATGTAATAACCAGAGGTAAAATACACAGTAATTTCATAATACTCCTCTTCACTAATGATTCAGGTTTCCAATACAGACTCTATCCACCCTGCGCACACAGCTACAGGGGTCCGCGCACTTAGCTATGAACTTCTACACTAGGCCTCTTTGCACTCAACTGCAGGGCCTCTTCCTACACTAAGACTCTCGCTCTTAGCTTGTCACAGATTCCTCAATGACTCCAACTTACTTCTTACTACTAAAAGACTCTTCTAACACTTCTTTTTATACAATCCCATGGTCCGCGGACCATGGGTAGATCCTTTACAACTGACATGACTTTTACAAAAGAAGGGAAAAAAACCCTTAGTGACTCTTTACATATTCGCGCTCCGCGACCACAAAATGCAGAGACTTTACATTCTTTATACAAAATTTGGGCTTTCTGTCCCAAAACTTAGGCTTTTAACCCAAAAATGTCTCTTAGGGGAACCCGTTCCCAACACCAAATCAACAGTATCCTACACCTTCATGAAATAATCTACCAAATAATCCATACACTCCATAATGGGAAAATCCATCTACTAAGGGGTCACATGGACTCAGAATTTGCAATGTCCCACTAGAATGATTAGTCAATCAATGGGAATGTTGCCTAAATCACAATTTCAATTACAACATCCACTTCAATTTCCCCTAAACACCCCACGTCCATCACGCCCTCAGTTACATTCTCAACCAAATCCCAACCCAAATAACAAACCTATGCAATTTTTAGAAATCCTTGAAACCTTAGATTGTGGTCCCACCTCTTTAGAATTTAATGAGTTATGTTTAAGGTCTGTATGGACTATGTTTCCGGAAGATCATGTAGGAACCTGAGAGAAACCAGAAAACAAAAACCTTGTTGAGGAGAATTCTTCAATAGAACACTCTTCTTCCAGCGTAATTTTTATCAAAACATAGTCACCCAGTAAACCAACCAAACAACAGGAGCCCATTAAAATAATGGATGTTGCTCCTCCATTCCCCAAGAGACTAGCCATAATAAAGCCACCTGTATATCTTGATTTTGATCTCTTAGGGGAATTACAAAACTTATGTATCAAAATTCATCTCCTACAGGTTATCCGAGACATACCTATCTATGTTAAAACCATTAAATACTTATGTGTTAAGAAGCTTGGGAGGAAACCAAAATACCCTCCTACAATCCATGTTCTTGGGACACTCTCTGATCTAATTCTAGGAAAACAAATACTTGTTAAATATGACGATCCTAGAAACCCTATAGTTATTGTTCATATTCAGGGTCATAATTTCCCAAACACCTTGGTGGACTTAGGAGACACAATAAATATTGTAACATTAGAAACCTGTGGAATCCTTGGAATAACAACACCAAAACCGACTCCCACTGTGTTATAATTGGCCGACATATCTGTAGTGAAACTAGAAGGAACTTTAGATGATATTATTGTTTCTGTCGATTCTTGGGAGTACCTAGTGGATTTCCTAGTCCTCAATCCTAAAAATAAGTTGGATGGACACCCTTTGATATTAGGCATGCAATGGCTTGTCAGTGTAGATGCATATATTGGATGTCAGATGGGAAGTATGACCATCGCTAAGGGGACTGCTATTAAAAATTTTACTTTATACCTACCTGCTAGACCCAACTTGTTAGTTAACAATTTTAAATGGTCACCTCCCGAATACCAGGAAGGTAATTTATGATCTCCTCTTACTCTAGATAAAGCTATTATCTTTAAAAGACAAATTGAGGATGACATCATTAATGGTTTCATTAACCAACCTTCCACCATAGGAAATCCAACATGCCAGATGCTAAAAGTGATGCTTGACAATGAGGCCTAGGGAGATCCACTAGAGGATTTAAATAATGAGCATATACATACTTTGTAATTCACAATAGTATTCCCATTGAGATTGAACCTGGAAAAAATTTGAATAATAACATCAATTCGAATGATCTTCAGCGCAAAAAATTAATCTAAAATTCTCTAGAAATATAAACAAGCTTTCTCTTGGGAATATTTTAATATGAAAGGCATCGATCCTCAATTGTGTACGCATCATATTTATATCGAGAAGTATTCTTGTTCCATTCCTTAGCCCCAAAGAAGATTAAATCAGCGCCTTAAGGATATATTGAAATATGAGCTTCAGAAACTTCTTGATGTTAATTTTATATATCTTATTTTTGACAGTCAATGGGTTTCACCACTACTTGTAGTCCCTAAGAAAAAATGAAAATGCAAAATTTTTGTGTATTACAGAGAACTGAATAAATCCACGCAAAAATACCACTTTCCTCTTCCATTTATATATCAGGTCCTTGATACTCTGGCCTGAAAGAAATTATTTTCTTCCCTGGATGGTTTTAGTGGGTATAATCAAATCCAGATTTCTCCCAAAGGCCAAGATAAAACCACGTTCAACTGTCCCTGGGGAACATTTGCATATAGAGTCTTACCATTTGGGTTGTGCAATGCACCAACCACTTTTCAAAGAGAAATCTTGAGTATTTTTTCTGATTTAATTAATGAAGGACTTGAACTATATATGGATGATTTCACCCCTTACGGTAATGATTTTGACCAAGCCTTACAAAATCTAGAAAAAGTTCTTGCATGATGCATAGCTACCAAGCTATGACTTAGTCATGAAAAGTGCCATATGATGATGACAGAAGGTGTAGTCCTGGGACATTTCATCTCTGCCACAGGTATTCAGGTAAACCTAGCCGAGATTGAGGTAATTCCTAAACTCTATACCCTTCGTACACCAATAGAGGTACATAGTTTCCTTGATTACATTGGTTACTATCACTATTTTATAGATTATTTTTCAAAAATTGCAGCACCATTATGTGCATTGACTGGAAATGTGGAATTCGAGTGGACTGACAAATACAATATTGATTTTGCAGATCTGAAAAAGTTGGTCTCCACAACCCCTGTGTTGTGAGGGCCAAATTGGATTCTACCATTCCACATATCATCTGATGGACCAAACATGGTAATAAGAGAAGTTATCAGACAAGAAGATGCTAAATATCCATACGCCATTTATTATATCAACAAAAATCTCATGCCTATCGAGTTACACTATACCATGATAGAAAAAGAATTTATAGCCGATGTTTATGCTATATATCAATTTAGTCATTATATAACATGATATCTAGTCTTTTTATGCACTGACCATTCTTCTATTAGGTATTTAGAAAATAAAACTGTTATTAATGGGAGACTAACTTGTTGGTTATTGTTATTACAAGAATTTGATATTATTATGAAAGATCGGCTAGGAAAATAAAATCTTGTCATACGTTTCTTGTCAAGAATCCCATTAGCACTTGATTATTTACCTGTGGAATATCAGTTTCGAAATGAACATCTATTTGTTGTGAAAATTAAAATGCCATGGTATGCTGATGTTGCCAATTACCTGGCAATAGGAAAGATTTCAACTTATTTTTCATCCTGGGAAAAGAGGCTTATCATCCAACGCAATGCATGATTTTCCTGCATTGATGGTTACCTCTTCCATAGAGGGTCTGATCTTCAAATCTGTACATGCATCAGAAAAGACAAAATTTATGATATTCTTAAGGCTTGTCATGATAGAACCTATGGAGGGAATTTCGCCAATTGAAGAACTAGACATAAAGTATTACAGATAGGCTATTACTGCCCCACAATATTTAATGATGCAAAGAAATATTTCCACGAGTGTGACAATTTTCAAAGGAAGGGTTACCATTTTGAAGTCGATGAAATGTCGTGTAGCCACAGATTGTACTGGAATCGTTCGAAAGGTGGGCAATTGATTTTGTGTGTCCCTTCAATCCACCTTCAAATCAGAAGACATATATTCTAGTTTGTACATATTATGTAACTAAATGGGAGGAAGCAGCAATACTCTCAAGGGCTACAGAAAAAGCGTTTATTAATTTTTTGTTCAAACTATTCATTCGATATGGATTTCCTAGAGAGCTTGTAACAAATGGGGGATCATAGTTCATTGCCCACAAAATTTATGCTACTTTACAGAAATACCATATTAAACACAAAGTCACTTCTCCTTACCACCCTCAAGAAAATGGATAGGTGGAAAGCACAAACAAGGTTTTGGAGGAAATTTTAACTAAAACAGCATCCACAAATTATTGAGACTAGGATGCCAAGCTTCCCGAGGCCTTATGGGCCTATCAAATAACTTGGCGTAACACTACTGGCTATTCACCTTATCAGCTTGTTTTTGGTAAAGAGCCCATTTTTCCAATAGAATTCGAATTCAAGATCCTCATAATTGTTAGGGAAGTAGGATT
Source organism: Pinus tabuliformis (assembly GCA_031772625.1). Lineage (NCBI taxonomy): Eukaryota > Viridiplantae > Streptophyta > Pinopsida > Pinales > Pinaceae > Pinus > Pinus tabuliformis. Next base: position 590,664,579 of record CM062814.1, on the reverse strand, counting down.
GGATCTTACAGAAGTGCCAAAACAACATTTACAACAGCTTAACGAATTGAATGAAAAGCACCTACATTCCCTATGACACACATTTATAATTCAGTAGCAGAGAGATAAATGGAACAGTCGATTGATTAAAAGAAAACCTTTCAGAAATGAAATTGGGTGTTACTATATGACTCTAGATTCCAAGATATTCTAGGTAAACTCCAAACATGATGTATGGGCTCGTATGAGGTCGGTGAAGTTTATGACAATGGAATGGTGTGCCTTACTACAATTGATGATCATGGCATCTCTTTCCTTTCCAATGGACACTGACTTCGTTTGTATCACTAGCCACTCACACAGGAGCCTTTTCTTCACGAAGTAAGTAATGATTCAAACTTGAAGTTTATAGTTGATCAGGGAAATAACCCCCCAATACAACCAAGTAAATTTTTTGAAATATCTTTTATTTGTATATAATGTACATAGTTTTTATTTTTTTTATGATTTTTTTTTTCAGAGAACATCGTGAACATTAAAAACAGAAACAATTGTTGTTTCCTTAGTCATATTTGTTGTTCCCTCAGCCATATTCATTGTTCCCTTAATCACAATTGTTGTTTCCTTGGTCACAATTGTTGTTTCCTTGTTACCGATTGTTGTTTCCTTGATCACAGATGTTGTTGTTTCTTTAACTACAACTATTGTTTCCTAAGACACAATTATTATCTCCCTAGACTCTTAATATTTCTATTCCTTTAGGATAAAGAACATTCTGGAGCTCTTATTCAATATAATTATGGGTTAACTAATTCACCTAATGATTATCATAAGAGAATGTTTTATAAGAAATTTTTAACAGGATTTTGAACTTCTTAAATTTCTAACACCCCTGATTTTGTAAGGAATGTATAAAGGTGATCATAATGCACTTCTTCAATCATGACTTGAGGAGATTTCTTTCATTTCAATTTCTAATGATTCTACAATCCTCTTGAAAAATAATTTTTGTAAGAAAAGTGGCGAGCTAAAAAAATTAATTATTGTGTAGATCATCTTCCGGATTCATCGCATTAGGTTTCTTGTTTCGATCGACGTTTCGAAGCAGCAATGGTGGTTCATCTTCAGGATGCGAAAGATTATTATTTAGTCTAATAAATAGATGTATGAGATACATTGCCGATAGATATTAGGGATTATTAATAAATTAATTTATTATTGAATTGTAATTTATTATGGTCATAGTTATTTTAATTTATATTCTATTATTTTAATTATATTTTGTTTTAATTGATTCGCTTTTTCTTTTGTTATTTTAATTCTATTTCATTTGAATTGTATATTTCAATTATTTCATAGTTTAGAAAATTATATGATTCGGATATCTTATTATATAGTTAATTTTAGGTTTGTTTAAAGTTTTTTATTGATAATTTTAGATTATTGTTAATTCTAAATTCTAAATTCTAAATTATGTTTTTATTATGGTCATAGTTTATTTTATTTATAATGGATTAAACTATTTTTATTAATTATTGTTGATTTATTAATTTATTATTATAATTAATAACAATAATTGTAACTATAAATAAGATTATTGTTAATTTATTAATTTGAATTCTAATTTATTAAGGTCATAGTTGTTTTAGTTTATGTTTTATTATTTTAATTATATTATATTTTTACTTTATATTTTGTTCTTTTAATTATATTTCATGTTAATTGTATATTTCAATTATTTCTTAGTTTTGGAAATCTTATTATATAGTTAATTTGAGGTTTGTTTAAAGTTTTTTAAAGTTTTTTATTGTTAATTTTAAATTATTGTTAATTTAAAATTCTAAATTCTTGTTTAAACTCTATTTTATTATGGCCATAATTTATTTTAATTATAAACGATTAAACTAATTTTATTTGTTCTTGGTTAATTAGCGGAGAATTATAGTTAGGGAGGGGTAAGATTGGATGATAGGACTAGAATCCAGTTTTCAGTTATGGTCCATCCGTCATCTCTATTGAGGTTATTAGGGTTCTTGCTAATTTCTATGGCTTCTCTGAATTTCCTTATGAAGTAGTGATCACTTCTAGCTAAGATGCAGGTATCTTCTATACAAATTTGGTGCTTAGTTTTATTGGAATGTTCTGCTAAAGCTGATGATTTGGATTGATTATGTTTAATGTCAGCTGAGTGTTCCTGCATTCTTGTGTTAAAGGATATCCCCGTCTCACCCACATAGGGCTTGCCACATGAGAAAGGAATTAAGTAGACACCCTTATGACATTTTGGATCAATTTTGTCTTTAATCGGCTTAAGGCAGCTACGGATGGTGTTTAAAGGTTTGAAGGTGGTTAGAATCCTATTCTTTTTTAGGATGCAGGAGATTTTATCAGTGGTCCCTAGTATGTAAGGGAGGTTAACTTTTCCTATAATATTATCAAAAATTTTATTCTTATTTGGTCGAGTGTTTGCTTTATTTATGGCTTTGACAGCTTGATGTTTGTTGTATTCGTTTCTTAGGAAAACTTCAATAAGGTGTTCTTTTTCTTTTTCTAGGTGTTCCTTGTTAGAGATTCTGAGGGCTCTAGTTGCTAATGTGCTAAGGACTCCTAGTTTGTGGGTTGGATGATGATGTGAGGAGGCATGTAAATATTGTTCTGTGTGCGTATTTTTTCTATATACTTGGTGAGATATGGAGCCATCATCATTCCTAGTGATAAGTATATCAAGGAAGGAGAGGCTTTTGTTAACCTCAACTTCCATAGTGAAGATCTACACAATTATGAAGATTGCAGAAACCTAAAAGATAAAATTAATTATTATAATACTTTTCACACCATCCCTAACCCTTAAGGAGTTGATGTGCTACCCCATTTACTAATCGTTTATCATAGCAAAGAAAAAATTTAATAGAGGATAGGAGGTCTCATCACAAGTCGACCTATCATGATCATAGTTCCTAATGGAGTGACATTACCACCTCTGGTCACGAAGCCAGGGTAATGGCCTTTGGTCTTTGGGTCGAAGGAAAAGAGATCTCATCTCAAGTCGGCTTGTTCATCTCATTATCTTTGGTGATTGGCATTGTTATCAACTAGTTACCATGGTAGAACAATGGAATTGTTTATAACAAAATGGAAGTTATGAATCATTTCTTGTAAAATGGGACACTGGCATATCAATGGGTTAAAAGGCAACCCTGTCGAGGATATGGAAGCCTACTGGTAGTAGAGGACATGCCTCTTGTATTAAAGTAAATCTGAAAATTACTATCTAAGTTAATTATTTTGTTTCCTTACAAATAATAAAGGAATATCGTTAGAATTATCATGGAAATTTATTAAAAACCTCCTACAATGTGGTGATGATGGATACTCATAAAAATTTAATTATAATTTTACATATCGGGGATGTAACCTTTTTAAGAAGCCAATAGTCTATTCTAAATTTCTTTTATTTTCTTCTCTAAAGATAATCCTTAGGTGAATACTGACCTATCCATCTATGCCCCCAAATATTTTTGTATGTCATTGTCCCACTTTTATACTTTGGGTGTTGTAATATTCAGTCTTATCAACACGTCTCATGATTAATAATTGGCTTAATAATTACGTCACACTTCATCAATATCTTTCACCCTCTATTTCTATTTTTGACAGTCACCCCATCATCACTAATTAATATGACCTTATCTCTTAATTGTGCCAACTCTGTCAACCTACTAAAATAATTGATTGAAGGTCATGGGTGACCTTCAACCTCATTGGGGGTGGTGAGAAGATAGATATATAATTTGTTGCTCCAATTTATAAGTATATCATTGCATGTTGTGATTGCTAAGTTCTTACACTCTGTGCAACATTCCTACCATTTCATTTTCTGAACTTTGTTGTTTCTAGCTGCAAACTACACCTTTTGGAATAACTAACAATGGGCAGCCACTTGGTATATTATGAACCTACTCAATTGTAGGTCTCTAAGAAAGAAAAACATTTTGGATCAAGTTGGGTGGTCAGAATACTTCCTTCAATTACAAGGCTTTAATAATGAGGTAGCATTGAAATTCACAAATAATTTGAGTAATGGGGTAACAATGGTAAAAGATAGACAGATACAGGTGAATGAGGATATATTAGTAGAAGTGACAGGTCTTTCCATAGAGGGAGAAAAGTGATTTGAAACACACACCTCACTCCAGAATCTAGATCTCCTATTTGTGAATCCTGGAGAAGAATTGGTCAGGAAAGGAAAGGGGTATAACCCCAACTCATTTCCAGAGCCATGGAAAGAGCTAGTAGGCATTGTTCAATGGTATATTACGTGCGATGGAAGATATGATGTGGTGAGAGGATGATATTTGAAATTAATGGCATCTTTAAGGCAGAAGGTAACTCTAAACCTTCCTTATTATATGAATTAGTTGTTACATGAGATCTCTTTAAGACTTAAAAGATCTAAAGACCAAGCTTCGATCATAAGTCAACATGGTCTTATTAAATAGATAATTGTAAGAAATTTGAACCTAACATAATTGAGTTGGGAAGGGTTCCTAGGAAACCGTAATACTTCCTTGGAAAATGAAGCAACCATTGAGAATTATGGGAATACCCCACTTAATAATGAGAAACTAGAGGAATATAAGGAGGACTATCAAAATAAAATTCTGATAACAGAAGGAATCTCACAAGAAATGACACAAACCCTCGCTTCCCAAAAACTCAGTAGGGAAGAAAAAATAATGGCATCCTTTATAACCTCCTTACCTAAGAAAAGGAGAAGGTCGACTAAGTTAGCCAAGTGACAAATATCTGTAGACCCTTTTGAACAACCATTAGAAGAAAATAAGGCTCAACAATTTCTTAATACAACAAAAACACAACAACAAGCCCATCGAGAAAATTCAACTCAAGAGTAGGAATTGGAAGTAACTCAGGGCTTGGAGGGATTGCAGAATTTCGTGCAGTTTGTGAATTTAGAATAGGCTGAAACTTTTTAAGAAAATATTTCTAGCCAATAGACTCCATCTAATCCCCCAGTTATAATGTCTCCCCCTAATTCTTCAGCCACTGTTATTTTGGAATTTTCGTGTGAACCTGAAAATGTTTCTCTTCAAGAAGATTCTACAGACTTCGTAGCTACTATTTTAGAGCCCTCCTCTCTTGAAGAGGTGGCTCCATACGTTTCTTTTGAAAACCTTGAATGAGAAGCCAATATTGATTTTCCAGTTAAACCTCATATTAACAAAGACTTCCTGACATCTGTATCTGATACAATATCAATGTAAGTCAATAATTCATCCATTGACCCATTGACAGTTGAATCCACTCAGGATATTATTGCTAAAAATCCCTAGGTGATATTTGTTGTTCCTTTTTCCCCAACAACCCTAGCTAAAAAAATGTTTCAAAAGACTAAGAGTACTAGAGGAAATTTTTTTAAGGAAATTGACATGTTAAGAAAGGAAAATAGTAAATTATAGAGGAGGGTACAACAGTTAAAGAAATGACTAGAATATGGCAAGTCTCACAAGAATCATGAGAAGAAAACTGACAAGAAGGTAGAGATTCAGGAGATTGAAACTCTAACCAAACCTACATATTATGTTGATGTTTCTACTATGGGCACTCATACTAATTTTGGGCTATTAATAATTGATGCTCCACCCGCTGAAGTAAAAATTCAAACAAATTCACCATTTCTTATTGAAAGAGAGGTAAAAATAGAGGTTGTACCTCCATATACTCCTTTAATTGTAGAGGTTACCATTCAAACGTTGAATAAAAATATGGAAATACATCAAGAAACTATAACCCAATATACGAGAGAGGTGGTACCTTAGAACAAATATCAAGAATTGCTCTAAAAATTGAAATCATTGACAACAATAGAAAATGAGACTTATGCAAAACTCAAGGCAGCTGAAAAGGAAATCCATACTTTGAATGCTCACCTTACTAAATCCACTGAACAAACAAAAGAAAATTGTTCCATTTATTATGATGCTCTGTCATGTAGATCCCCAACATGGAATTATGCTTTGTTCCTGCTTGAATGACATTTGTTTCTTAAAATTAAGGCTATACAATCTGGGAAACCATATGAATTTACAAATGTAATGGATTTTGGTACCACTTTTGATAAACAGGATGATCATATAAGGTACTTCTTATGCGAATTATACATGCATAATTTATTTCTGGTAGAACAAGTGGATGAAAATCATGTCCCTTTATTAGAGATGTTCAGTTCTAAGGCTTCATATCGATTTTCTAAAATTAGATAAAATGGGCTAAATATTACCACATCTTCCTGAGAAGGGAGCATGGCCTTGATATATGGGTTAGAGGGGAACCTTAGAATCATTTTCACACACTTATTCATCATTCCATGTTCATAGAGAAACATGGTGTTTTTGCTACTCTAGCACCAATTCATAATGATGTTCTACATTCAAGATTGGAATACTTGGGAGATATTGGAAGTGAGGTTATTTGTGTGGCCAAGGAGATATGGAAATCATCATCGAATGAAGTAAAAAATAGAGAGCCCTTTGGTTTTCGTAATTTCTAGCATGCCATGAAAATAGTGTAGGATTATGTTCTCTTGGTATTGGAAAAAGGTCCTAATTGGATGGGGTGAAGGTATTGATGCCACATGATCTGGTGCCCCCAATATTACTATAAATCTAATCATGATTTGTTAGAATTAGGTAAGTATGTTGTCTTCCAAGAAATCAAAAGTAGGAATGGATTCAGGCATAGAGGAGAAGAGTCTTATGCAACTTACTCTCTAACTACCCTTCCTATTAATCTTTTGTTTGCATGAGATCATGCAAAAATGTCAGTTGGGGGTGATGTTGGGCTTCAGAATTGATATACGTTCCTTAATTTATTTCTTTTTTTCACATTATTTTCTTAATTATTTCTTGCATTTATAATGTAATAATTTGTGTAATATAGGTTCTAGAAACATTTAATGACCTCTCATTATTTTATCCCTTTAATGAACCAATTTGACCATAAAAGGTGATATTTACTTATGGTTGAATCCTTATTTAAACAGGGAAATCTAATGATGGATTGGTACTGGATGTTGTTTCCTAGAATAATCATGGAAGATCGGATCGTGTGAGACTGTTCAGGCCAAATTCAGTCAGTTGAATAAGATTAATTTCTATTTTGAATGAATCAGTTAGAGAAAAGATCTCAACTTTGTTATTTCAGAAAACAATAAGACTTTATGTCACATAAAATAAGCATCCTGACAATCTTCATATTCCCAGGATTGTGTTTTATTAAAAATAGACTTATTGTTGAAGTATAAGGCCTGGGATTGAACCTCAAAAGGGGTGGTTCAAATTGTAATATTTTTCTTCATAATTTTTGAATATCTAATAGACATATATTGTGATTGACTTGCAGTAATTCAATGAAAGTTCTCATTATTCAAAATCAATCTACTACACTTATTTACTTATAATAGAGTTTAATTCTAGTGGTTTGGGCTTGATCCTGGAAGCAACATTGTCTTCATATGTACTATTAAGTTTGAACTCAGATCTCTTGTTTATGTTACTTAGTCACTTGATCATTATCTAGTTACAATTATTTTCTAATCGCATTCCTTATCAGACGGTGTGTTTTTATTTAAACAGAATTTACTAATGGTTGTTTTAGAACTAGATTTACTTGAGTTGATTTAATTGAGAATGTTGTTATTTCTTGTTGTTTCTTGTTAATTTGCATAGGATTATTGAATATTATGATTTGATACCGCATTTCGTAGGAATTATGTTTGTTTATATAGTTTATGGCGTTGTTCCTTTTACTATGTCATTGTTGTTCCCTATGAAACAACTTAGTATATAATTGCCTTTCTTTACTATGTTTTGTAGGAAGTATTTGTGGTTTGATTCCTTAAACAATTTGGTTTGCTTAGATATAAATTTCAAATGTTATGGCATGAGTCATTTCTCTTATTGATGTGATTTTTCTCTTTATTAGAGCCATACTAATTAGTAGTACCAGAACTATCTCTTGCAAAAACTGTGTGGATAACCTTAAAAAGCATAGATGAATCTTCGGGTTGATAATTTAATGTGCAGAGGTTATTTGATCCTTTAGGAACATAAAAAAATCCCAACAATATTCTAAATGTTGATGAGTATAATTCTGGCCATCAACATTTTTGGCGCTAGAAGGAGGGCCATTGAATTATGAATGGAAAGAAGATCACACATGAAATATGCAGGCCATTCCAAGAGACATATTTTCCCTTGATTTCACCTCCAACTTCTAGATCTCCTTCACAATCACCTCCTCCATGATCTAAAGTTATTTATCCTTCCCACATATCTCCTAACACTATTAAAATATCCTCAAGTGAACCTTCAGTTAATACAACTTTACCCCTTGATCCACACGTTTCCCCACAAATTCAAACTACTATCCAAAATACCAAAGGATTATCTATCTCAAGAGAACAACCTCAAGTATTAGAAGCCTCTAATGGTAGTGTTACCTCATCCTTGAAGAGTTATCGTATATTAACTAGAGCCCAAAGAAAGAAGCTAGGAATTAAACCTTTTGAATTTCCTCTAGAGTCTCATCATAAAAGGAAGCCTATTACATGCTCTAATTCATCAACTAATGGAAATATCTCTTCTACCTAACCTCCACCCACACCTACCGTTCCCTTAGTCACTACTCAACCATATCAAACTCTTCCTATCTCAACTTCATCTACACTTCATTTTTGCATTCAATTAATAACCACCCTTATTGTTACTAGTTCAGTTAGGTCCATCATCATCCACTTCTACTTGTTTTGCTACTACAACTAGTACTACTACTTTTGGTGTTGTTTTTTCACCTACATAATGGCACAAAAATCATGGGAGTACCTAGGAGCTCATAACATTCCACCTCCATTACATAATATTTCAAAACACCCTGGGAGATGGTTACCCAAATACAACCCTAATAATTGTCTTCCTGTTGAAGAACATCTATGTTGGAATTATGAGACAAGTGTTTTCCTTGATGGAAACTCATACAGGTGACAGATCATAGTGCAACAGGCTAGTAGCAAAGATTGATGATCAGCCTCTCAGAATGGAAGAAAATAAGGGGTTCGCAGGTACACCATTCAAAAGGTGCAGACCCGCAGGCACGCCATTCACAAAGTGCGGTCATGTTCGCAGGTATACCGTGCAAAAGGTGCAGACCCCCAGTACATGCACTTTCATGCAGAGAAAAGGGCACGCACGTGGGAAATCCTATGGTGGTCCATGGTATTTAGCCTGACATGTTTGATCCTATGGTTTTGGTCCGTGGTTTTGCATCTAAAGTATTGATCCAAGGTATTGGGTTCCTAGTATTGAATACCTATGGTTTTGGACCATGGTTTGAATATGGGCTTGCCTATAAAAAGGAAAGGAGATCATTTGGCTGAGCACTTATGGGTTGAATATCTTAAGGTGAGCTAGATCTGAAATACTTGTGATCGGTTGGTGAGAGATAGCTAGATTTGAATCAAGGAGAAACCTGAGTATTATAGAAAAATCGACTGATGGGTCGAGATCTCCATGACGCATGATCAGATCTGTAGATCTGATAGTCTGGGGTATGCTTGAAGACTGAAAAACTATCTATACCCGCAGGACTGCAGGTGCGACACAGTGTAGGTGCGGATACCCACAGAGCAGAAGAGTGTGCAGGTGCAGATCTAGTCACAAGACCGCAGGAGAGACATGGTGCAGGTGTGGATACCCGCAGAGCAGAAGAGTGCGCAAGTGTGGATGTAGCCGCAGGACCACAGGTGCGACATGGTGCAGGTGTGGATACCTGTAGAGCAGAAGAGTGCGCAGATGTGGATACCCGCAGACATGAAGACTGTGTAGCTGCGGATACCCACATATCAGAAAGTAGCATAGGCATGGATGTTCGCAGATGTCTTTTGGTGAAGTTACGGACCCTGCTTGAAATTTGCTTTAACTACCTTTGACTATTCTGCAGGGTTCTGGGTGCATAATTGATGTCTGGTTACTGGTATTGAGTTCTGATAACAGCATGATTATGTTTAGCTTCAGTTTTGATGGTTGAATGGATCAAGTTCTTAATGACTTATCTTTATGTGATCTGATGGACTAGATCTGGTTGATAACTCACATATTATCCTTGTATATGTATTGATCTGGTGTTTGGGTGATTCAGAAGATTGATTGATTATGTGTTTCAATGATATTAATGGGTCCAGTATGAAAATTGGATGAAACGTGGCCTTTCAGATTATGTGTTGTGCTTCAAGAGTATCCAGTATGAAAATGTATGAAACGTGGTACCTGGAGGAGAGAATATTGTAGGCCCACGCCTATGTACTAGTATCTTAGCTAGTACAAGAGCTAAGGGGGTGGTAGCTCCCTTCCAATAGCAGTTGAAAACTTTGGAGCATTTTAGCAGGTAGCAACCTGCGTACTAGTAAATGGATCGGCTATTACAAGAACTATGGGGGTTGTAGCTCCCTTCCAGGAGAGACTGGAGAACGAGAGAGGGTTGTAGCTCTCTGCAGGTAGTAGCCTGCGTACTGGTAAAGGACTACACTAGTATAGAAATTTTGTAAAAGGATTTTCTTATTAAGAAGAAGATTGAGATGACTTGCAGCAGGTGGTTTTCTCCCACATTGGGTTTCCACCTTATATCATGGTGTTCATGTGTGTGGCTTATGTGTGATGATCTGTTCTATTTTACTGCACCTATTTACTATTAATATGGTTATTAATGTTCTAATGCACTCATTGAAGATCAATTAACTGAATCATAAGTTTACTGAATATACGCGGGTATTCTTAACTGAAGCAGCATATATGAATCAGAGTATGGAAATGAAAAGTTTTATTGACTTAATAATACTGATTCACCCCCCCTCTCAGTATTATTTCCAACAATTGGTATCAGAGCAAGTCCTTTTGTAGAAGCTTGATCGCTTGAAGGAGATCCATGGAACAATGGGAAAGAAGCTTAAGAAGAAAGCGCCTAAGCAGAAGAAGAAATCTCAGAAGAACTATGACAGTGGGAGAATCGATTGGGGATTATGTGGAAGAAGCACTTCAGATTCAGAATCATTTCAGAATGAATATGAACTATCAGGTATGAATTTGTTATCCTCTGATGTTCCAGCTATCTATCCATTTGGAAAAGATGAAAGTGATACGAAACAACTAAATTTGCTTTTATGGGTGAGCAAGAAAGATATCAAATAGAGGCAGAATTTAAAAGGCTTACAGACAAAATTAGAGATCAACAAGATCTATTGAACAAAAGGGAATGTGTCTTCAAAGAAGAAGCTGCCAAACTAAAAGCTCAACTAGAGGAAGGAAACAAGGTAAGGAAGTCATTCAAGGACAAATATCAAAAGTTGCAGGATGAAGTAACATCACTAAGAGATGAAGTCAATGAAAGAAGCACAACCATCAAGAAACTCAGAGATAGATCTAGTTACTATGAAAGACTTGAAGCCACGATCTGCTCGCTAAAAGAAGATCTTGAAGAATCAAAGAAGCAGAATAAAGAACTACTCCAAGCTCATGAAAATGAAGTTCTTGAACTAAGACGTCAATTGGGAGAAGAAAGAAATGTTGAAGAAAACGTGAAGAAGCAGTATCTTGAAAAGGAAGTTGAGGTAAATATTCTATAAGATAAATTAGAAGAAAAGGATAAACTGTTATGATTTCAAGATAGTATTGAAGTCTTGGATGATATTCTTAATAGTCAAAGGTCTCCTGCTATCAAAACTGGTCTTGGTTTTCATGAATCTATTGAAGGTGAGTATAGTTCACAAAGTAAGACAAGGGACTCGACTGCAAAATCTAAAATGCTCAATAAGGAGATGAAAGGTCAATCTCATCATCAACCAAGGAAATAAATTCTTCAAAGAAAATCTTTTACTCCTCCTATGAATAATGTTGAATGTTATGTATGTCATAATCTTGGACATGTTGCAGCCAGATGTAGAAGAAGAAGGTTTCAAGACCATCATGCAGAAAGATCATCACATTCAAGGTACTTTAATGGATATTGCTTTGCTTGCAATATGTTTGGTCACAGAGCTGTTGATTGCTATAGAAGAAATATGAGACATGTAAGATGTTACACATGTAACAAGCTTGGACATATAGCTAAGGAATGCAAGAACAAAGTATGGGCACCATACCAAAAGGAGAAAACATCATCATCACACTTGAAGATGTGGAAGAAGAAAGAAGTACAGTCAGAAAGAGGCGGCACAACACAACATACAGACATAACAGAATCGGAGGGAGCTGGAAGTGTAAAACTTCAATGTCCTAAATCTCATACGCAAGTTTCTTAAAGAGAAGTCACGTATATACGTGAGTTGGTTATGGCATAGTCGCGTATATGATTGTTTGAGATCTGACAGTAAACAAGATGGCACAGGTTTAGGGGGAGCATATGCTTTTAATGCATTGTTGGCATTATGGTTAATAGTCCTTGGTGATGATGCTTATGATTCATCTTGCTATGATATGGTTATGAGTTGTTCAGATGATTCTTGGGGTTACATAGTTGATATTTAGATCAGATTTGTGGTTGATTCTCTAATGGTGCTTACATGGTGATCTTCATAAGGATAAGGAGAAGTACATAGCTTGAATTCACATCTTCTTTACTTGATGATGAGTCACTCATATGCTATTGTCGTCATATGCATAAAGCTCATATATTACAGTTATGATGCAGGATTCCTATTGTTCTTGGCACATATATGGATGAGGATTGTTGGATGGATACATGGATGATTATTCAAAGTTTCATTGTTGGAGAGATGATGATGATGAGTTCTTACCTATATGATGATAGGTTGTTTCGTACATATGTTGATTGATGCAGATATTCCCAATTGATGATACTTGGTTTATGTAGATCTGGATGGCTATGGTGTTTCTCACATATGATAGAATGTGAATGATTCTGTATATACAGAATTCTGTTCAAAAGGATGAATTGATACGAACATACCTTGATGATTCATGCACTAATACAAGTTGCTGGTCTAGTTGCTGTTGGCAGATGATATGTAGCAGATCATACAATGTTGTTGCTAATGTTTATCATGATCTTATTTAGGTGTTTGGTCTCTGTTATAAATTTCATGTATATCATTCGATGTAAAGGTCATATCAAGACTCATGATGTAATAGTGTGTCTCTATCTATTGTAGTCATTTGATGAGATCTCTTCAGGTCATGTAACGGCCTATGTTGGTTTCCCCACTATGCCTGGGATGAATGATGTTATTCTCTTATGTTATCATATGTAAACTTTTGGTATATCACCATTGTGATGGGAGATAGATGTATGTATGAGTCTTTGGTGATAGGAAGGTCATTTATGATGTATAGAGTCATGTTCTTCTTGTAGAACATATTTTTGCAGACCTTGCTTACAGTCAGGGGGAGCATGAACAAGCATATTTTAGCAGAGCAGAGATTTCAGCATGTTCTTAGAAAGAGCATGGACAGATTGGTGCACCATGGCATATACAAAGGGGGAGCTCATTCAGAGATTTCAGCAGGTACTCAGGGGGAGTATGGACAGCGGAGTGTATATCAAGGAAAGAACATATCTTGGTCTGCCCTTTGCCCTTGATGTCAAAGGGGGAGAGTGATTTGGTGTTGTTGCCATCAAGTCCAAAGGGGGAGATTGTTGGCATTATGATGCATGTGTTGTACTTGATGGAAACCCACTCATAAAAGAACATCTCATATATATATAATCAGATGAATCTACAAGAAGAAATATCAGATGTGATAGAATACATGACAGTGCAAATGAATCAAACGACAATCCTTAGTATGACAAGTTAGCTTTGCCATCAAGTCCAAAGGGGGAGATTGTTGGCATTATGAGACAAGTGTTGTCCTTGATGGCAACTCATACAGGTGACAAATCATAGTGCAACAGGCCAGTAGCAAAGATTGATGATCAGCCTCTCAGAATGGAAGAAAATAAGGGGTTCGCAGGTACACCATTCAAAAGGTGCAGACCCGCAGGCACGCCATTCACAAAGTGCGGTCATGTTCACAGGTATACCATGCAAAAGGTGCGGACCCCCAGTACACGCACTTTCATGCAGAGAAAAGGGCACGCACATGGGAAATCCTATGGTGGTCCATGGTATTTAGCCCGACATGTTTGATCCTATGGTTTTGGTCTGTGGTTTTGCATCTAAAGTATTGAACCAAGGTATTGGGTTCGTAGTATTGAATACATATGGTTTTGGACCATGGTTTGAATATGGGCTTTCCTATAAAAAGGAAAGGAGATCATTTGGTTGAGCACTTATGGGTTGAATATCATAAGGTGAGCTAGATCTGAAATACTTGTGATCAGTTGGTGAGAGATAGCTAGATCTGAATCAAGGAGAAACTTGAGTATTATAGAAAAATCGACTGATGGGTCGAGATCTCCATGACGCATGATCAAATTTGTAGATCTGATAGTCTGGGGTATGCTTGAAGACTAAAAAACTATCTATACCCATAGGACCGCAGGTGCGATGCAGTGCAGGTGCGGATACCCGCAGAGCAGAAGAGTGTGCAGGTGCGGATCTAGTCACAGGACCGCAGGAGCGACACGGTGCAGGTGCGGATACCCGTAGAGCAGAAGAGTGCGCAGGTGCGGATGTAGCCGCAAGACCGCAGGTGCGACACGGTGTAGGTGCGGATACCCGTAGAGTAGAAGAGTGTGCAGGTGTGAATACCCGCAGATAAGAAAACTGTGCAGGTGCGGATACCCACATATTAGAAAGCATCACAAGCGCGGATGTTCACATATGTCTTTTGGTGAAGTTTCGGGCCCTGCTTGAAATTTTTTTAACTGCCTTTGACTATTCTGCAGGGTTCTGGGTGCATAATTGATGTCTGGTTACTGGTATTGAGTTCTGATAACAACATGATTATGTTTAGCTTCAGTATTGATGGTTGAATGGATCAAGTTCTTAATGACTTATCTTTATGTGATCTGATGGACTAGATCTGGTTGATAACTCACATATTATCCTTGTATATGTATTGATCTGGTGTTTGGGTGATTCAGAAGATTGATTGATTATGTGCTTCAATGATATTAATGGGTCCAGTATGAAAATTGGATGAAACGTGGCCTTTCAGATTATGTGTTGTGCTTCAGGAGTATCCAGTATGAAAATGTATGAAACGTGGTACCTGGAGGAGAGAAGATTGTAGGCCTACACCTACGTACTAGTATCTTAGCTAGTACAAGAGCTAAGGGGGTGGTAGCTCCCTTCCAGTAGTAGCTGAAAACTTTGGAGCATTGTAGTAGGTAGCAGCCTACGTACTAGTAAATGGATCGGCTAGTACAAGAACTATGGGGGTTGTAGCTCCCTTCCAGGAGAGACTGGAGAACGAGAGAGGGTTGTAGCTCTCTGCAAGTAGTAGCCTGCGTACTGGTAAAGGACTGCACTAGTACAGAACTTTTGTAAAAGGATTTTCTTATTAAGAAGAAGATTGAGATGACTTGCAGCAGGTGGTTTTCTCCCACATTGGGTTTCCACCTTATATCATGGTGTTCATGTGTGTGGCTTATGTGTGATGATCTGTTCTATTTTACTGCACTTGTTTACTGTTAATATGGTTAATAATGTTCTAATGCACTCATTGAAGATCAATTAACTGAATCATAAGTTTACTGAATATACGCGGGTATTCTTAACTGAAGCAGCATATATGAATCAAAGTATGGAAATGAAAAGTTTTATTGAGTTAATAATACTGATTCACCCCCCCCCCCCCCCCTTCTCAGTATTATTTCCAACAATCTACATAGTTTTATGTTGGCTATTAATCTCAACAATGTTTCTGAAGAGGATGTTGTTTGCAGGTTTTTTCCATATAATTTCAAAGGTAACGTTGCATCACAATATTTATCCTTGCCTACTAATTCTATTTCTAACTGGAACACTTTTGAAGAATTGTTTTTGAAGAAACTTGGACCCCTACTTCTTTAAAAAGTCAACTGTCTAATATTAAAATTAGACCTAATGATAAAATAAAATATTCTAATTCCAAATTTAATAAAAACTTTAATAAGATTCTAGATAAGTCCAAACATGAAGAAAATGTACGTGTTGATTAGTATATTAGTGCCCTTCCCTCTTCAATGCTTATTTGTAGATAAAGTTATAAAGAAAATGCTTGCAGAAAATATGAAAGAGGCATTATATGTTGAAAAAATAATACTCGCCCTTGAAAACAAAGATCATGTTGAAGAAAATAAGGCCACTAAGAAAGTTACATCCAAAAAATAAATAAAACGAAGACTTCTAAACATCCATTTTATATGGAAGGATTACAAAAAGTCATTAAAACGTTGTCAAATGAAGTAGTTGACCTAGAAAAATAAGTTGCTAAATAATATTCTTCTATGAGATATTATAGACCCTTCAAAAGAACACAATAGAATCCTCCATATCAAATTTTCATTGCAGAAGAAGATGACAAAGAAAAAGAGGAGGAAGAAGATGTTGAACAAACTGAAGAAGAAACAAAAGAAGAAGAAATATTTAAATCAAATGGCATTTGGGATTTCATTGGTCCTATTTATGAAGATGAAGAAGAAGAATCCCTTCCTTTTACTACTATAAAAGGCTCTTCTAGCACCTTTGTTGCTAATTAAAGCCCTACAAGCACTCATTTAATAAATAAAGGTACATCTTTTACTTCCTCTTCTTTAACTAAGAAGAATCCAACACCAACTGTTGGTTCTCCTCCTGATACTAAAAGAACTACTCTAGATAAGTCTTGTTGGCCGGATAAATCATTCTTGCAAACAAGACCGATCTCCCTAGTATCACAAGATAATCTAGAAACAAGCAAACAAACAAATCTATCTTTCTCTAGACATATGCAATTTACAAATAAAGACTATAGAGGTGTTACGATCCTACCTTAGATCCAGCGCTCATTCGTTGTAGTCATCCCTCGATCATCCGAAAGAGTTATCTTTAAAGACCTGCAATCACAAACAAACAAACATCAAATAGCACCTGCATATCAAATATCGTAAATCATGTCTATTATGGTGATCAAGGAATCCATAAAATAAACCATAAATGAACAGCTTATTGAGAAAAACAAACTTATTTGTATTAACTTTGAAGTAGAAGAACCTTACAACCTTTTCAACCTTGATGTTGAACAAGCTCTTCCTAGGGTTAGAAATAGGAATTTCCTTTACTTTGAAAAGCCTTGCACACTTCCAAATGAGATCCTAGAGGTATGTAATCTCTCCTCATAAAAGCTCAACTAAGATGACTACGTTCCAGTAGCATTTCACCTCAAAATATTCAACTTTCAACCTCCCTAATAACCAGCCCAATGCTTCGTTTTATAGTGTAGAGGAGGAGGTTACAAGTCCATCTATGAAGGGATAGAATCCTCCTTCAAAGGGATAAGGTCCTCACATCAAGGGGTTAGCTCCTTAAGGTATGGAGTGCATGAACGTTAAGAGAGTGAAGCTTCCACCTCAAGATTCCTTCCAGAAGCTTCTAGAAATGACTGAAAGTGAGTTTTTTAGAATGTACTCGTGCCTTTTTAACTGTTACAGGGGTCCACACCCATAACACAAGGACAGAGTGGTCAGATGCGCAGGGGACATGACCATTAGGTGTGGGACCACAAGTAAGACTATGAGAAAGTGCAGAACCAGAGTTTTAGAGACTTTTAGGGCTTTTCTCTTACTTTAAAGGCTTGATATGAAGAACTGAGGATTTAGACTTGCAAAGGAGGAAAGTATGAATGGTAAT
Source organism: Pinus tabuliformis (assembly GCA_031772625.1). NCBI lineage: Eukaryota > Viridiplantae > Streptophyta > Pinopsida > Pinales > Pinaceae > Pinus > Pinus tabuliformis. Next base: position 590,646,758 of record CM062814.1, on the reverse strand, counting down.
GGACTCACACAGATTGCAAAATGTCAAGGTGACAATTTTTAGTGCAAGAGATTGCCCCGTAAAGTGCGAAGTTTGTAATAGATGAAGATGAAGTCTTTCATGTATGACGACTGAAGTACTTTATCATTTCAAGGATTATCCTGTGGACACCCCAGTCGAAACCTGTAAAAACATTCATTGCAAAATATATATATAGACATATCATCATTGAGGTAGGCATTCCCATACTCGGATCAAAACTGACTAAAATATTATGATACAGGAATGATTTTGTAATACATCAAGAGTATAGACATGTGTAGACACAGTATGGACATATCCATCTATTTATGAATAGTCCATTGTATAATGAATAATAAAATTCCTTGCAGCCTGGATGGTAGAAACTAGATCCAGGGTCTTGATTTTCGCTTCCCGAACTAGTACGATTCTATCCATGTGAATGAATGTGTCGAAGTAAAACATGGTAGAAACCACTTGATTACCAGTCAATGATGTGAACTCTTAACAAGTGTGAGAGAAACCACCAGTAATGTCAATGACCCTCAAAGCACCCAATACAATCCACAAAATGTGAATAAATGAGTCGAAGTCTAACATGTCACGGAATCATTCGATCGAAGGTCAATGATGAAACCTATCGTCAAAGGCGAGAAAACCGTCATTAGGGCATGCAACTTTCAAGCTACTTATGATTTCTAGATCCACTTCCTAGATAATGAGCTGAAGTTGATAGAAAGTGATCCGTCATAGGCAAGCCCACAACACGAAATCATAGATCAAGTTTTGAAGAAATATACTGGCAAGGACTGACTCAGGGATGGTCAAAATGGATGACAGTTATTTTGTAGATGAATGGGTTGTTTGAACTATTCTCTTGAACACATAATGACATTGTAGATGGTTTGGTGACAATTGACCCAAAGCTAATACCCAAAAACCGGCTAAATACTTTCAATGTGGTTTGATTAACTGTTAGGCAAAGGATTTTCCCAACCCAGGTGAACAAAAAGTGTCATGTTCAAGAGTGGTTGATGGGTTTTTATAAAACAAAGTGTAACAAGTAGGTTCATTTTTCTCTCTTTTCCCCACCATTTCTGGCAAGTACCTCTTTATTTTTGACAAGCTTGAGGAGGATAACGTTTGCTTGTTTATAAGCTCACCTTCGGATGAGTCCAACTTAGTTTAAAATTCGAACCCTAAGAAGGAGTGGTTTTCTCTTGTTTGAAATTGAATAGGTCCTTTACTGTTAATTTTTAATGAGTCCAGTATAGGAAAAACTCTATGTTTTTCAATTTTAGGGAGTTAGAAGAAAGACTTAAGAAAACTCCATGGGGGTACTTTTTCATAAAATAATCCCTTAGCCCGAAAAAGTATAAAATAATACAAAAGGGATGACTCTTCAATACTTTAACGAGCTAAAAAAGACAAGCGCTCGACAATCTTTTGATATTTAATAAGTCTGAAAAGGGTTTAAAGAAGACTCTATTGTACCTTTTTCATAAATAGTCCATTTCAGTCCGTAAAAGGGGTAAAATTATACTGAAGGGACAATTGTTCATTTATTTTAATGATTTCAAACAATCAAGTTCTCGGCAATCTTTTCAATTTTCGAGAGTCTAAAAAGAGTTGAAAGACGACTCCAATGTTTTGCTTTTCGTAATTAGTGGCCTTGATCTGAAAAAGTAGAAAAGCGATCAAAGACACGTCATTTCGTAACCAGTATCGAACCTGAAACGACAAAATTTTGGCAATATTTTCATGTTTATATAGTCAGAAAAGAGCTGAAAGTGGACCGCCTTTTTAATTCCGTTTAATGAGTTAGAAAGGGAAAGATGCAACAATCTTTTCATATTTTACGAGTCAGAAAAGAGCTTAAAGAAGACTCATCCTAGAGGAATGAGTGGTATAAAGGGTAGCAACTATTTCTAGCAATGGTGGAACTGCTCAAAACATGTAATGGTCAAGAGACTGGCTAATAAAACCACTCATAGTTGCGGTCCCTCAGGAAGGGTAAACAATCAAGTGGAAGCATATGATCGGCCAAAAGAATGGAGGTGATGGGAGGAACACAACCAAGGCTCAAAAGGCTGATAGAATGGCAGTTACAAAGGTTATTTACTGAAGCTAGGTTCATTTTTTAATGAGCTTGAACAGTGGGGAACTATGCTTAGTAACTAACAAAAAAAACTAGAAAAGACAAAACTAAAAAGCTAGGAAAGCTAAAAACCTAAAAACCTAAAAATGAATTTGAAAAAGGTTTGCATGCCCCCAGCATGGTGATGCAAATCGAGGTACATGCCCCCCAAGCTTCATTTCATTCAATAAGGTGGATGGAATGAAGGTTCACTTTCAAGATCTTGGAAAGACTCGACCTGGATTTTATGAGATCTAAATCAAAGACTCGATTTGGAAAAGGAAGTTGTTTCATTTTTTAATGAGGTTGACACAATAAAAGAACTATCATCGTAACCCTTGTTTCATTTTTTAATGAGGTTGACACAAGATCAAGAACTTTCCTCATGACTCTTGATTCATTTTTTAATGAGCTTGACACAAGCCAAGGAACTATGCTCCAGACACCTGTTTTCATTTTTTAACGAGGTTGAGATAGGAAGAAACTATCCTCGGTGATCCTTGTTTCATTTTTTAATGAGGTTGAGACAAGAAAAAAAATATCCTCGAGACACCCGGTTTCATTTTTTAATGAGGTTGACATAGGAAAAAGCTATCCTCGATACACCCGGTTTCATTTTTTAATGAGGTTGACACAGGAAAAAACTATCCTCGGATGCCTTGTTTCATTTTTTAAATGAGTTTGACACAAGATCAAAACTATCCTCGGGACACCTGGTTTCATTTTTTAACGAGGTTGACACAGGAACAAACTATCCTCGGGTATCAAAAGCCTTTTGAAATTGTTGGAGACTAATTGAGTGTGGGAGAACCAAGAGATTTCCAACACTAGATTGACATAATACACATAGAAGCCCCTTCATCAATCACAATCCAAAAGCAAGGTCTGTTTTTGACTAAAACTGGAATCTGGAAAGCCATTTGATGAGGGAGGTGGTGTGTACTATTCTCTAAATCGAAGATTATTAGGTTTGAATCCTGAATATCGACAGCTCCTATAGTAGACAATAGTAATTTACGCTATGATGGGCACTTCCAAAGCTGACATTGTTGAAGGGGAAATAACTAAGTCTTCAACAATGTTATAATTCTGAGCAGCTCTTACATGTGGATTGAAAGCTGATTGATGAAGTATACCTTTAACATGCGGTTTGATTACTAAGTCAGGGTTGGTTTTCTTGATCTATAGTGGATCAGAACTAGGAGGAGATGTAGTGATGTGTTTGAACTAGAAGATTCTGCTTCTTTACCATCAACAGGGTTTTTACTACCATAATCTTGCGATCATGTCACAATCCTGACAAGAGACATCATCATAATGGGTTCTTCTGAGGCATTTGAGGAAGAACCAATCATCAAACTATCTTGAGTAGGAAAAGGATCCTTCAAGACAACAGGCATTTGAGAACCTTTGACGAATTCTAAAAGGGATGAAAAGGAATTCGAGGTGGTGAAAAACTAAGACCCAGGTTTTACTCAGGAGGTGTCCCTTGAAGTCTACGAGATTGTCTTAGTAATTCGGCCACAATTAAATATTAATTAATCACACACAAACAAAGAAAATTTCAACAAAAACACCTAAAGCCTCTAAAGAAACAAACAGCTGAATCACACACCTAAAAAATCTAAGAGTTCAAACCACACACAAACAATAACTTCCCGTACTAAAAACACTAGTTGGTGATGAAATCCAACTTAGTAGAAGTTTAATATAGAAAGGGTGGTTGGAACAGTTACCCCGATAACCTGCTTAATGAAATAGACTGGCACAAGTTTCTTCACAAAACCATCTCGAGTGAAGAGAACGCTCCAGAGAGTCCAAGTGAGTCTAGTTGACATCTGATCCAGGTATAGTGAGATCCTTCCTTCACCGTCACCTTAGGAAATAATCTTAAGTTTATGGACACTAAGGTTACCAACAACAACAAATACAACTGGGGGAACAGTCTACGATCTGATCTATGTGCAAGGGCAGAGTAACAAAGCTCAATCCTGTTGAAGGCTCCTCGACATGGTCAATCTGAGGTTTACCAACAAGTGACCCCAGGCTCCTTGACAATGGTTAATCCGAGGTTTGACGTTTATAATACGCGTAAATCTTCTATCTTTCCCAATGAAACAAAATTGATTGTCTCAAAGGTTCGGACATGATCTCGTGATTGACTCCTTTAAGAGAAGCTTCCCAGAATGTATCAACTACAATTGGATTTATTTTCTACCGCAAGATATATCTACTTGTTTGTTTTAACTATCTTGGAGAGTTAATTACTCCCTACTCCAAGATACCAGCCTAAGCTATATTGGTGATAAGAGCCCTAGAAATAAAAAAGATTACTAGATCAATTTTAGTTAAGCATTGCTTTTATGCGTTGTTCTTTAAGTCAATAGGTATGGAAATGAAACTTTGATGATGTGAAGACTCGAACCCAAAAACGCTAAAAAAAATGCACCTAAAATGATAAGCAATTCATTTTTCTTTCAATGAAATTCTAGCTAAAAGAAAGAGTTCGAGAATGCAATTCTTTAAGAAACAATTCTTTCTTTCAACAAGGAAATGGAAAGAAAAACTTTTTGTCTTTTAATAAGAACTCAAAATGAGACTAATAATTAATGCTCACAATAAATCCCTTTCCCTTTTCAAAACTCGAAACTACAAAAACAATTGCTTCAAAAGAGATCTACAAGTTCTAGAAAAACACTCAAAACTACAAAAACTAATTTTGAGATCTAAAAATTAAAAATCTAATTAAATAAAAGCTTCAATTCTTTTTGAGGACGTTTTGCTTAGTTGTTCAATAAACTAAGGATTCATTTGTTCAGAATAAAAAACCAATAAAAAAACATCGAGATATGTTTCCTTTTGTAAAAATGAAATTCAAAACTTATAAAAAAGTTTGTTCAAAGATTTGCAACGAGAAAACTAAATCTATTTTTCACAAAGGATAGATTTTACAACCAAGTCAGACTCATAAAGAAGACAAAAAGACACCAGGGTGATATAAGGTTTCTCAAGCTTCTGATCTTTGAGTCACTACAGAGACAAAGTGAAAACCACTCCAAACATGTAAAACTTCTAGAAAATCATCCAAAACAAAAATACTATCGGAACTCACTCAAAAGAGATTTTTGACAGGAAAAATACAGATCTGGGTAGACACTAACAATCCTAAATCAAAGCTAAACCTAACTGGAAGAAGATATCTTAGGTTTTTCAAAAAAAATTACAGGGTCCGTAGGCTCCAAAAGAAACAGGTGCGGTACCGCTCTGTTTACTAAAGGAAAAGTGCGGAAACGCCCGCACTGTCTGTAAAGAGAAAGTGCGGTCCCCTGAAAACTTCAGAAAAAACAAAAAATAATATAGATTCTAAAAACTACCCAAGCCAGTATACATCAATCAAAAACTAGAAAAGAAACATTTTTCTCAAGTCAAAACAAAGGAAAACCAAAAACCAAATTCATTGCCCAGCAGAGTCGCAAATTTGTTGGCCGGATAAATCGTTCTTGTGGACAAGACCGATCTCCCTAGTATCACAAGATAATCTAGCAACAAACAAACAAACAAATCTATCTTTCTCTAGACATATACAATTTATAAATAAAGACTATAGAGGTGTTACGATCCTACCTTAGATCCAACACTCTTTCGTTGTAGTCATCCCTCGATCATTCAAAAGAGTTATCTTTAAAGACCTGCAATCACAAACAAGCAAACATCAAATAGCACCTGCATAGCAAATATCGTAAATCATGTCTATTATGGTGATCAAGGAATCCATAAAATAAACCATAAATGAACAGCTTATTGAGAAAAATAAACTTATTTGTATTAACTTTGAAGTAGAAGAACCTTACAACCTTTTCAACCTTGATGTTGAACAAGCTCTTCGTGGGGTCCGAAATAGGAATTTCCTTTACTTTGACAAGCCTTGCATACTTCCAAATGATATCTTAGAGGTATGTAATCTATCCTTATAAAAGCTCAACTAAGAAGACTACGTTCCAGTAGCATTTCACCTCAAAAATATTCAGCTTTCAACCTCCCTAGTAACCAGCCCAATGCTTCATTTTATAGTGTAGAGGAGGAGGTTACAAGTCCATCTATGAAGGGATAGAATCCTCCTTCAAACGGATAAGCTCCTCACATCAAGGGGTTAGCTCCTTAAGGTATGGAGTGCATGAACATTAAGAAAGCGAACCTGCCACCTCAAGATTCCTTCCAGAAGGTTCTAGAAATGACTGAAATTGAGTCTTTTAGAATGTACTAGCACCTTTTTAACTTTTACAGGGATCCGCACCAATAACACAAGGACAGAGCAGTCAGATGCACAGGGGACATGACCATTAAGTGCGGGACCACAGCTAAGACTAAGAGAAAGTGTAGAACCAGAGTTTTAGAGACTTTTAGGGCTTTTCTCTTACTTTCAAGGCTTGATATGAAGAACTGAGGCTTTAGACTTGCAAAGGAGGAAAGTATGAATGGTAATGGACTCACACAGATTGCAGAATGTCAAGGTGACAATTTTTAGTGCAACAAGTCTGCCTCAAAAAATATCATAATTTATGATAGCATAGAATATAATATTCTAGAAGATATGAATAAATAAAGGACAACATTTCTCTTTATGAAGTCAACAAACTTAAGCAGCAACAATTAATTTTATTGAATTCCTTAAACACTAATCCAAATTCTTCGTTTTTAACAATTGTTGTAACTACTAAGGCTTCAAAGAATAGAACTATGTGAAAGCATCCTTCATCTTCTGAAAAAATAAACAAACATATGTAATCCTTATAGGTGATAGATCCAATTCTCATAACCCACCTTTAACTTTTGAAATTTTCAATAAAAATGTGCATAATTGTTTAGTTCATTCTAGTGCTTCATCCAACATTATGCCTTATTCTATATGTCTAAAGTTAAACGTTAAACCACAAGAATCAACTACTCAAATAATACAAATTGATAAAACGAAAGTTAGGGTTTTAGGTGAAATCAAAGATTTCTTAATTAAGTTATCATCTCAGCCTAGGGTCTTTAAAATCATTGATGTTGTAATAAGTGATATTCCATAATTTTATGGTATACATTTATGTAGAGATTGGTCAAACAAATTAAATGGATATTTTGCAATGGATAGGTCACCTATTTGGTTATGATACAATGGGAAGCCCCATAAAATTAGAATTGACGAGGAAAAACACATGAAATATGTTATCACTGATTTGGAATAAAAGAATGAACCTATAGCTTTCACTAATAACATTGTAGGGAATTATTCTACAAAATATTTTTTTGGAAACTTTTCTAGTTAATTATCTCCATATTTACTTATTTATGTCTATTCATAAATTGATAATTTTTCATAGACTGATACCTCACGTTATGTAAATATTGTAGAATCGTGTGTAAATAAATATGTAGATACTTTTCTTTGGACATTGTATTTTGATGGATCAAATTCCAACGATGGTGCAAGCGTAGGATGCATGTGTATAAACCCTAATAAAGAAAAAATACATGCTTACCTGTAGATTAAAATTTTAATACATGAACAATATTACAGAATACGAAGCACTTGTACATGGGTTAAGAAAAGAAATAAGGTTAAATGTCAAATACTTGAATTTCTTTGAGAGTTCTTAAATTATCATTAAATAGGTAGGAAACACATTCATTTTGTTCCTATCATTTGAAGAATTACCAATCATTAGTTCAAGATTTTACATCTCATTTTCTTGCAATCAACATTAGCCCCATTCCAAGATTACATAATGAAAGTGCATATATTCTAGCCAATGTTTCTTCCAGGTTAATACCACCTGAGGACTTTAGCCCTTATAATTTTTCAAATGAATTAATTTTTCATCCATCTATACCTGAAAACATATTTAATTGGGAAGTGTTTATAGGTGATAAGGATATCATAAGTTTTCTCACTTATGAGGGAACATATCTATTAGGTCCCTATACTACTAGTGTAACCCCCTTATTGTATTATAATACTAGTGTCACCATGTTGTTAATATTATGCCCCATAGAAGCCCACTATTGTTATTGTTGTGCCCCTACAATATTATAGTTATGTAGGCTCTAATTGTATTGGGACCCCTTATACTCCTATACATAGAAAGGAGGTATTTTAATTTGTATCATCCAAGAATTGTTCATTTGGGTAATGTAAAGGAGGTTTCCCCCTCAAAGAGGATTATTTTTAAGTTGTTAGTCTATCTTTTCTATCTTTTTGTGAGCTGGTTTCATAACATTTGGTATCAGAGCTTTGGATTCTAGGATTTCATTGCTCCAAATAGGTCATTGTGGCATTTTATCTTTAACTTTTTCTCTACGAAGTTTCAAAAGCTAAAAGAAAAACCCATTTGAGCCCAAATCGTTCTGAATCTTGGGTTTAAATTTTAGGTATTGTATCGGTATATTTTCAGAGATATGATCTGAGGAATTTAGGGTTTCTCCAAGCTCTAGAATTCCATCGCAAATAGGTCATCGTGGAATTTTCACTATAATTTTATTTTGATGAAGATTCAGACTCTTAAATTAAAACTTGTTTGAGCTGAAATATTGATCAAGCTTAGGCCTGAATTGCAGATCTTGTTTTGCTATATTTTTGGAGATATGGTCCAAGACATTTAGGATTTTTGCAGGCTCTCGAATTACATACCAAACAGGTGACCTGGGGAAAATCATCATAACTTTCTCTCTGAGCATCAAATTGAAATATCGTAAAAATTTAAGGAATGAAGATGGACTGTAGTTTTTTGTGTATGAGTTTCAGGTACTAAGGTAGAAACAATGACACAGGTACTTCATACAAGTTCACACTACTGAACCAGCATATAATCAAGCCATCGTGGGAGATTTGGCATAACTCTTCCTTGGAGAATCCCATCTTGATTAGACTTGTGGGTTTGGAAATAGGGCTCAAAGGGATACCAAAAGACACAATTTCAGGACTTGGAGATCTGAAATTATAGAGATACAATAGAATTGATATCGAGCTCCTACAAAGTGAAAAAGGTGCGTAGTTTTTTTTTTTAATTTTGCATAAGTTAGTTGAAAAATTATTTTGAAGGAACTCAAAGAGCATAGTGAAGCATTATTATCATTAAATGATTCCCCAAAGAAATAAAATGGAAACACATAGTAAGCAACCTGAAAGCTCTAGCATGACTCATGAAGAAGAGGAAGAAATGCAACATGATATATCAAAATTACGAGACCAAGTGCAACAAAATTCACTCTCACAAAAAGTAACAGAAGCTAAGATGGATGGTTTAAAGAAAGACATGGAAGCTAATATGGATGGCGTGGAAGCTAAGATGGATGGTATAGAATAAAAAATTAAAGGCAACATGGAAGATTTGAAGACAATTTGACAAAATTGCTACAAGAAAGGCTTACTAATGGTGAAAGGGTAGTAAAGGAAACTCATGATGAGAAAAAAGAAATGTGTTAGGTCCCTATACTACTAGTGTGACCCCTTATTGTTATTAGTACAACCCCCTTCTAATATTTTTGTGCCCATGTAGTCCCCATATTGTTATTATTATGCCCCATAGAAGCCCAATATTGTTATTGTTGTGCCCTTAGATTATTATTGTTATGTCGACTCTGATTATATTATGACCCCTTAGACTCCTATATATAGAAAGGAGGTCTTGTCATTTGTATCATCCAAGAATTGTTCATGTGTGTAATATAAAGGATGTTTCCTTCTCGAAGAGGCTAAATTCTAAGGTGTTTATCTCTCTTTTCTATCTTTTTGTGAGTTGGTTTCATAACATTTGGTATCGGAGCTTTGGATTCTAGGGTTTCGTTGCTCCAAACAGGTCATCATGGCATTTTTCGCTATAAATTTTTTTCTGTGACATTTTAGAAGCTAAAAAAAAACATTTGAGACTAAATCTTGCTAAACTTTGGGTCCAAATTTCAGATCTTGTCTCGCTATATTTTCGGATATATGATCTACAGAAGTTAGGGTTTTTGCAAGCTCTAGAATTTCATCTAAAACAGGCCATCATGGAATTTTCGCTATAACCTTTTCGCTACGAAGTTTTAGAAGCTAAAGAAAAAACCCATTTGAGAAGAAATCGGTCTAAACCTTGGGTTTGAATTTCAGATCTTGTCTCGCTATATTTGCGGATATATGATTTGAGGAAGTTAGGGTTTTCGCATACTCCCGAATTACATCCTAAATAGGTGACCTTGGGAAAATCATCATAACTTTCTCTCTCAGCATCAGATTGAAATTTCGTAAGAAGTTACAGAAATAGGACGGACTGTTCTTGGTTTGGGTATAATTTTCAGAACCTAAGGTTGAAGCAGTCACATGTGGCACATCATACAAGTTCACTCTACTGAACTAGTATATAATTAGGTCATCGTCAGATATTGGGAATAAATATTTCTTCAAAAATCCAATTGCAATCAAACTTGCGAAGTTAGAAAGAGGACTCAGAGGGATATTACAGGGCAAAATTTCAAAAATTAAAGATCCGAAATTATAGAGTTACAGTCATTTCAAGAGCGAGCTCCTAAAATCAAGAAAAAGCGAGATGAGGAAGTTTGATGGCAAGGATCCGGTAAATTGGATACTATATATGGAGAAATATTTTGATCTACGTGGTGTACCATGGTTACAAAAGGTACGTATTGCATCTAATTATTTAGAACCGAATCAATTTTTATGGTATCAAAGGCTTTCTTCTTGTAGACCACTTGTTATGTGGTCAATTTTCACAAAGGAAATGATAGCACATTATGAGGATACAAAGAGAGATACCTTCTTTAGCCAATTGATAAATCTCATACAAAAGGGTTCAATGGTAGAGCACATTGGGGACTTTCAAAAATTGAATATAAGGGTAAATGATATTCCAGAGAAGCAAAGGATTGATGTCTTCATAGGGACTTTAAAGGATAACCTTCAACATGAGGTTCATCTTTGGGAACCTGATTCATTGGAGAAGGCATTTAGGTTGGCAATAAGAATTGAAAGCAACATTATGGAAACAAGGAAGCCCACCACTCACAACTATAAATATGGAAGTTTTTTTTCTCCTAGCCTTCCACAACCTACAAGGTTTAAACCACAACAATTTTAACAAAAAAGAGAAAGAGGGCTTTGTTACATTTGTGATAGCAAATACACTAAATGTCATAAGTGTGCTGAGAAGAAATTATTTTACATAGATTGTGAAGAGGAGGAAGAAAATGATCAAGAAACATCAAAATAAGAGTATATACACTAGGAACCAACCCTAGAGAAAGAAGAAATGAATTAGACCATATCTTGTAAATCATTGGCAAGAATTACCACTCCTCAAACTCTCAAGATAGAAGGACATATCAAGAAGAAAAAGGTTCAAGAAGTGAAAGATCACATAGAGAAAGAAGAAATGAATCTGACCATATCTTGTAATGCATTGGCTGAGATCACCACTCCTCAAACTATCAAGATAGAAGGAAATATTAAGAAGAAAAAGGTAATAGTGTTGATTGATTCAGGAAGTACCCATAATTTTATTCATTGTAAGATTGCCAAGGAATTGAATTTCTTCCTATACCCAACACCAAAGTGTCAAGTGATGGTTGCAAGTGGAGAAACCACAAATTGCTCTAGAAAGTGCCATAATATCAAGCTATCCATGGGAGAATACATATTGAATAGCCCAATGCTTTCCATTCCAATAAGTGGTGTTGATGTTGTACTAGGAGTTCAATGGCTACAATCTTTGGGTACAATAGATTTTAATTTCAAAGAACTTTCCATGAAATTTTGTGTGGAAGGAAAGGAAGTTGAATTAAGGGGTATTGCAGGGAAACCGGGAAAGATAATCAGCTCTAACTATATGACAAAGCTTCTAAATAAGGAACAACGAGGTGTAATTGCACAATTATGTTCGCTAGAGGTTCCCACATCGAAATCATCTATTTCTCCAGATCTCCAAAAAGTCTTGGACAATCATTCCAAGGTATTTGACACTCCCAAAGGCCTCCCACCTATTCACAACCATGATCATTCAATTCATTTGATTCCAAGAAGTACTCCTCCAAACATCAGGCTGTATAGATATCCCTATGCCGAAAAGAGTGAAATTGAATGTATGGTTGCAGAAATGATAGAGGCTAGTATAATTCAACCTAGTCAAAGTTTTTCTTTGCTCCAGTAGTATTGGTGCACAAGAAGGATGGATCATAGCACATGTGTTTAGATTATAGGGAGCTCAACAAGCTCACTATTAAAGATAAATTTCCCATTCCTATCATTGATGAATTATTGGATGAATTGCATGGATCAATTTACTTCACCAAGTTGGATCTCCGTTCAAGATATCATCAAATCACAATGAAGACTGAAGAAATTCTGAAAACAACATTTAAAACCTATGAGGGTCATTATGGATTTTTGGTTATGCCTTTTGGCCTTACCAATGCACCTTATACATTTCAAGGTTTGATGAATTCTATTAGTGTCAGTGTCTTCACACTACCATCGGTGATCAAAATTACTCTTTTGCATCCATGTTAGGTGTCTCATTCTATTAGTTGCATTCCGTTAGGTCATGGATCAACTGATGGTAGTGGTTTCATTTCAGTTTCCCTCATGTCATATACTTGCTGACTTGTACAAACATCTTTTAGTTGTCCATAATCAGTGCAATTTCATTTTCTACCATTTCTAGGGTTTAGTGTTAGGGTTTCATTAGATTTTAGCGTTTGTCATCATGGTCATTCAGAATGAATAAAATCGTCAGCAGACACATGAGGAGGATGAAAAAGTTCATAAAGACATTATATTTCTTTTGAAAAACTGAATAAAGCTCTTTAACCTCAAAACTATGTTTTGAGGTAAAATAGAGCATTTGTACTTAAATAGTTTCATTTCATGTAATTTATGTAATTTTATTATTCCTATATGTAATAAGTATCCACAAGCTACCCCTGGTGACAATGCCAGCTCCTGCCACTACAAAAAGTCAATGTGATTAGTATCAGTCCACCTGCAAAAAGGCAAAAAGTCAGATATTAGCAAAACAGAGTATTTTGAAAAAGCTATCAAAACAATAGAAAAGTGGGTTTTGGTTTATGAAAAATCAAAAGAGGAAAAGTATAAAAAGCCAATTCATATGTTTTATTGCTTCATTGTTGAATTGGAGAGCTAAGGAGAACTGAAAAACATGATTTTGAGCCAAGGGAAGAAAACAGAGGAAAACTAGAGTATCTTCCTGGCGCTATGCATCTATTGCCTGGCGTTGCACATTAAAAGTGTGTTGCGCACCTATTGCTGCTCTGCAGTGTTAATTTACTTAGACGTTGTGCATTAAAAGTGTGCTGTGCACCTGTTGACCAGTGTTACTCACCTATTGGGGAAGACCAAATTGCTGCAAATCACCTTCAAACTTCTCAAAAATCACTTTGATGCTTGTGCCAAGTAAGTTTACCATTCCTCCTTGCTAAGAAAGAAGTGTGCTTGATTTCTTGAGTGTGTTTGGCATCATTTTATAGCAAACCCTATTGGCATTGAAAATTTCTCTCATAAACCCTAAATAAGCTAAAACTACCTCTCATAAGCCACCAAGGGTCATTTGTTGCTCTTCTCCTTCATTTACACTTAGTTTACCAAGTATTTTTCACTATCCATCAGTCATCAAGCTTCATTCCACTAAAACCTACTTTCTACATCAAACCCTAGCCCTAATACACTATTCACTAACCCTAATTCCCAATTCTTACATTCCCACTACCCCCATTCCCTTATCAAACTCTATACCCTAACTCCCTCAAGCATTCACACCCTCATCTTACACCTCACTTACCTTATATTTTTAAAATCTCTTCATACTCATCTTGTTATCACTACAAACCTTCATTTCACATCACCTATCATATCACCAAAAAACCCATGGAGAGACACACAGACTATGAGAGGGAGGAGGAAACATTCATTGACACTTCCAGAGAAGCACATGTGCCAAGAAAGCCACACAAAGGGGGAAAGATCATCTGGGAGGAACCTATCAGTCTCACAGAGTTACTTGCTTGTCCTTTTGCTATATCTTGTTTTAGACATCATTCTTTCTATGAGTTTTGTGAAATGGTGGAGAGGGTAAAGTTTCATCATGAGCTTGCCCAGTTGTTTGTCACCCATCTACATAATGGCCAAGTGAAACTTGTTGGTGTCTCCTTCACCTTGTCACCTACCACCATTTCAGAAGCAACAGGCATCCCTAATGTAGGTGAGCAATGGAATAAAGGGTAGTATGTGGACAGAGAGTATTATGAGCCTTATATTAAGGCTAGATATCACAGCAAGATCAGCAGGGTGTTCCCTTTCAAGTACTTGGAGGATAGGTTTGCCCCTCTTATGAAGATCATTATCAAATATTTCACCTGTGAGGGAAGATTTTCCCACTTGTATGCATATCATGTCAGGCTGTTGATGCACTTTACTAGGGTGAGGATGATGAACCTTCCCTACTTTATATACAAGAACATTGAGAAGATGGCCCACTATGTTTAAAGAAAACCTTTTCCTTAGAAGCTCAACAGCATTTACCACTTCTCATTTATTAAGATTGTTGTCTTGCACCAGCTAAACTTACTGAACATGCCATGGGAGACCTTTATTGCCCATGAAATGTTCAAAGACCCTCAAGTGTTTTCATCAGTGCCTTAGGAGGAAGGAGGACCATCAGGATATCCAAGTGTCCATGAGACCGAGACTACAGGTGTGCCAGTATTTGTCACTTATGAGAGAGGCATAAGGAGTATTTTTACTACTTCCAGGTGAGTACTATCTCCACCAGGGGTGGAAGGGGTCTCGCCTTCTTCACCAGATCACAGGCAAATGCTATCTCCACCGGGGGTGGAAGGGGCTTTGCCTTCTTCTCTAGCTATACAGGTTGGCCAGCAGTCAAAGAGTAGAGACAAATGGAAATAGAAGATGCATGAGGAGGGCCCTACTGAAGGGCAAGACATGGATTTTATTTTGATTGAGGAGAATGTCATGGACTTGAGTGCTCAAGACTCAGGGATCAAAGACATGATCATCAAAGAGAAGGAGGATGAAATACAAGCCTTATCAGTTAACCTTGAGAGAGCTAAATGGGTCATTAGCTACCTTGAGCAAGAAAACAAGTAGCTTACTGACAAACAAGACCTCATGGAGTTACAAATGATCAAAGAAAACTGACAAAGAGCAAAGAAGGCAAAGGGCAAGATGACCTCCATTGAGCAAGAAATTGAGAATGACCAAGAGACTTGGTTAGAAAGGGTGAACATTCACTTAGAGAAGCTACTTGAGAAGGCCAATAAAGAGAAGAAAATGCTTCGCCACATGGCCTATCACTATTTAACCTAGAACAAGATTTGCAATTCAAGGGTAAAGAGGCTAAAAGCTAAGTTAAGGAGAGCCTTGAGGAGCAAGAAAGAACATGATAAACTCAAAATCTTGGCTGAAGCA
Source organism: Pinus tabuliformis (assembly GCA_031772625.1). NCBI lineage: Eukaryota > Viridiplantae > Streptophyta > Pinopsida > Pinales > Pinaceae > Pinus > Pinus tabuliformis. The sequence goes on along the minus strand of CM062814.1, from coordinate 590,631,144 downwards.
TCATTGGCCCAACAAAGCACTTAACAAGGTTGCCTCATGCCAAATTTCAAGGAATTTTGAGCATTTTTTGTCATTTTTGAATTTTGGAATTTGAAAAACAGGTTTTTCCAATAGGTGCACAGTGCCACTGGCACTGTGCTTTTGATGGGGAAAATATTTTGGAAAATGGCTTGCATATTTGGATTAAGTATCAAAAAATAAGAAAACCCAGAAAGTTTGAGAAAATTTGGAGAAGAGCTTGGCCACAAAAAGGGCAAAAAACACCTAAAAAATGCCTTCTCTGCCACTTTTTTGACCCACAGGAAGCAGTCTTGGGAGAATCAACTTTTGGAGGGGAAAATGGCCTCCAAATCAGGAAATTCAAATTGTTCCAGAAACTAGACAGGTAGGTCTTTCCAACAAGCCATCTTGGGCCTGATTTGGATGAGTGGAAGACCTTCAAAATGACCTCTAAAGTGGCACTGCACATTAAATTTCGGGTGCTGCGGATTAAATGAATTTTCCCAGTTTTTGCTAAAAAAGCCAAATTTCACCTAGTTTTCTCTACAGTTGACTTTTTCTTTCTCTCTTGGTGAAATTAGCATCGTAAATGATGTAAATTGATGTAATTATGGATGTAAAACACTTGATAGGGTAGATACATCAAGTCAAAGGTGGTTTTGAGTTGAATGAATTGGTTTCCTTGGTTTTAGAGGCAAGTTGTTCCACCGCCTACTTTTGTGTTCCTAGTTTAGATATGGTTGAAACCACCCCTCTTCTCATGGATTCAACCCTTGATAGCTAGCATGAGTAGTTTCCTTGCCTATATTATGTAATTTTTCAGTCATTTGTAAAGGTTGGACTTTTGTGGAAGTGGTAGCACTCACTAAACATTTGTATCTGCAGCTTGGCAAGGAATAAAACCAAGTTTCACAACTATTTTTGTGGGATTCTTGTGACAGTGAGTTTATGTATTGTTTCTTCTTTGTAATGAGTTTCTCTTACGTTTATATGTATCCAAATCTATCTTTCTTTTCTAAAACTAAATGAATCAAGGTGAATAGGCAAAATACACTGTTGTGCTTTGTCTTGGGAATGCATTTGGTTTTCAATGTTTTCAACTGTTTGAAGAGGACTCATAGTTTATTTATGCCCTCCTCAACTCCTCAGTTGTATTAAACTACCATCTCAATCCATTTCTAGTACATAAACCTTTGTCTACCTCGCCCCACAGAACATGTCTGTATCCCTGATTTGATTTCCCAGACCCAACCCACTTGCTCCATTTGATCTAGCAACCAATCATCAAAATCAGCCAAAAACTCTTGAGCTACTATACCTAGCCTAAAATATAATTTCATTTTAGTCATCTTCAGCTGTAATTGCAGTCATTTTAACCGAGATTGACAAGGAGAGAGCCCTCTCCCGACTTGGTAGGGCTAGCTACCAGGTTAAGCATGGTTTGTGGTTATCCTAAGGTTGCCTCTCTTTAGCCTGAGGTCGATCCAGGCTCTAACAAATTCCATTTTCAAAATCTTCCTTAGAAAATTTGTGTTAGTATTTTTTGATGATACACTAATCTACAACAAGTCTTGGAAGGATCATGTTCAACATGTTGACAGGGTGCTCAAACTATTGGAGGAGAAACAATTATATGCAAAAAGCTCCAAATGTTTCTTTGGAGTTCAAGAGGTGGAATATCTGGGTCATATTGTATCTCATGAAGGTGTTAAGGTAGACCCTGGAAAAATTAAATCCATTAAGGGATGGAAAATCCCCACATCCATAAAGCATCTGCGAGGATTTCTCGGGTTCACAGGGTATTATCGAAGGTTTGTTAAGAATTATGGGAGAATAGTAGCACCTCTAATAGCATTATTAAAGAAAGATGCATTTTCATGGACTCTAGAAGCAACAAAGGCCTTCGAACATCTTAAAGAAGCAATGTGCCAAGCACCGTCTTAGCTACGCCGGACTTCACAAAATCCTTTATTGTGGAATGTGATGCTTCAGGAAATGGAAATGGTGTTGTTTTAATGCAATATGAAAGACCCATTGCTTTCCAAACTCATCCAATCAAAGGAAAATATTTACACAAAGTTAGTTATGAGAAGGAAATGTTGGCAATACTACATGCACTTAAGAAATGGCGACCCTACCTAATGGGAAGACACTTCAAGGTAAAAATAGATCATGATAGTCTTAAATACTTTTTAGAACAAAGATTATCCTCTGAAGAGAAACCAAAATGGATCACAAAGATGTTGGGTTATGACTTTGAAATCATCTACAAAAAAGGGAAGCAAAATGTTCTTGCAAATTCACTCTCAAGAAAGGATGAGGATGTGGAAGCATTGTTTTGTGTTATTTCTATTATCCAACTAGATTGGATAAATGAAGTAAGGGATTAATGGAAGAATGATGAAGAAGTGTGGCCACTCATTCAAAAGTTACAGAAGATCCCAGTTCAAATAATATTTCTAGAATTTGATGAGGAAGGAAAAATCATATTGGAACCTAAAGTAGTCATAGAAAAAATAAATCGACAGCTACGAAATCGATAAATTTAAAAGTATCTCATCAAGTGGAAGAACTTACTCGCTGAAGATTCCACATGGGAGGATGAGAATTTTATACAGAATCATTCAGAACTACTCAAGCATTGAGGAAAACACTTTTTGAAGGAGAGGGGCATGTTAGGTCCCTATACTGCTAGTGTGACCCCTTATTGTGATTAGTACAACCCCATTATTATATTGTTGTGCCCATGTAGTCCCCATATTGTTATTATTGTGCCCTATAGAAGCTCACTATTGTTATTGTTGTTCCCTTACATTATTATTGTTATGTCGGCTCTGATTATATTATGACCCCTTAGAATCCTATATAGAAACGAGGTCTTTTCATTTGTATCATCCAAGAATTGTTCATTTGTGTAATATAAAGGAGGTTTCCCCCTCGAAGAGGCTGAATTCTAAGGCGTTTATCTCTCTTCTCCATCTTTTTTTGAGCTAGTTTCATAACAAAATGTTAATCATGATTTCATAGAATCTAACTTTGGATTGAAGACCCATCATGTTCCAAAGATCGATATGAGGAAGTTTGATGGCAAGGATCCCATAACATGGATACTACAGATGGAGAAATATTTCAATCTCCATAATGTGCAAAACACACAAAAGGTATGCATTGCAACTTTATATTTGGAACTGAATCAATTTGTATGGTATCGATGGCTATTCTCTTGTAAACAAATTGTCACTTGGACAATTTTTACGGAAGAAATGATAGCACATTATGAGGATACAAAGAACAACACCTTTTTTAGCTAATTGATAAATCTCAAATAAAAGGGTTCAATGATGGAGCACATTGAGGACTTCCAAAAACTTAATATAAGGGTAAAAGATATTCTATAGGAGCATAGGATTGATGTGTTCATAGGGACTTCAAAGGATAACATCCAACATAAGGTTCATCTTTGGGAATCTGATTCATTGGAGAAGGCATTCAGGTTGGCAAGAAAAATTATGGCAACAAGGAAGCCTACCACTCACAACTATAAACATGGAAGTGTTGTTGCTCCTAGCCTTTCACCACCTACAAGGTTGACTCCACAACAATTGGAAGAAAAAATAGAAAAAGGGCTTTGTTACAATTGTAATAGAAAATACAATAAAGGTCATAAGTGTGCCGATAAGAAATTAATTTACATATATGGGGAAGAGGAGAGAAAAAAGGAACAAGAAACGTCAAAAGAAGAGGGTATACACTAGGAACCAATCCCAGAGAAAGAAGAAATGAATCTGACCATATCTTGTAATGCATTGACATGAATTACCACTGCTCAAACTCTCAAGATAGAAGGGCATATCAAGAAGAAAAAGGTAATAATTTTGATTGATTCGGGAAGTGCCCATAATTTTATTCATTGTAAGATAGCCAAGGAATTGAATTGCTTCCTATATCCAGCACCAGAGTGTCAAGTGATGGTTGCAAGTGGAGGAACCATAAATTTCCTAGGAAAGTTCCATAATATCAAACTATGCATGGGAGAATATGTCTTGAATAGTCCAATGGTTTCCATTCCAATGGGTGGCATATATGTTGTACTAGGAGTCTGATGGCTACAATCTTTGGGTACAATAGCTTTTAATTTTCAAGAAATTTTCTTGAATTTTTTTTGGGAAGGAAAGGAAGTTTAATTAAGGGGTATCACAAGGAAACCAGGAAATATAACAAGCTCTAACAACATGACAAAGCTTGTAAATAAATCACAATTGGGCACAATTGCACAATTATGTTCACTAGAGGTTCCCATGACGAAATCATCTATTTCTCAAGATCTCCAAAACATTTTGGACAATCATTCCAAGGTCTTTGAGACTCCCAAATGCCTCCCACCTATTCATGATCATGATCATGCTATTCATTTGATTCCAGGAATATTTCCCCCAAACATCAGGCCTTACAGATATCCATATGCCCAAAAGAGTGAAATTGAATGTATGGTTTCAGAAATGCTAGAGGTTGGTATAATTCAACCTAGTCAAATTTATTTCTCTACTCCAGTGGTATTGGTACACAAGAAGGATGGATCATGGTGATGTGTCTGGATTATAGGAAGCTCAACAATCTTACTATTAAAGATAAATTTCCCATTACTCTCATTGATGAATTATTGGATGAATTACAAGGAGCAATTTACTTCACTAAGTTGGATCTTCGTTTAGGATATCATCAAAACAAAATGAAGACTGAAGACATTCCAAAAAAAACATTTATAACTCATGAGGGTCATTATGAATTTTTGGTCATGCCTTTTGGCCTTACCAATGAACCTTCTACATTTCAAGGTTTGATGAATTCCATTTTCAAATCCTTCCTTAGAAAATTTATGTTAGTATTTTTTGATGATATACTAATCTACAACAAATTTTGGAAGGATCATGTTCAACATGTTGACAGAGTGCTGAAACTATTGGAGGAGAGACAACCATATGCAAAAAACTCCCAATGTTTATTTGGAGTACAAGAGGTGGAATATTTTGGTACTCGGCTAGCTCATAGCTCATCTTATCATCCTCAATCTGATGGGGAAACTGAGATAGTGAACAAATGTCTACAAGGACATATTTGTTGCTTTGTATATGATAAACAAACACAATGGGTCAAGTGGTTGCCTCTGGTTGAATGGTGGTATAACACTTCCTTCCATACTGCAACAAAAATGACCCCATTTATGGCACTTTATGGATATAATCCACTGTCCATCACATCATATTTAAAAGAAAATTTTAAGCTTCAAGCAGTGGAAGATCACATTGAACATCAACAACAAGTTCTCAAACTCTTAAAGGATAACCTCATTCTGGGGAAGAATAGAATGAAACAATAGGCAGATCAACATCGCAGTGAAAGAAGTTTTGATGTAGGTGACTGGGTATTTCTATGACTACAACCATACAAAAAAATGTCCCTCAAGAAAGCTAAGAAGGATAATAAATTATCACCAAAGTATTATGGTCCATACAAGGTGTTACAAAAGATTGGTACTATGGCATACAAATTGGAGCTTCCTGCATCTTCCCGAGTGCACCCATTTTTCCATGTTTCATGCTTAAATAAGGTTATAGGTGAGAAGATCATAGTTCAAACAATATTTCTAGAACTTGATGAGGAAGGAAAAATCATATTAGAACTGAAAGCAGTCACAAAAACAAGAAATCGACAACTACGAAATCAATCAGTTTTAAAGTATCTCATCTAGTGGAAGAACCTACCCCGTGAAGATTCCACATGGGAGGATGAGAATTTTTTACAGAAGAATCCAAAACTACTCAAGCATTAAGGACAACACTTTTTGAAGGAGAGGGGCATGTTAGGTCCCTATACTACTAGTGTAACCCCTTATTCTTATTAGTGCAACCCCTTTATTGTATTATTGTGCCGATATAGTCCCCATGTTGTTATTATTATGCCCCATAGAATCCCACTATTTTTATTGTTGTGCCCCTACAATATTATTGTTATGTAGCCTCTTATTGTATTGGGACCCCTTAGACTCCTATATATAGAAAGGAGGTCTTGTCATTTGTATCATCCAAGAATTATTCATTTGTGTAATGGAAAGGAGGTTTCCCCCTCAAAGAGGCTAATTTTTAAGTCATTGATCTATATTTTCTATCTTTTTGTGAGATGGTTTCATAACATATCATGATCAGGTCATTGATGAAGACTCCGATGATAAAGAGTTGAATAAATCCTCAAATGAAAGCAAAATTTAGAATTCAATACCTAAATATGTAGTCAAATTAGAAGAATGATATGATCTTAAAGATAGATTTAAAATATCAACCAATTGAAAAACTTCTAGGTCATATTTATTATTTGAAGTCATTAGCCTTGCCCTAGAAGAAAATCCTAGAATGTTAGCCTAGGTCTAGGAATTTTGCCAGATGCAAGACTTTGTTGTATTCATTTACTTGGAAGGTATAAATATATCTTTTCCTAGAACTGTGATGACCTTAATTCCTATGATACATCAATCATTTAACACAGTATACCAATGTTTCCTAATTAGAAGCTTGTTCAACATAAACTCATAAAAATTCATCCCAATCTTGAGCCCCAGATAAAAGCTGAATTAAACAAATTGTTAGAGGTCAAGATTATTTTTCTAGTCGGGAATTAAAAATGGGTACCAAATATTTTTCATGTTCACAAGTAAATTGGATATATTAGAATCTGCATTGACTTCACAAACCTTAATAAGGCTTATGAAAAAGATAATTTCCCATTACCGTTCGTGGACCATATTTTGCAATCTATGGCTAGCTCTAAATTGGTGTCTTTTCTTGATGCATTTTTTGGCTATAATCATATCCTTTTTCACCCTAGTGATAGATTGAAATTAAAATTTAGGAATAGCTGTGATATGTAAACTTCCACTGGATAGTTTGTCACAATAGATTTGAAAATATTATATTAAAATCTGAAGTTATACACTATTACAATTTTATTTAATTTCTAAATCTGTATATTTTACTGTAATTAGTGCATGCATGCGAATGGAAATTGTTCAGAAAATTAGAGAATGAAAAACTAATATCACACAAACACATAAGACACAAAATATGCTATGGGAAACCCTTTCGGGAGAAAACCTAGCTAGAAGGCGAGGTCGCTTCACTCTCTTTCTATGTATGAAAAATATGGTTGTAAGTATAAAGAAGTAATGCTTGTGGCCCATAGGCTACTACAATGCATAGATACTATCTATGTGTTATACCTCCTGTCTCTCCTATCTATATTTTCTCATCTATGGAACAAAATGCTCGTGAATGAATGGAATGCCTCTTACTCCTAGTGGCTTTGTTATAACACAACCCAATAGCCAACTAGTGGCTGTATTTGACTACATACACTCATAACTAGAGTTACAATATAGACCCTTCTAGAGTCGTTTACATCAAAAAAACATGGAGAGCCCCTTTTCCATGAATAATTGGGGCTAACGTGGCATCCTCATGAAATATAGGTGTTAAAATAGGAAGGTCAACTTTCGAGTGGCATAACTTTTGCATACAGAATCTGTTTGATGTGCTTCTTGCACTGTTCGAAGGATATCTAAGTGTAGAACAATATGAAATGGTATTGCACTAAATAAACAATTTTTTATCCCCAAAAAATGTCATTTGATATGTCAAAATTCTCTTGGTAGGTTTCAGACCTCGTTTTTCCAAATTGGGTCCCACTAGTAAAAATGGTCTCGTGGGATGATTCCTCCACTTTTGTCCACTTTGAATGCATTGAGATGGATGAAAAACAATATAGTGATCCAATCCGGATCAAACAGGCGAACATATGCCTATCATAAGATCCCATTTGGTCTTGTAAATGTTGGGGAAACTTTTCATAGAGCAATGAATATTTCTTTTCGAGTATTAATCAATAAAATTGTTGTAGTATATAATGATGACATTACTATATTTTCTAAATGGTGAAAATACCACATTAATTATTTAAACAAAAAAATCGAACATTGCAGGAAAAATGGTATTTCTCTAAATCCTAAGAAGTCATTTTTTGGATTATTAGATGGTAAGCTTCTAGGATCTATTGTCTCAAAAAATGGAATAATAATAGATCCAAATAGAATTAAGGCTATAATTTAAATTGCAATACCCAATAATAAAAAATCTATACAGTCTTTCTTAGGACAAATCAATCTTGTTAGGCATTTTATCCCTTATTTTGCACAAAAAGTTTTACCCTCACAAAATATGATCAAGAAGAACACAATTTTTAAATAGATTGAAATAGAAAAACAAGACTTTGATGCTATCATTTGAACCATTTTACAAGCCCCCTCCTTGTTTTCTCCAAAATATGAAAAATAATTTACCATGTGTACTTTTTCTTCTCACCAATCCTATCCAGTTGTATTAACATAGAAGAATGATCAAGATATAGAGGTACCAATTGCATTCTTTAGTTCAGGCTTGGAAGGAGTTGAATTAAATTATTTTGAAGCTAAAAAGTGAGTTTATTATTTTTTCAAATCAATCAAACATTTTAGACCCTTTTTTTATCAAATCTCACACTAAGGTAATAGTACCATACTCTTCTATCATAAATCTTTTAGTTCAAAAAGATATTGTTGAAAAGAGGGCTCATTGTGTCCCTGCATTACAAGAATATGATATGGAAATGAAAAGTGCCAATAATTTTCAAGGTCAAGGCCTTTGTAAGTTAGTTACACCAAGTTTAAATTCAAAATCTGAGAATAATCTAGAAGATCAGGTATCAAAATAATTACATTAGGTATATGCTATCCCTGATACTTCCAATTCTCAATATATAGATTTAATTTACTTTTTGACTCATGGCACAAATCCTCTGCACTTAGATTCTAATAAAAAATGTTCTTTAAGGCTTAAAGAAAACCAATATCAACTTATTAAAGGTTTTCTATTTAGAAAAAAATTATGATTCAATGTTATTAAAGTGCCTAGAAAAAGTTGAGGCTAATAAGGTTTTGTCGAAGCTCCATGATGGTCCATTTGGTGGCCACTTCAGAGATGATACAAAAAATCACAAAATCCTTTGTGTTGGCTATTACTGACCTACACTTTTTAAGGATTCTCATTGATATGTCTGCAAATGCAATATTTTCCAAACTTCTGCAGGGCGAGACACCAGAACAACACTTCCTCTGCAATTTATGATCATTGGACAAATTTTCGAGTAGTGGGGCCTAATTGTTATCGGTGAGATTGTTCCTAATTCTTCTAAACAACATAATACTATTCTCACCACCACTGATTATTTCACAAAATGGGTGAAGGCTATACCTCTCAAAATGGTTCCCACTGAACAAGTAATTTGTTTTATTGAACAATTTATAATTACTAGGTTTGGCCTTCTAAGCGATTTGATTTTTGATATTGCAAGTCATTTTTCTTCCAATACACTTACTATTTTCACAATATAAATGGGTTGTAAATTGGAATACTCATCCAACTATTATCCTCAAGGAAATGGTTTGGCTAAGTCAACTAACAAGATCCTTTTAAGAATCATTAAGAGAACCATGGATGATAATCATAAAAACTAGCACAAATCTCTTGTCTATGCATTATGGGCTGATAAGATCACAAAAGCATCTATAGACACATCTCCTTACTTCTTAGTATATGGGAAGGAAGCCATCCTACCTCCAAAAATTTCCTTCCCTTCACTAGCCTTACTCCAATCCATTTAATAGCAAACATGCTCTAGCTTACAAAAACACTTTGCACAAAATTTTAAGTTATATGAAGCAAGATACAAAGCCACTAAAACCTATACAACCATCAAAAAGTCATCAAATAATGGTTTGACAATACATCACTAGGTGATAAGAATTTTGACGTTGGTGATTTTGTGTTGAAATGGGGGAAAGTACTTGAGGATAAAGGCAGGAATACCTAATTTTAAAAAATTTAACTTGTCCCATTTCAAATTTCCAAAAAAAGCAGTCCATCTACATTTATTCTCCAAACCCTTGAAGGGGTTGAAGAAAATCTTCTAGTGAATGAACATATTTAAAAGATTTTTTTTCCTGGAAATGCATGTTTGTTGTAAATATGTAAAAAATCATTTGTAAATCTGATTTTTATGTTTCTAGTTTTTTAATGATAATTAGTGATATGTTGTACTTATATATCTGTAATAATAGAGAAATATCAATTAAAATCTTGCTAAGGTAGAGACTTGTACTCTATCCATTATCATGATTAAATTTTATGATTAATTCATCATAATTAAAAAAGTGTTCTTTGGAAAATACTTTTAAATTTGCCTTTTCCAAAAGTATTAAAGTCCATTTATGCACTTTAAACAAAATAAGAATGGAAAATTAGAAGAAGGACAACTAACTATATTCCATGATATTCATTTATTTTTCAGTCACTTTCTTTATCACCCAGCTTCTTAACACACCATTTCTAAATATGCAATCAAAAAGTATGTAATCTAAAGGTGAATTACAAAAAAAATATAAGAAGTCTGGAAAATTTATATAAACCCATCGAGGTACTAAACAAACCTTCTAACAGCAGGTAAATGCATGCATGATACAAAGGTAATTTCATTGGGGTACTAAACATGCCTATTGGTAGTGAAGTGATGTTAGGGATAGAAAGTTTAAATTAATAAGGATGCATGAAATGATACTAGGTTGTGGCTTAGTAATCAAATAATAAGCCAAAATTCTGATTCAAATAAATAAACCTAAATATCCACTTCCATTCTGGACAAAAGGTCAGATCAAAAGAGTTTGAGTATAAATTTCTCTTTCTTTTCTTTTTAATGATCACAAAATTATCTTAAATTAGTTTTCATTAAGTCATTGGTTCTCTTCTTTATGCACTCTTATTTATTATTCTCTTCCTTAATATAAATAAATATTATTGGCTTGCCTTGCATGTTTCCAATTGTTGTGGAAAACAACAAACTTCATTTTATATTAGTATCGTAATAAAAATGGAGACCCTTTAAAAAAATTGGAATTAGAATTTTCTTTAAAATATCCTTCAAAAATCCAAAATACACCTTTTCATTTTATACTTTTATGTATTATTAATCTAAAGTTTAATTTGATGCTTTATTTAATAAAATATATAATAATTCTATATGGCCAAGAATCACCGCAACTGGGATTTAATCAACTAAATTAAACTATTGGACCATTCTATCATACTAAAGTTTCAAATTAATACTTTTTTGCTCGTTGCCTTTCCGCTTGACATGTATCTCGTAGGTATTTCCCCAGGTTGTTCCCAATTTCCATTTTTTTGAATATGTCTGAGATAGACTTCCCATGATGACTTTCCATGTTATGTCACTTTCATTTACCATATATAGTACCTCACAGCTCTTTTATTGGGCCTCCACACTATCTACTTTACATGTCATCTCGACCCCTTATTTCCTAGGAGATGCATATTGATCATTCTTTCTAAAGCACTAGGATAAGAAAGTGCCAAGACAACTCCTAACTTTAGGCCCCATCTTCGCATTTACTCCTACTTTATCATTAGATGAGGAACATGGATTATCCATGTTTTCCCACTCTTAATCAACATGCTCCTTTATATATTGCGCTGACTTTTTTATGTATGAGTTTTTCCTCCTAGGCTGACTTGGTATATACATTGAGGGCCTACATAATTTCTTATTGGAAACCCTAATTCCATTCCATGTCAACCCAGAGCCTAATCATCTCAGGAATTCACCAACAATTCTTCCTCTATCCCTTCCAAGATATAACCCCATGGGATTACGTAAGTTCCTGCGTCACTTGTCAATTCACCTTCTGAATCAATAAAACTATGCCAATGGTTGTTCTTTAAAACTTCGTTACCTCGATACAAATAATTGAAATTTGCACTTGCATTAAATTATGTATTTACCATTCTATTAATTTGGTTTCCTGTTGCATTTTTGGATCTCTAACCCTCTGATGATTGATTTAACTTATAATTATATATGGTTATTTTCCATTCTTTAGCTGTGATTATATGGTAAAACCCTCTAATATTTTATTTTTCCTGTAGTGGTCGATTACTGTAGACAAATTTGCTAAAACTACTGGAATGGTAAAAGGAAAGAAGAAAATTCCTCCTCAGCAAACAATCGTGCTATTTAAAGGAAAATTTGATGAAAAGTTGTATGATACTTTTATTTTCTATTATACTATATGTATGAGAGACTCCATCCATTCATCTTGGAATGCTATTTATGAAATGTTTAAGGAGGAATTTATAGAGGAGAATGACGGGTCGCCAATGGTAACAAGCACAGACCAGGGTGGTAATAAATCATCTAAAGCAATAGTTAGGGATGCTTCCAAATATCACCTACACATAATTGTTGCATTACCAAGGTTTCTTCATTACACAAACATGATATGTTGGGTGTTGGATAACTTTGATATCAATGAGAGATAGTTTGTTACCTCAAGGGGAATGACTATTGTGTCTTTCAGGCCATAGCACATTTAGGGTATATGTTATTTGTGCAAGCCAAGAATAGTATATAATTCTCATTTTTTATATAGTTTCGTTAAGAAGGAATGTGAGGGTAAATGAGAAGCACTCCCCAAATTGATAAAAGAATGGAGAAATGACTCAAACACATTTAAATAGGAATCCTGCCACCTATATGTTATCCACTCCATAGCCTCTCCTTATTATTTAGTTGCTTCCATGCTTTGTCAAATTCCCTCTCATTGAAAATAAATTTAATGGTTTTATTCTTAATTGGGCCCTACTGCTTTCTAATAACATGGCCAATCATATCCTTAATTTATGTTCTAAACGAACATCCACTCGCATCTTTCCATTCTACATGTCTACTTATGTGATGGATGCCATTTTTTTTTCTTTCAACATCCCATGAATGGGTTGGAAATGTACACTTTACAACCCTCTTCCCATCCCCCTTTACCATAGTATACTTGGGAATAAAATTATTTTGATCATTTCTACTGCATTTGTCACCTCATAATGATTCCTTTGTACCAAACCATTTTAGTTCTAACTTTCTAGAATGTCCCCTGCTGTCATGGATTATTTGATAAAAATTGGGGATTACTATGTTGGGGAGATTTTTACTTACATTAGGGTTTGGGGAAGTAATGGTTTCCCGCATGTTTTACCCCTTTATTTCCTAGACAACCTATTATTGAGAGAATTTGTTTATCAAATTATCGACACTGGTATAACCCTTGAACTTAAGAAAGCCTCCAAAAAGATCCAACCACAATTCCCTTTACGGATTGGATTATTTACTCTCCAAAATTATCAGCATGCTTAGAAAGAAATCTAGGCTTTGTACGAATTGAAGCTTTCTACCATTCCTACCAAGCCTTATGACACTTCCAAAATATATGAGAATCTAGCCAATGAAGCACATATCAAAGGCTATGTCCACGAGACCCATCAATATTATGAATAATTTTGTGGAGCTTCTTACTATCTTTTAATTTGAAATAAAGTGATGTAGTTTTCTCCTAACAAGTACCAATATTTTGTTTTTGTAGAGACACTTGAAGGTCCACCCTACACTTCATTTGATCAAGTTACCTAAAGGTGATGGTGTCATAGAATTTTTTTCAACTCTTCCATGTAGGTCACACCTCAAGCTACCTCTCCAATTCAGATTTCTTGTCTAGATTATCGAGATCAGACCTCTTCAGCTAATCCACCAGCTAATGAAATTAACAAATAATGGCAAACATTTATGGATATTACTTCAACAACAGTATAATCAGGGAAATAAACAACAATACCTAAATCAAATAATGTTGATAATATTTCACACCAAATAGTTACTAATTCTCCATATGCTTTAAAGTCTATTCTTTCATAGTTTGGTGTCATTTCAAAAACACCTATCAAAACTTGGCTGCATGTAAAAACAATTCCAACACATCCAACCCTGGAAATCAAATTGAATGTTGAGGAAATCACAACAATTGAAGTATTCTCTGGTCTGTAACACAAATTTATTTTAATGAAAATTAGGAAGAAGAGAAAAGTTGTTGATACACAACTCTCAACAACAAGCACTATTTTATAATATTCCTTGTTATAAATGGTCTGGAAAGATACATCAACGGCCCTTCATAAGGATCTTGAAGAATTTACCCAATATATAGGAGCTTATGCTACTGCTAGTATTGATAGGGAAACCCAAATTAAAGAATTGATCAAAGAGAAAGAGGAAAGAATTCAGTAGCTAGAATATGAGACTTCATAGTTTCAAAGACAGTTACAAGCACAAGTTACCCCCGTTAGAAGCTATCATTTCTCCAAGATCAAATAGAGAGATGACAAGATTGTAGCAGAAGATAGAACAAGTAGAATAAAGTTCTTTTGACCTTGCTAAATTCAAGCATGAAGACAATGAGCTAAACCTACATCTTCAACATCAATAACAACTTCTTTGCAACAAGCTAGGTCTGGTATAGGTTCAAAAAATCTTGTTGATGCATTAGTTGATGAAATTGTCGATATTTAAATTCAATATCATCATGCCAAACATAATTTTAGTGAACCCTTGGAATGGCTAGTAGACTCTAAGATATTCTATCCTAACTTGTTGAATATAACTAAGGTGGAAAGACAAAATATGTTTGGTCAAAATATTGGTTAATGATGCTCAGTAGCCTTCAAGTTCAATTTTTCAATATATCATACAGTCACTTATGGAAGAAAATTTGTTGTCAAAATGTGAAGAGGCTACTTTTCCAAAGGATAATGTATTACAACAAAGGTGGCTAAATAACAGGGAAAAATGTAGTAAAATGTTTGAGTAGCTATTAAAGTTGATTTCGAGTTGAATTAGGAATTTTTTATTAAACCACATGGTTATTTGAAAGAAACCAAGGTATTTATGGTACAAGAAACTCAGTTGTTTCCACCTTTTCAAGCTCATGTCTTTAGTTTTCAAATGAACATCAAGCCTCATTCTCCTCCTGAGTCGGCACCGCCTCTACAAATCTATCAACCATGACAAAATCCCACTGCCTCCACATCTGCAACAGTTCATCTGAATTAATCATTTCACTTTTAATTTGTAAATAATAGTTATTTTATTCTAGGTTGTTTCACTTTGGTTGACAAAATAGTGGAGACTTAATTATTCTCTCTATTATTTTGAAAAACTATTTAAGGGCCTCTTGAGCTCAGGTTTGCGGGTTCTAAATTTTTGCAAGAATTGCTTTGTTACACTTTTGCACATAGATTTTTCGTTAATATAAGTTGAACCATATTTTGATTCCAAGATTTTTGAAGAGTAAAGTAGAACTGGTACCTCTATCAATTGTTTTCTTTTTATTTATATTTGGAATATGACCTTGTGTTTATTATTTGTGCTCATGGTTAGCTGGATGAAATTTTGTCACTTTTGATGTACTTATTTTGATGGTTACGAGTATAAGTTTTACTATAATTGTATGGTAATGTTCTTATGAATTAATTCAATTAACTATTTAATGAAATTAATTATTTTTAAATTGTTATAATTAACGATATAATTTGGATATCTACATTTTCATGTTATTCATTATCATTTTGTTCACAAAAATATATTGATACTCGGGTTATTGCACCGAGAGGTGCTTTACAGCCCAGTATGGGGTAGATTTGAAGTAAAAAAGTAAACCTTAATGTTATTTGATTTGAAAATTTAATCTAATGAAATGGGGTAGATCTCATGTAAAAAAAAACATAGTCATGTAAATGTAAATGTAAATGTAAATAAAAGAACATAAACATGTAAATGTAAATGTAAACATAAACTTAATGTTATTTGAAAATTTAATCTAATGAAATGGGGTAGATCTCATGTAAAAAAAACACGTAAATGTAAATAAATGTAAAACCTAAATATAATGTGAAAATTTAATCTAATGAAAAATTAATTTAATTAATCTAATGTCAGGCCTAATAAAAAAACACGGCTCTTGCTAACCATATAAATAATACAGAAACAAAGTGTCTAATTCTATTTATGAGGAATCACAGTGTGAAAATATTTCAGTATCTATGTGAAGTGGGAAACGATTTCGGTGTGAGATAGAACTGCGATTTCGGTGTGAGAAGGAACTGCTATTTTAGTGTGAGAAGGATTTCTAGGTTTGATTTCTTTCTCTGTGCATTTTATTTCTAGTTTTGATTTCTTCCTCCATGAATCTTTTTAATTTTTATTCAAAAAACATAAACGAGACAATTTTTTTTGGCATATTTTGTTCAATCCAAAGGGTTCTCTTTATATCTTATCTTTTTGATAACAAATTTTGGCTGGGTTGTCTTTATATTTTATCTTTTTCATAATGAATTTCGGCTCACAATAAACATTTTTCCCTGAGGCCTACAAATTTGTTCGTTCAAAATGGATGAATTTTTACTTCACTCCAATCTGTCACGAGGCTTGCAAATTTGTTCATTCAATATGGACAAATTTTAAAAGTAATCAACCAATTCCAATTTTAAATGAATAAATATAATTAATAGTTATTATTTTACCAAACATTGCATAAAGATAATGCAATCTAAATAACAGGAAAAAGCAAAAGAAAAAAACAAAAATATGGTTTCCCTAAGCTTAAAAGTTCACCATTTAATATAATTATTTGTAGACCATGTGCCAAATCCCATGGGCCAAAATACCACAGGCCAAATAATTAATTGAAAAAAATTGTTGAAAATAGCAACAAGAAATGCTAAAAATAGAAATGATAAAAATAGCATTCATAATATTCCAATTTTAATTTGTCCTTGAATTAAAATTGAGAAGTAAAATTTGAATTTAGTCTCACCAGCTGCTTGAAAAATAATTAATTAATTCATCTTGAGTTAATTAGTTGAAGAAATTCAAGGTAGAAGTATGTGTGAAGTCATGCAACAGTTATCCCTTAAATTAAGGAAGTTATCCCTTAATTAATGAGATAAGGATGGGTTGTATTTGAGTTGTAATTAGTTAGCTTAGTTAACTAAGTTAAGTCCAGTTAAATTAGTTCCAAACAGTTTGAGGAACTAATTGTGAGTTTAGTCAGTTAATGCATGTGTGCATGAAACTAGTGTACTCCAGATAATTGAGGATTCTCTCATAAATAACTCATGCATGTTAGTTTAGACAAAAACCCAGTTGAGATTAAAGACAAGGACATTGTACTCTCAGTTGGAGGAATTTTCCTATAAAGGAAACTCATCCATGCAGAAGGAACAAGGTTCCTTGAGGATTGCGTAGTTTTACAAGGTGTGAGATCAGTGTGAGTGATCAATGTTACACTTGGTAACAATAGGATCACCCAGGAGAAATAGCTCAAGGAAATAGGTGGCTTGGAGGGAAGAGGAGAGGGACTGTGAGAAGCTTTGATTGCCTGTGAGCATCTAGGAGGATTGAACTGGGATTTGGCTAGCTGTGAGAGCTAAGGCTTTGTATAATTCTGATGTATTTCCTGTTGGCATTATGTTTTCTGGTATGACTGTATGTTACAAATGTTGTACTTGATGGCAACTCCAGTGGCAAGGCTCTCAGTTTGTTGAAAATTAAGAAGGACGCAGGAAATCAGTTCAGGAGGTGCGTACCCGCAGGTACACCATGCAGGGTCCGCATCCAACGACGCTGGCCAGCCGTTCAGGGGGTGCGTCTACCCAGTGCACACATTTCAAGGCAGAGAAAAAGCATGTGGGGGTTTCTTGTGTGGTATCCAGCCGACGGTTTTGTGTTGCTATGGTGTCGGCTCGTGGTATTGTTCCATGTTTTGGGGAGGAGCTTGCCTATATAAAGCAAAGGAGTTCATTTGGATTAAGCATTGTCTTTGGTTGAATATCTTATTTGGTGAGATCTAGTCCAGATCTAAGAGGGCGAATCTTCTAATGGACTGTGATCTCTATGGCGCATGATCAGATCTGTAGATCTGACTGTTTGGGTTAGTCTTGAAGTCTTCATATCTTTTATATCTGAAGGGACGCAGGTTCAGTTGAAGAAAAGTGCGCCAAGACGCAGGTACTGTAAAGGGCAAGTGCGCCGAGACGCAGGTACTGTAAAGGGCAAGTGCGCCGAGACGCAGCACAGTAGAGAGAGACCTGCGTGGGGACGCAGGGCGATCAAGGTTCAGGTGCGTCACTGAAGCAGAAGGACGCGGCGCGATAGTGTTTTCAGGTGCGTCTCTGTAGCGAAAGACGCGGCGCGATAGTATCTTTGGGTGCGTCCCTGAAGCAACCGAACGCAGAGCAGTCAAAGGAACAGTGCGTGGGCACGCAGCGGAGCAGAAGGATATCTGCGTGTGGACGCAGAGTAGCAGAAGGTTAACGGCGTCTGGTCGCAGGCCACAGAAAGAAAAACTGCGTCTCTGTTTTAAAGATGTTCTGTTGATTGAATTTCTCTATTGATAAGGTGTTCTGGGTTAGTTCTGTTGTTGCTAATCTAATATCTGTAGTGATCTATACCTGTTATGTACTTGTTGATTATCTGATGCTTTATGAAAAGAAGTAGGGGGGTTGTAGCTCCCTTCCAGGAGTAGGCTGGAAAACGAGAGAGAGAGAGAGAGTTGTAGCTCTCTGCAGGTTGAAGCCTGCGTACTGGTAAAGGACTGCACAGTACAAAATCATTGTAAAAGAAGTTTCTAAATTGAAAGAAGATAGAGACATATTGCAGCAGGTGGTTTTCACCCACATTGGGTTTCCACCTTACATCTTGTGTTCTTTGGTGTGACTATCTGTTTTTCATGCTCATTATTTTATGGTACTGACATGCTAAAATAATTCAAAGATCAAATAAGGAAGATTTATTAAATTGCTAGATAATACTGATTCACCCCCCCTCTCAGTATTATTTTCAACAATTGGTATCAGAGCAGGTCCTTCAGAGAAGCTTGATCGCTTGAAGGTAGATCGTTCATCATGAGCAACTACGAGAGAGAAGCATCAATCAGGCCACCGATTTTTGATGGGACAAACTTCAATTATTGGAAGGTAAGAGTTACTGCATATCTTCAATCTCTTGGTACAGAAGTTTGGGACATTGTAGAAACAGGCTATGCTTTTCCTTCAGCTACTCCTACAGATCCAGCTGAGAAAAAGAAGTATGAAACAAATGCAAAAGCAGTCAGTACTCTATTAGGAAGTATATCCCAAACAGAATTCATGAAGGTAATGCACTTCAAATCAGCAAAAGAGATATGGGATAAAATGGTCACGAGCTATGAAGGAGATGAACAGGTAAAACAAGCTAAACTTCAAACTCTCAGGATTCAATATGAGACTCTCAAGATGTATAATGATGAAAGTGTTGCTAATTATTTTCTTCGGGTATATGAGATTGTCAATTGTATGAAAATTTTGGGTGAAGAAATAAAAGAGGCTATAGTAGTTCAAAAGATTCTAAGATCATTATCCCCCAAGTTTGAATCTAAAGTATCTGCAATAGAAGAAAAGGAAAATCTTCGTGTTCTCACTATGTCTCAGCTACATGGAATTCTAACTGCTTATGAAATGAGAAAGGGAGGTCCATCAGACAGAAGGGAAGCTGCTTTTAAGGCATCAGGCAAAGAAGATTACTATGAAGCAAGCCATGTTCCAGAAGAAGAGGAAGAAGAATCAAATTTTGTCAGAAATCTTCAAAGGGGTTCTGGAAGGTTCAGAGGTAAGCTACCTTTCAAATGCTTTGCTTGTGGAAGAGTAGGTCATTATGCTGCAAAATGTCCTTATAAGGATAAAGGAAAGGAACCTGTTAGATGGAACAAGAAACAAAGTGCAAATAAGAAAAGCTACTACACCCATGAAGATAGTGATGGTTTATCAAACAGTGATGAAGATGAACAAGGTAATAAATATAAGTTGTTAATGGCATTTGAAGATGATGATTATGAGGATGCTGTAGATGTGAATAACCTCTATGATGAAATTACTAGACTCAAGAGATGTATAGAAGAAAAGAATGTGATCATTGATACTCTACAATTTCAAATTGATGAAAAAGAAAAACATCTTGAAAAACTAGAAGGTGAAATTGTTGGTCTCAGAAAAGAAATTGAGAAAACAAAAGCTATTAATCTTAAGTTTGTCAAAGGATCTGAAACTTTGGATGAGATTATCAATGTGCAGCGGTCTCCTCTAAACAAGACAGGTTTGGGTTACAATGGAGAAACCTCTCAAGCATCCACCTCAAAAAGTTATCTTGATGCGGCAAGAAGAAATGAGCAGAAGAACAATGAAGATAATCAGGTAAAGCAGGGACAAAATACAAACAGAAACTATCAGGGGCAATCCATCTTAAGGGTGAACAAAAGCTACAACCAGCCACAGGTAAAATCTTCTCAGTTTGGTTCAAGAATAAATGAAAATAGAAATTACAATCAGTTGGCAGGTAGATTCAATAACCGCAGAAGCTTCTTCAATGGACAATGCTTTTCTTGCCATAATTTTGGTCACAAAGCAGCTCAATGTGTTGCATATAAAACAATCATGACTAGGGAAGCTCAAAAACAAAGAAGTATGACAGGGATGACAAAAAGGACCTATAACAACTTTTCGGTTCTTGAAAATGAAGTCGAATGTTCTATTTGCAATAACTTTGGTCATGAAGAATCTGAATGCAGGAGCAGGTTTCAGCAGAAAAAGGAGCAAGCCTCAAGCACCAAAACATGGAGAATAAAGGAACCTCAAACAGAAAGATGTGGAATAGCATTTTATGCAGAGGGACAAGAAAATCTATGGTACATTGACAGTGGATGTTCGAAGCATATGACAGGTGATAAAGAAAAACTTGAATCTTATTCTGTTCTAGAAAAAGGAAAGAAAGTCTCTTTTGGAAATGATACTCCTGCAACTATAAAAGGAAAAGGCATTGCTCAGTTAAAAGGAAAGGTCAAGGCTGGAAATGTTTTGTATGTTGATGGATTGAAGCATAATCTTCTAAGTGTCAGCCAGATGTGTGATCAAAGGACCGAGGTTATTTTCAGATCAAATGGATGTCTTGTTCGTGATCTTGATACAGGTAAAACAGTTCTCAAAGGCAAAAGAACTCCAAATAATCTGTACATATTTGAAGAAGGACAACAACAATGCTATCTGAGCAAGGATGAAGAGCACTGGTTATGGCATCGAAGGTTGGGACATCTAAGCTTCTCACAAATAAGGAAAGCATGCAAATATCAGGCAGTTCGCGATCTTCCAGATATCAAAATTCCTGACAACACCATATGCAGATCATGTCAGTTTGGAAAACAAACCAGGACTAACTTTCCAGAGAAGGAAGGATCAGCTAGCATGCCTCTTGAGCTAGTACATACAGATACATGTGGTCCATTCAGGAAAAGAACACCTAGAGGAGAGGAATACTTGATATTATTTATTGACGATTTCTCCAGGTTTGTCTGGTTAGGACTTATGAAGCACAAAGATGAAGCTTTCGAAAAATTCAAATCTTTCAAAGCCTTGGTTGAAAATGAATCAGGTCACAAAATTAAGTGCCTCAGATCCGACAGAGGTGGGGAATTTACTTCAAATGAATTTTTCGATTTCTGTGATGAACATGGCATAAGGAGAGAATTCTCTACAGCTAGAACTCCTCAGCAAAATGGAGTTGTTGAAAGAATGAACAGAACAATCCAACAAATGGCTCGTGCTATGCTTGATGAATCAGGAACTCCCGCAACTTTCTGGGGTGAAGCTGCACATGCTGCGGTTATTATTCTCAACAAGACAAATGTCCG
This sequence comes from Pinus tabuliformis, assembly GCA_031772625.1. NCBI lineage: Eukaryota > Viridiplantae > Streptophyta > Pinopsida > Pinales > Pinaceae > Pinus > Pinus tabuliformis. Next base: position 590,609,393 of record CM062814.1, on the reverse strand, counting down.
GGTAAACAGCACTCAAACTCCTCATGAGCTCTGGAGTGGTAAAACTCCTTCGGTAAAGCATTTCAAAATCTTTGGGAGCAAATGCTATATCAAGAATACTGATGAGCAGCTTGGAAAACTTGAACCTAGAGCAGATGAAGGCATTCTTCTTGGTTACTCTCCACATAGCAAAGCATACAAGTGCTACAATAAAAGACTTGGCAGAATTGTTGACAGCATTGATGTGGTGGTTGATGAGAAGGGATACATTCCTAGGCAAGTTCATCGGGAAGATATCGAAGAAGATGAAGGCTACCCTCAAAAACAGAATGATGAAGAAGAAGAACCTCAAGAAGAACCTCAAGAAGAACCAGAGGAGCAGACAAGAATAGAAGAGAAAACTCCATCCAGATATGTTCAGAAGAATCATCCAGAATCTCAGATTGTGGGGCAGAAAGAAGCAGGTGTACAAACAAGAAGAACAGTTGCAGAAGCCTCAAGCTATTTGGCATTACTATCCTCTACTGAACCACAAAATGTGAAAGAAGCATGCAAAGATGAATGTTGGGTAAAAGCAATGGATGAAGAACTTGAGCAAATCGAAAAGAACAACACTTGGGAGCTGGTTCCTAGACCAAAGGATAAGAATGTTATCGGAACAAAATGGGTCTTCAAAAATAAATTGAATGAAAATGGAGAAGTAATTAGAAACAAAGCCAGACTTGTTTGTAAAGGGTATGCGCAGCAAGAAGGAATAGACTTTGAAGAAACTTTTGCTCCTGTTGCAAGACTTGAGGCCATCCGAATGTTCCTTGCTCTCTCAAGTTTTCAAAACTTCAAAGTATTTCAAATGGACGTGAAATCAGCCTTTCTGAATGGAGACTTGGAAGAAGAAGTGTACATTGAACAGCTAGATGGGTTCATTCTTGGAAATGATCCAAATCTTGTATGCCGATTGAAAAAGGCTCTCTATGGTCTCAAACAAGCTCCAAGGGCTTGGTACTACCGTTTGGACAAATATCTTCATCAACAAGGTTTTTCAAAAGGTTCAGCAGATAGCAATCTGTATATAAAAGTTGAAAATGACAAATTGCTAATACTTGTTGTGTATGTAGATGACATCATTTTTGGCAGCAATGAAGAAGCTATGAGTCAAAGTTTTGCCTCGTTCATGCAGAAAGAATTTGAAATGTCCTTACTAGGAGAACTGACATATTTCCTTGGTTTGCAAATCCAACAAAAGGAAGGAGGAATCTTTTTATCTCAAACCAAGTATCTCAAACAGATTTTGAAGAAATATGGCATGGAAGATGCAAAACCAGTATGTACACCCATGGTCACAGGATGTAGTCTCAGTGCAAATGATGAATCTGCAGCAGTACATCAACCAACCTACAGATCTATGATTGGAAGTTTACTATATTTGACAGGTACCCGACCGGACATCATGCATGCAGTTGGAATAGTTGGAAGATTTCAGGCAAATCCAAAGGAGACTCATCTTCAGGCAGTAAAGAGAATCTTCAAATATCTTCAAGGGACTCAAAATTATGGCTTATGGTATCCTAGAGATACAGATCTTTCTCTTCATGCTTATACAGACGCAGATTGGGCCGGAAGCGTGGATGACAGGAAAAGCACAAGTGGTGGTGCGTTCTTTATGGGTTCTAGACTGGTATCTTGGTTCAGCAAGAAACAGAGTTCGATCGCCTTGTCTACAGCTGAAGCGGAATATGTTGCTGCTGCATCTTGTTGCACCCAACTTCTTTGGATGATGCAGACTTTGCAGAATTTTCAAATCACTTGTACACCACCAATCCCCATCTTATGTGATAATACAAGTGCAATCAGCATCTCAAAGAACCCTGTTATGCATTCAAAAACCAAGCACATACCAATCAAGTACCATTTTCTCCGGGAACAAGTGCTTGAACAGAAAGTCAAGTTGGAGTATGTTCCTTCCAAGGAACAAGTTGCTGATATTCTCACCAAACCATTGCCCAGGGACACGTTTGAATACCTCAGGCAAAAGCTAGGGGTTGTTGATGCATCATCTTATTGTTGAACATCTTCTTATTGGTGGTACAGGCTCAGGGGGAGCACATAATGCATTGTTGGCATTATGGAGAAGGAGATCTTGGAAATAGCTGCAATATGTCTCTATCTCTTTCATGGTGGATCTCTGGTTATTTGTTGCAGATCTGGAGGAGCATGAGCTTAGGGGGAGCATACCCTTTGCCCTTGATGTCAAAGGGGGAGAATGAAGCTGAAGTTTGTAAGGTTGCCATCAAGTCCAAAGGGGGAGATTGTTGGCATTATGTTTTCTGGTATGACTGTATGTTACAAATGTTGTACTTGATGGCAACTCCAGTGGCAAGGCTCTCAGTTTGTTGAAAATTAAGAAGGACGCAGGAAATCAGTTCAGGAGGTGCGTACCCGCAGGTACACCATGCAGGGTCCGCGTCCAGCGACGCTGGCCAGCCGTTCAGGGGGTGCATCTACCCAGTGCACACATTTCAAGGCAGAGAAAAAGCATGTGGGGGTTTCTTGTGTGGTATCCAGCCGACGGTTTTGTGTTGCTATGGTGTCGGCTCGTGGTATTGTTCCATGTTTTGGGGAGGAGCTTGCCTATATAAAGCAAAGGAGTTCATTTGGATTAAGCATTGTCTTTGGTTGAATATCTTATTTGGTGAGATCTAGTCCAGATCTAAGAGGGCGAATCTTCTAATGGACTGTGATCTCTATGGCGCATGATCAGATCTGTAGATCTGACTGTTTGGGTTAGTCTTGAAGTCTTCATATCTTTTATATCTGAAGGGACGCAGGTTCAGTTGAAGAAAAGTGCGCCAAGACGCAGGTACTGTAAAGGGCAAGTGCGCCGAGACGCAGGTACTGTAAAGGGCAAGTGCGCCGAGACGCAACACAGTAGAGAGAGACCTGCGTGGGGACGCAGGGCGATCAAGGTTCAGGTGCGTCACTGAAGCAGAAGGACGCGGCGCGATAGTGTTTTCAGGTGCGTCTCTGTAGCAAAAGACGCGGCGCGATAGTATCTTTGGGTGCGTCCCTGAAGCAACCGAACGCAGAGCAGTCAAAGGAACAGTGCGTGGGCACGCAGCGGAGCAGAAGGATATCTGCGTGTGGACGCAGAGTAGCAGAAGGTTAACGGCGTCTGGTCGCAGGCCACAGAAAGAAAAACTGCGTCTCTGTTTTAAAGATGTTCTGTTGATTGAATTTCTCTATTGATAAGGTGTTCTGGGTTAGTTCTGTTGTTGCTAATCTAATATCTGTAGTGATCTATACCTGTTATGTACTTGTTGATTATCTGATGCTTTATGAAAAGAAGTAGGGGGGTTGTAGCTCCCTTCCAGGAGTAGGCTGGAAAACGAGAGAGAGAGAGAGAGTTGTAGCTCTCTGCAGGTTGCAGCCTGCGTACTGGTAAAGGACTGCACCAGTACAAAATCATTGTAAAAGAAGTTTCTAAATTGAAAGAAGATAGAGACATATTGCAGCAGGTGGTTTTCACCCACATTGGGTTTCCACCTTACATCTTGTGTTCTTTGGTGTGACTATCTGTTTTTCATGCTCATTATTTTATGGTACTGACATGCTAAAATAATTCAAAGATCAAATAAGGAAGATTTATTAAATTGCTAGATAATACTGATTCACCCCCCCTCTCAGTATTATTTTCAACATTTCCACCTTGTATGAATATAGATAGCGTGGTTTTTAGCCAGGCTTTCCCTAGAGTATTCCTCTGTGTTTCATGTGCATTGATTCTTCTTCTCTGTTATATGTGTTCTTCTTGATCTTGCTCAAATCGATTAAGCTTCTGCAAGTTTGATTGTAGAAGTAGATTAAGTATTTTGATTTAGTTATATTTCATAATCAGGTTAATCTATAGTGATAATTTCTACATGGTATCATAGCAAAGGTTATTAGAGCTGTGAACAGTCTATGGAGGAGAGAATTCGAAGTTTCAAGTTCAGGGTTGTAGGTACAAATTGAATTCATCTCATACTTTAGGTTGGTTAATGGCGTTCTATGGCTTGATACTCGAGTATGCATTGGATGGCAGCTCGAATTACATAGCATGGAAAGATCGCATGGAGGCTATATTAGAAGACAATGGTTTGAAGGATTTCATTGATCAAGAAATCCCCAAGCCAGCTGCAGCTAATGCACAAGAATTGGTTGAATAGAATAAGTGTGTGGCGAGGGCGAGATGGCTCATCCTTGAGGGAGTTCGATACCATATCATCTCAAGTCTCCATGGGAAGGATACTCCATATTCAATGTGGAAGACATTGAAGGGTCTCTACCAAAACAATAGCAACCAGAGGAAATTGGCACTCAAGGATAAGCTTCGAAGAATCAAGATGGAGAACGATGATACTATTTCCACATATCTGAACAAGCTCACCACCTATAGAGATGAGATTGGAAGTGTGGGAATAACTACTGTTGATGATGATATGGTGAGCCTCGCTCTCCTTGGCCTTCCAAAGAGCTGGCATAGTTGCGAGGACTCTATGAATGGAAGGGAGAAACGGTCAGATTGGGAATGACTATGGTTGGATATCATGCAAGAGGAGATCAGGAGGACCACACAAGATGGTTCTTCATCCAAGGAGGATGAAGAAAATATGGCCTTAGCGAGTAAGGCAAGGAAAGGGAAGGAGAAGGATTCTCATCCCAAATCGAATTCTTCCCATGGAGGGAATAAGGTTGACAAGTCTAAAGTGAGATGCTTTAATTTTCATGAGATGGGACATTATGCAACTAATTTCCCATCGAAGAAGTCAAAAAACAGATCCTCGGAAGGATTTGAAGGTGAGGCATTAGCCTCTCAATTTGAATTAGATTTTACCCTCATCACATGCATGGTGTCATCGATGATGGGTTGTGGTTGGTTTCTTAACATTGGAGCCTCATTCCACATGACCGGCGATAAAATTTTATTCAGTACCTTGGAGGAGAAAGACCTAAAGATACTCATAGAAATGGGTGACTATGAAAGGTATAGTGTTTCAAGAGTCGGCACGATTGCTTTTCAGAGGGAGCATGGAGCTCTTATCACCTTGACAGATGTGAAGTATGTGCCTAGACTGAAGAAGAATTTGGTATCGATCGCAATGTTGGAGGAAAAAGGCTATGATGTTGTCTTCAATAAGGGAAAGGTTTTCCTTAGACACATCACCATGAGACAGGTGAAACAGATCGGTTCACGAGTCAAGAATCTGTATGTTCTTGAGGTTCAAGATGCATGCAAAGCCTTAAGGAGCAAGGCAAATGTTAGAGACTTGGTGGTTGAGAGGGAGAGTAAATTACCTCTCAACATGCAGTCCTAGAAGAAGTCTTAGACAATTGTGGAGGAGCCACAATTGGATAAGTGGGCAGAGGAATCACATGCAGCCATACCTCCAGTTGTGAGGTGAGGTGATGTGAAGTGATAGTCCCAAGAAGGCTGAAATTGGGCAAGGTCCATTGAGAGGTTTTATCTCATGGATCGTACGTTGCTACGGGAACCCAAAGTACATAGTGGTAGGAGGAATCAATGGGATTGATGCAGTCAGAGATCAAAGTGGCAGAGGCTAGAGCAGTCAGATACTGAAGAGCATAGAGAAGGATTGACAACAATGCAAAAAGGCTGAGTCAACAGAAGCACAGAGCTTTCAGTCGACAGAGGCAATAGCAGTCAGAGACTTTGATGACAGAGGCATCTTACTGATTCAGGTTGGATGTTTTTTTTGTTTCTATAGTTTTTGGAGCAACAACACTTGAGAGAAGTGTTGCATGCAAAACATTCCAAAGGTTCAAGATTGAGATCGAGTTGAATTCCTTTCTTGTTGAGAGCGAGTGTTGAAAATAGCAACAAGAAATGCTAAAAATAGCATTCAGAATATTCCAATTTTAATTTGTCCTTGAATTAAAATTGAGAATTAAAATTCGAATTTAGTCTCACCAGCTGCTTGAAAAATAATTAATTAATTCATATTGAGTTAATTAGTTGGAGAAATTCAAGCTAGGAGTCTTTGTGAAGTCATGCAACAATTATCCCTTAAATTAAGGAACTTATCCCTTAATTAAGGAGATAAGGATGAGTTGCATTTGAGTTGTAATTAGTTAGCTCAGTTAACTGAGTTAAGTCTAGTTAAATTAGTTCCAAACAGTTTGAGGAACTAATTATGAGTTCAGTCAGTTAATGCATGCATGCATGAAACTAGTGTACTCCAGATAACTGAGGATTCTCTCATAAATAACTCATGCATGTCAATTCAAACAAAGACCTAGTTGAGATTAAAGACAGGGACATTGTACTATCAATTGGAGGAGTTTTCCTATAAAGGAAACTCATCCATGTAGAATGAACAAGGTTCCTTGAGGATTGCATAGTTTTACAGGGTGTGAGATCAGTGTGAGTGATTGGTGTTACACTTGGTAATAGTAGGATCACCCAGGAGAAATAGTGCAAGGAAATAGGAGGATTGGAGGGCAGAGGAGAAAGCTTGTGAGAAGATTTGATTTCCTTTGAGCATCCAAGAGGATTATACTGAGAGCTGGCTAGCTATGAGAGCTAAGGCTTTGTATAATTCTAATGTATTTCCACCTTGTATGATAATACAGATAGAGGGGTTTTCAGCTGAGGCTTTCCCCAAAGTATTTCTCTGTGTTTCATGTGTATTGATTCTTCTTATCTGTTATATGTGTTCTGCTTGATCTTGCTCAAATCGATTAAGCTTCCGCAAGTTTGATTGTAGAAGTAGATTAAGTATTTTGCTTTAGTTATATTGCATATCAGGTTAATCTATAGTGAGAATTTCTACAAAAAAAAAAACCATAGGCCAAATAATTAATTGAAAAAAAAAACCATAGGCCAAATAATTAATTGAAAAGAAACATTATTAAACATTATTATGAAGCCTATGGACCAAATACCATGGGCCAAATACCGTTTAATGCAATGTTTAATATAATTATTGGTAGATCAGCCTAGATTCAAACATTAAATGTTTGTGTTTCATTCTCGACGTTCTAGCCAAATACCATGGGACAAATAATTATTAATACCATGGGCCAAATACCATATTTATAAAAGAGGTATGGTAAATAAATAAATATAAAAGTGGTATAAAGAGGTATGATAAATAAATAAAAATATATCAAATAGGATTAGAAATCAACATCTAATTATATACCAAGCCTATGGGGCAAATACCATGGTAAATAAAAGGGATATGATAAATAAATATAAATATAAATAAATGAGAGGTATGGTAATTAAATAAAACCTCTTTTTATATTTACTCCATAAACCTCTTTATACTTACTAACACTCAAAAATAGGTTTTATTTAGGTGACCCCTATGGGCCAAATTATTATTAATACCATACAAAAAAATTATTATTAACCCTAATATTAATATTAAACGATTATTATTATTATTATTATTAAATCTAATATTCATATTAGTATATTATAATATTAATATTATTAAATTTAATAACTTTGGATTAATACAATATTAAATTTGTTATATTATAATATATATTAATATATCATGATATATATTAACTCTAGATATATATGGGAGGGAAGAACAAAGACATAGAGTGATAGAGGTGGAGAGATAGGGGGAGTGACAAGGGAGAGATGGAGATAAACTTAAGGATAGGGGAGAGGAGGAATGAAGAGAGAGAGAGGGAGATGAGTGAGAGATGTAGAGAAGGGTAAGAGAGGGAGATGGAGACACAAATATGGAGGGGAGAGAGAGAAGGAGAGAGGGAGGGAGATAGTGAGAGGATTGGAGGGCGGAGAGAGAGAGAGAGAGAGAGAGAGAGAGAGAGATAGAGAGAGAGAGAGAGAGAGAGAGAGAGAGAGAGGAAGGTGGGAGAGAAAGGGAGAGAGAGAGAGAGAGGAAGCATGAGAGAGAGGGACCGCAAGAGAGGATGAGAGATGGAGGGAAGAAGAAAGACATAAAGAGTGAGAATTGGAGAGAGAGGGAGTGACATGGGAGAGATGGAGAGCGAGAGAGAATATGTTTAGGGGTGAGATAAAGAGACAAAAAAAGAGAGATAGAGAGAATTGGGGAGAGAAGGAGAGAGGGAGGGATATAGTAACATAGTTGGAGAGAGAGATAGAGAGAGAGTGATGGGGGAAGAGAGAGAGAGGATTGGAGGGAAGAAAGAGAGAGAGAGAGAGAGAGAGAGAGAGAGAGAGAGAGAGAGAGAGAGAGGAGGAGAGTGATGGGGGAAGAGAGAGGGAGGTAGGAGAGAAAGGGAGAGAGAGGAGGAGAGAGGGAGGGGAGAAGAAATACATAGATAGTGAGAAGTGGAGAGAGGGGGGAGTGACATGGGAGAGATGGAGAGAGAGTGTGTATGTTTGGGGGTGAGATAAAGAGACAAAGAAGGAGAGATGGAAAGAATGGGGGAGAGGAAGAGAGGGGAGAGGGAAGGATATAGTAACACAGTTGGAGGGTGAGGGGAGAGAGAGAGGGAGAGCATGTGAGAGAGTGGAGATATGGAGGGAAAGAAATATTGAGTTGGAGGGGGAGAGAGGGAGGTAAGAATAAATAAATATAGAGAGAAATATGGAGAGAGGGAGAGAGAGAGAGAGAGAGAGAGAGAGAGAGATGGAGTGATAAGAAAAATGGAGAGAGAGGGAGAGAGGACAACAAGAGGGAAGAGAGATAGAAGCCGGGGAGAGGAGGAGGAAGGGATAGATAGATAGATTTGAGAAAGAGAGTGTATGTTTTGGGGGTGATATAGAGAGACAAAGGAAGATATAGATATATATGGAAAGTGAAGAGAGGTCAGAAGAGAGAGATGGAGGGATATATATATATATATATATATATATATATATATATATATATATATATATAGATGGAGGGGGGAGAGAGGGAAGAATATTTACTGCACTAGATGCATTGATTTCAATGTATATGCTTTCTAATATTATTTGATTGCTTTTGCTAAATGGATCGATTTCAGTGTAAATGCTAATTTGTAATCCTATTTGATTGTTTGCATTAGATTCATTGATTTGAATGTAGATGCTGATTTCTAGTAATATTTGATTTCTTGCACTAAATGAATTGATTTCAATGTAGATGATTCCTAATCCTATTTTATTTCTTGCATTAAATGCATTGATTTCAGTGTAGATGGTGGTTTCTAATCTTATTTGATTGGTTGCACTAGATGCATTGATTTCAGTGTACATGTTGGTTTATAATCCTATTTTCTAACTTTCACTAGATGCATTGATTTTAGTGTAGATGTTGGTTTATAAACCTATTTGCTTAATTGCAATAGATGCATTGATTTGAGTGTAAATGTTTTTTTCCAATCTTATTTTTTTCTTGTGTTAGATGCATTGATTTCAATGTAAATATTGTTTTCTAATATTATTTGATTTCTTGCATTAGATGCATTGATTTCAGTGTAGATGTTGATTTCCGATTTGATATAATTGGATGTATGATGGTACATTAATTTTAAAGTGTTTGGATTAATATTGTGCTTTGATTTTAGTGTAGCCATAAAAAATTATTGACAATGTACATTGAATTTTGTGTTATATTATTAATATTTGAGAGAAAGAGAGACAACGTATGATGTTTACTACAATATCTCGAGCTAAATATTTAAATGGTTTACGATTTAACCTATCCTTTTCATATAATCAATATGAAAAAGACAAAAAATATAACAAGCGTTACAATAAGAATAGTAGAAGAAAATAGTTTGAGATTAATCACAATGAAGACTATTTGTAATTTACTATATTCTTATTACTCACATTTTCTATCATTCAGGACTATTACATTGTCACTTTACATTCAAAGTTTTTATTTCATAATTTTTCATCATTAAAGTTATTCACAATATTTATCATGTCAACAAAATGAGGTGACTAAGCAAATTTAAAATTAAAATGACCAGATTAATCTGAGATATATTTAGCATATTTGGCATATTTAAAATGATTATATTAATATTAGATGATTTTACATATTATTGATAAAATCAATCATCTGTTAGATTTTCTTTGGCCGCACACAACTAAAACCAACCTAGATCCATCTTAACTCCAGATCTATCAAGCACCGAGAGGGATAAAATCTCTCAAGGTGCAAACCTCTCCTCACGTTTTTCACTCAAAAAAGAGGTTTTCACCTTTAGAGATTTGATCCCTCTTGGCGCTTGATAGATCCAGAGTTAAGATGGATCTAGGTTGATTAAGTAGTTATTAAAATACATTATAGTTTAGTTTATGCTTCAATTTGTTATTTTATTAGTCATTTTCAATCCCATCCCATTCCTTCTCTATACCTTTTTCCTATCCTAAGTCTCTATCCGTTGGATCAACCTCTTTATGGGCAATTGGGCTCAATTTATAACCAGTCAGAGCCACCATACCAAATAAAAAATAGAATAATTTGGGGCTCCAATGGGGTGGTATCCTAAATGTTGATGAGTACAATTTTGGCCATCAATAGGTCTTGATCACAGAGGAAGAGGAAATCCAAAATAGTGAATGTATCAAGGACCATTCAATTCATGAATCTATGTCACAAACTAAGCAATGGAATGGTACAACAGATATGCAGAAGGAGGATACTACATATGTTAGGGAGAAGAATAAATATAAGAAAACATTGAAAACAGAAGATAGTACCTCTTGTGCACAACGAAATTAGAAATCCACCAAACTAGAAATCGCTCAGGTTCAGTCGTTGGTTGAAGATGAATTGGAAATTAGGGACCAAGTAAAGGAAAATATTGAAGAAGTATTGGCACAAGAGCATCTGGAGTGGCTACAACAATTATTCAAAAATAGAAAACTAACTCTGATGTAGTCAGGATGGACAGAGAAGGAAAAAACATGGATAAACCCTAGCATAATTGAACCATAACCAGCAAAGTCAAAACCTTCAACATCATTAGGTGAGCATTGTGTGCTTAATATATCACCAAGGGAGTTGATATTTCCTTTGAAGGAGATGTGGAGACAAGCAGAAGAGCTAAGCCATAAAGAATTTATTATGTTGTAGGTAACATAGGGTAGTTTACATAAACTCCAATATAGTATTACCCAAGAGATAAAACTCCACGTAGTGATAACAATGAAATAATTGACTCAATTTTCCACTACCTATGACATGCTAAAGGAAGAAAAAATATGATTGTTGGCAGAGAAAGTAAAGCAAAGAGAGCATAAATTAAGGAAAGAAATTAAGGAGGTTTATAGAAACCTCCCAAAAGCACCAATGGAATCATACACATCCATAGAAGGGAAGATAAAAAATATTGACGAGGCCATATACAGCCTCAGGGCAAAGATTGTAGAGATGGAGTCACTGAATAATCCCACCACTACACCAAAAGGACAAGGGAATCAAGTGAGGAACCAACAATCACAATGATTATCAAGAAACTCAAAATATTGGGTGAAATTTTCCATAAATTGAATGAGAAATGACTGCATATATGGACAACATCGATGGAGAGTGTAGAATTTAAATACATAGTATAGAAAATCTAGACTATGCAGGAAAAATATCAATTATTCAAGCAAGCAATAAAAGATAATGTAGAAAAATTAATGACCCCCATGATAGCTAACCTAGAAAGTTATATCTAGGGACAAGAAAAGGACATCTAGAAAAAGCTCACTATAGTGAACCAGAGATTAGAGGCACTCATTTCTAAGGTAAAGGAAATAGATCCCTCAGTAGTTGGACAAGTGGACTGAGTGGGTTGGGATGACCCACAGGTGAGTGTTGGGGTCTTGTTGGAGAAGCATTTTGAGGAATCATTTTTGGAACTACATAGGATATTGCATAGTAAAATTGGCTAAGGATTAATGTGCAAAATGTGAGAAAGAAGGAAAATTATTAGGCTTAGGTTGTGGGGATTTTCCCATGGTAATAATTACTACCCGTGGTAAAATAAGATTATTTGTTGACTTTGTGCCATAATGTAAAACTATAAATAGATAAATCTAGTAATTAATAGATGTTCATGTTTTATGCTTAGAAATACTTAGAGAGATATGAGCACATAGATATTGATGTGTTTCAATGATGTAGTTGGATGTTCTGTAAGGATATTGCATTGTAACAAATGATCTAGTAGGCTAGTGAGCCATGAAAATTAGAATGTAATGTAGAATTCACAATAAACATAAATATTTGTTTTGTGATAATCTTTATGTCTATGCATAATGTGTTGAACTAATTCCTTTTCATGGTTTTGTTTAACATATTTTGAACTATTTCCATGTCATAATTCTATTGAGCATAATAGATTTCCCGCACAGAATAGTGGTATACTTAAATTTATTTTTTGAATTACGAAGTCTTGGATAAGGACCAATGACAAGTGTAGAACCTACATCCCCTTAATCACTACAAAATAGTCAAGTATCATATAGTCCCTCATAAATGCCTTGGGTGAGACTTCACTAACTCATTGATGATGTCGAAAGGGTCGATGTTTGAAGAGTTTTGTTGACTAATTCATTCCAAAATTGGGATTTCCATTTGTGCACACCAATAGTTGTGCATTTGAATGAATGAGGATAGTTCAATAGGTTGAGATAGCTGAAGATTCCCATGAGCGAAATATTGAAGACCAAGGTTATAAAAAGGGTTGTTGTCGACTATGGATGGTTCCATTCGATGGTGTCTCTATTCTTCTTCTTCTTTATTGATACTCCAATCTTTTATTCTGGTGTGGTTCTATTATTACTATGTTATTGTTCTACGGTTAGTCCATTGTGAGCACAATGATGGTTTTCTTTATACTTTATTCGGTTTAATGTTGTTTTTGGTTAATGCAGTTCTCCCTAATACTTCCAGAATATGTACTCTATAAATTGTAATGCCATTGGTTTCTTTATACAACATGGACAATGATGGTATTTTTCCTCTCATTTAGGAATTAATAGATTTTTGTAATTTGTATTACTATTATTTAAATATAGAGTAAATAAAGGTTTTATGATCATTTCTCATGGCTCTAATGTATATGCATTTTGTACAATTTGTTATGGTGAATTTTCTAGCTTGCTAGTTTGTAGTCGAAGTATAATACAAATAACAATGTCAACATATGAATTAAGCCTTGTTCCTCTACTTTGTGTTGAAGTTATTTTTATACTTGTACAATGAGCTCTTGTCGAATAGTTAATTTACTAGTTAGATAATGTGTTCCCACTTAGCCAATGTATGTTGTAGTTTATGGAGGAATGTTTCCAATTATGTTTGTATTGGAGCTCGAATAAAATTTTCTTAATGGGTAAAGCTATAACATATTCCAAATACAATAGCTCGAGGTGGGTTATTTTGGACCAAACTTGTCGTTATCTCCTCTCTTCCCTTGTATAACCTTCAAAGGTTCTTCCAAAACCATCAGTATACCTCGGGTGAGACCTCACATGCTCGCAGGTGTCGAAAATGTTGGTGTGTGAGCATGTTATTATCATAAATCTAAAGCCTTCACCACCCCTATGTGCCAACAAATGAGAACATGTTGGGGCCAAGGTGTAGAAAAGGGGAAAATTTGAAATTTTTCTGAAATATGGAGACATTCCATGGTAAGGAGTAAATAAGGAATATCAAGCGTAGTGATGGAGACTGTGACATAACATTAAGATGCATTGGTTGGTATATTGCACTATCAAGTTGTATGAGTTAGTTGGTTATAGGTAAGTTTTTAGTTATGATTCAACTTGGTATGGTGAAGCAATTGGTTGTAGTTCGGCATAAATGAGGATGGCTCATTGAGGTGAGTTGGCTAGGTGGGTTCGCTGAAGATTTCCAAGAATGTGGTGCTAAAGACTAAGGCTATAAGAAGGGTTACTACCCACTATGGGCGATTCTGTTTAATGGTATCTTTGTTTTTGTTCCATTCTATTGATACTTAGACCTTATTTTCTAGTGTGGTTCTATTGTTACTCTAATATTGTCCTGTTGTTATTCCATTTTGATCATGATGATGGTTCTTTGTATAATGTGTTTGGCTTAATGAATTTTTTTGTTAATGCTATTTCTTCTTGATACTTCTCAAATATGTACTCTACAAACTGTAATGGAATTGACTGGTTCATACAACATGTAAAATTGTGGTCCTTATTCTCTTGTTTGGGCATTAATACCCAACATAATGTGTATTACTATTAATTCTTGTTAATATAAAGTATCTAGAGGTTTTGTTCTAGTTTCTCATAGATCTAATGTATATGTGTTTTGTACAAATGGTTATGGTGAAGGTTATGGGTTGCTAGTTTGTATTCAAAGCATAATGTAAATAACATTGTCAATATATGGATGAAGCCTTGTTCATTTTTTCTATGTCAAAGTTAGTTTTTCACTTGTATAGTGACCTCCTATCAAATATTCACTTTGTTTGTTAGATAACATGTTTCCAGTTAACAAATTTATGTTGTAGTTATGGGGCAATGTTTTCACTTATGATTTAAAGGTGTTTGAAAAAAATTCTACTTAATGGTTAAATGTATGATGTATATCAAATATAATACCTGAAGGTGGGTTATTTTCAACCAATTTGTCTCTATTTCCCCTCTTCCCTTGCATAACCTTAAACTATCTTGCAAACCCATCAATATACCTCAAGCGAGACCTTGCCCATTTGCAAGTGTTCAAAATTTTGTTGTATAACAAGATTTTCTTGGTCTCACTCCAAAACTTGGGTCATCCCTACACACAAACAAATGGTTCCATTTTTGTGACCTTAATATCCGTGTTAACAAGAGGATGTGGAGATAAATAAGAGATGATGTATAATGATGGTTGGACAATAAATAACATGTCTTACTATGGAAAATTTAAGGAATCTCCATCTTAGTCCAGAGGATGGATGCCAAGGTAAATTTTTTCTCAGATTTATTTTCTGTGGAGTTCCCTGTCATCTTGTGGGAGTGGTTGATGAGACATGAAGAGTGATGAGGATTGTGGATATTTTTGGAGCCATACAAATGGACGCCAGATATCCTATGAAGGGTGAAACTGGTGAGTAACAAAATATCTCAAGCTATTGATTTTTGGATAGTTAGGGTGGTAGAAGGTTATGTAGTTGAGTTTGTAATAGAGTCTACTCAATCTTTTAAAGTAGATCAAAGAGATTTTTTCTAAGGGCCGCATGAAAACTACTTGAAAGTGTTAACCACATATATTAGGATGTTGTTGTGCAACAAAGAAGTGATGTTGTTATAGTCTGATCACATGTGATACTAAATCTTTGTGCGACATGGGGAACATGGTAGTTGATAAAAGGATGGCCTAGTTTGAAGAAGGGACAAGGGATGCAAGTAGAGGAAAAAAATAGGGTTGTGCATAGTATAAGAGCTCATGATTTAGAGGAATTATAGGTAAATATGATGAGATAGGCATCCAATTCAATGTAGGAACAAGATCCACAAAAAGGAAAATGGTCTCCCAAGAGACGTCGAGGTGTTATAGAAGTAGTGCAAGCATGCACTGTCATTGAAAGCGAGTGAGAAAATCAGTGTGGTTGGAACCCTACATAGTGGGATGAAATATTTCCACATTATAGGCATAGGAAAAATAACTACGACAGATCTTGTATTCTACGAAAGACTTAGAAAGAGGTATGTTGTATAGGATTAGAGTGTGTACGAAAAGGAAGATCTAGGTCTTTGGGAATACTAAGAAGGAAAGAGAGTAGAGGGCGGTGCATAGGAGGAGTTAATTCACTAGGGGTGGAGCATTGTCCCATGTAAAGGGCCTTCCACCCAATATAGAGGATAGAGTTGCCATAATAGAGGAGATGTTAGGGAAGCACATAGTCAAAGTATAAACAAAGAGGAGAAAAGGGAGGAATAATACCTTCTCACTGTAGAAGATACACTGCATCCCATTTTCCAAGCTATGGCCATCCCCTGGATTGAACCTAAAACCTGTAAGAATCCTCATACTCAGAGGTAAATTCTTCTTTGTTTTTCATATTTTCTCATTTAGTAGAGTTAGATCAGTGTAGACATTTACATAGTGAAAGTGAAATTAGGGAGGAAGAAGAAGAGACAGTAGAAGAAGGATAAAGAATATATTTGGGTGAAGTGTCAAATGTTACCTTTCCCTCGGTGGAGGATTTGAATTATAGGAAGGAAGGTACAAAGCAGTAGAAAATGGTTGGTGTTGATTCTAACCTAAGGTTTCCAATCTTCCATGAGATTGGGAGAGAGGATTCCAAGCAACACTGGATCATCTACAAGGCTCTCAAGACAATCAATTAAATTATGAATTAGAAGAAAAGTATTGCATAATTGGAAATGACTTTTTGGGACCACTCATTGGCATAGTATATGAATTATAAGGCTATATCACCCCCAAAATAGCATAGCAAATTTTTTGGATATACGTAGGTGCTACTGAAGGAATTATAGAAGTTGAAATATGAACCATAGTGCGTCATGGGTATGAAATATATCAAGAAGAATGTTGATGATTATGTCTAGGACTATGACCGTTGAATTACTGTATTGAGAGATAGACTAACATTTCATACTCCTGATGCACAACAAAGGGAACCATTTATAGCAGGGTTGTTACCACATATTAAAAGTCAATTAACATAGAAGAATGTGACTTCTCAGCCTAAAGCATTAATGGTAGCAGTGTGATTGGAAGCTACACTTTCCAATGGATAAATCAATGTAGGTATGGCATAGGTACAATCATAGCTAGCTACTTTAGCTTTACGATTACAAACTCGGTGAAGGGAAAGGAAAATTACGTGGACATGTGGTGCACCATATGTAATAAATAAGGTCACCACCAAAATTAATGCTCGATAGTGACATATTATGTGGCTAAAATACTAGAAAATCCCTTAGCCCAAGGGAAAGGATTGTGGTGTGAGATTTTTCTAGTATGGGGACACTTTCCTACTACATGCCCCATGTTGCAGAAATATGACAAAGTTTAATGTGAAATAGATTTTATGAATTTTGTAGGTATTTCAAGCACAATATTCATTCTTGCACACTAGAGTTGATGTGTGAGAGGTCATAAAATGCTTACCACATGTAAAATATAGAAGGAGGTGATGGTGGCAAGCAACAATATCAAACCAAAGATTACCATGCACTAACATGAGGGCAAGGTCCGTGTGGAAGAGGATAGGGGCAAACTACATGAGGAAAAAGAGGATATGGGTGTGGCAGAGGACTTGTCATCTATTATAGTTGTGAGAAAATAGGGCACATGACCTAATATTGTAAAATTCCCTATAACATATGTACATATGATAGAAAATTACATTATGCAACAGAGAAATTCCTGTAGCTATTGGAAAAGTGTCAGGAGAAACAAGGTTGCAATGTATAGATGGTTACCGCTAAAGATCGATGTGACTTCCCTCAGGTTTGCATAGTGATGAGAGGAGGAATGATATCATGCATGGATGTTGTGAATCCACTGAAACAATCTTACTAGTGAGTTCAGAAAGTCATGAAGCATCCTCCAAATTTTGACCCTCTTAGAGAAATACAAACATATTAGGAGGCACAAAATGATTTCTTGGAAACTAAATGTAGAACATCAAGCTTAACATGACAATTGCAGGGGGCACTGGTTTATGATAAACCTCCACCTATCTATGATGAGCCTCCACTTAAAGTAAATCCAATGGAGGTAAGTTCCATTCAAAATTTTCTGAAAAGTTGTTTAGACTTGTTGAAGGATGGGCACTCTCTAGATAAACGGTGTAGGATAATTGATCACTACGCACAAGATAAATAATACATTCCCATGTAGATTTCCTAGAGGATAGTGAATCATGTGTTGTGCAGGAAGCTCACAAATAGGGAATTTCAATTCAATGCATAGATTGCAGGCTATGACATGGAAAACATCATATTGGATCTTGGATCTTATGTGAATATGTTACTAAAGAATACATGGGAGTTGATGGGAACATTGAAGCTTACATGGCCACTAATTCAATTAATTCTTGTCAATCAATATAGAATATTCCCTATTATAATATTATTAGATGTCAAAGTCAACATTGAAAGAATTAGGAGCATGGATAACTTTGAAGTAATTGAGATCATGGATGACACTGATCCCTGTCCAACTTTTCTTGGCATCGAGAGGGATTTTGATAATTAGGTTATTATTAATTTGAATAAAAGTAAGATGATTTTTGAATCTAGATATATGCAGGTAGTTCCACCGCTAGATCCTAAAGAAGGGGTATGTTATGTTAAGCCTAGGAAAGGGGACATTGATGTAGTATACCTTGACAACATTTACAACATGATGACCTAGCATGATGTCTACGTCAACCTAAAAACATATGGCATGTTTAGTTGGTGTAGTATTAATTCTTCTTTGTTGGAACATATGAGACTTTAGAGTATTGGCACTAGTTCCACCATGAGGTTTCCACACATAGATGTGCATATATAACCTGCACACTATGATGGATTGACACAAAGGTTTGGAAACCTCCTAGGTACAAAAACCTCATGGATGTTTAGACCCTTGTTAAATAATTTGAAATATAAGTACTAGATCACTTCAAGTTTTCATTGTTAGATATCCCTCTAAAATCCACTCTAGTGAATTGTTGGGAAATTCATAAGCAAATAGAGTCTTGGCAGTAGTGCAAGTACTTGTTGCAAATCAAGTTTGGATTGGATGTTGGAGACTATGAAGAAAAATATATATGCATGGAATATATGACCACTTATCTTGATAAGTGTATTGTAGGATGGTGAGAAGAAAATATCTCGAATATTGAGAGGGTACACTATTTTGTACATACTTTGGATACAGAGCCCAGAAACTGGTATATGTAGTTGGAGTTGTGATGGGCTACAATAGATTAGAGCGTGATGATAGAAAATTTCATATTCACTTTTTAGTTTAAGTCTAATGATCCATTGGTAGATAAATCATTATGCAGTATGAAGGAAAAGATATTTTCACCTAGCCCAAGGACTATGTAAAATGAGGTACCACTCTACACATTTCACCAATATGCAAAGATGATGGCAGTGTGTTACACTATGGTAGAATATATTGATAATGATGAATATCCTAAAGACTTACATAGTCTAGAGTTTGAGGGAGACCATAAAGTAATTGGACCACAATTGGAATCCTTTGCACCAGACTATACTAATCCAATCAAGATGTGAAATGTAAACATTAGCACAAGAAAAAACCCAAAGTTCACAATAATTGAAAATTATTGGGATAAGGAAATTGTTAGATAGATCTTTGTCTTAATATGTTAGTATCAAGATCTATTCCTGAACACATTGTCATAAATGAAAGGAATAGTTGGCAAGCTAAGGGAGATAAGAATATCCCTATAATCATATACTAAACTAGTGTGGCAGAGACCCTACCAACTAAAACTAGTATATGAGGAGAAATTTAGGGAAGAGCTCGATAGGATGTTGAAAGTTGGTATAAAAGAGCTTATTGAGGAGTCTGATTGGGTTAGTACAATGGTCATACAACTGAAGAAAATAAGTGATATCTAGATATTTGTAGATTTGAGGAAGTTGAATGATGCTTATGTTCATGACCCCTTCCCCATGCCTTTAACAAATGAAATTTTGGAAATTTCAACAGATACAAGGCTTACTCCTTCGCATGTGACTTCTCAATATATCATGAGATTAATATTTCCAAGGAGGACTTTCATAAGACGAAATTTACTACGACGTGGGGGTCATTTTAGTATATTGTCATGCCCTTTAGATTGAATAATGCACCAACAATATTTTCTCGAGTGGTAGTTGTAGCATTTAAAGATTTTATACATAAACTTTTGGAATTGCATATAGATGATTGGACCACATTTATCCTATTAAAAAACACATTGAGGTATTGTGACCCATTCTAGATAGGTGCATACATCTACAGATCTCCCCAAATTTAAAGAAATGTATTTTTTGTTCACCTATGGTAATTATGCTAGGACATGTTTGCAAGTAGGGATTATCCATGGATCTAGTGAAGGCTATAGTAATTATGAATCTTCCACTACAAATTTCATTCTAAATATTGTTAATGACATCTCGGCATACTAGATATTACAAGGTGTATGCATGGGTTTGTGCATATTACTACACCACTCGAGGAATTTTTGAAGAAGGGAGATTGATTCCACTAGATTAAAGAGTGCCAAAAAGTGCTAGATAAATTAAAGGAGAAATTAGTAATTGCTCCAATCCTAGTATTCCTCAACTGGAGAGAGTTTCATGTTCATGTGGATGTGTCGTCAATTGCACTATGAGTAGTACTCGCACAACTAGGAGAGGTTGAGATTCATTAGGGGAATTTTGAGGTCTAAAATGGGCCTCCTAAGAAAAATGTATAGCCAAAATAAACTTTATAAGAACCAATAGGATTCAATATGATGATGTCAACCATGGGGGACGATTCACCATTTTTGGAATAAAAAGGTAGAAAGTTTAAAAAATAATATAACTATTTTTTCAACTCATATTTTCAACTTATATCCCTAAGGTTTTACTCAAATTTCAAGCGGGAGTACTCATTGAATGCAAAGTTTGATTCCTCATCCAAGGAGTACCCATGTTGCATACTTTTGATCGACCTTGCTATATGAAAAAAGGTAAATACATGAAAAAATGTTATTGCAATCACGCTTTTCATGTATTTCTAATTTTTCATGTAGCAGGGTTCATCGAAAATATGCAACATGGGTACTCCTTGGCTGAGGAATAAAATTATGCATCCAACGAGTGTTCCTACTCGAAATTTGAGTAAACCCATAGGGAAATAAGTTGAAAATACGAGTTGAAAAATTAATTTTATTTTTTTTCCCTCTAAAATTTGATGATGTAATCTAATATTATTTTATTATTTCCACTATTATTTTATAATTTCCTTAGGAGGCCCATTTTAGACCTCAAAATTCCCCTAATGGACCACCCTATAAATTTTTCCAGTAGGAAGCTATTATTGACAAAGTGGAATTACACCATAATGAAGACTGAAGCACTAGAAATGTGTATGCACTACAAAAGTTTAGGAATTACATGTTGGGTTAACATTTTAAGTTATACACTGACCATTCTAAATTACACTACCTCGTCAACGAGCCAGATTTTTGGGGGAGAATATTCATATGGTTAATGTTTTTCCAAGAGTATGATTTCAAGGTGATAATAAAGCTTGGGAGGCTAAATGCAGGACATAACCACTTATCTAGGATAACTTCAATTGAAGATGTAGGAAACATGAATGATGTATTAATAAATGCATTAGTTATTCAATGTCGAGATGGTATATGATCACTACGCAAATATCGTCCACTTCCTTAGTATAGGAACAACGTCATATGATTACATGGTTTCATAGAAGAAACAACTAGTAGTTAAGGAAATAGACTACTAGTTCATTGCAGGCTGTCTATACAAGATAGGTGTATATGGTATACTCTGTCATTATGTAGTATAACATGAAATCCAAGTTATATCGAAAAAGGATCATGAATGGATAGCCACATGACACTATGTAGGGAAAATGACCATGCTAAAGATTTTGCGGGCAGGTCTTTGGTGGTTGATAATCCATGTGACATGAAGGATTTCTATTACAATTATGGTGTGTGTAAAAGCGTAGGAAGACCCTCGCGTTGAGATCAAATTCCACTCCATTCGTAGATCACCTTATAGCTATTTGAAAAGTGGGCATTATATTTCATTGGGTTGATTAATCCTTTAGAAAAAATAAGTGGATCAAGTTATATCATAACTATGATGGATGTTTGACTCAATGGGTTGAGGTAGTGCATGTCAAAGATTGTAGTGCAAAGGCTATAGCATAATTTTTATTTGAGAATGTTGTCACTTGTTTTTGATGTCCTAACTTTTTTATGAGTGCCTTGGGAACTCACTTTTTGAATCAAATCATTGAAGCATTAACAAAGGAGCTTCGAGTACACCATCAGAAGAGCACCCCTTACAGTCCACAAGTGAATGCAACCATAGAGGCCTTCAGATAAATATTGGAAAATGCATTAGTAAATTTAAACAACATGAATAGGTATGAATAGACTTGTAGATTCCCATAGCTCTCTAGGACTATAGGACTACATCAAAGAAGCTTAAATTCCATACATTATTTTAGCTAGTATATGTCCACATTCTAGGTAGAGGAAAAATAACTACGACAGACCTTGTATTCGAAAAAAGAATTAGAAAGAGGTATGTTGTATAGGATCAGAGTGTCTACGATAGAGAAGATCTAGGACTTTGGGAATACTGAGAGGGAAAGAGATGAGAGGGTCATGCAGAGGAGGAGTGCTTTCACTAGGGGTGGATAATTGTCCCATGTAAAGGGACTTCCACCTTATATAGAGGATAGAGTTGCCATAATAGAGGAGATGTTAGGGAAGCACATAGTCAAAGTATAAACAAAGAGGAGACAAGGGAGGAATAATACCTTATCAGTGTAGAATATACATTGCATCACATTTTCCAAGCTATGGACATCCCCTAGATCGAACCTACAACCTGCAAGAACCCTCATACGCAAAGGTAAATTCTTCTTTGTTTTTCATATTTTCTCATTTAGTAGAGTTAGATCAGCATAGACATTTAGATAGTGAAAGTGAAACTAGGGGGAAGAAGAAGAGACAGTAGGAGAAGGATAGAGAATTGGGTGAAGTATCAAATGTTACCTTGCCCTTGGTAGAGGATTTGAATTACAGGAAGGAAGGTACAGAGCGGTAGAAAATGGTTGGTGTTGATTCTAACCTAAGGTTTCCAATCTTCCATGAGACTGGGATAGAGGATCCCAAGAAACATTGGATCATCTACAACGTTCTGAGGACAATTAATTGAATTTTGAATGAGCAAATGAGTATTGTGTAATTGGAAATGACTTTTTGGGACTGCTCATTGGGATGATTCACCATTTTTGGAGTAAAAAGGTAAAAAGTTTAAAAAATAATAAAACCATTTTTCAACTTGTATTTTCAATTTATATCCCTAAGGTTTTACTCAAATTTCGAGCGAGAGTATTTTTGGATGCAAAATTTGATTCCTCATCCAAGGAGCACCCTTGTTGCATACTTTTGATCAACCCTGCTACACGAAAAATGAGAAATACATGAAATAACATGATTACAATCACACTTTTCATGTCTTTCTAATTTTTCATGTAGCAGGGTTCATCGAAAGTATGCAACAGGGGTACTCCTTGGATGAGGAATAAAATTGTTCATCCAACGAGTTTTGCTGCTCGAAACTTGAGTAAACCCATAGGGAGATAAGTTGAAAATATGAGTCGAAAAAATAATTATTTTCTTTTTTCCCTCTAAAATTTGATGATGTAATCTAATCTTATTTTATTATTTCCACTATTATTTTATAATTTCCTTAGGAGGCCCATTTTAGACCTCAAAATTCTCCTAATGGACCACCCTATAACTTCTTCCAGTAGGAAGCTATCATTGGCAGAGTGGAATTACACCGTAATGAAGAATGAGGCACTAGAAATGTGTATGCACTACAAAATTTTAGGAATTACATGTTGGGTTAACATTTTAAGTTATACACTAACCATTATAAATTACACTACCTCGTCAAACAACCACTTTTTGGGGGAAGAATATTCATATGGTTAATGGTTTTCCAAGAGTATGATTTCAAGGTGATAATAAAGATTGGGAGGCTAAATGCAGGACATAACCACTTATCTAGGATAAATTCTAGTGAAGATGTAGGAAACATGAATGATGTATTAATAAATGCATAGTTATTCAATGTCGAGATTGTATATGATGACTTTGCAAATATCATCCACTTCCTTAGAATAGGAACAACATCATATGATTACATGGTTGCACAGAAGAAACAACTAGTAGTTAAGGCAATAAACTATTAGTTCATTGCAAGTTGTCTATACAAGATAGGTGTGGATGGTATACTCTGTCATTATGTATCAAAACATGAAATCCAAGTGATATCGAACAAGGCTCATGAATCGGTAGCCACAAGACACTATGTAGGGAAATTGACCATGCAAAAGGTTTTATGGGCAGGTCTTTGGAGGTTGATAATACATGTGACATGAAGGATTTCTATTACAATTGTGGTATGTGTAAAAGCATAGGAAGACCCTCTCGTTGAGATCATATTCCACTCCATTCGTAGATGTTGGTCATGGGATCCCCCGCAATAGGTTTTGGAGCTTAAAGCCCAAGTTTTGGTCAATTGTATTGTAAGACTCCATGAAGTACGGGCGTGGAGAACAAAAGTCTAGGATGAGTCATAGGGTTGTTCACCCTAAGAATTGTAAAATAATTTAAAGTTTTTTCGGCCTACCCATGGTCCATGGACCATGGGATTGTATAAATAGAGCAAGGATCTAAGTGTAAAGATAGTTTTTGGCAAGAAAGTAACATATAGATGCGAAGGCATGGTTAGAGCATAGGGGGAAAGTTGAAATGTATAGGTTCGTGGTAGTATGAAGAGGCTCTGCAGCTAAGTGTGCAAAGGCCTAGTAGAGTCCGCAGCTGAGCGCGCGGACCCCTGTAGCTGAGTGTGCGGGGCGGAGTCAGGTCTGTATTTGAAACTGAAAGTTAATAAAGAAGACTATTCTGTGCATCTACTCTTGAATCCTTATTTTGAAGTTATACATTGCTGTTACTCTATTTATTTGTTGCGCGCACTAGATGAATACTCGTATGAATTCTTCTATGTAAATTTAATCTAAGTAATCAACTAATGGAGACTAATTAAGGAAGACTTGAGTAAATAACACAGGTCGCACTGCGACTAGAACTACACAAAGACAGTATCACAGGGTGCAGGGTGCCTGGAGGTGCGCATAGCACAGTAAGTGCGAAGGTTGGACCACGTACCAATCACCACATATTAGGCATCCCCAGGGTGCGAAACTTGGTTCTAGCACCCTCCCATACTACTTCGGGTGAGACCTCAGTCCGCGCTCCACAGATTGTTTCTGAAAGGGACAGTAGTACTGGGATTTGCTTCGCTAAATCACTTATGAACCTAGGTCAGGCCCCACTAAGCCAAAAAATACTTTTTTTGCCGGGACTGGGATCTGCATAAGGGATGTCTGATGTCGTGCCACTGGAGCCCAACAAAGAAGGAAATTGAAGAGTGGTTGGACAAGAATATTCATGAGTTTGCGACACAGGAAAATAGAACTCCACAAGTATCTGAGAAAAAGTGGCTGGGTCGCTACGTGTATCCAGAAATCCACGAGATTTTCTTTGCATCCTTTCCGTCTGAGCTGCATGAGTGGATCGCAAGGTTAGCTGACAGCTAAGGAAGGTGTAGGCTTGACGAACCAATAGTGTGGACTCCGGAGCTAGTGTCCAGACTAGAAGCCTCAGAGGATAAGATAGCGTGAGATATGGACCACTGGCTTGACCGAATAATAGGAGGATTTATCATTGAGTTTGTGGTAGACACGACTGTCAGTTACAATGAGGTAGAGTGACGTTTTCTCAAGGGACCACGAGGTAAGGATATTAAATATTTGAATACCTAGATTAAGATGCTATTGTGTGAAAAAAGGGTCATGTGAAGACATTAATGTTTGGGACAATGCGAAGCGGAAAGATCTATAGAAGCGGAAGTAGCAAAGAAATAGAAAATAGTCCCTTAATTTCACCCTTGTGGGAGAGTGAGGATGAGCTCACGAAGGTTTCTCCAAGAAGCACTGTCAGTTTGATAAAGCCGCAAATCCTGCGGTTACCACCTCCACCCACACCACCACCCACTTCACCTCCCTCACCTCCATCTCCACCCACTCCACCTCCACCACCTCCATAGTTTAGTATGGTGAGTGTGATCAAACTACCAGTGTTCAAAGAAGTAGGGAATGAGGATCCAGACTAATTCCGGTTCATGGTAAGAGCCATATGGGAACCACAAGGTGTCACAGATGACAATATTAAGAAGGCTACATCAATGAGCGCACTGTAGGATCGTGCATTAACGTGGTATATCAAGCACTCTAACAACTACCTAGACACAGGGATAGTAGAGATCCAAAATGCATTCAACAGAGAATTTAGCAGACCAAAATTAGAGACGCAGTCAATCATCGAGTTTAAAGCGATAGAGATGCTTCCAGATGAGACTCCCTGGGGTCTGGACCAAAGGTTGAAGAGTATGATCCGCAAGGCCAATATGATGCTAACGGATGCACAACATTACGCATGGTTTGTAGCATCTCTAACACCACACTTGAGGATAGTGCTGTCACAACAAAAACTTTCTACCTAGGCCGAAGCATTGGAAATGGCGATGAGATTACATAAGACCCCAATACAAGACCCTGGGTTGGGAGTTTAAAAAATCCACATGCAACTATAGAATCTGTGTTTGGAAATGCAAAGCTTGATGCAGGATAGGGCACCACAGCCAGAGGTGTGCGAGGGATTATGGTGGATAAAATGAAAAGGCCAGGGTCATGACAAGGATCATTGTCCAGTGTTCGTGAACTACTTGGTAGGAGGAGGGCCAATTCCATTGAGACTGGAGGCGCAGGCAGGGCCAAGCATGACACCTTCTTTATGGTGCACAATCTATCAAATAGGAGGGAAACAAATGATGGACAATTGTCATTTTCTGCAGAAATATACACAGAGACCCTAGTAATTGTTTTGTAATTTCTGCAAGTCGGTAGGCCACAATGAGCACACTTGCCACAGTTACGAGCTAATGATGGATCAGAACCTAGCCTATAGGATACAGACCAAAATGCGAGCCCTCGACCCAGATGCAGGGATGGCGTACGCTAGATTTCAAGGGCGAGGTCGGGGACGAGGTGGAATGGGACCAGGAAGAGGATGCAAACAATTAATTTTATACAATTGTGGAGGACCAGGGCACTATTCCTGTGACTATACCAACTCAACGAGGATATCCTATACATACTGTGCTCAATTTGATCATGAAACAATAGACTGTCCTAGGTTGATCATAGAGATGTGCAAAAAAGGGGTATTCCAACCTCCCCCAACTCAGAATATACAAATGATGAGGTCTGAACCGTGCGAAGAGGACCCGAATGTAAACATGATGCTTAGAAGTGGTGCGACCATGGGAGAGGATAAGGGAAAGCAGCCAGAGGAAAGTACATGGGTTCGCAAGGCTTATGCAAAGGAACCCGAGTTTGACTTAGAACGTGCAAAGGAGACATTCATGGAAGCTAAGAAGAGCTTCATGGAGGCCTCCACTTTAGGTAGTAAGGATCAACCAGAGCTAGGAATGGATCCTTCAATGCTTACTACCTTTCTGGAGACATGCATGAAACTGCTACGTGACAACAAGGCAGTTAAAGGACTACAGGAACTGATCACCAGGTGCGTGAGGTCAGGGGAATTGCGCGTAGTCTGGAAATTAGGGAAGCATGCATTGTGCACTGGAAGGGAGATGAGGTTGACTGCACAGATTGGCGAGTATGAAATGGATCAGGTAATCCTAGATTTGGGTTCTGACATGAATGTATTACTGAAGCAAACATGGGAATGCATGGGCAGGCCCACGTTACAGTGGTCCCTTATTCAATTACGAATGGCAAACCAATAGAAGATTTTTTCCATGGGAAGGTTGCAAGGGGTAACAGTTGATATTGAAGGCACGAACACACAGACAGATTTCGAAATAATAAAGATTGTTGATGACAGAAACCCCTATCCCGCATTTTTAGGAATATATTGGGCCACCAATATGAATGGAGTCATCAACCTGAAGAAGCACAAGATGATCTTCGAGAAAATGTCATTATGCGTAGTAGTCCCACTGGACCTAGCCAAAGGAGTGCGCTACACTAAACTAGTGCACGACGACGATAGCGACGGTGATCTTGATTTTATTTACAATATAATTTTGTGAGACCAGGATTGGGTGAATTTGACTATAGATGGGAGGATCTCGTGGGAGCGCGAAAGCTCTTGCACTTCAGATTCAGATGAGGAAGTAGAGCGATGGAAAAATCGATTGCACGAAGTAACGACGCTGAATTGCAACATGATGGTTAGATCACTGCATTGCATGATAATAGAGGCAAGAGAGATATCGACATATGATGGATTGACAGAGGTTGATGAATTCTTGAGTAAATTTGAAAGCACAGTACCGGAACAACAACGGTTCAATGCGTTGAAATGGGCACTGCACGCAACACCCGCACGATGGTGGGGTACACATCAAGAGAAATTTGAGGACTGGCATGGAAGTAGAAGGAGGATGCGCCTACAGTTTGGAAGCCCCCAGCTTTGAACGAGAGTCAGGCGGCAAGGACGAAGCAACTTGCATGCCCACATGTGTCAATGGGTACAAACGTGTGTTGTGCAGCCCACTCAAGCACACCCCAAATTCAGGATCGAAAATCAGAACAGGACACAACAACAGGAGAGGCGACACACACCAAAACGTTCCATGTAGAAGCATTCAAGAAGGTACACGGAGTCCTAAACAGGGTTCACCAAGCCGGACGAACTAACTGGGACCTCGTGTACTAGCGGTTCGATGGGCCTATAGGGCTATGTGCAAAAACCTGAGCATAGAGATGATTCTTAAGCTAAAGAGCAGAGTTGAGACCATAATTGTGGAAGAAAGGAATCATCCCGTAATAGCCCTCATAGGTGGGATAGTACGCGAGGACCAAGATGAAGGAATTATGAAATTACAGGAAGCCATTCGGCGAGGGAACCTTAAACTTCATGAACTTGAAGAAGATCGGGTATGGCTGAGGAAGAAAAGCATATTAATGGACGCAAAGATCAACAAACTAGAAAATGAAATCATGCAAGCATGTCACGTCGATAAAATAAGAATGACAGGACAAGATATGGGTAGCCATACTACTACACTAGAAGATTGCCACCGAGAATTTGTGTCTCTGCTACCATGGCTGCGATCACACCTTACCAGACAAAGTAACCAGGGGAGTGCACCGCATAAGGAAGAACGCGTGGCGCTAATTGTCATGAGGGTAGTTGAGGAATGCCCACAGACTAGGATGGAAGGTGAATTGAAGCCTCACACAAGTGGTGCGACCACCTGACTATCTGTAGGAAGCACAGTCTCAGTGCTCCAAGCAGTTGAAAGAGAGCGCGAGACTATAAAAGAGTCTATATGGGAGCTGCACGATAAGGAGGTTGCGCTCAGGGTCAGTATGTCACAGGCATCGCGCCCGCGCATAGGGCCTGCGCTGCCACGCGGGTAGGCTGGGAGGTGACCGTTGGTGTCACTATTCACAATAAGATGTCTATTTTAAGGCAAAGAGGAGTGGGCGACGAGCAATTAAGACATGAATTAAGAGTTATATTTGGGACAATCTGCCGCCAAGAAGGCATTAATGACTCAGAAGTGGGGGGAATGGTTGAATTCAAATTTAAAAGATGCTATAAAATCCCCAGGGCTAGCCACAAGGAAACACTTGGTTGTTTGAGAATTGAGCAATTACAGAGTAGTAAGCGCCGCGTACTCTTACCACCTTTGCCTATAGACACGATGACTGCTGCTAGAACAAGAGTGCGATTCATCGAAGATACTGCGGAGCCCCATATGGCACTTGAAGAGCCCAGAGAGGTGGCAGTTGCACCAGAAGTTTCAAAATCACCACGAAAGTCATGGCAGAAGAAAGATAAGCAGACTATGGGCCCAGTCCATGTATCCCTAAGAGACCCACGATTCGGCAAATTGTCAATGGAAGAAAAAGGCAAAGCTGTCATCATTGAATCAAACGAAGAAGAGGAAGACTTGTAAGCTATAATCGCTCAAATTGAGGTGTAAGACGATGTGGAGGAGGATGACTCACCAATGCCTTCCGCAACAAAGTTACCTACGTATGTCCCCCCATGGAAACGGAAAGCTAAGATATCGAAAGACCTGGAGGCCACGAAGAGTGCGCTCCAGACCCCACTCCTCCCCGACGCCATAAGGTTTGAAGGTTCGCCTTTGGGACAAGTACCTACCATGAAGTTCGAGGATTGGGACCTAACAAACAATGAGAAGTTCCCGCACCTAGCCACGGAGAGTTTAATGAAGCAGAATTCAGAGGGGCCCGAGTTGCAAAAATGATTGCGCGGTGTGGAGAAGGCTGGGTTACTCCATCTGCGATGGATACCCCACTACCATCGCGTGCCCATCACCATTTTCATCATCAAGCAGCTGTTGTGCCTAGTGCATGATGGGTATATCTGGTTGGAGGAGCATATTCCCATCACAGCTGACCTAATTCACAAACTTTCTTGACTATCCTTCAAAGGACACAACCCCACAGCCATAGCGGGAAAAAGCAATGACCTGGCCCTCACAGAAGCTATGAGGCAAAGTATAAACTAGAGATGAAAAAGAGGGGGTATGCAATCACAAGCATTAAGGACAAAGGGATGAGCGTAGCTACTCAGCTGTTGGCCGGCATGCTGATGAGGTAATTTTGCTCCGACAAAGTACCAGCATCTGTGATTGCACTGGCAGAGCAGTGCGTGGAGGGGGTATAGTTCAACTGGGCATAGTTCCTCTACGAGAAGTTTTTGACGAACTACAAGGAGGACCAGGAGCAGGGAAAGCCCTTCCACTACGTGTGGTTGTTCTTATCCATCTTATTGGTTGTAGGGGAACTATCAGAGGATAGCCAATTTCCCAGTATTGAGCATGATCTGCTCGAAGCCGTGAGGTACACCTCACTCTGGGCTACAAAATACGCGAAGAGGATTCGCTAGATGAAGGTGTTCTGGGTGTTCATGGAGGTGAGCATCCAAATATGGATCAACTGAAGGCCGCGCCTATCTTCCACAGTTTATAATAGCTTGCAAAGCTCGGAAGAGTTCAAGGCAGATATGCATAAACTGTATATCCGGGCATGCAAGGGTCCACTGCAGAAATGGGTGAAGCTTCTGTTCATCGCAATGGATGATGGGATCTTTGCAGTGATGGATTCATGGCCTCCAGAGTGGCATGCCCTGGACTTGGAAGGAATGGAGAAGACTGCATCCCAACAAAGGAAAAAGGACACCAAGTTGTGCATCGCGCAGCTGGCTGAAAAGAGGCGCCATGAACAAGAAGCAGCTGCATAGCAGAAGACGACCAATGCAGCAACAGTGGTGCAGATGGCAGAAACCACAACAGCGTGAACAAAAGAGATCGAGGAGGGCCAGGAGATGTCCATGGTGCAGCAAACCAGGGAAGTGGACAAGACAGAAGAGTGCGCAGACCCCAGTTCAACATCGACCCAACTCAAGCGGCCTTGCGTCCTTGAGAAAAAAGCTCCTAGGAAGAAGGTGAAGGTGACAGAGATGTCTGTTGACCCGATCACGCTCATACAAGGTGATCTGTTTGACATCGGTGAAATGTTTCGCGAGGTCACAAAGGACACACTCCAGGAAATGAGGATGGAGCAGAACACTGTGTTGGGGGCACATAGTGCACAGCTATAAGGCTTACAAGTACAACCCCTCCAAACAGGGACAATGGCTCTATACGTCATAGCAAGAACCACAGAGGCTGAACAGGCACTGCACGCCTGTAGGGATAACCCTTTCGTGTTGCCCGAAGGTGCCCTAGTAGTAGTAAGCGAGGTTGACCAAGCTGCGATGAGCAGCATGAAAGGTGTCGGCTTAAAATTGGCAGTCCTACCGCATGAAACCTTGTACCAGTTACAGGATGGGATCATCGTAGAGCTCTATGCCAGGGAAGACCGCACGATCCAAGTCTTGAATGAGCAGAAAATCAACATGGATTAGCTCAGCCTCCAGTGTGATGAGTTGGTTGCACAGGCTCGCGGACTGGAGCAGGCAGTAGAGGATGTGTGTCAGAGTGCCCGAGAGCTGGTCATGCTGGCAGAGCTACCAGCAATAGAGTGTGCCACCAATTGGTGGTCAGAGTCCGCTAGGCCAAGGAGGAAATAATGAAGGTTCAATTGGAGCTGAACCTACATATCGCCAAGCTACAGTTGAAGGCACAGCCCTCCATGCCCCCAAAAGTCAAAGATTAATGCCGCCAGAAGTCAAAGAGAAACACACCCACGCTATCCAAACGGGGTTGGAGCAAATTGTCCAAGTGGTACAGGGCTGCACTGAGATGTTGGATCAAGCACTAACAATGCTTACATAACTAAAGTAAGATCCAAACCTACAGAACCTAGAGACATAGGCACACGAGTTGCAAAAGGAGTATGACAGTGTTTGGGGGACCATATAGACAGTTGTCCTTACTCAATGACTCACCAAACTGCAGCAGGCAAGGGCACTGAAGGACCAGTTAGAGGTCATGCAACAAAAAGAAGCCTTTCTTAAAGCGCGCATCCAGCCATGGATCGATGAAGCTTTCACGATCACAGCTACTATTGAAGGAAAGTTGGCACAAATGTAGAGACTTTATGTGGTTAGACAGGAATGTCACCTTGCTCATGAAGGTTCATAGATATGCGTGCAGTAAGTACAGTAGACAGTGGAATAGTGTGCCGCAAACACCCAAGCTACGTGAGACCTACTGGAGGGCATTCGTGCCATGATCGCCGCACCAACAGAGTGACTCGGGATGAGTCATGATGATTGTGTTGGGGGCTTGTTGGGCATGGGATCCCCCGCAGCAGGTTTTGGGGCTTAATGCCCAAGTTTTGGTTAATTATATTGTAAGACTCCGCGAAGTATGGGTGCAGAGCACGAAAGTCTAGGATGAGTCATAGGGTTGTTTGCCCTAAGAATTGTAAAATAATGTAAAGTTGTGTCAGCCTACCCATGGTCCACGAACCATGGGATTGTATAAATAGAGCGAGGCTCTAAGTGTAAAGATAGTTTTTGGCAAGCAAGTAATAGATAGATGTGAAGGCATGGTTAGAGCATAGGGGGAAAGTTGAAGTGTATTGGGTCATAGTAGTAGGAAGAGGCTCGGTAGCTGAGTGCGCAGAGGCCTAGTAGAGTCTGCAGCTGAGTGCGCGGACCCCTACAGCGGAGTGTGCAGGGCGGAGTTGGGTCTGTATTTGAAACTAAAAGTTAATAAAGAAGACTATTCTATGCATCTGCTCTTGAATCCTTATTTTGATGTTATACATTGTTGTTACTATATTTATTTACTGCGCGCACTAGATGAATACTCGTATGAATGCTTCTATGTAAATTTAATCTAAGTAATCAGCTAATGGAGACTAATTAAGGAAGACTTGGGTAAATAACACGGGTCGCACTGCAACTAGAACTGCGCAAAGATAGTATCACAGGGCACAGGGTGCCCGCAAGTGTGCGTAGCACAATAAGTGCGAAGGTTGGACCACGTACCAATCACCACATATCAGACATCCCCAGGGTGTGGAAACCTAGTTCTAGCACCCTCCCATACTACTTTGGGTGAGACCTCAGTCCGCGGTTCACAGACTATTGCCGAAAGGGCCAGTACTACCAGGATTTTCTTGGCTAAATCAATTCCGAACCTGGGTCAAGCCCCACTAAGCCAACAATAGATCACCTTACAACGGTTTGAAAAGTGGGTATTATATTTCATTGGGCCAATTAATCCTTTAGAAAAAATAAGTGGATCATGTTATATCATAGCTACGATGGATCTTTTTACTCAATGGGCTAAGGTAGTGTCTATCAAAGATTGTAGTGCAAAGGTTGTAGCATAATTTTTATTTGAGAATGTTGTCACTTGTTTTGGATGTCCTAAATTTTTTATGAGTGCCTTGGGAACTTAATTTTTGAATCAAATCATTGAAGCATTAACAAAGGAGTTTCGAGTACACCATCAGAAGAACACCGCTTACAATCCACAAGTGAATGGAACCATAGAGGTCTTCAAATAAATATTGGAAAATGCATCAGTAAATTTAAATAACATGAATGGGTATGACTCGACTTATAGATTCCTATAGTTCTTTAGGCCTATCGGAATACATCAAAGAAGCTTACATGCCAGACACTATTTTAGCTAGTATATGGGAAGAGGAAATGATGCACATGGATTTCATATTCCCCAATATTCACATTGTTGATGTATAAAAATTGATGAATTCAAATGTAGTAAAATAAACACTGACAGAGTTATTATAACTAGAAGAGGATATATTCATCACCAAGTTTGACCAGAACATGGAGAAGGCTACAGAAAAAAATGTGGCATGATCATCACCTTAAAAAAAATAGTTCCATACTAGAAATCTCGTGATACTCTATGATAGTAATTTCTAAATCACCTTGGGAAGTTTCAAATGCTTTGGTTGTGACCATATATTATCAAGTATGTCTTAGATGAAAGGGTTTTCCAACTAGAAAAACTGAATGGAGAACCCCTCGAAGGATTTTTTAGTGGGAGTTGGCCAAAACTATATAGAAACAATTGATCCATTCCATATAGTTGATCTCAGTGTCTAAAGAAAAAAAGAGAAGAGAAATATTGGTTTTATAAATTTCTTTGTTTTTTCATGTAGAAGGAAAGAAGGAGAAAACCCCAAAGGCTTCATGAGCATGGAAAACATCACGAAATATTTTTACAAAGCAGAAGTTGGCACAATGCAGTGAAATCATTGTGCAATTAGGTGAATAGATAGCTAATTGGAGCACCCAGTACCAAGAATAAATAGAAAGGCGAACTATGATTTGTTTTCAGTGATGATAAAGGGAACTTGAACAATGTAGCAAAAGGTGTTGAAAAAGGCATGTGCCACCCAAGTGGATTGGACATCATGGACCCTCACTAAAAGCAACATTAAATTTATTATAGGTAAAATCCATTCAAAATTGGTGGCTCTGATGGAAAGGTTGTTGACATGAATTCCAGCCTGGCTAGGTCCACAAAATAGATTCGTTTCCTACATAACCATCCTATCTAAGATCAGTGAAATTCTTACAGGATTTTTCTAGAATCAACCAAATTTATTGTAGTGGAAAGGCATGTAAGGAACATAACTAGATATTATTTCATTCAGTTTAGGATTCCTAGTGTGTATTTGCAACTATGGAGCCAAATTATGAGCACAAAACAGAAAGAATAGAGACCACAGAATTATAGTAGGTCATTTAACTATTAGACACAAAAACCACAACATTGTCATCAGTACCAAAGGAGGTGAGGACAAAGAGTGTTGGCTTTGTACCACCTCCATAGCCATATATCAAACCCAAACCTTAGGCACCTAAAGAGACAAAGTATGAATTTCTTACAACTCTAATTCTACCAAACGTCATCAAAGAAGGCAACATGCCCGAGATGGTGGATAAGCTAAAGTACAATGACTGTGATACATAAGACTTGAAGGAGTTCCCAAAATTTTTATAGGATAATTATTCTAGGAGGATTAACTAACCAAGCCAACTAATGGTTTTTGAGGTTCAACAGTAAGTCAAGTGATTGAAAAAGTTGGTTGTACTAAAGTTATTTCATATCTCGTACTTAGGTAGGAGTGCAGAGATCAAGATCTACATCAAATTGTTATTATGCTATGTCCATGGTGGACTCCTTTTCTTGGATGAGCTTATCAAGATCAACTCCTACCTCATTTCTAAGATTATAAGGTTCCCTATTGACGATGAAGATCCATAGCCCCTATTTAACAAGAAAAATGAGAAGGAAATGTTGAACTTTCATGAGGAAACAATGTGCATGATGAAATAAATCCAAGTGACCTATGGAATAGAAGAAATGGTCACCTTCATTATAGAGCATTACTTGAATTGAATCAAATAGTTTTAGGTGCCCCTGAATTGCAAATAGATCATGAAGGTATTTATAAAGGTTGTGAACTTGGAAAGAATATCAAGAAATCATTTCCAAGTAGTGAAAATAGATATAAAGAAGTCTTATATTTGATACATTCTGATGTGTGTGATCTAATTCCTATAAGATCACTTGTAGGGTCATTGTATGATGTGAGATTTATTGATGACTTCTCCTATAAGACATGGATCTATCTTATGTAGACTGAGAATGAAGTCCTCACAAGGTTTCAAGAATTCAAAGCTGAAGTGGAGAACTTAATAGGTAAGAAAATAAATATTTTGAGATTTGACAATGGAGGAGAATACACCTTGAAATAACTTGTTTCCTTTTGTAAGAAAGATGGGATTAAGAGGGATTTTGTTATCCCCTATAATCCAAAATAGAATGGTGTAGCAGAATGAAATAACAAGTCCATTGAAGAATTTGTCAAGTCCATGATGCATGATCGGGATTTGCCAAATTTCTTATGGGGATAAGCATCATTGACAATTGTATATACTCAAAATCAAAGTCCTCGTCGAATTCTCAAAGACATGACTCATGAAGAAGTGTTCTCTAGATGAAAACCATAGGTTAGACATACAAGAATCTTTGGTTTCCTTGTCTACATTCATGTTCCTAAGGATAAAGGGAATAATATTGAACATTTAGGAAATAAAGGAATATTTATTGGTTACTGTGAATCATCAAAGGCGTATAGAGTCTACATTTTAGAGAAGATTAGGAATGAGGTCAATCGGAATGTCACTTTTTTTGAGAAGGTGGCATATTGGAAGTCTAAGTTTCCATGGATTCCTATAATGAAGAAAAGCATAAGGATTAGCATTTTAGTTCTACAGAAGGTCCTATAGAGGTAGAAGGGCCTCATGCACCAATGGAAATAGTTGTTCTTCCAAAAAAATACCAGCATGGCTTAGATGTATATTGGAAGAAGTAAAAGGACATGAAGCTCTTGATGGCACATCTAGGGAAGTTAAGAAACATAAAATATTTTCTAGTTATGTAGCTCTCATTACTAACCTTATTGATGTAGAGCCTTCCACTTATGAAGAAATATCTAGTTGGCAAGTGTGGAAGGAAGCCATGAATGAATAATATCAATTGATCGTGAAAAATGATGTTTGGGAGATTATGCCAAGACTAGAAGGGAAGTAAATAGTGACTTCAAAGTGGATATACAAGATCAATAATGGTACAGATGGAAGTATTGACAAATACAAGGTATGATTCATGGCTAGAGGGTTCTCCTAGAAAGAGGGAGAAGATTATGATAAAACCTTTACTCTAGTTGCTAGGTGTGCCTCCATTAGATCCATGGGAAGGAATCCCATGCTTGCAAGTTAAAGAAGGCCTTGTAAGGACTCATGAAATCTCCAAGAGCTTGATATGCTCATATTGACAGTTATTTGATGAGATTGGGATTTACCAAGACTAAAGTCTATCTAAACCTTTACTTTAAGGTTGTGAACAATGCACCTATGATCCTCTTACTTTATGTTGATGATTTATTTTTGACATGTGTTGAGCCTCTTATAAATAAATGTAAGAAGCATATGGATTTTGAATTTGACATGAATGATCTGGGGTTGATGCATTATTACCTGGGATTGGAAGTATGGCAAAAACCTAGTAAGTTTTTCCTTGGTCGAGGAAAGTATGTTATTTAGATCCTTTATAAGTTTAGTGTTAGGGTCCAACCCTAACCCCCTTACTTATGTAATAGAGTTGAGTCATAGTTATACTTAAGTAAAGAGTCAATAAAACCCATATTAATAATTGTAAGTGGTTGACCCGCATTTAAAGAAGGGACTATAGTTAGTTGCAAATGGGCCATGGTATTAGATAGATGGTATTAATAAGAAACATGGTATTGACCCATGGTATTGCATGTATGAATCCTATATAAAGGATAGAGACTCCCCTCGAGGAGCATCGTGTCTTATTTTGTAATTGAGCCCAGCTCTATTGGAGGTTTCCCCCTCGAAGAGGCAA
This sequence comes from Pinus tabuliformis, assembly GCA_031772625.1. Taxonomy (NCBI): domain Eukaryota; kingdom Viridiplantae; phylum Streptophyta; class Pinopsida; order Pinales; family Pinaceae; genus Pinus; species Pinus tabuliformis. The sequence goes on along the minus strand of CM062814.1, from coordinate 590,571,676 downwards.
GTGAACGTTGCTTTCCTTTCTCAATAATAAAATACTTTATGTTATTTCTTATTGTTCTGTGTTCTGGGTATATTTCTTCACATATTTGGTATTTTGGTATCTCCTTGCAGGTCAAGAGCATAACAAGTGGTATCAGAGCACTTTCCAGGGCCGGTGGGATCTCCATTTTTAGCAGAATTTTTTTTGGCTAGAGACGTGTTCTGGCGTCTTTAAACCACTGGATCTTGAAACCTTGCCATAGATAAACCGTCGGCCGTCTTGCTGCTACAATGCACTAAGAACAACACTTGGGGAGATTACTCGCACGTATGATAGGGTAGTCAAGTTTTACGGCTAAGGGTACGGTTAATCCTCCTTGGTTAGTGCCCTGAAAGATTTGGCCGAGTACTACTGTCAGACCCTTATGTATATTACGATCTATAGCACCTGACACTCCTTGAGACCATAGTTCCCTTGTCTCTCTCTAGATCATGCACCATCTTTGCCAGATCAGATCTAGCAAGTGGGGTTTTGTCACAACCGCAATAATCAGTTTTGCCATTCAGATATATTAGATCTGGCAATTAGATCTATCATATCCGCCATTCAGATCTAGCCATTTTGGTTCTGTAGCAGTTGCCACAATCAGATCCACCATTCAGATCTAGCAGTAGGGGTTCGATCACTGCCACATTCCTACTCATACTTTGCAGCTGAGGGCTCGCCAACAGATCTGACTATTTGTGTGGTCCCCTATACTTGGGCGTGATTCTCACAAGACATTGGGCAGAATTTACTTTTCTGGGATTCGACTACTACAGTATTCCTAAGTGAGGAGTAAAACTCCTTTCGAAGTAAAAAAAAGGTCTGAGACCCTCCTGGGATGCTTATAGGAGACTTAGCCCATAAGAATCAGGTCGATAGGCTGAGAAAGTTGGTACCATTCACTTGTTAGCGTCAAACTTTCGGGTGGTCCCAAAGTTTATTTTTTTCGCAATAACGACAAGTGCATCGGATCGGTGCATGGTACAAACCATAGATCAAGCTATGGCCAATGAGAAGATCAACACCCTTGAACAAAAGTTGGACGCATTAACGAGGACGATCCAGACCTTAGTTGACATAATCATAAAGGGCAAGTCAGGGGAAAAATCAGAGGCATATGCTTTTAATGAAAACATTGAGGGAGAGTCTAGCCATTCTCTTCACCTCTTTGGAAACCACAACTATCCCAGCCACGACCACCCAAGCTGGACATGTATAAATTTGATGGCTCTTATCCGGCCACATGGCTAACACAAATGGAGAAATATTTCACATTGAATCACATCAGAGATGATGCAACTCAACTAAGTGTGGGTAGCATGTACTTGGACAACGAAAGATGGAAATGGTGGCAGTGGCATAAATGTTGCTATGGAAGGCTTGTGACTTGGTAGGTATTCGCAAAATCCCTTTCAGATCGCTTCGACCATGAATCTAATTTTTTGGTTCATCTTACTAAGCTCCGACAGACAGGAATAGTGCAAGAATATATTACAGCCTTTGAAGCCTTAGCCTTCCGCACAGGAGGTCTATGAGATGAGTTCTACTTGGAATGTTCTATCAGTGGTCTCAAAGAAGCCATACAAGCCCACGTCTGATTGCAACACCCAATCTCATGGCTGGATGCTTCCAAGATAACGCGTGAAGTAGAATGCATGTTAGCGGCCCAATCGACTCGTCCAAATTTCATAGCCAAGGGTCGCCCCACCTAGGCTCCAAGCACTACCCAAACACTTAAGGTTCAAAAGGTGTCACCAGCGGAAATGGCGGAAAGAAGAAAGAAAGGATTGTGTTACTACTATGATGAGAAATACTCACTGGGGCATAAATGCAAGGAACCCGAATTCTTTCAAATTGATGCTACTGAGCACAGTTCATCGGAGGAAGCCCCACCATTTGAGGAACCAGAGGAGGAATATGAGGACAACCAACTAGACAATGCACTTCCAGCTACACAGGATGAACCAGTTATCTCGCTTCATGATTTGGCAGGGATTTCTTCGCCCCAAAATCTCAAAATCAAAGGTTTTATTAAGCATCGCCCTGTAGTAGTCTTGATTGATAGTGGCAGTATGCATAACTTTATCCATCAAAGAGTCGTTGAAGTAGTGCATTGTTTTGTCAAATCAGTTTCTAATTTCCAGGTCCAAATTGCTGATGGGGGGACAATGAAATGTGAAGGCCATTGTGAAAATGTCAAACTTCAAATGGGGGATTATCAGCTAAAGACCCACATGTTTGCCATACACATGGGAGGGTGTGACATTGTCTTGGGTGCTAAATGGTTCCGCACACTCGGCCTAATCACAATGGATTTCCAGGAGTTATATATGAGCTTTAAGCAGAACAATGACACACGTACCCTCTGCAGACTCTAGGCGAGTGCTCCCTCTATCATCATCTCGCATAGGATGGAAAAATTGTTAAAAAAGGGCCACCATGGAGTTATAGCCCAATTTAATGCCATCCAGGCCTTCGAAACCACTTCTCTTCATATTCATCCTGAGATGCAATAGATCTTAAACAACCATCTTCCAGTCTTTGACAAGCCTCATGAGCTTCCACCCTCGATAAGGGAACATGATCATAGCATTACTTTGGTCCCAGGGGCCCAACCACCAAATGTGCACCCATATAGATATCCATTCGCCCAAAAGAATGAAATTTAAAAAATCATCAAGGAACTCCTGGAAGTAGGCGTCATTCATCCTAGCATTAGGCGTCATTCATCCTAGCATTAGTCCTTATTCATCGCATGTGGTCATGGTGCTCAAGAAATATGGGGAATAGCATATGTGTCCAGACTTTGGGGCCCTCAATAAGCTGATGGTCAAAGATAAATTGCCCATCCCGGTTGTCAATGATTTGCTGGATGAACTAAATGGGGCTCAATTCTTTACTAAGCTCGACCTTTGCTTGGGCTATCACCAAATTCGCATGAAAGAAGTAGACATTCCAGAGACTTCTTTTCAAACTCATGAAACCCATTATGAATTCATTGTCATGCCATTTGGCCTTTGTAATGCCCCATCCACTTTTTAGAGCCTCATGAACCACCTGCTCAAACCATATCTCAAAAAAATTGTCCTTGTTTTCTTTGATGACATCCTCATATACAACCACACCTAGGCCACACATCTTTAGCATGTAGATCTACTCTTGCAACTGCTCTGGAAGCATAAATTATTTGTCAAGATGTCCAAGTTCTCCTTTTGCATGGAATAAGTTGAGTATTTGGGCCACATTTTGGGGTGTGAAGGTGTCAGGGTGGACCCCAAAAAGATCTAGGCATTGCAGGATTGGCCACAACCAAAGACCTTGAAGAGCTTGAGATGATTTTTGGGTCTCACGGGCTACTATCACAAATTTTTCTGCAATTATTGTCACATTGCTAGACCCCTCACTCACCTTCTCAAGAAAAATTCATTTCTCTAGAATGATGAAGTGCAATAGGCATTTATAACTCTCAAACATGCCATGTGTTCCACTCCTGTATTAGCACTACCCGACTTCACCAAATCTTTTGTGATTGAATGTGATGCTTCAGGTACGGGTATTGGGGTGGTCTTAATGCAGGAAGGTCGACCCTTGGCCTTCACTAGCCAACAACTAAGTGGGACAAATCTGGGACAATCTACCTATGAGAAGGAGATCATGGCGATCTTATATGTAGTAGATACCTGGCGACCATACTTATTGGGGCGGCGTTTCCAAATCCACACAGACCATGAAAGCCTTAAATATTTTTTGGAGCAACGCCTATCCTCGCCACAACAAAATAAATGGCTCACCAAAATGTTGGGATATGAATATGAGATACTTTCCAAGAAAGGGCACAAAAATGTCGTAGCAAATGCTTTATCATGCCAATTTGAGGAGGGAAGCACCCTGCTCCCAATCTCCCTTCCTGTTCTAGAATGAATTGAAGAGGATTGCAAGGAATGGTTTTCACATCCTTTACTCTCCCACCTCATTAATAAATTGCAGGCAGATCCAAATTCCATAGCGGACTACTTTTGGCAGGATGAGATTCTTTGCTACAAGGACAGAGTCATGATATCACCAACATCCACCCTCAAAAGTTGCATTTTGGTAGAGTTGCACTCATCTCCCACTGCAGGCCATTCAGGCTTTCAGAAGACTTATGCTCAAACTTGACGTTCATTCTTTTGGACAGGTATGAAAAAGGACATTCTTACTTTTGTAGCTGAGTGTGACGTATGTTAGTGCCACAAAGGAGAAACAGTCAAATCCCCAGGCACATTAAAGCCATTGCCCATCCTGGCCTCAATTTGGATGGAGGTTTCTATAGACTTCATTATGGGTCTTCCGAAGTCAGGAAAAAAGTCAGTCATCATGATGGTTGTGGATATACTTTCTAAGTATGCTCATTTTTGTGCCCTACCCCACCCTTTTACATCAACTTTGGTGGCTCAATCTTTCATGGACCATATCTTCAAATTGCATGGCATGTCCACTTCCATTGTGTTTGATCATGACCTGATCTTCACCAATAACTTTTGGTAGGAACTCTTCAGGCTACAAGGTACCGAACTACAACTCAATACTTCTTATCATCCCTAAACAAATGGTCAAACTGAAGCAGTCAACAAATGTCTAGAGACCTACTATAGGTGTTTCACTTCAGAAAAGCAAAATCTATGGGTGCAGTGGTTACCTCTAGTTGAATGGTGGTATAACACTAACTATCATACCACTACCAAAATGACTCCATATGAAGCAGTTTATGGTCAACTCCCTCCTTCACCTACTTCTTATATCCAAGGATGCTCGAAGGTACAAGCAGTAGATCAAATCCTACAGAACCACACAACCATGCTAGCCCACCTCAGAGAGAATCTCCATCAAGCTCAAAACCGCATGAAGCAACAGGCAGATCAACATTGTTCAGAACGCAAATTTCAAGAAGGGGATCAGGTATTTTTGAGGTTGAAACCATATATGAAAACATCACTCAAAGACAAGGGTTGTTAGAAATTATCTCCAAAATTCTATGGACTGTATCAAGTACTTTAGCACATCGGAGAAGTAGCCTACAAGCTAGCTTTGCCACCCACTGAAAAAATCCATCCAGTCTTCCATGTCTCATGCCTCAAGAATGTGATTCGGAACCATTGCTGAATTCAAACCCGTCTAGCGGAATTGAATGAAGAAGGTTCAATCTGGCTCCAACCTAAACATGTTCTTGACACGTGATAACGGCACCTGCGCGGCCGCACGATTAAGGAAGTCCTCGTCAAGTGGAGAGACAACTCTCCAGAAGATGCGACCTAGGAACCAGCCACTGTCCTTCAGCAGTTTCCGCAGCTTCAACCTTGAGGACAAAGCTATTCTTATGGGGGAGGGCATGTTAGGGTCCAACCCTAACCCCCTTATTTATGTAATAGGGTCAAGTCATAGTTATAGTTAAGTAAAGAGTCAATAAATCCCATATTAATAATTTTAAGTGGTTGACCCACATTTAAAAAATGGACCACAGTTAGTTGCAAATGGGCCATGGTATTAGATAGATGGTATTAATAAGAACCATGGTATTGACCCATGGTATTGCATGTATGAATCCTATATAAAGGATAGAGACTCCCCTCGAGGAGCATCATGTCTTATTTTGTAATTGATCCCAACTCTATTGGAGGTTTCCCCCTCGAAGAGGCAAGTGAACATTGCTTTCCTTTCTGAATAATAAAATACTTGTCGTTATTTCTTATTGTTCTGTGTTTTGGGTATATTTCTTCACATATTTGGTATTTTGGTATCTCCTCACAGGTCAAGAGCATAACATTTGGTATGATGGATTTTAAATCCATGGATACTCCCATGGTGATGAACTTGAAGATGTTAAAAGGCTTTGAATCTAGTTTTGTAGATCCACTCATCTACCAGTGATTGATTAGCTCATTGATGTATTTGGTTAACACCATGCTCAACATTTTATTTTTTGTTAATGCCTTGAACCATTTCCAAATTGAACCGAGGCATGAGCATTAGATTGCAGAAGAACACATTTTGAGATATATACGGGGTATAGTGAGCTATATTTTTGATAAATGTTGTAAACATGGATGTACATCTTCAAGGATATACAGATGTTGATTGAGTTGGATGTGCTAAAGATATCAAGAGTACCTTGAGGGTGTGCTTCAAGTTGGTCTTCGCTATGATATATTACATGAGAAGGAAGTAAAGGCCAGTTGCACTCAGCACTATAGAAGAATAATATATTACAACAAATGAAGCATGTACAGACAGAATGTGGCTTTAGAAGTTGTTTGCAAGTTTTCTCGACCAAGTGTTGGAACCGATGGTGATACACTATGATAAATTGTGTGAATCTTTCATAAAATCTTGAGTTCCATGACAAGTCAAATCATATTGAGATTAAGTACCACTACAATTGTGACATGGTGTAGAGAAGAGTGATAAGCCTCGACTACATCTCCATGTACGAGTTGATAGTAGATATTCTGACAAAGCCATTTCCCAAAGAGAAGTTCATGTACTTCAAAGAGAAGCTAGGGATTGTGTAGATTACCTCTCTCATTGATAGGGAGTGCTAACATATCTAAATCATAGATGGACATCCTCTCGATAGGGAGAATAGTTTGAGAGGCCCAGAGTTCTCAATAGCTAGGGTTGATTAAGTGCCTCTCAAAGGAGACCCAATCACACACTAGAAAAGGTTGTAGTGAGCTTTGTTAGTATTTGAACCTGATTACACACTAGGAAGGGTGTAGTGAGGTCTTAGACCTAATCACACAATAGGGAGAGTGTAGCAAGGCCCTTTATCATATGGACCTAGTCACACACTAGGGAGGGTTTAGTAAGGTCCTTTAGCATCTAGGCCTTACCACACACCAATGAGGATGTAGTGAGGTATTTTAGCATCTAGACCCGATCACCAACCAAGGAGGGGTTGAGTGAGGCCTTGCCCCAAAGTGCTCAAAAGGAAGGGTGAGTAAGTGCTTTCTAGTTGAGGGTCTTAGCATTTTGGCTAGGGAGAGGCCTTAGGATTTGAGGATTGATCACTCTGGAGGAGTGAGTCCTAACACTTTGATGATAAGTCCATGGGCTTCGTACCACACATATATTCCCACTAATGGATGTTGATGATAGATGATGATTTGATATAAACTTTTTATTTATAGAAAATTTTCAACTTGGGAGCATCTTTGATAGTCATTATGAACACATCCCTAGTTAAGAGGGATTATTGAATTTTCAACTATGGTTGGTCTTCATAATGTGTATTTGCACACTTGATGTACTTGTATTAATTATTTTAAATAATTTTTTAAATGATAGAGTAAAAAGAAAATTTATTTTGAATCAAAGTCCCATTATGACTTTTAAAGGAAGAAAATTTGAATTTTGAAATTAGAATTTTTGACTTAAAAGGTTTTCAAGTCAGCCTCCCTCCAAGTCAAGTCATCCCAGGGAAAAGGACACAACCATTCGATCTAACATGATACTATATAAAGGAAACTCTACCTCCTCCACAAGGGAAATTCAGATATCATCTCATAAGCATCTTTTGGGCAAGAAAATGAAGGATAGAAAGTACAAGGAGGACGAAAAGGGATGAATTCATCTCTTATTTCTCTCTCGTTTAGCTTCCACATGAAGAACAATAAGTTTGCATGTGTAACAAGAAGTTTTCATTAGGAAGAGGAAGTGCAAAGGTGAAACAGGAAGTTTGTGTGAGGAATAGGAAGTACACATGTGTAACAGGAAGTATTCATAAGGAACAAAATGTGTGCATGTGTAACAAGAAGTCCACGTGAGTAACATGAAGTATTCATAAGGAACATAAAGTGCACATGTGTAACAAGAAGTGTATGTGAGGAATAGGAAGTGTCCATGTGTAACAAGAAGTCTACATCAGTAACGAGAAGTGTGCATGAGTCATAAGAAGTTCAAATGATTTGTAGGGAGCCAAAATTCTGGATTAGATTGGGAGGCTTGACTTGGAGGGGTGAACCAAGTTTGACCATAGGTCTAGGTTTTCCTATTGTTGAACAAAATAATTTATATACTAAAGAAGGTTACTGGGTTATTCCCCTTGGTGGGTTTTCCTGGGTTAAATATTTTCTTCATTTTGCACATTGTGATCTCTATTGTTCTCTTGTTCTTGTATGGTTGAATTTCTGAAGTATATTTATTGAATGATATATTGAAATAACTTAAAATAAGATCAACATCAAAAGTGATTATCATTTTTACATAAATATTGTGCTATTTTCTATTACACTAAGAAAATCAATAGGTAGTGGCAAAGGAATTTGTCAAAAAATACTCAATTGTTTGCGAACAACATGGAGTGGTAGTCAACATCATAGATGACAAGTCTATGAGGTTGGCCACACAATGGATGGCCTACAAACTATTGAGGGAATGAATGAAGGATTAGTTCCCTGTAGGCATAGTCACGACCACTACCAAGTGGGTTGAATGTATTCATATGAAGTGGGAAACATTCATGGTTAACCAGTTTATGAAATATTTTCTTGAAGCCCAAGACAACAATACAGAGTTTTACCACTCCTCGCTTCTAATTTTGGTATCCCTTACAAGTTGGGAGCTTCAAAATGATAGTCAATTTCCACCATCATAGAAGCTATATTACGTCATGATTAGGTTCAAATATCACTAGTATACTACAAAAGAATGGAAACAATCGGACAACAACATTGCATCCTATATTTGAATGGAGGTTATCAGTTATGTCATTAAAAAGGCACCTCGGATCCATGTCCAAAATATTGAATCATATAAGGTAGTGGAAAAGATTCATGTCAATCCACACCACATGTATGTATAGGCCCATGCATACTCAGATAAGTAATGGTTGAATTACCAATACAAGCTTTCTGAGATGACAGTGTCACAGTTCATCGATGACTACCTAGAAAAATGGCACATACCATCCATTGAACCGTATCCAGAGGAACATACCATTGAAAGTAGCAAGGAGGAGGATCATAAAGATACACAACAAGAAGGGAAATATACACCATAATAGGTATAAATTTTGGATTCCCCCTCATAGGAACCCAAAGAAAAGCACCTCAGAACACCACAACTAGAAATTGCCAATGAGTAAGTAGCACAAGAAGGGAAAAGGGACAATTGAAGGGTCAACAATAGGGAATAAGAAAGAAAAGAAAGGCTACAAATTTTATGATGATAGAAACATCCTCTCTATCAATGTAATACTTGGAAAGGATTGTTGAGATGCTCAAAGAGGTTACATAGCAAGGAACTTCCCCTCTCTTCGTGACCATTCAAAAAGGATCCTAAGAGAAAAAGGAATTGTAGGATAAAATGTAGCAACATTTAGAACAACTACATCTATTGATTGATTCATCAAGAATGGGTAACTCCTTCGCTAAGTGCAAAAAAGCCATCTATTATGATGGAGGAAACCAATGCTTCTCCTACAATAGAGAATTAGGGAGAGAAATCATAGCCATATTTTATCTCAACAAAACATTGCATGTTTCTCTCCCAAGTTTATTAACAATGGTTAGATCGAATTTTTGCAACAATAATAACCAGCTAATTATGTGATAATTTTCATTTGGTTTGTTCATTAAGTATTTGATTGTTGCATGATCAGTATGTACAAAGGCCTAATAGTCAGTAATGGTATGCCTAAAGTTTTTTAAGGAATGTACAACAACGACTTCTTTCTTAGTAACTATATAGTTAAGTTCATCTTTGGATACATTCTTGCTAATAAAATAAATGGCATAGGGAATTTTACCTTTGAATTTTCCCAATGCTGCCCCAAACACTTTATATAATGCATCTATATGTATATGAAAGGGAAAATTCCAATTCAGACCTCTAAGGATAGGTGCAGTCATTATTCTTTCTTTAATTTCCTCAAATGTTAATTGGGATAAATCTATCCAACAAAATTATATTTTTGTTAGTAGAGAAAATAAAGGAGATGCAATGTTGCTAAAATATTTGATGAATCTTTGATAATACCTAGCAATGCCTAGAAAACTTCTAACATCTTTTTCTTTTAAGAACATGAACCTTTTCTTATGATGGATATCATTTTAGGATCCACCTGGACTCCTTTTGACAAGATAAAGTGCCCTAAAAAATCCCATTGTTCATTAAAATTAGACACTTTTCATGGCTTAGGGAGAGGTTAATTTATTTATAACTCTACAAGAATTTGTATAGGTTTGAGAGACCCTTTTGGAAATCATTTCTATAGGGTGTAAAATCATCCATGTTGATTTCCACTTAATCATGCACAAGGTAAGAGAAAAAACTCAACAAATCCCTCTACAAGGTAGTAGAGGCATTGCGCATACCAAATGGAAAAAACTTGTAAGAAAATGTTCCCCATGGACATGTGAAGGTGATATTATCCTTATCCTTAGGGTTGATATGGATTTCATTGTACGCATTGAACCCATCCATAAAGGAGAAAATTTTTTCCCTACAAGAACATCAATAACTTCATCAATAAATGGTAATTGAAAATGATCATTTTGAGTGACTTTGTTGAGTTCCCTTTAATCAACACAAATTCTCCATTTTCCATTCTTTTTGGGGACAATGTCTAAGGGAGATACCCATTCACCATCTGAGATTAGAGAAATGAATCCTACATCCAACAATTTCTATAATTCATCTTTTAAAATGTCCTTTAATGCAAGGTTCATTCACCTTTTTGGTTGATCGACATGTTTATGACCTTCCTTGATGTATATATGATGAATTCATATTTAAGGATGAACTACCTTCATTCCTTTATAATCCCATGCAAATGCATCAATGAATTATTTCAAGATGAAGAGGAGTTGTTCCAATGTATTAATTGAAAGAAAGGGGTTTATCTTCATGGTTTTGGAAGGGTTGATTTCTATGATTTCAAATTATTTTTCTCAGAACCAGTAGTTATCATATCTTCCCATCAATTTTCTTGAGAAAAACCAATATTTCCTATAGATTCATGTTTCAAGGCATCAACATTCATGGCAGCAGGGTATTTGTTTTGTATAAATTTGTCAATCAAATTATCTTCATCCAATTGTCTGTTGATAATTGTTGTTTATAATGCACATATAGGGTAGTGTGATGATAGACAAAGGTCTTCTTGTTATTATTATTATTCTTCTTCTACCCAAATAGGAGAATCATGTTGAATGAGGGACTAAGAAATTGGATATAATACAAGCTATTTTTTAGGTTTCCCATTAGTTATAGTCATATTTCCATCCCTTTAGATGATGTAAGCATTAATAGTGGTCAACCAAGGTCTTACTAAGATAAGAGGGTATCCATTAAACTTGGTTTTGGGCTGAAGGACAAGGAAATATATGGGATGCTCCCAAGAATCAATGCAGGCCATAACATCTTCAATGATTCATTCTGGCACTACTATGAATCTATTAGCAAGTTCTAACACTATGGTGGTGTTCCTTGGAGATCCCTAGAGGTTGAGTTTGAGCATAGTCTACTTAGTCATGAAATTTATTTCAAATCCTAAGTCAATAAGGGTGCTCCCAGGATATAAGTACTTTGGGATGATAACTCTCCCAAGCATAAGATCAGCTAGTTACCCTATGACATTGATAACATGGGCATCTCTTTTTCTCCTCCTCAGCCTTCTAAGACATTCCTCTTTGAAAAACTTATTGTAGATAGGAAGATGATCATTTATGGCTTGAAGGAGATGGCTATTGACACAAATATTTTTCAATTATACTAGAGGTTCAACTTCTTTTGGGGTGTGTGCTTTGTTATCACTTAGAACTAAAAACTGATACATGTAATTTTCTATCCTAGCCCGATGACAAAGGTCTGTGCTAGTTTAATTTCGTTTTAATTTTCTTCCCGTAGGATTTGGAGTTTTTAAAAGAGTTTTTAACTCAAGTTGTTCTCAACTCCCATTGGTTCCCCTCTACCCATCATTGTTCTATAGCCACCTCTTGTCTTATATGAGTCACCGTGCCTTTTCGTGATTTCGCAGCGCTATTCCAATTCGCCAATTTCGCAGCGCAATCATAACTAGGCAGTTTCGCAGCGCTTCATGATTAGGCAGTTTCGCAGCGCATCATTAAAATTCAAAACTAACAGCGCTGCGAAATCATGGATTCGTACATTCCGCAGCGAATCTTTCCCGAAATGTCAAGTCCGTTAGGTGAGTCGTCAGCCATGTCTTCTCATGTCAGCTCATATACCTTTCTTATCACATTCTAACGCTCATTGCCACTATCACCATCACTAGATCTGTTGATATGCACCAATTATTATTCCCAAGAAATTTTACCGTGCATAAACCATAATGATGGCCGTAAGTCTTGCATGAGTAAAAAATCTGCAAGATTATATCTTGAAAGGTTTTAAACGGAAGAGTTTAAAATTCAAGCGAGGCTGATAATCAAGCGAGGCTGATAATCAAGCGAGGCCGAATTAAAAAAGAAGCTGAATCACAATTCCAACCGGAGCTGGTAGTCTTTGTGTGCGAAGATTTGGAAGGATCAATGGAGAAAAAAGAGCACAGATCCGGTAAACCTCTAAGGACTGAACCTGAAGGCCTGGATATAACGCTGAGAAATGAAGAGGTGAAGAAAGCATTTAAAAATGCCGGGTGCTGGAAGTTTTGCAAAAAGTTACAAGGAGGACATGCACAGGTAACTAAGGAATTTGCACTTAACTTCACTGGTTTGAATTCAAAGGTAGCCATGTTAGAAGTGCAGGTTTCCCCAGAAGTGATATCTGCTGTGACAGAGATCCCAAGAGGACAAGAGGAATGGTTCAAAAATTTCAAATTTGACATGAATCCTTGCAAGGAGTTTTTGAAGGATGATTATGTAAATGAAGATTTAAGTAAGGCAGTGCCCAGGAATTATGTCAAAGAACATTATGCTCTCTTACTCACCTGCATACAGAAATATTTGACTTGTGAAGGAAGGTATAACAAGGTTTATTCTTACCATTTCAAACTACTTTTGCATTTCACCGGGAAAGTCTCCATAGACTTACCTTTTTATCTGTTTCGTAGTTTGAGTAAGATGTGTGATAAGGTACAGCTGAGGAAAGAGGACTGTGAAACCTCTTTGTTTCATCATGGTTTGATTAAACTACTGGTTTTAGATGGGCTCCAAAAGATAGACAGGGATTGGAATTCATTCATTTTTATGGCTGGCTTCAAAAGCCAGACTGGCCTCACTCCTCAACCTGTTAGAGAGGCTACAATAGCTGAGCTCCAAACAGAAGTAAGAGCTAAAAGAGTTCCAAAGTCACAGGTAAGAAAACAGGTGAAGCCACTCATCATCCAAGATCAACCTCAGCAATCAACTAAGGAAAAAGTTCATGGTAAAAAGACTGTACCTGAAACAAGCACATCTGGAGTAGTCTCGAGGGTAAGAACAAGAAGCCAGATAAATAAGGAGAAAGGTAAAGCTATAGCAGTTGAAGACAGTCCAGTGTCCAAGGCAAGTTTAAATGATTTATTACAGGCTATTGAATTCGAGCAGTCTCTACCAGTTCAAATCGAATTGTTGCAGTGAGAACAAGAAAGCACCAAGAAATCCAAGGCCTCAAAAAGGCTTAAATTTGATGTGCCAGCTGAAGAATTCGTTTTTAAACCTAGAAGACCTATGACAAGGAGATTCCAGCAAGTACAGGAAGCACTGCCAAGAACAGAGGAAACAGGGGAAGAGACACAGAAAAACGCAAGCAAAACAGTGATCACATCTCAAGGGGATAATATAGCAGCCATAAAGAGCCAATTAGAATCAGCTAAATACGAGATTGCCAAATTGAAGAAAGCTGCTAGAAAACATGCAGTTATACACGCAAAGTATTATAAAGCTCTATGGAAAGGGAATGAAACCCTAGAAGCCCAGTTGAATTCAGTGGTTGATGGCCATTCACAGTTTCACACATGGACAGTACCAGCAATCAAAGAAGCCAGATACATCAGAAGGATTAATATGCAACTGAGAGCTGGGAATAAGACTATGAAGAAGCAAATTGAAGATCTGAAGGCACAGCTAAGCCAGCTACTTGCTAAATGAGCTTTCATCTCAAGTAAGGTTTTGTTTCCAAAATTTTGACAAATTTGCTTAATCTTATCTTTCTGAGGAAATACAAATCCTTGTTCGATATGTGGAAAGTTTAAGGGAGTTTTTGGCAATCAAATACTCGGCTAATAAAGGTCTCGGGTCAAAAGCAAGCTATTTTAAAAAACTCAGCAGTTTCGTAGCGCGCTACGAAACTGCTGAAGGTGATGATTTTTACGCAATTCAAGCTGTTTGAATTATAAGCGGGAATTTGGGAGGAAAACATCTAAAGGGCGTGCAAGACATCATCTGAAGCTGTCAACAATCAATTAGGTCAAGACAGGTGGACGCTTAAAAAGGTTTAATATTCAAATCCAATTTTTGTCGTAAAGTGAACACCTTTACCACAGTTCAGGATATATCAAACGGTTTGCCTGCAAGAAACTTTTGCCTGCACACATGTTCATGGGAAAAACTTACAACGCATCAAGGACGTGGCAGTCTTCTACATTTTGGGGTAATTAAAAGCTGAAGGTCATGCTTCTGTGCATTCGAATACTTTGGGCAAAAATGAAGCCGAGAAGCAAGGGTAATCTCCTAATATTTCTGAGCAGTTAAAAAGATTCAGCATCCAAGATCAACATGGAGCATTAAACACCCATCTCAGCTAAACTGAAAGAGGGCCAGATGTCAAAGAACGAGGAGAAGCCATCATACATACAATATGGAGTTAGAGTCATAGTTGATTTAAATCTCTAAAAAAGCTCCAGTCAGCACTTTGTTGTATTTATTAGTTAGTTAAATGGTTGATAGGTGTCATTAGAGATAGTTTTCGAATTCCCCTCATGCTGGAGGAGGAATCTCGATTAGTTAGAATAAGAGTTCTATATATAGCTGAAACAACAATGTAATGAGGGTTGGAAACTTTATAACAGAGCATAGTATTTGGCTTATGTAAAGACTCACTTTTCAGTAATATAATTTTGATTTTACTTCTCAGGATTCACGAAGGATTTCTTATATTCAGAATGTGTGATGTTTTCCTTTTCTTAGTTTTGTCTACAGTAGTATGGATGTATAATCACTCAGAATTCACTGAATGTGCTCTGATTTCCTGTATGCATCTGTAAACTGTGTGGTTCCATATGAGTGTGTGTTCTGAATATTCAAATGCTGAATGCCCTGACTTCCATGTAAGGTCAAGATCTTTGTTATTTTGAGGTGTAGTTGACTCCATAGGCCCAATGGATACTTGTTTAATGTATTTCCAGCATTCATATTTGTCACAATTGTTCTACAAGAGTTAGCCATCTTATTTTAAATCAAAATCATTATTATACCCAGAGAGAGCCCTCTCAGGTTGAGGAGGCTAAGCCTCAACCTAAAGTAGGTTTGAAATAGTTACTTAGAGTCAACCTGACCAGCAGCCTATCAGGGTCTGATTTTGAGATAACATGCTTTATGAGTGGTCAACCTTTTAGGATAGGGAGGCTTAGTCTAGGTCACATGAGGTGTGGGATCTTCCTTCTCTTCTTCTATATTTTCTATTTGAGAGTTTGGGTGAGTATAAGAAAATACCTTTCCATACCTAATTTTGATCTCTTGAATATCTACAACATATGTTGAATAGGCATATTATCCATTGTAAACAAGTTGAGCATGCTTATTTTTAGGATTTGGGTTCGATTTGGTAGGAATTTGAGGTTTGTTGGAGGATTATTTTTGAGTACTTGTGGTTGAGAAGGAGGAGGCATCAAGGTAGGTGGTTGGTATACCTAAGTCCTCCATCCAGAATATGGATTACCCCATTGAGGAGGTTGGTATGGGTATGGTTGAAAATGAGGAATGAATTTTTGGGGAGGATAAGGCCATGGAGTGGGAATAGACCAGGGTGAAGTGTTAGGAGGACAACAAGGTTGAAAATTGTGAATCGTAATTTATATTAAAAGGAGAGGATTGGTTCATACATTTTTGAAATTTCTTTGGTTCTTGTGGCCTCTTTTGATTGACAAAGCATAGCTACTCCATGCTCCATTTTTCTCCTTGGTATGCAACATTCAAACCGAGAAAAGATGGACATTTTTACCTGGAGTGATTTTCTTCACATATATAACATATCTTTATGACATCTAGAGGACTCTCATTCATAGGATGTATTTTAGTGCATTTAGGAAACGATATAGCTAATTCCCTTTCTACTTATTCTTGTTTCCTCTTCATCTATAGTGTATCCATATGCATAGAAAAGGTGTGTAAGAAATAAATTTTTAGGCCCTTTATCATACCTCCTATATCCTTCTTAGTAATTGTGGAGGAGGAAGAGGGACTTACCAAACCTTTGGTTTCTCTACCTCTTTTCCTAGCAACTCTAGAATGATTTTTGAATATTTGTTTTGATATCATCATAGTTGAGTTCATAAACATATCCATTGGCAAAAAGTTTGAGTGTTTCCATCAATTATTCGCTAAATCCTCATAGATAGACTAACTTTAAGGAATATATATCGAGAGTGTATCTATGCACTCTTATGTAACTCCACTAAACTATTTCCTTGAAATATTCCAAAGATTCATATAACCCTTGATTCATTATGAATATCTCATCTATGGTATCTCTTTCTTTGTAATAATCTTGGTACTCTGTGCTAAAATATTCTTGCATCAACTCCCATGATGTGATGTTATCCCCCTATAGGCTTGTGAACCAGCAAATGACTGCATCCTTAAGAGTGGAAGGGAATAGTTTGAGCTTCTTCTCATCTGTAGTGTAATCATAAGTTTTGTAAAAGACAACAAATTCAAACATGAAAGTGTCAAAATATTCAGTAGTTAGCCCATAGAACTATGGAAAGACATATGGATTGATTTTTTTCATCTTGGCTTCTCGATATGTTTCTCAATTAGGAAATATGAATACTTTAGGTTGCCTATTTTTAGCCATGGTATTAGTGGGTTGTGAAGGTATTACAAGCTCCTTAATGATCCTCGCTTACTCACCTAAAGAGGCCTCAATATTCCTTGTGGATAGGGTAGGAGGTTCACAGTTAAAAAAATAGGTTGGTTTCTTGTGGAAGTGGGGTTTTTTTATAAGAAAATTCCTTATTTATCCCTAACTCTTCGAGGCATAAAAGAAAACAATAATGTTTTTCTATCTTTATAAAAATTTTAGAATGAAAATGCAATGCAATTATCTTTTTGAAAATGAGGAACTCCTAATGTAAGTTTTTTTTTTTGTAGAATATGATATGAAAGAAGGAGTATATCAACCATGGAATAAGATAGTACCTACTTTGACATGCCCCTAGAAATGGTGCCAAAAAGTGATGGCCCTCAGTATTGTAGCAATAATACTACAACTCCCAATTGTCTCAACTTTAATTGTCAACCTGGGGTTTGTAGAAAATTAAGAGGGGTCAAGACTATGTGTTATATGGGTGAAAACACTGGGATGAGATATCGCTACTTAGAGACCATACTAATTGCTCCATGTCACATGAAAAATTTAGAATTGTAAAAAAAAAAAAAAACAAAACAAAAAACAAAAAAACAAAAAAAACAAAAAACTATGATAAGTGAAAGAAAAGAAGGAAAACCATATGAAATATGAATAAATAAAATAATTTATATTATACTATGCAATGAAATCAAAATCACAACTTAAATAAAGCATGTAAATAACAAACCCTCATTCTGCAGGAAAAAGACAATTTCTACAACAAACTAGTTCAAGGAACCTAGTTGACCTTTGGGCTTTCAAATTTCATATTAAAGGTTCCAAGGACATTATAACATATTAATGAAGGTTAAACATGAGTTGTATGTGAGTTTTGATGAGTTTTAGAAGAAAAATACGAACTATTGCAGGTCTTAAGTCCTCGTTTTGCTACAAGAGATAGTCTAGCGAGCAGTGAATGTGATAAGGACGTGGTGTGAAAGCAAAGGGAGGCTAATGAAAGATAAGTAATGATATAGTAATAATTTACATGTCATAATGTCAGTGGTAGAATGGTTTATTGAGTAAATGAGTGACTATAGGGTCTCTTGTGGCTCTACAAAATAGGGACTATACAATTACAACACATCGTAATGATAAAAGCAATTAATTACGAGCATACAAAGTGGACTCAATGCATAAAAATAAACTCCAAATAAGAAATATAATCATTGCTAAAGCTACCATAGAGTGCTTAAGAAGAAACTGTTTAAAAACGATCTATTATGCAAAGTTGAAGCTGATGGAAAAATTTGCAAGTAAAATTTTGTGTATTTTAGGCAATGGATCACTTTGCAAAACACATAAAATAATGATTTTAAAACTTAGTTAATATCATAAAATAGAGACAAATATACAATATCAGAAACACATGACAAAAAAATGATAAAGGAGTTCAGACCTCTCCTAGACTACATCTCCTGGTCCAGCTTCCAATGTTGGGCCTCTTTCATTAAGTGCTCAAATTTGTGTTTACATGGATTTACATTGCTCAAAATGTAAAAATTATGTCTCAAATGGCTCCAGAGCAGTAAAAAACTCCTAGCTGGGCTCTTGTGGGGCTTAGTTTTGTGAAAATATGAAGAAGTTATGCTCTCTAGCAATTTTTCTGCTAACTGCTCTACAAACTACACTGGCCTGCTAACCATTCTATGAATTCTCATTTTCTAGAACCGCAAAGCGACAATTTTTCCCGACACTGGCAAGATTCTGACTGAATTAGGTGCAATTTATTTCCTCGTTTAAATGCCCAATGACCCCCATGAGAAGGAAAGATTGGGCCACGTGCCCTCTTGTCCATCGTTGGATCCGAGTTTGGTATAACTCTACACCAACCATTATAACTACACTCCACACTGTGGCTTGGTTATCATGCCACCTAGATGTACTTAACCACGCTCTAACTAGGGTTGTGTTTATATGCAACTAGGTTGTATTAATCCTCCTCGAACCGTGGTAAGGTGATATGCTACCCGAGCCCTCAACTCCCTTGCCTGTAGTCTCATGGGTGTGGGGTGGTCGGGGACCAGGGCTTAACCCCGACCCCATCCCCCAAACGCCAACCTTGGAAACTTTAAAACAAATCTTTGAACTATAGTGGTTAAGATCCACCTAATAGTAGAATGGTACGGGTTTGTGTAGCCACTCCATAAGTCTCGCGTTCGATTCACTTGGAGGCTCTTTCAACCATAACAAAATTTTACAAGCCAATTGGGAGGCCACATGGCTTCCCATAATTGGCCCACGTGGATCCTATCCAGTGGGCCAACAAATCACAAATTCGACCAATCAAAAAAACAAAAAATTTGACCCATTCACATGAGGCCACTTGGAAGCCTACCATTGGCCTACGAGGTTCAATCAGCCTACCTAGTCACCCTGCCCAATCAACATATGAACTACCAATTCAGCGGTCCTGCATCTAATCTACAAATTTTTTTCCCTGTTTGGGAAAATTATCAGAATGCAATATTGGGAGCATATGATATCTTTTTTGAGTGATTCAAGTTGTGTTGGATTCAAGTCGTCGAGATCTACACTTCGGCATAGGTTTCAAGGACTTTTGAACAATTTGAATATTGAGCACTTTACTAATCCCTTGGATCACTCCTCTCCACTAGAAGCATTTGGACCTCCAAAATACTACTTTCAGTCAACAAACAGATGAGGGTACAATTCCATCACCCTTACAATCTTAATCGATTTGTCTTTGCTTGGATTTGTGAGTTTGAGTCCCACACGAAGGTACTCCATGTTCCCTCTTTTTGAAGTTCTTGTTTTTCTATCAAGGATAGTGTCTTGCTAAAATTATTCAATAAATTTAGGAGATAAATCTTCTATTGAAGGAATATGAACATGATCTCCTTGATATTCAATCAAAGGAGGCTCATATAATCTCAAATTCTCAACATTAACAACTCCATACATTTGCATATATGGAGGAAAATCCAATTGGAAGGAATTACTACCAATCTTTTCTAAAATCTTAAAAGGTCCATACCTTATTGGTTTCAGTTTTTTGCCTTCTCCTTTAAGCCTCTCTTTTCTAATGTAAATCTAAACTTCATCTCCAAACTAAAAACTATGGTCAACACGATGCTTATCATGCATCGTCTTATACTTGGCTTGATTCTTTTCCAATTATTATTGAACCATCTTATGCACCAATTGAACTTGTTCAATGAATCTCTTGGCCTTGTTAATTTCACTGTCCATAAATAGAAACACCTTTCCGAAAGATAAAGCCTAAAGGATATTTTGGTAAGTATCTAAAGCATGCCTCAATTGGAGATGTTTGAGTCGATGAATGCTTTGCCTAGTTGTAAGCATGTTGAATGTAGTGTAAGTGTTCATCCCAAAGCTTAGGATGTTTGCTGCAATAACCATGAAGAAGATGTACTACTATTTAGTTCACCACTTCAGGATGACCATCGGTTTGTGGATGGAATGTTGTGCTCTTTTTCAACTTGGTTTCCATGAGTCCCCATAAGCTTGACCGAAATTTCTCGAAAAATCGAGAATCTTGATCAGAAATAATAGATTTGGGCAACCTAAAATGCACCCATACATTTTGAAAGAACATTTGGGTGGTTTTTTCAGCTGTAACCTGCTTCTTACAAGGCATCAAAATACAAATCTTGCTGAAACGATCTACCAAAAGATAAAGATAATCATTATTTTTTTTATACATAGGCAAGCCTCCTACAAAGTCCATATAAACACTTTCATAAGGATGGGAGGAACTGAAAGTGGAGTATACAATCCTAACTCTATATTTCTAGGCTTACTAGTAGCACATAAAGAACATCCTCTTACATATCGTGACATACTTTCATTCATATGAGGCCAATAACAATACCTTTGTAATTGTGCCACTATCTTGCCTGCACCAAAATGGCCAGCAATAAGAGAAGTATGTGCTTCCCTTATGATGTTTACTCTTTCACCCTATGGAATGCATAACTTTCCAAGATGATACAAAAATTTATCATGAACATGGTAATCTAATTCCTCTACTCAGTTTCCTTGACAAAAAGTTGCATATACATCTTTAAAATCACCATCTAAAACATATTGTTCAACATAGCTCTTATGCATGATAGAATTATGCTTAAGAATAAATGAAGCACTAACGATTGGTTTAGAAAACATGTCAACAACTTTTTTATAGATACCTTTCTTATACCCTATCACCTAGTGGAATTTCTGGAAGAAACCCATCCGTATAAAATACCTCACTTGTAGTTTGGTTTATGGTTGCAAGTATTGAAATGGTTGATGATCAGTGCGAATGATAGTTTCCTTTCCCATCAAATAGTGTTTCCATTTTTTCACACTTTGCACCAATGCATACTATTCTTTGTCATATGTAGGATAGTTAACTACTGCACCATTAAAAGTTTCTAAATGGTAACAAATGGGCTTAAAATATTGCATCAAGGCCGCTCCCATGGCATAGTTACTTGCATCGCTTTGTATCTCAAATGGTTGTCTTAAATCAAGAAGTGCAAGAACTGGAGATATACTGATTCTCTCTTTCGATGTATTGAAATTCTTCTGCTACTTTCCTCCCCACTAAAAAACCTATTTCACACTTGTCAGGGCATGTAATGGAGCTGCAATTGATGAGAATTTATAAATGAACTTTCTCCAATATTGAGTTACTTGCAAAAATCTCCTAACCTTTGTTACATTATTGGCTTTAGGCCAATCTACAATGAATTTGACCTTTGAGGGATCTATCTTCAATTCACCCCCTCCAACAATATGCCCCAAATACACTAATGAGGTCTTTCCAAATTCACAATTAGACATCTTTAAAAACATTGTTTCCTTCTTCAAGAATTCTAAGACTTGCCTAACATGCCTAACATGTTCTTCACGAGTTTTTATGAAAATAAATATGTCATCTACGTAGACAATCACAAAGTCATCAAGAAAATTCCTTAAGACATCATTCATAACTCTCATGAATGTTGTAGGAGCATTACACAACCCAAATGGCATAACCAACCATTCCAAACCTTGCTTTGTTTTTAAAGTTGTCTTCCATATGTCTCCTTTAGCAATCCTAATCTGATGATAGCCACTTCTCAAGTCCAACTTAGTGAAATACATATCATATTTTAACTGATCAAGTAAATCATCAATTTGAGGAAGAGGGTAATGATTCTTTACCATAATCTTGTTCAAGGCTCTGAAATCCACACACATGTGCCATGTACCATCTTTATTTGGTACTAGAACAATTGGTGACCCAAATGGCGATGTGCTTAGTCTAATTACCCCTTTATCGAGAAACTCTTGGATTTTTTTCTTGATTTCTACATTCTCCATGATTGACATCCTATACATGCCAATGTTTGGAAGAGGATAATCTTGCTGCAATTGGATCTTCAGTTGGATTCCTCTTTTAGGAGGCAATCCTTTGGGTTCCTGAAACATCTCATCATAGGTGTTAACAACCTTAATCAAATCATATTTTAATCTTGCATCACATCCTTGGAAGGCTTCATTTTCAACATTATCTTTTTGTTTGATCATCAAGAGTACAAAATTATTACTAGCATTAACAAGCCTCTTCATTTGTCCAACATTCACAAGTGATAAATTCAACTTCTTTCTATGTGCTCTAACAATGTACTCAATCCCATCTTTAAACAAGTGATATTTGTTCTCATGGTGATGAAAGATGGCTCTCCTATCATATAGATATGGGATTCCCAAAACAATACCACAAATGTCAAGTGGAATTACATCAAGCTCTACCTCATCTATAAAGTTTGTAGTGATGGAAAATCTCAGTTTACATCTTTTTGTCACATGCAATTTTGCATTGTCACATATCCAACCTAAAGGATAAGGTTTAGGATGAGGAGTGGTTTCCAAATTTAATTTCTTAACAATTTCTTCTAAAATAAGGTTTGATTTTGATCCACTATCAAACAAGGTATATATCTTGGTATGTTTTGAAATGACTCTAATGTGGAAAATTTATATTCTTTCTTTTTCATGTTGAGTTTCATTGAGGCTGCTTGAAGAACTAGTACTTGTAATAGAGTCCTTACTGTTAAATCCCATGACTGTGATCTTTGTTTCATCCCCGAAATAGGATCCTAAATCATGTTATGTAGTTGAAAAAGTCTTTTGTTTCTCTTTGTTGTTAAAAAATTTGGGTCTCATCTTAGGATGAAGTTTCCAACAGTGGTCTTCATCATGGCCTTCTTTTTAACAATGTTTAAATGTGATTTTTTCTCCCTCCTTCTTGACTAAAGAATTCTTCTTCCATTTTCCTTTGAATTTCCCATTTCCTTTGTCTCCACTCATGAATGGAATTTTTCTTCCTTTTTGAGGAATATTCCTCCCTCTTGCTTCTAAATCAGTTGCATGTACACAAACTTCATTTAGTTTTGTAGGGTTAAACATGAGAATTGTGTGTCTCAAATAACTATGCAAACCTCCAATTTATTTGAGTAGAGTGTCTTGAGAGGATAAATCAATACCCAAAATCAAATCTCTTTTCCAAAATTCTTGAGTATAACTTTGCATATTTTGAGCCTTATCTTGCCTAAAGTTTTTCCAATCCATTATAGTTTTTTGCACGTATGCTAATGGAAAAAATTGTCTTCTTATTGCAACATCAAAATCATTCCAAGAGGATAAAACCTTACCAATTTTCTTCATGTCCTCTTGAGTTTTGGCCTCCCACCAAATAATTGCTACACTTTCCAACCTAAGAGAAGCAAGATTAATTTTGGTTTCATCATCCTTGATTCTTTGTATCCCGCAATACACTTCAATTTGAAGAACCCAATTATACAATTTCTCAACATCTACCTCTCCATTGTACATGATAGGAAATTCAAACTTTACGTCAAGCTTTAACAAAGGAGTTTTACCATGTCCCTTTGGAGAATTGAAGGAGTATAAGAAGATGATGATGAAGATGAGGATGAGAATGGAGGTGAAGTTGGTGGATTGTAACCATCCCCTCCATTCCCTTATGGAGGTTTGTCTCATTTTCCTCCATCTCCTTTTGGAGGTTTTGAGCTCTCTCCTTGCAAACTTCAGTTCCGCTCCTCATAAAGAACTTTCACCATTTCAGACATTTCAAAGAAATATTTTCTGAAATTCCTCTCATTTTCAGACATCCCTTAAGCACCTTCTTCATGTACCATGACTAGTGAAACTTGATATATGTGTGTTCTCCTTGAAACAATTTGAGACCTTGGCTCCACAAGTTCTCCTTCTCCTCTTTTGAGCTTCAACATTGTAAGCATTAGAACATACTTGCAAACAAAATAAAACCTTCGAAATAACCTTGAGCTCTGATACCAAACTGATCTGTTATGCAAACTTGAAGGTGATGGGAAATTTTGCAAGTAAACTTTTATGTATTTTAGGTAATGGATCACTTTGAAAAACACAAAAAATAATGATTTTAAAACTTAGTTAACAACATAAAATAGAGTCAAATATACCATATCGGAAACACATGACAGCAAAAATGATAAAGGAGTTCACCCCTCTCTTGGGATACATCTCTTGGTCCAACTTCCAATGTTGGGACTCTTCTATTAAGTGCTAAAATTTGTGTTTACATGGATTTATAATGCTTATAATGTAAAAATTATGTCTCCAATGGCTCCAAAATAGTAAAAAACCCCTAAATGGGATCTTGTTGGGCTCAATTTGGCCAAAATCTGAAGAAGTTATGCTCTCTAGAAGTTTTTATGCTAATTGCATTGACCTTCTAACTATTCTATGAATATTCCCTTTCTAGAATTACCAAGTAACAATTTCGCCCGACTTCGGCAAGATTTGTGTCGAATTAGGTGCAATTTGTTGCCTTGTTTAAATGCCCAATGATCCCCACAAGTAGGAAAGATTGGGCCACTTTCCCTCCTATCTGTTGTTGGATCCGGGTTTTGTATAAATTTGCACCAACCATTATAACTCTACTCTGCATCATGCTTTGGTTATCATGCCACTGGGATGGACTTAACTGTGCTTCGACTGGGGTTGTGTTTACATGCCACAAGGGTGTATTAACCCTCCTCGAACCATGATAAGGTGATATTATACCCAGGATTTGGGTCATGTTTAAGCCCGAGCCCTAAGCTCCCATTCCTGTGGTATCATGGGTGTGGGGTGACCAGGGACTAGGGCTTAACCTCGGCCTCATCCCTCAAATTCCAACCTTGGAAAAATTTTAATTTTTTTTTGGAACTATAGTGGTAAAGATCCACTCGATAGCGGAGTGGTAGGGCTTTATGCTTCCATTCCATATGTCTCACATTCGATTCACCGAGAGGCTTGTTTGGCCATAACAAAATTTTTCAAGCCCATTGGGAAGCCACGTGGCTTCCCACCATTGGGCCATGTGGCTCCCATCCATTGGGCCAAAAAACCACAAATTCGACCAATCAAAAACACAGTAAATTCGACCCAATCACATGAGGCCACTTGGAAGCCTACCATTGGCCCATGAGGTACAGTCAGCCTGCCCAGTGAGTAGTCCTACATCCAATCTATAATTTTTTTACCTGCTTGGGAAAATGATCACAACGTGATATCAGGAGCATACGATATTGGTTTTGAGCGATTTAAGTTGAGTTGGATTTAGGTCATTGAGATCTACGCCTTGGCATAGGTTTCGAACAGTTCTGAACACTTTGAATTTTGAGTACTTTATTGATCCCTTGGATCAAAAAATAAACTAATTAACCCTACATAAAAATAATATTCATAAATAAATTTGCAGAAAATTAACAAGTGCATAAAAGATAATAATTCAAAAGGGGTCTACAGCATTGGGGCTGGGCCCTAAAAAGGAAAATTGGTCTAAGAAATAAAGATGTTTTTCAATAATCAAAAAATTACATGTTCATAAAAAGTTTTGGAATTAAAAAAATCCTAAGCTCTTAAGCTCCTACTCCTTTCTCTAACTTAACTATCTATTAGCTTCCTAATGGGCTACTTGATCTCTAATGTCCTCGTTCACTTAGGAGACATAAGGGGGTGATTCCACAAGCCTAATTAAGTTCTCCTATGGTAGGGTAGGAAAATCAATCAAGGGAACACAATTTTCCTAGGAGAAAACCTTATAAAATCTAAAGGGAGGAAATGGGACATCGGTCCTAGGCTAACGAAAAGTCACTTCTAAATTATAAAGTGAGAAAAAAAACTAAAGTGACTTTATTAAAATAAAAGGGTAAAAGGGTGGAAAAATATTCAAGTGAGTTAAAAAAAGGGGAAAATGAGGACTCTCCCCTCATTCTTGCATTTGTTCACTTGAAAAATAGAATTTTGGAGATTTTTTGGGAGGGAGACTAGGGATTTGGAAACCCGCATTTTGGTTGCTAGTTTCAGTGTTGAAACTATACATCATAGCTAGTATTGGAGTAAAATCACTCATATTTCATCTTTGTACTTCATTGTTGACAAAGATAAAGACATTGGATGAAATGGAGAAGATATGAAGGTGTTATCAGTTGATTTTATCACCTGTCTTTTGGTATTCTTCATACTCTTTATAGGATGAGTTTCCATTATCTTTGTTTGAGTATTGGCTAGGCTTATTTCTATTTTGGCTGGTTAAGTTATGAGTTCTGTTGGGATGAGATTGTAACCCTGAAAGAGGAAAATTTTCTCTCTCACATCAGACTAAGATTTCTTCTTTTGATGGACAAGTTTCTTATCAAAAATATCATCTATTTGTGGGTCGAGTTGCCTCCTATTGTTGGTTGTACAAGCTAAATGTAGGTTTTAACCCCGTACAAAAATTACCTACATACGAATTCTAAAACAAAGAAAATAAACAATGTGAGAGCATAACACATAAAACACATATACACAGAGATTTTCCCCTGGATCCCAAAACCGGGACTACCAGCTTCATTTTTCATTATGTTCCTTTCAATGTTACAATACATGTTTATACATGCCGAAGCATCCAATACCATGGACCGAAAATCATCACATCCAAAACCATGGATTGAAAACCATCACGTCCAAAACCATGTGTGTAAACCATGCACAAAAGCATAGGTAGGTCCGCCCAACATAATATAGGGTCCAAAAAAAAATTCCCACTTTTTGGCTAGTCATGGAAAGAATATAACACTACCCAACATTCTCCCACTTGTTGTTTTATTTCCACAGGGGGGCACAGGAAATCTTATTCATTTATCGAGCCCTGTAATGCCCATTGTTTCTCTACACCAAGAGAACTTCTCAGAGCTCACAAATTTTGTCAATGCATCTGCAGTATTCTTCAAAGTGTCCACCTTTACCAACAACACCTTTTTGTCTTTTGTCATGTCCCTCACAAAGTGATACTGAAAATCAATGCTATTTGTCTTTAAATGGTAAGCAGGGTTCTTTGCTAAGAAAGTTACACTTTGGTTGTCACAGTCTATCCTTATAGCTCCCTGTACTAACCCCATACTTGAACACAATCTCTACAACCAAGTCGCTTCCTTGCTTGCATGAGTGGCTGCCATGTATTCTTCCTGTGTAGTTGATAGTGCCACTACAGACTGTTTCTTACTCATCCAACTGACTACACCTGCAAATAGGTTAAACACATACCCACTTGTAGATCTTCTCTAATCTATATCTCCAACCCAGTCTGCATCAACAAAGCCACGAATATCCAAAACTCTATCCGATCTTGGTCTTCCTTGGTCGCAAAAACCATAATCACTAGTGCCACACAAATAATTGAAGACCCACTTCGTTTTTGTCCAATGCTCCTTCCCTGGTTTTGATATAAACATGCTCAATACTCCCATTGCATGTGCAATGTCTGGTCTAGTATAGACCATCACATACATTAGGCTACTGACTGCACTTGCATATGGAACATGGGACATGTCCTCTTCCTCTTCTTGTGTCTTGGGACAAAGTTCAGTAGATAACTTTACACCTACAGGAATAGGAACCTTCACTGGTTTATTATCCTACATATTAAACCTCTGCAGTATTGCCTCGACATACTTCCTCTGGTTTAACCAGAGCTTCCTCTTTACCCAATCTATTTTAATTTCCATGAGCAAAACATAGTTTGCAGCACCAAGATCTTTCATGTCGAATCTGGAGGACAATTGGGTCTTCAAATCCTGGATAATTTCTTTGTCATTTCCAACCAGCAACATATCATCCACATACAAGACCAGATAGATAACACGGTCACTAATTAATTTAAATACACACAATGATCTTCTTTTCTTTTGGTGAAGCCAAGTCCTCGTATAAATGTATCAAATTTCTGATACCACAAAATTGGTGACTATTTTAACCCATACAGAGACTTCTTTAACCTACATACCAGTTCTTTCTTACCCTTCACCGCAAAGCCTTCAGGTTTCTTCATGTACATCTCCTCTTCCAAATCCTTGTGAAGAAACGTTTTCTTCACATCCATCTATTCTACCTCAAAATCAAAAGTAGCAACAACAGATAACAATAATCTAATAGAAGCTACCTTGGAAACAGGAGAAAAAATATCACCAAAATCAATTCCCAACACCTAGGAATAAACTTTTGATACCAACCAAGCTTTGTATTTCTCCACCTTTCCTTCTGCATTTGTATTCTTCTTCAACACCCATTTGCTACCAATGGGTTTCCTTCCAGCCGTCAACTCCACCAAATCCCAAGCCTCATTTTTTTGCAAAGATGCCATTTCATCAACCATGGCCTCTTTCTAGTGCTTTCCATCCTCTGAATCTACTGCTTCCTTCACAATTCTAGGATCATCATTAGTAATAGATAAAGAAAAATTTGAACAGAAAGCATATGGACTATACCTTTCTGGTTGCCTTCTTTCTCGAACTGATCTTCTCACACTTGGAGTTTGTGGCTCTTCATCCTTTAATTCCTCTTCTGCTATAAAGTCTGATTCTTCCTCGTTAAACTCAAACTCTATCTTCTCATGTTCCTTTTGTTGGACTTCATGTTTAATAACATCTTTCACCTCTCTGAACACCACATCTCGGCTATACACAACCTTCCTTATTACTGGGTTCCAAATCTTATAACCCTTTAAACCATCCTTATACCCAATAAAGATGCACTTTTCAGCTTTACTATCTAACTTGGTTCTTTTCTCCTTCAGAACATGTACATATGAATCACATCAAAATACACTCAGATGTGAAAGAGAGGGTTTCTTTCTAGTCCATACCTCTTGTGGAGTCTTAAACTCCAACACCGATGAAGGTGATCTATTGACTAGGTAACATGCTGTCTCCACCGTCGCTGCCTAGAATTCCTGTCCTAACCCGACACCACTGAGCATGCTTCTTTCCCTTTCCATCAACGTCTTGTTCATTCTTTCTACAAGTCCATTTTTCTCAAGTTTGTATGGAGTAGTCTTCTGTCGTGCTATACCACACTTCTTACACAATTCTTCAAATTCCTTGCTGCAAAACTCTCCACCGTTATCTGACCTCAACACCTTTATCTTCTTCTCTATCTTGTTTTCCACTAGAGCCTTAAATTATTTAAACCTGTCGAAGACTTCAAATTTCTTCTTAAGGAAATATGTACATGTATTCCTTCAGAAGTCATCTATAAATGATACATAGTACACAGACTTACACAGTGATGGAACCTTCACTGGTCCAAACACATCACTGTGCAGAAGCTCTGATATCTGTTTCACCCTCTTACCACCAGAGGGGAAACTCACCTGATTTTGCTTCCCATATACACAATTTTCACAGAAATCAAAATCTAGAGAGCTATTACTCATACCTTCTACCATACCTTTACCATGAAGTATTCAAAGGCCCTTCTCTCCAATATGTCCAAGCCTTTGACGCCACAACATGTTCTTCTCTCCAGAGACCACTAGATTTTCTACTACACTTTCAGGAACCATAGAACTGTTGCATGCATCAACAAAAATGCTACCTTGTAGCTTGTATAGAGTTCCAATCCGAACTCCCCACACCAATACCAGTGTTCCCCAAACCATCTTGTAGGTATCCTTCTCGAACACTGCTTTTACACCTGTATCATCTAGCTTTCTTACGGAAATCAAATTTCTGGCCAATGTAGGAATATGTAGAACAATCGAAAGTGTTCTAACCCTTCCACCTTGCAACTTCAACTTTACTTTTTCGCGACCAACAATTCTAGCCTTCCTATCATCCCCCAAGAAGACATCACTACCATCATATTTCTCATACACGCAGAACCACTCTCTATGGCAAGTGAAGTGAAAGGATGCACCTGAGTCAATCCACCATGCCTCATGATCTACATGTGTACTTGAAGAAGCCAAGTACACATCCCCACCTTCATTTGAGGTGGCTTTCACCTCTGCAGAAGGAGCATCATCATATCCCTTTCCTTTGTCAGGAGCTTTAGATTTATATTCCCTTTTGTAGTGCCCTTCCTTTCCGCATTTCTAGCACACCACCTTTATATGTTTTCCTGGAGATTTAGATATCCCTCTAGATTTAGATCTCCCACTCGATGACTTATTTTTGTTTCTGTTCCGGGACCGTCCTCATATAATCAAGGCATCACCATTCTATCTCTCCATATTTTTCTGCCTCATCTCCTCCGTCAACAAGGATGAGATTATTTCATTGCTACCTATTGCAATAACCAGACTATCCCATGAATCTGGTAGAGAACACAACAAACTGATGCACTTATCTTCATCTGAAATTTTAATATCAACAGATAATAACTAGATTACCATAGTATTAAATGCATTCAGACACATTGTAATCGAGTCTCCATCTTTCATCCTCAAATTATACAGCTTTTTCCATAGGAACAATTTATTCACCAGAGACTTAGATTGGTACAAAGTCCCTAACTCGTCCGACAAAGCCTTAGCCGTAGCTTCCCCTGATACATTCAACAATACTGAATCTAAGACACACAATCATATTGTTCTTTTTGCCTTCTGATCCAACTTATTCCATTCTTCATCGGACACTCTCGTTGGTTTAGTACCTGGATCTACCATGATCCACTAATCTTTATCCACCAATAGATCCTCCATCTTGAGTTTCCACAACTAAAAACTCTGACTATTAAATTTCTCAATCTCTATCTTTCCACTGCTCGCCATCTTCTTTCACCACCAGAATCAATCCCACAGATCTCCCACTGAACAGGGTCTACCATAGGCCCAAGTGAAACCCCTCAGCAACAAAGGCATCCCCTTGAAGCCAAAGCAACTCTGATACCAAATGTAGGTTTTAACCCCATACATAAATTACCTGCATATGAATTATAAAACACATAAAATAAACAATGCAAGAGCATAACACATAAAACACATATACACAAAGATTTTCCCCCAGATCCCAAAACCAGGACTACCAGCTTTAGTTTTCATTATGTTCCTTTCAATGCTACAATACATATTTATACATGTTGAAACATCCAATACCATGGATTGAAAACCATCGCGTCCAAAACCATGCACAAAACCATAGGTAGGTCCGCCCAACCTAATATAGGGTCCAAAAAAAAATTTCCCCAGGGCACTGCCCCGGACCCTGTAAAGGGGGCCTACCCACCCCCCTACTACACAATGAAGGGGGTGCTCTGCAACCCCTCTAATCCCCCAGTTAA
The DNA here is from genome assembly GCA_031772625.1 of Pinus tabuliformis. NCBI lineage: Eukaryota > Viridiplantae > Streptophyta > Pinopsida > Pinales > Pinaceae > Pinus > Pinus tabuliformis. The sequence continues at coordinate 590,539,999 of CM062814.1, read as the reverse complement.
CTATGTGGGCTAGTCGTGGAAAGAATATAGCACAACCCAACAATGATATTTATTAAAGTCGAGTCTTCCATTTTCATAGGTTGAGATTAGTATATTGAAAAGGCTAAGTATTATTTCTTTTTGGTTGAGTACTATCAGCTAGAAATAAAGTCAAGTTATGTACTTTCCAAGGACTAAATTACAATAAAACTTTGTGGGCATTCGAGTGGTTGTTTTAAAGATGGATGGGTTTAAATTTTGAGAGATAAGTTATGTGTCTCAGGGACTGAATGTTATTTTGTGTATGAAGGATAAATTTGTGAGTTGTAAACTCTATATTTGAAGGTTGAACTATATTTTCATCCATTCTGAAGATATTTATCCACTGTAGTTACATTTCTGGGTTAATTCTCAATAAGAAATTAGAGTCATATAAGTATTGCTAGCATCTTACTTGAGGTATGTAAAGTTCTAAGTCTAATACAAATCATATACCATTGTTTTGAGGTGATTTAATGGTGTTAGTTGGTATTGTGTATGTTTTATTTAAATGAAATAAAAATAAATGCACCCACTTCCATATGCATGCAAATTTTTTAACAAAACATCATACTAGTGATAAAACCAATAAATTTAGAATTTTTTTGTGGGAAATTTCGAGATATTCCGAGGAGGGTATCTTAAAGTGGTACCAGAGCATGGTATTGGTAAAATGAGTGGTTTGAAGGGAAATTTATAACATCATTTTGATGAGTTTCATAGACCACTGATACATTACCTTTAAAAGAAGTTAGAAAGTCAGAGAACACACTGCAATTTGGGAGGTAGAAGAAATTCCTAAAGTGGAAAAAGAGGAGGAACTACAGACTAAAAAAAGTTGGACAGTCATGGAATATAAGCAGAAACAAATATTTAATATCTTTATTAGCATCGTAAATTATTTTTCTAAGGGAAAGAAAGGGATGGTGGGGTTGATGGAGAATTTAGCCAATAACAAAGGTTCTACTAAGATCCCATTGCAGGAGTAGTAGAAGAATGACCTCATTAATGGTGAAGGATCTAATATTGGAGAATGAAACCATGTATGCACAACCATGCAAAGCCACCCACACATATACATCAAGTCATCTAGACCCACTATGCTACAATTTTTAAATGAGATAACAATTGGCTAAGAGGAGGAGGTTGATCAGGATGAGACTTTTGGGGCATATTTGGACGAATATAGGAGGCAGGGATGATAATTTCAAGCTTCCATGACTTTCACAGACTTCTGCAACATAAAGATGAGAAACAAACCTAAAGGAAGTTAGAGGGATATGATGAAAAACTAAGATCTTTAGAAGACATCGGGGAAAGTGACCATCCCATGTTTTGATGAATCCTTGAAATGTTCAACCAGAACATGGGATCAAAAGTTGGACACATATCTCCAAATCCATCAAATGATAGAGGAAAATTACATTAAGTTGGCTACTTTACATTTGGATGGTGAGGCCCATGATTGGTGGTACCATGGTTTAGTGACCTTGGTTCATGCTAGCATAACCTCATACTATGATTTTACATTGAGGCTCATTGAACGCTTTGACAAGGACCCAAAGGTTCATTTCATAGAGTTGTCATGACTCAATTAGACCCCCAATCTAGAGCCATATATCTCATATTTTCAGAGAATGGTAGTGATGGTCACCAATATATCCAAGGCATGGTTGGTGATGTTTTTTGTTGAGGTATTATCTGAGCCTCTACGAGGTTGGGTTAAGTATTACAAACCTACCACTCTATAGGATGTAGTTAGTAGATATAGAGACATGCTAGATGTTGTTCCTAAAATCATATTTCCTCCTAAATCATCCTTCCCCAAAATAACAAAGAAGTTAAACCCTTTCAAAAGGAGTGGAAAGGAAACCAAAGATGGATGAGAAGATCTGGAAAGAAATGAGGAAGAACAAGGAAAGGAAGGAAAAGGAAAGAAAATCCCATTACATTATGGTTTATTCAAACAATGATAGTGATGAGGAGGATGAGGAGTCAGTATGGGAATAGGGACACCACTTATCTTGTGAGGAGATATCACAAGTTGAGGCTAAAGTCCTTGCTATTTCATCCATGTCAGGACTTCCTAGATACCACACACTTAGAGTAAGGGGGGTTCTATTGGGACATAAGGTGATAGTGTTGATTGATAGTGAGGCATCCCAAAACTTTATAGACATGACTATAGTAGATCAGAGGGAGACTCTGAAATAGGATTTTGAGGGCTTTGTAGTTACTAGGTGGTCATTAGATGGAGTACACTAGGTGGATTTCAAATCTGAAAATAATGATGGGAAATTACGCATTGACAGATGATTTTTTGTGGTGGATGTAGCAGATACCAATGTGGTAATGATAATTGAGTGGATTATTCCATTAGGAGGTAAACTATAGATCATATGAGGATGGAGATGGATTTCATAGACCATGATTGAAAAAATAATTGGTTTTCTAATTCATGCATTACTATCTGCCCAAGATAGTATCATCTCATAACATGGAGAAAGTGTTGCAGCATGGAGATATAGAATGTTTAGTTGAGTGTTATATTTTTTACAGAAAGCCACCAGATCATCTTTGACAGTATCTAGAGGATATCTAGGAATTTCTCTAATAGAATCCAAATGTATTTGGTGATATTCCTCCAGGTAGACCACCAAATAAAGGATTTGAGCTTGTCATAAAGTTATAGATGGGGGTTAAGGTAATGATAACTAGCCCCTGTCACCACCCCAAGGTATACAAGGGGGATATTGAAAGAACCATCAAATAATTGTTGAGGATAGGCCACATTCATCCTAGTTCTATTCCCTTTTCTTATTTTCTGGTGTTTGCCAAGATGAAATATGGGGCCTTGAAGATGAGTATCAATTATTGGACACTTAATAAGAAAACAATCAAGAACTGGTACCCGATTTCGAGAATTGATGAGTTGATGGATGAATTGAAGGGAGCCAAATACTTCTTGAAGACATGCATTTTCTTTCGCTGCCATCAAGTCAGAGTTTGGGAATAGGATATCCTAAAGACCACTTTCTAGTGCCATTATGTGCACTGTAAGTTTTTTGTTATGCCATCTGGACTAACCAATACCCCTGCTACATTTCAGTCCTACATGAACCATGTGTTAAATAAAAAATTGTAGAAGTATAGGTTTTGTTTCTTTGATGACATACTCTTTTAAAACAAGACTTGGAGTGATTTTATCAGGCATTCGAATGAGGTGTTGGGAATTCTAGAAGAACAACATATCTATGCCAAAGAGTCCAAATGTGAGCTTGGTATGACTAAGATACTTTGTTTAGGGTGCATGATTGGGTATAATAGGGTCTAGGCACACCAAGAGAAAATTAGGACAATCATCTAGTGGCTTACCCCAAAGAATGTGACAGAACTAAAAGGCTTCCTAGGCCTTTACACATATTATTGTAAGTTCGTTAAGGAGTACTCATAGCTAACAACACCTCTTACATACATTACTAATAAGGGATATTTTTTTTGGACAGAGAATGAACATGAAACCTTTGAGAAGATGAAACAGGTAATGAGTTCATGTCCAGTGTTAGCGTTACCAAACTTCACAGAGTCATTTGTGCTTGAGTGTGATGCATCAGGGACAGGGATATGATCTATGTTGATATAGAATAACCATACCATTCCTTTTGAGAGTCACCAACACGGGGAATATGAGTGACATTATTTGATATATGATGAAAATAATTTAGCCATCATGCATGCAATATCCAAATTCATACAGTACTTGGTGGGGAATAAATTTAAGGTGAAAACATATCACAACAACTTAAGGTTCCTCATGGAGAAGAAAGAGTTGAGTGAGTGTTAGCATAAATGGATTACTGTGCTTCAATATTATGATTTCGAGATTGAGTATGTTAAGGGAAAAAAATGTGCTAGTCAATTCCCTTTCCAGAATGCCACCCTCTCTCTCTCTCTCATGGAGATTTCCACTGAGTGGAAATCTCTTCTGCTAGTTGAGTATTCCAAGAAAAAATTTACTTGTGAGATCATTGATGATCTTATTTAGGATGATAGGTACCATGTCATTGTTGATTTGTGTAGCTTCGAAGGTACTCCCACACTATAGGGTATTGGGTATGGGAGAATTTTGACCCACGTGGGATTTCTAGGAAATGTACCCAAGTAATGGGTTTTACACCCAAAGTTGTGGACATGAAACCAGGTAAATATTTTGATGGTTTGTTCATTGTGGGCATGTGGGGCACCCTTAATAAGACAAGGGGAACCTAAGGAATCAATGGTGTGGCATTGGTTGGATGAAAAGAGTTTCTTTTTGATGTCTTAAGGAGTTTAAAAATATTCTTTTAGGATGGCTTGGAGTTATGTGATGACCCTTGGTGGCTAAGGGAAACCCACTAAGAACTCTATAAATATAAGACAAAGTTTAACTCATTCCACATCCATCCAAGTGCATCTCATCAAGGAGAAAGACATTTAATTTGGGCACAAACCTATAAGAGAAAATATAAGTTGAAGAGATGGACGATTTGAATCTTTTCACATGTTTGGATTAGGCCGAGTTAGGGCAGTTGCTGGTTGAGTTGGAGAGGCATATTTGTGGGAACAAGTTCATGGTATATACTTTGTGTTCTAGGCTACAAGCTGTTCTATTCATAAGTAGAGGGCTAAGCCCTTATACCAACTAATTTGGAGGGTCATAAGGCCTAATATGTAGGTTTGAGAGGTCTGGAAAGGAGCTAAAACAAAGCCATGTCTCTTGAATATACATCATAGGGATTTCAAGTCTTGAAGTGAGCTCTTTTCACTGTTCTAGAGGATTGCTTGAATGAGTTAATGGAATTCCTATGGACATTACAAGAATCCCTAGAAGGAGGGTAAAAACCTCAATGATTTGTGCACAGAGTTGTGGAGTATAATGTTGTTAATGACATCCTGCAAAGGTATGTACTTGTCATTGTATGTTTTTGGATGTAAGGGATGGTAGGGTTGTTGTAGGATTATTTTAAACAATAGATTGAAGAAACCTATGTACATTGTTTTGGAGGGCTATTAGTGGCTAACTTGTATCCCTAAGTATTATGGATGAGCAGTAGACTTGTCACGGTAAGTGCGATATACATAGTGGCATATTTCAAAGATCTCAAAGGTGAAGAATTGATTATAAGAGGGCTTATTTGTTGAGCCCTAGTTATATGATTTATAGTGGGTTAAATCATATATAAGAGGGTAGCCTCCAAGCCCTAATTATAGTCTTCTTTGGAGTAGCAGAGAGACAAGAAGTGGGAAGTAGTGAAGTCCCTATGTGCTGGTGTCTTTGAGGAGCAAAGGACAACTAGTGTGCAATAGTTGTGATAAACTTATGTCAGTGATCTTTTGGAGTGGAAAAAGACATTATAGAGGGAAACCTATGTTTAGTCATATTGGATGAGTCAATAGTGATTGATTGACATGATTGAGGAGTTGGAGGTGTTATATTTCTAAAGTGGTATAAGTTTTAGTGTTCAACATATGGGGAGGCAAAGTACTTGCTAGATGTGTTCAAGGTACATGGACTAAAAGGGTTCTGGAAGCACCACATCAGCAAGTATGTCAAGTGTACTTTATTTAGGGAAAGATTAGAAGCCATAGTTGTCGAATCTAAGACCTAGTTGTGTCCTAGTTGATCCAGGTGGCTCTAGGGACACACACAAGACAAAGAGGGCTTATGGAATCTCAAAAGTCAAAGTGATCAGAATGCTTTCGAACCAAGACCAAAGCGTAGATCTTATCATCCTGATCGTAGTGGTGTGAACGGTTCATCAACCCGAGCTCGTATGAGGTAGAACGAGCCAGTAAAAGTTTTGGTCAAAGTTAGATTGTGGGTGAGGTTTAAGTGTCCTACAATTTGGCCGACCCCGGGGCATGAAATCTAGCTCTCGAAAGTGCGCAAATTTGTTGGATCGTTAATTTGTCTAATATCCCCTATATTAGACAAATTCGAAAAAATGTGTTTGATTCTATAAAAATAAAAATAAAAAATATTTTATGGGGTGGTGGGCCACCAACCCTGCCACCCCCCAACAACCAACATAACAAATATTAAATTAAAATATGGCCGACGGGCCATGACCCCCATCGGGCCCCAGCCAACCACCAACATTAAACAATATTAAAAAGGGGTGGGTGGGCCACCTCTGGTGGACCCAACCCATGCCCCAACCCACCATGCCATATATGCCCGTAATCAAAAGCGAGGCCAGTGGGGATTGAACCCACCCGGCCCACGCAGGCCATCCCCCGCCGGGCAGCCCCATAATACAACCACACATCAATATATTTAATGTGCCCCCTCCAACACCACATGTCACCGCACGCCTTTCCAAATAAAAAAAATGTAACAATTTTAACAACGCGTCATTTTTAATTATAATCAAAATGGTTGAAAGTAATTTTGGGAGGAGTCAGGAATTGATCCCTTGACCTACCCTCCTCTAGTGATCTACCTAAACAACAATCCAACCATGGCTCTTGTAAACTCTGCTAGCGAAATTATACTTAAGCCTTATGCACTCATTTGCATGTAGAGGAGAACGGAGGTGGATTTGAGGAATGGAGGAATGAAAGCCCGTTATGTAGAGAAGAACAGAGGCCAAAGGTGTGGCATAGAAACTGAGACATGTATTTTTAATTGTTTTGTAGGTGGAACCATGAACATAGGAAAAGAGTAGGTAGAACCATGATTGAGCCAAATTCTCAAGAAGGCGAAATTTTGCCAGTGTCCAAATTGGACAAACTTTATGTCGATCCTACACCTCTCAGGGACACGAACATGATGGCATTGTCAGAATTTTGATTTGAGCAACAGATCTTCAAATGACCCAGAGGAGGGAATACTTGAGGAATCTAGGGGGAATCTAAAAGATAACTGTAGCCCCAGATTTCCACTTTCTCAGAATTCATAAATTTGACAGTTTATTTTACACTATTCGACACCACAAATCTGATGGTGCATTCATATTTTCCATTTTATCATTTCATTATTCAACCACTTTTCAAAGTGAAGTTTAGGTGTCAGCATTCATGTATGAACAACCATTTCCATGAGATTTGACACCGCGAGATTCATGGTATGGCCAGCTTCAGTAGTTTGACATCCTTTTCTTTAGATGGCCCCAGGATGTGAGGTATATGCAGTGTGTTCATGTACTTCTTTTTGCTATGAGATGCATTGTGCTGCATAGATCCTTGTTTGATTTTTGATGTGGGATCTTGTTTTCTTACTTGTTTCATGATTCCTACTTGATGTGACGTGGAATCATCTGTGTGATGTACTTGTTGCCATGATTCGTCATGGTTTGTTTGAGATCCCTTTGTTGTCATGTTGATGGGATACTCATGTTGTCGCCATGTATGTTTGAATTGAGATCCCTTTGATGCCATGTTGGTGGGATGCTCATTATTGTCATATGTGAAATTATATCATACTGATAGGAGTCATTTTTGAATGAGAGTTCCTATAGTGGAACATCTCTTGGAGCCACTCCTATGTGAGGGAAAATTCCTTGTATGATAGAGAAAACACATGCATGTACATCATCACTCTTTCTAATTCTTAATGAAGTGGCCTACACAATCTTAACACTGAGGCCCGGAGATGTAGTACCTCCTGGACGAACTCTGTTATCAACGTCTTGTGTTTTATGTTGCTGATTCTTGTCATGTTCCTTCTTCTTTACAACATGAATATATGTTCCTTTATGCTATTTTAAATGCAATTCTAATCACATCACGAAAGTACAATATCTTGGTTAAATATGGGAGTTGAGTCAACTCGAAACAAGTTTGGTATCAGAGTGGTCTTTGCGTCGATGTGAATTGCAAGTGTGAATAATGGAACCTGCAGTGACAGAGGATGAAAAAACAATGTACGAGACCATGCTAAAAATTTCCCAAAGGGTGGAAATAATGTATGATGCTCTACAAAAAGAGACAGAGGAAAATGAACGATTGCAACTTCAGTTGCAAGCCACGAAAGAGGCCTTGGAATAACTAAAGCACAACAACCAGAATATTCAAGCAGAGAACACTGAATTGAAGATGCTTTTACATGAAGAGAAAGAGGAAAAACAGAGTTTGCTACAACAGTTGCAAGATAAGGACGAGGCCTTGGAAAATCTGCAGCATGACCCATGTGAGGTAAAAGTAGTTCTATAAATTCATGTATGTGTCCTGATGATAATTTCGCTATTTTTTAGAATCATACCACAGGAATTGGCTCCAAATTGTTGAAGAAAATGGGGTATGAAGGAAAAGGCTTGGGCATTAAAGGCTAAGGCATTGTCAACCCCATCAAAGTAGAGGAATTACCCCGTCAAACAGGACTTGGGTATGTCATAAAGGAAGTTGGGGAATGCGATGAGACAACTAGCGAACCAACAACAACAGTTGATGAGAAGCCCTCATCAATTCTTTCCAACTCGACAGGGAAGGTAAAAAATGTTGATTTCCTTTCAGTTTCATCTTCACATAGTATGATTTCTGTTAGAGATTTGGAGATCCCAATTACAGGGACAAACATGAGGCTCCTTACCAGGACGAGCCACGAGGAGGAAGAAGAACTTGGTTTTAATAACCAAGGCATAACTCAACCATTGGAGGTTGTGTAGAGACCTCGATTTGCAGGCTTGGGATACACCGAAGGAGAATGCTCGAAGGTGTTAGATTATTTCGAGACATCGTCGAAATTGTCGAGGAAAGAGAATGATGGGATCACATCCCCATCATCCCATGACAGTGCCCATTGCAGGGAAAGAGCTGAGGCAAGCTCTCATCGCCATACTTACACTAGAGATGACAAGGAAAGGCATAACCCATCTCGATATTCGAATGTTCATTTCAACTATAATCATGTTGTTAAAGATGGACATAAATCAAGGCATCAATAAACATGTACCTTTTGTGGATTACATAGCCATACATTTTCTAAGTGTTGGAAAAGAATAGTGGAACACAAAAGGAGGAGGTGTGAACAACCCTCTCAACAATAGGTAAAGAAACATGTTAAGCAGATCTAGAGGAAGAAGATGTATTGCAGTCATTGCAAGAGAGGTGGCCATCAAAGGGCCACATGTTGGAGGGTCCATCCAAAGTAGCACCTTAAAGACAAAGTGTCGATGCATGAACCAGGTGAAACAATTGTTCGACAAGAAAAACCACCACAGGAGGGTGACCGATTCACAGTGATAAGTGAAAAATGGTTTCTAGATATGTTAGCTTCTCATGTTCGTGATTTTGTAAATCATTTGTTGCATTTTAAGATGTAAAAGTGATGATGTGTGTTCCATCACTTCTTAAGCAACAATGATGTGTGGTCTTATTTTGTGTTGCATTTTACACTTTGAAAGTGATGTTGTGTTTCCATCACTTGTCAAAGAAAAAATAGTGTTTGGCCTTATTGTCAGCCAGATAAGTCGTTCTTGCGGACAAGACTGACCTCCCTAGTATCTAATGATATCTAGCGACAAGCAAACCAACAAATTCTATCTTTCTCTAAATATGCAATTTATAAACAAAGGCAAACAAGTGTTTTAGGCCTACCTTGGGTCCAGTGCAAGTTTGTGGAAGCTACGCTCCGTTGATCCAAATGAGCTTCCTTGTAAAGAATCTGCAAACATAAACAAGCACACACATTAAATAGCACCTGAAAAGCCAATATAATAAAGCATACTTATCATGATGATCAAGGAATTCATGAAACAAATCACCTAAGACAATTTGTTGAGAAAAATGAATCTGATTGTATTAACTTTAATCAAATAAGAACTTTACAATCTTGGTGCCTTGATGCTGTACAAGCTCCTCCCAGGGTCTAGCAAGAATCTCCTCTACTTTGACAAGTTTCACTCTCTTCCCAATGAAGCCAAAAGGTATGTAATCTCTCCTCTCAAGCTTAACTAGGAAGTCTCAATTCCAACAGCATTTACCCTAAAAAATGTTCAGCTTCTAACCTCCCTAGCAACCAGCCCAATGCCTTAATTTATAGTGCAATGGAGGGACGTTACTAGGTCCACCTTCAAAGGGATAAAGCCCTCCTTCAAAGGGATAAGCTCCTCTCATCAAGGGATTAGCTCCTTCAGTTTTGGGATGCATGAACCACCTAGGAGCGAACCATCCACGTCAAGATTCCTTTTAGAATCATCCAGAATTAACCAAAAGTGAGTTTTTAAGAATAAAATTGCTCCTTTTTTACTTTCACAGGGGTCCGCGCCCACTTCTTTAGAGACAGAGAGGGTAGGTCCGTAGGTAACATGAACAAGGGGTGCGAGACCGCAGGCAACAGTGAGAGAAAGTGCGGAACTACAGGCAACAGTGAGAGAAAGTGCAGAACTAGAGCTTTATTGATTTTTAAGGTCTTTCTCTCATTTTCAAAGCTTGACATGAAGAGCTGAGGATTGAGACTTGCTAAGGAGGACAGCATGAATGATGATAGACCCATACTGACTGCAAATAGTCATGGTGACAATATTTTGTGTAATAGATTGCCCCCTAAAGTGCGAAGTCTGTAGTAGATGAGGATTTCATTTATCATCTAAGAAGAGTGAAATACTTTATCATTTCGAGGATCATCTTGTGGAGAGCCCGGTTGGAACCTGTAAAAACATTCAATGCAAAATATATATATGAGATCATATCATCGCTGAGGTAGGAATTCCCATACTCAGATCAAAACTGACTAGAAAACTAACTACTGCTCTGATATAGGAATGATTTTGTAATACATCACAAGTATAGACACATGTAGACACAGTATGGATGCAGCCATCTGTTTATGAATAGTCCACTGTATAATGAATACAAAATTCCTCGCAGCCTGGATGGTGGAAACTAGATCTAGGGTCTTGATTTCTACTTCCTGAAATAGTACGATTCTAACCATGTGAATGAATGTGTCAAAGTCGAACATGGTAGAAACCACTTGATTACCAGTCAATGATGTAAACTGTTAACAAGTGTGAGAGAAACCACCAGTAATGTCAATGGCTCTCAAAGTACTCAGTATAATCCATGAGATGTGAATAGATGTGTTGATGTTGAACATGTCACGGAATCCTTTGATCGAAGGTCAATGATGCAACCTATCGTCGAAGTTGAGAAACCTGCCATTGAGGCATGCAGATCCCAAGGTACTGACGATTTCTAGATCATCTTTCTAGATAATAAGCTAAAGTTGATAGAAAGCGATCCGCCGTAGGCAAGCCCACAACACGAAATCATAGATCAAATTTGAAGAAATTTAGTTGCAAGGACTGACTCAGGGATGGTCAAGATGGATGACAGATATTTTGTAGATGAATGGTTTATTTGCACTGACCTCTTGAACACATAATGACACAGCAGATGGTTTGGTGACAATTGACCCAAAGTTAATACCCAGAAACTGGCTGAAGACTTTCAATATGGTTTGATCAACTGTTAAGCAAAGGATTTCCCAACCCAGGTGAATAAAAGTGTCGTGTTCAAGAGTGGTTACAAAGTATGACAAACAGGCTCATTTTTTTCTCTTTTCCCCCACCATTTCTAGCAAGTACCTCTTTATTTTTGACAAGCTTGAGGAGGATAACATTTGCTTGATTATAAGCTCATCCTTCAGATGAGTCCAACTTAGTTTAAATTCGAACCCTAAGAAGGAGTGGTCCGTTCCTGTTTGTAATTGAACAGGTCCATTACTGTTAAATTTTAACGAGTCCAGTATAGGAGAAACTCGGCGTTTTTCAATTTTAGAGAGTCTGAAAAAACTTAAGAAGACTCCATGGTTGTCCTTTTTCGTAAATTTGTGTCTCCAAAGCCCGAAAAAGTATAAAATAATACTTGAGAGAACTGCTTGATCATTACAACCAAGGAGTACTTTTCATAATTAGTGCCTCTGATCCAAAAAAGTAAAAAAGCGACCAATGACACGTCATTTTATAACCAATATCGAATTTGAAACAACAAAAATCTGGCAATATTTTCATGTTTTTACGGTCAGAAAAGGGTTGTAAGTGGACCATCTTTTTAGTTCCGTTTTAACGAGCTCAAAAAGAAAAACTCAGCAATCTTTTCATGTTTTAGGAGTCAGAAAAGAGCTTAATGGTGACTAATGTTTTTTCGTCAAAAATGACCAACTTTTCCTGAAAAATCCGTTATCCTACACAAAAACTCAAACATTACTCATACCTGTTTAAAATGGATAAAAATGCTTCAAAATTTACCTCCTTAAAGTGAAAAATAAACAAATTAAAAACTCATTTATTCAAAAAAGCTTATAAAAAGGGCTTTTGTAAATTCATTTTTATCATTTGACTTCAGAGTGAGAAAAGAGAGCTTTTGGTCAGAAACTTCTCGTGAATATTGTGGAAAATCCGCCCGTTGGAATCGAATGTCGTCTCCTCCAGGTAATCCACATCATCCTACTCTTTCATTTCATCCATTTGAAAATTGTTTTTAGGGCTTTATTTTGTTTTTTAGGAAATGTTTTAGGTTAAAACCCGCGTGCAGGGGTCCGCAGGCATAGCACAGGTAACCTGCGGACCCCGAATTTTTCGTAAAAGGAAAAAAGTCAGGGGTCTGCACCTGTTGTGAAGGAAAAGTGTGGACCCATGCACTGTCTCTAACAGAGAGGGTACGGTCCCCGCAACAAAGGTTTTTAAACCTAAATTTTTCAAATTCCACCCAAAAATTTTGATTTTAGATATTCTAATCCGCCTTTTTATTGAATGTAGGGTATACATCATGCTTGATTGGTGGGAACAGGAGCACGAGGATGTAGATCTCACCGTGATTAATCATCAACCTTCGATTGATACATTGAAGGCATGTGGATTATACAAATTCTGGGCCATACCTGGCATGAGGGCCCAGGTGGAATTTTTGCAGTGGCTGGTAGACAGATGGAATATACAGTACCAGTGCTTCTTTATTGGTGGTCACCAGCTCGAAATGGAGTTGGAAGAAATTTACTTTTTGACTAGTTTGCCTAAGAGAGGTGAACATTTGACTCTATTCGGGACTAGGCCAGGTGGCCAGTCTGTCGATAGCCTCTGGCTAGAGTTTTGTAACGACCAAACTAGAGACAAAGGGATAGATATCAAAACCATATCCCTTCCTGAGCTCAAAGTGATTGCATTTACTATTACCAGGCTCTGCGGAAGCACAACACTACATATAGCCACTGGATCCCAAATGCGGATGGCAGTAGATTGCTTTCGAGGCACCATCTTCAACTGGTGCGAGGCTGTGTTGGCTAATATAAAAGGCCAACTGACTAGAGCAAAGAATGGACAACTAAAGACCTTTGGATATGGTGCTTTAGTTGTGAGCTTTGGTCTGGAGAGGGTCCCAATGTTGGTCCCACAACATCTTACCGTTGGAGCTGGACTTCCCCGAGAGCCCAAACTGATGCGTTGGGTTGCAGTTATGGCCTGTCATCTTGAGGAGGGAACATAAGTCGTTCGATTCACTCCTGAGTATTTTCATTGGTTGGAGAACCAATTTTTTGCTATTTAGGACTTTCCTTATGCTGGGGTAGATTATCGTGGTGACCCAGACATGGCTCTTCCACCAGGAGAGCAATGGGATGACTCAGGTAAAATCATTTTCAACATTTTCTAATTTTTTTATTTTTTATTTTTTATTTTTTATTTTTTTATCTAGACCCAAAATTCATAGTAAAAGTTTCAAATGCAGATGTAGGTCCACGGCGACCAGCCACTCTCTAGCCCTATGAGAGGAAACAACCAGTTGCAGCAGCACTAGCCCCACAAGACGAATCTACAGAGACCTTGGCTGAATTGGAGAGTCATTTAGAGCATTTGACAACAGACATTCCAGAGACCAGCATAGATGACATTCCTCTTAGGCTACAGTGCTATGTGATTGGGGTCCCAGGACCTTTCAGGAGGTTCCTTTGTAGGGTGGCCTGTACAGTGGTTTCTTATCGTGATCATCACCAGGGATAGGATGATCGCCTGTTGTAGACACATATGGCATTTTTTCTTTTTGTACTATCATTTTTGCCGATCATAAGGTGTTTTTTAGCCTATGATCAAAGACGATGTATATTTGACACACTTCTATGCTATACTATATCACTATTACCGGCTTATCTTGTAAAACATGTTATGGAATGTTTTTAAATTTACTTGTATGATTATTGCAAATGTCTATTTAACATTTGAGAAGCAATTGCATCTGCTAATGTATTTAAATATCTTGGAATATGCTGCTATTCAATATAGTCAAATTCACGTTCCAAGAGACGAACTCTCAAAAATAATCTCAATAACACTGGATTTCTAATGGCATACACTCTATTAAGCTGTAACACAACGAGTTCAGAATCTAACCTCACTATCAAACTCCGAATCCCAAATGAGATAGATTCAGATAATAACTCAATCACTGCACTATACTAGGCAATGTTGTTCGTTGTTTGACCGAGGCTTACCCCATGCATAGATACCAACTCATCAGAGGGCACATAGATAACCCAACCTATGGAAGAAATGTTCCGTGTATTACGACAAGCACCATCAGCAAAACCAATGTATGTTTGGAGAGACGCCGACATCTGCAATATCAAGAGTAAAATCAAGATAAGCAGGAATAATGACAAAAAACACTCTCTAAGCTAAGCACACTTTTTAATCTAAAACACACCAGCTAGAAATAAAACTAACCTAACTAAAAATCTCCACACCCAGATTTAAGCATAATACCTCTTCAAGTAAAGACCATTTCTGGGTTTACCTAAAGAGACCCCGTCAAAGTCTACCAATTCATAGGCCCCTTTTGCCAGCTTTCGCTTAACAACATAAGGACCATGCCACATGGGTACGAATTTTCCAACGCCTAATTTATCATTTGCTTGATCGTACAATAAGACTAGGTCTCCTTCCGAAAAATTACGAGGGGTAACATTTCGATCATACTGAGCTTTAATACGTTTGGCATGAGTTTCGATTGCTAATGCAGCATCACGTCGATTCTCATCTAGCTGAGCCAAGTATAACAAATGTTTTTCCTCTTCAGAAGTGGCTAGAAGTAATTCGATGGCCATTTGCAATGACGGGATTTCGCATTCAATGGGTAACATAGCTTCCAGACCATAAACTAGTTGGAAAGGAGTGAAACCAATTGACATTTTTACTGAGGTTCGATATGCCCAAAGCGCTGAAAATAGCATGTTATGCCAATTCATCCTATGAATCCCAATGATTCGTCAGATCATGATGACTAGAACTTTGTTGATGGCTTCAACCAGACCATTAGCCTGTGGATAATATGGAGTTGAACTATCGTGACGCAAGCCAAGTTGATCTATAAGTTCAGTCATCATAATATTTCAAAAATGATGCCCATGATCAGTGATAATCGCTTGTTGAACACCAAACCTAGCAATTATATGATTGAACATGAAAATCGCAACAGTTTTGTCGTCTGCCTCAAATGTAGGCATCACCTCGGCCCACTTGGTAAAATAATCTACCGCAAGGATAATATACGCATGCCCCCTGGCCGAGTGAGGGTTACATGTAATAAAATCGATACCCCATTTCGCAAAAGGACCGACGACAATTATAGGGTGGAGAGGAGCAGGTGGAGTGCGCATATTTCGATCAAAAATTTGGCAGTTGTGGCATTTTCGGACCGCGTTAATACAATCTTTAAACAAAGACGGCCAGAAATAGCCAGCGCGCAATATCTTTTGGGTTGTGGCAAACCCAGACATATGACTGCCACACGCTCCAGAGTGACAGTCATTTAAAACCCTTTCAGCTTCCTCATGAGTTAAACAACGTCGGAAAATAGAGTCCGCCCCACGACGATAAAGTGTATCTCCAATAATTTTGAATTGTTGGGACTGGAATCATATTTTCCGACATTCTGATCTTGAAATTTCTGGCCGAAAGGATTGGGTTTGGAGATAAACTATGATATCCCCATACCATTGATCTAAAGTGCTAATTAGAAGCAAGGATTCATCCACAATGGGCTCCTCTGCCACAGTTTTTGTGTCAGCACGTGGGAAGTCACACACCAACTCCGCAAAAACTAAAGATTTCTTTGACTTAGACTTTTCAAATTCCAAGTCGAACTCCTGCAGGATCCCAATCCATTTGGAGTACTTGCCCCCCAGCAATTGTTTGGTCAAAATATAGATTGTAGGGTTGCAATCGGAAATTACTGTAGTTTTTCGTATTAAAATGTAATGACAAAAACGTTGGACAGCTTGAACAGCTGCCAATGTCAATTTCTCCACATGTGAATATTTTAGCTCAGTTGGATTTAAAGTTTGACTAAGGTAATATATCACATTTTCACTACCGAATTCATCTTCCTGAACTAACACCATTCCAATGGTGGAATGTGAGGCGGCAAGATATAAGAAGTAGTCTTGGTTGTAGTTGGGAGGATGCAATAACGGTGCATGGGTCAACGCGTGTTTTAGTGCATCAAAAGATTTGTTAGCTATCTCATCCCAAAAGAATGGAGTATTCTGTTTCAACGACCGGGTAAAACCCTTTGTGATCTCGGCGTAGTTAGGAATGAATCGACGTAAAAAGTTTGCTTTCCATTGCAAACTTTGGAGTTGGCGAAGACTTGAAGGAGGAGGCAATTTGATAATAGCTTCAGCCTTCGAGGGATCGATGCGAATGCCAGCTTTTGAAACAACGAACCCCAGTAACCGACCCGTTTCTATATAGAAAACACACTTGTGTGGATTCAACCTAATTAGATAATGCCTACACCTCATAAAGATTGCTCGTAAATGGATGAGATGATCAGGTTGATGTAATGAATGAGAAGGTAAATCATCGAGATAGGGTTGCACAATGTGCTTGATGTCATGAAACGCGTAAGACATGGCTCTTTGAAAAGTTGCCCCAGTGTTCTTGAGCCCAAAAGGTAATTTGCAATAAGCAAATGTCCCCCATGGACAAATGAAAGCCATTTTTGGTTGATCAACAGGTATAATATTTATTTGATTGTATCCGGAAAAACCATCCATGAAGGAGAATATTTCACTGCCGGCACAATCATCAATGATTTGATCGATATAGGGAGTTAGGTAATTGTCTTTTGGACAGGATCGATTAATATCCCTATAATCGATACATATTCTTATTGTTCCTTGCTTTCTGTTAACAAGAACAATATTCGATACCCAATCTGTTAACGGAATTGGATAAATGAAACCTTCTTTAAGTAATTTTTCAACTTTTGCTTTAATGGCAGCAGCTTTTCGCGGGTGGATCTGACGCAAACGTTGACGGATGGGTTTAGCATCTAGGTAAGTTTTGATTTCATGAACAACAATTGTTGGGTCAATTCCTGGCATTTCCTCATATGACCAGGCAAACACGTCACAGAATTCTTGAAATAGGGCCCTATATGTTTGAATTTCATTTTCTGTGCAAGAGGCACCTATATGAATGTTTTCAACAATTCCAGGCTTAACTGAAATGTCAATAGGAATAGTTCGAGAAATGTTTCCCAAATTTAACTCAGAATCAGGATTTTTCATTGGATTCTGAGGTTCCTTGACATATTCAGTCGTAAAAATAGATGAAAAATCATTTTCAAAGCAATCAATCTCAGGTAAAAACGAAGACCTATGATGAAGATCTTGCCATGGTAAATCATCAACACACAAGATTTCACAAATTTGCTCATCAGTGTGAACAAGTTTGGAAAACGTTGTTGAATATGAGTTTGATGTTGAAAGTGATTCTTCATGGACCACATTCATTAAGTCAATTTTGGTTGAAGAAGGGTCGGAGAACGACTGCGCGGCCTGATACGTAATTTCATATGGACTCAAAGGCATAACATCACCAAATGAATCTATCTCAGATTCAGAAGGTACGATCCAAGGATCATCATAAACAATAGTGTCTAATGAAATCATATGAACGGTTGCAGTAGAAGACGATGCATTGATAGGAGGAAAAGGAAAAGTTCCTAGTAAACCAGAATCTTTAACTAGTCCTACTCCAACATCCTTATACGGGATAGTTGTTTTGCCGACATGCTGAATACTTTTAGAAGAGGCTGGGTCAGATGAAAAGTAAGTTAGCTGGTCTATAGTTACGATCTTTCCATTATGAGGGAACTTTATAAGCCGAAAGACTGATGAAA
Organism: Pinus tabuliformis; assembly: GCA_031772625.1. Classification (NCBI taxonomy): domain Eukaryota; kingdom Viridiplantae; phylum Streptophyta; class Pinopsida; order Pinales; family Pinaceae; genus Pinus; species Pinus tabuliformis. Next base: position 590,521,822 of record CM062814.1, on the reverse strand, counting down.
CAACAGCTGTCATAGCGTAAGACCAACTACGACCCAAGAGAAGGTTGTAATCTAGAGGGGCACCAACCACCTCCACATCTAGATTAACAGTTTTGCCTTCTACCCCTATAGGTAAATCCTGTAGAATGCCAAAAGGATGGAACCCATGGCCATCAAAAGCCTTTAGAATCATTGGGGATTGATGAAGTGTAGGAGAACCAAGCGATCTCCAACACTGGATCAAAATAATACACGTTGAGGCTCCCTCATCAATCACAGTCCTATAACAAGGTCTATTTTTGACTAACACTAGAATCTGGAAAGCCATTTGATGAGGTAAGTGAGGTGTACTATTTTCTAGATCGAAAATTATAAGGTTCGAGTCCTGAACGTCAATAGCTTCTATAGCTGATAATAGCAATTTACACTGTGCTGGACATGATTGCAGCACCTCCAAAGCCGACATTGCTGAAGGTGAAATAGCCAAATCTTCAACAATGTTATAGTTCTGAGCCGCTTTCACATGTGGATCGAAAGTTGACTTTCAAAGTATACCCTTGGCGGGTGGTTTGATTACTAAGTCTGAGTTAGATTTCTCGATCTGTAGTGGATCAGAGCCGGGAGTTGAAGTTGATGGGTTCGAATTAGAAGATTTTGCTTCCTTACCACCAACAGGACTTTTACTTCCATAATCTTGCGATCGAGTCGCAATCCTAACATGGGACATCATCATCATGGGTTCTTCAGAGGCATTTGAGGAATAACCTATCATCTTACTATCTTGACTAGGAAAAGGATCCTTCAAAACAGTAGGTGTTTGGGAAACATTGACGATTTTCGCAACCTCTGCACGATGAGCGCAGTCTCTTGTAAAATGCTCTTCGTCACAAATGAGACAAGGATAACAAGGTTTGCGTTTCTCATCAGTAGATTCTGTTTTTTCTGGTTTCTCTTTCAAATTTTTATCTATTTTATTTTTCTTCTTCCCTTTCTTTTTACCGCTGGATTTTGATTTCACCGTAGATGACTCTACAACATGAATATCGGTAGAAATTTCCGCGGAAGAATCTCTTGTCGAGGAATATGGTAAAGTTATGATAGGAGAAGAATTCTTGGAAGATTTCTTCTTACTTTTGGTATTAACTGTACCAATCATACCATCAGCGGCATGAGACCCTGAAGGAGCTGCAGTTATTTGATTTTGTTTAGGAAGGTCGGGGATTTTCTCATGTAACATACCTGACTGTGTATAAACTAAGTCAAAGTACTGAGCTTGAGAAATTACTTGCTCTTCAGTAATGACTCCTGCCTTAGCTACATCCTCAGTGATCTTCGGTAATAAAGATTTTACAAACCATTCAGCTAAGATCTGATCCGAAATAAAAAATTTCACTAAACACCGTCGACATCTCCATTCATGAATATGATCTGAAATGTAAGTGGACGTTGACTATTTTAATGAAGTTAATAATTTCGTGCCATTGTCATATCTGACTGGCAACTGAAAATGAGTTAAAAAGGAAGTAGCTAACTGACTAAAGTTATAAAAAGTGGCTCGCGGTAACTCAATGTATGACTTGGCAGAAAGACCAATTAGATTGCGCTGAAAAAGCCTTAAACGGATTGAATCATCTGAAAAGGAATTAGATGCACACCAGAGGTGATAAGTCATCACATGGTTTGACGGGTCCTCTCCTGATTTTCCTTCAAACTTAGGAATATCACTAGGCAACTTATTCTCCATTGGCAGCCAAAACGGAAGATAGTTAATTGGATCGTTCGTAAGGCGGGACAAGTCAGGCAAGTCCAAAGTTGCAATGAATGGTAACTGAAGATTAGGGTCCCTGAAACCCTGGGTCATGAGACCAGCCCCAGGAGGAGGATATCTAGGATAACTAGGAATTATAATTGCACTTGGGATATTATATCCTCCCAGAAAACCAGGATTAACCGGACCGTACTGGGGTTGTTGAGGTTGTTGATATGTATATCCAGGGAACGGTTGATACTGATAGATTGGCTGTTGCACAGTAGGACCGAATTGGTACTATCCCTGGTACGGTTGATAAGTAAATTGAGGCTCACTTGTGACAACCGTACTTGGACCAGGTTGTCCTACAGGCATTTGAACCGAAGTCTGAATTGTGGATCCAGACTGAGGTAAAGATGCTTGAGGAGTTGATACAGGAACAGTAGAAACCGGAGCTGTCGATACTCCATAAGTAGGTGGGGTAGATTGAACAGATGTTGCAGCAGTTGCAGCAGTCATTTGAGGCGGAGTACGAGGCGTACTAGGCCCAGGTTGAGAAACTACAGAAGGTGCAGAAGTTTGAATAGTAGACTGGATAGGTTGCTGGGGTGAACTAGAAACCAAGGGTTGTCCAGATTGAGATGACAACTACACATTCGGTTGCAAGATTTGTTGAGATTGAGATGGATCCCACACTAAATTCATTTCGGGATACGTACCCATAGCAGGTTGAGAATATTGAGGACCATAACCGGGTTGAGGGTAGGGTTGATAATTCAAAGGTACATTTCTAGCTCCTTGGACAAATGATTGACCGGAAGGTGGTTGGAAACCTCGGGTTGGGTACTGACCTTGAGGTTGATAACCTTGAGGCACGTACTGATATTGGGGTTGACCTTGAGGTACATATTGATACTGGGGTTGACCTTGAGGTACATACTGAGTTTGGGGTTGACCTTGAGGAATGTACTTTCCCGTAGGTATGTTGTCCTTGAGGTTGCCGCCCAGGCGGAAATTGGGTACCTTGAGGTTGCCCCCCAGGTGATAATTGAGGACTTTGAGGCTGTCCCCCAAGTGGTAACTAGCCACCTTGAGGTTGCGGATTAGGAATAGTACCTGACATCATATGAATATCTTCTACACTCAATGGCTTAGTTCTGTTATTACCAGTTAATAACTCTTGTTCAATATGTCAAGACATTTTGTCGGCTGGATAAGTTGTTCTTGCGGACAAGACCGACCTCCCTAGTATCTAATGATATCTAGCGACAAGCAAACCAAACAAATTCTATCTTTCTCTAAATATGCAATTTATAAACAAAGGAAAACAAGTGTTTTAGGCCTACCTTGGGTTCAGTGCAAGTTTGTGGAAGCTACGCTCCGTTGATCCAAATGATCTTCCTTGTAAAGAATCTGAAAACAAAAACAAGCACACACATTAAATAGCACCTGAAAAGCCAATATAATAAAGCATACTTATCATGATGATCAAGGAATTCATGAAACAAATAACATAAGACAATTTGTTGAGAAAAATGAATCTAATTGTATTAACTTTAATCAAACAAGAACTTTACAACCTTGGTGCCTTGATGTTGTACAAGCTCCTCCCAGGGTCCAGCAAGGATCTCCTCTACTTTGACAAGTTTCACTCTCTTCCCAATGAAGCCAAAAGGTATGTAATCTCTCCTCTCAAGCTTAACTAGGAAGTCTCAATTCCAACAACATTTACCCTCAAAAATGTTCAGCTTCTAACCTCCTTAGCAACCAGCCCAATGCCTTAATTTATAGTGCAATGGAGGGAAGTTACTAGGTCCACCTTCAAAGGGATAAAGCCCTCCTTCAAAGGGATAAGCTCCTCTCATCAAGGGATTAGCTCCTTCAGTTTTGGGATGCATGAACCACCTAGGAGCGAACCATCCACATCAAGATTCCTTCTAGAATCATCCAGAATTAACCACAAGTGAGTTTTTAAGAATAAACTTGCACCTTTTTTACTTTCACAGGGGTTCGCACCCACTTCTTTAGAGATAGAGCGGGCAGGTCCACAGGTAACATGAACAAGGGGTGCGAGACCACAGGCAACAGTGAGAGAAAGTGTGGAACCAGAGCTTTATTGATTTTTAAGGTCTTTCTCTCATTTTCAAAGCTTGACATGAAGAGCTAAGGTTTGAGACTTGCTAAGGAGGATAGCATGAATGATGATAGACCCATACTAACTGCAAATAGTCATGGTGACAATATTTTTTGTAACACTTATATTTGTAAATCATGTGTTGTAGTGATGATGTATTTTTCATCACTTGTTGGAGCAATAATGATATGTTGGCCTTGTTTTTATAACTGGTGTATTGTTTCCATCTTGATGTAAACTTGACCACCAAGTATGTGTTATAAACTCGTGGCAAGTATGGGATGCTTGGGTCATTATTTGGTCATGTAAGACAAGCATGTAATTTGAAAAACAATGTACTATAGGTTGCAGGTATCGGATGATCGCTTAAGGCTCCGAAGAACAAAGGTGAAGGAAATGGAAATGAGAACATTTTAGGACGCTTGTGATGTAGACAAGGTACAGAGAAGTTACAGATTATTTTTCATGCTTTTGGAGGACCAAAAGCTCCTCAGTGGGGAGGATTGATCTAGGTGGCTCTAGGGACACACACAAGACAAAGAGGGCTTATGGAAGGTCAAAAATAAAAGTGATCAGAATGCTTTTGAACTGGGACCAGAGCGTAGATCTTATCGTCCTGATCACAGTGGTGCGAATGGTTCGTCAATATGAGATCGTATGAGAGAGAACGAGCCAGTCAAAGTTTTGATCAAAGTTGGACTATGGGCTAGCTTTAAGTGTCCTACAATTTGACCAACTCCGGGGCATGAAACCTAGCTCCCGAAAGCAGGAAAATTTGTTGGATCATTAATTTGTCTAATATCCCCTATATTAGACAAATTTGAAAGAAATGTGTTTGATTTTATAAAAATGAAAATTACATATATTTTATGGGGTGGCGAGCCACCAATCCTATCACCCCCCAATGACCAACATAAAAAATATTAAATTAAAATATGGCCGATGGGCGATGACCTCCATCAGCCCCCAACCAACCACCAACATTAAACAATATTAAAAAAGGGTGGGTGGGCCACCTTCAATGGACCTGGCCCACACCCCAACCCACCATACCATATATGCCCATAATCAAAAGCGAGGCCAGCAAGGGTTGAACCCACCCGGCCCACATGGACCATCCCCCACTAGGTAGCCCCATAATACAACCACACATGAATACATTTAATGCTCACCCACCAACACTTTATGCCACCACGCGCCTGTCCAAATAAAAAAATGTAACGGTTATAACAACGCACCATTTTTAATGAAAATCAAAATGGTTGCAAGTAATTTTGGTGGGAGTCAAGAATTGATCCCCCGACCTACCCTCCTCTAGTGCTCTACCTAACCAACAAGCCAACTGTGGCTCTTGTAAACTTTGCCCAGCGAAATTATACTTAAGCCTTATGCCCTCATTTGCATGTAGAGGAGAACGAAGGCAGATTCGAGGAATGGAGGAAAAAAACCTCGTTATGTAGAGAAGAACAGAGGCTGAAGGCATGGCATGGAAACCGAGACATGTGTTTTTTAATTGTTTTTCAGGTGGAACCATGAACCTGGGAAAAGAGCAGGCGGAACCATGATTGAGCCAAATTCTTAAGAGGGCGAAATTTTGCTAGTGTCCAAATTGGACAAACTTTATGTTGATCCTACACCTCTTAGCGACATCAACATGATGGTGCAGTTAGAATTTTGATCTGAGTAGCAGATCTTAAGATGAAATACACAAGGGAATCTTTAAGGAATCTAGGGGGAATCTAAAAGATCCCTGGAGCCCCAGATTTCCACTTTCTCAGAATTCAAAAATTTGACAGTCGATTTTACACTATTCGACGCCACAAATGTGATGGTGTATTCATATTTTCCATCTGATCATTTCATTTTTCAACCAATTTTCAAAGTGGAGTGCAGGTGTCAGCATTCATGTGTGAACAACCAAATCCATGAGATTCGATGTCACAAGATTGACGATACGACCAGCTTCAACATTTTTACATCCTTTTCTTTAGATGGCCCCAGGGTGTGAGGTATATGCAATGTGTTCATGTACTTCCTTTTGCTATGAGATGCATTGTGTTGCATAGATCCCCATTTGATGTTTGATGTGGGATATTGTTTTCTTACTTGTTTCATGGTTCCTACTTGATGTGACACAGAATCATCTGTGTGATGTACTTGATGCCATGATTCATCATGTTTTGTTTGAGATCCCTTTGATGCCATGTTGGCGGGATGCTCATTATTGTGATATGCGAAATTAGGTCATACTAATAGGAGTCATTTTTGAACAAGAGTTCCTACAACAGAAGATCTCTTGGAGCCACTCTTGTGTGAGGGAATATTCCTTGTATGATAGAGAAAACACATGCATGTACATCATCACTCTTTCCAGCACTTAATGCAACAACCTACACCATCTTGACACCAAGGCCTGGGGACGTAGTCCCTCCTGGACGAACTCCGTTATCAACGTCTTTTGTTTTATGTTGCTGATTCTTGTCATGTTCCTTCTTCTTTACAGCATGCATATATGTTCCTTTATGCTATTTTAAATGCAATTCTAATCACATCACGAAAGTAAGAGATCTTGGTTAAATTTGGGAGTTGAGTCAACTCAGATCACTTGTATTAGAGCTACTTTGAAGGAGCAGTGGATCAGAGTGTGCACAATAAAGCAACTTAGATGGAGCTAAGATATTGTCTAGATCATGTAGCGTAAATTTCAACTAAGAACATGGAGATGTGGTTTCAATTGGCTAGGTGGCAAGATAGGCTAGGAGTTATGTTGTATTTAAGGAGAACCCAGTGAAAAATAATTTTTGTGTGGTAGGTTGTAGACCATGGAATTTCGATGACTTGTCATGGATTATTGGGACTGCTCATGGGGTGCTTTGGCATGGACGATTTGGCTCTATGTGAAGAGGAAGTTAATGGAAGGTGAGTTTCTTCATTGGGTTGTGATGTTAAACATTTTAGATTGGAGCCATCTGCATATGTGGTGTTTGATCCAGAAGGATGAGATTTCCTATTGTGCTCGGTTGTGGTGGTGATGTGGCCTTTGTTTGACTACAACTTAGACTAACCTTGTCGGATACAAGTTCAATAATAGTGTGAACGAGTGGTGGTTTTCTAGACTTGGGGGGATTCTATATTCAAGGGAGATGCCCTATGGAAGTTAAAAAAATTTGGTTCTGATGAGATGAGGTAGAGACACTGCGGAGATAAATGTGGTTCATTCTATAGGTTATGCTATATAGGTGAACTCCAGATTGGGCTAGTGTCACTGATGATGTTGATGGTTACTTCTGTGTAGTGGAAGTACCTCTCTCACTGAGAGGGAGTGTTGATTTGTGTATATTGGGATGTACTCCCACAACTTAGGGTATTGGGTTTGGGAGAAGTTTGACCAACATGGGATTTGTGGGCAGTGTACCCAAGTAGTGGGTTTTGCACCCAAAGTTGTGGGTGCAAAACCAAGTGGAGATTTTGATGGTTTGTTCATAGAGGACATGTGGAGCACCATTAAGGAGCTAAGGGAACCTAAGGAACCATTGATGTGGTCTTAGTTAGATGAAATAATTTATTTCATATGTATTATGGAGTTTAAAACATATTTTTTTAGGTTGGCTTGGAGTTATGTGATGACCCTTGGTGGTTGGAAACCCATCAAGAACTCTGTAAATGGATAAAAAAGGTTAGCTTAGTCCACATCCATCCAAGTGCATATCATTAAGGAGAAAGACATATGATCTAGCTACAGATCTATAGGATCCAATACAAATTGAATAAAGGGATGAGTTGACATATTTTTCTATGTTTGGATTGGGCCGGATTAGGGAAGATGTTGGCCGAGTTGGATAGGTAGATTTCTAGGCACAATTTCATGCTATATACTTTATGTTCTAAGCCATAGACTAGTCTGTTCAGGAGAAGAGGTATCATCCATTGTACCAACTAGTTTGGAGGGCCGTAAGGCATATTTTGGAGGGTCAAGAGGCCTGGAAAGGATCTGAAGGAAGACCACATCGCTTGAAGATACTATGCAAGGATTTCAAGCCTTTAAGTGAAGGTTTGCCACTATTTTGGAGGACTATTTACCCAAGTTAGAAACAATCTTGTGGATTTTATAGGAAGACATTAAAGGAGGGAAAAAACCTCAATGATCTCTTCATAGAGCTATGGAGTATAGGGCTATTAAAGAAGTCTTACAAAAGTATGTATTTATCTTTCTATGTTGTTGGATGCAAGGAATGGTAGGGTTGTTATAGAGTTGTTTTTAATAGCGGGTTGAAGCAACCTATGTATCATGTTTTGGAGGGTTATTAGTGCTTGAATTGTGACCCTAAGTATTGTGGATAAGTGGAAAAATTGTCACAATAAGTGGTTAGTGCATAGTTCCCTAGTTTAGAGATCTGAAGGGTGAAGAATCAATGATAAGAGGATTGATGGGTTGAGCCCTAGTTCTATGATTTATAGTGGGTTAAATCAGAGATGAGAGGGAAGCCTCCAAGCCCTAAGTCTTGACTTATTTGGAGTAGCAGAGAGTGGTGAGCTCCAGTATTGTAGCAATAATGCTACAACTCCTGGGGCTTCCTGTCTCTTAATTTTATCAACCCGGTAGTTCGTACAAACTTGGAAGCGACGGTGCTGTATGCACAAGTACTAGCCCTTGTCGCAGCTGTCACTTGGTCAGCTGGCACAAGTCCGCTAGGGCTTAAGCCAACTTCTATAGGCTCACAGAAGAAGCTTTATCAATGATGGACGAAAGCTAACTCAAAGGAAGGCTACTCTACTTGACAAACTGAATCAAAAGCAATTTAAAGCATGTAAATCTATGAAACCCTAATTTAACTAGTCTATCCTCTATAATGCAAAGAATGTGGATGCAACTCTTATGAATGCTATCATTACCTCTAACAAGTGTAAATGCATGGGTCTAAGCTACTTGCATCATGAGAAATGTGTTTTTGTGTTTTTCCTTTAGGTGTGTGGAATGAGTGTGAACTTGGCCTAATTAGGGTTTGATTGTGCAGGTGGGATGTAGAAGGAAGGAAAGTGTAGGACAGGTTGGGGAGGCTAGGAAAGGTCCCTAGGGATCCTTAGCACCCATCCACAGAGGTCCCTCACATTCAGAAGCTCAGCAACGAAGTGAGTGGCCTCCTACAGGAAGGCTGCAGGGGATCCTACAGGATACTCTGTTTTCTACAGGATGTCTACAAATGGCTACAGGATGTCCTACTGTGAGTGGTTGGAGTGATGGAGGAGAAATGGAATGGTGTGGGAGGCTAAGGGAGAGGGAGATGGACCTGATGATGTCTCAGGAAATGGAAAGTCAGACGAAGGAAGGGTGTATGCAATGGGTTTGATGTTTTCGAAAGGTGGAATCAACGAGAGTGCAGGAGATGGAGCTGTACGTGAAATGAGAGAGTTGGAGGGTAAGTGAGTGAGATAGAAGGTGAATAGAACTTGTAGGTGGATGGAGAAAACGACGAAGGAAGTGGCTTGAGAAAGAGCAGTGTAAATGAAACAAATGACCTGTGCATCAAAACAAGAAATTCATTAACCTATTATGCCATGAAACCTATAAATCCGAAATGGAAAACAAGAAATGAAACTAATGCGTGAGAGTGCAGTATGGATCAATGTCGAGAATGTATGAATGGATCTTCAATACAAACGTTCATGTGGCAGCTTGCGTGGAGATGAAACGACTGCTGTTCTTTTTGGTGGCTGATCATGGTCTACACCCCAATCCCAAACAGTGAGATGGCAATGAACCTTTACAACCTGTTTTTGTTGGAGCTCCAAGAGATTTATTCTACCAACCTATCAAACTTGAATACTGAAAGCAAAGCATCATACCAGTCCTATCTATGCTAATGAAAACAATTAAACTAACAAGCTGGAAATCCGAATTGCATAGGAAACTAAACAAACTCAAGTGCTGGAACTAATGGTAACTGCATTACAACACTGAGGAGGTCTATGGCTCTCAGGTTGGGCCCTAACCTGAGAGCTATAGCTCCTTGAGAAAACTCAGAACTAACTCAAAAGTGGCCTTCTTTATTCATAATCTGATAACATGCCAAATTGGCTTACAAAAGAGAACGAAACTTGAGCTGTGCTCCAAAATTACAATAGTAATACGAGAGTTTCAACAACCTAACCAAGGCTAAGGCCTCTATACTTATACAAAACGATGCTCCAACAAGTATCCATGATTCTAGGAGCTCGGTTGTTCAATCTATAGTTTAACTGCTGATCCTGTAGGATGATCATAAATGCTGTTTCCTGTAGAGCAGTTTTGAACTGTTGTTCCTGTAGAACAGCTGGCCATGTATTAAGCTCGGAGGGAGGATGGAGTGGGGCTCGGAGTTCTTGGTGAGGATCACGAGGAATGTCCCCCAAGACCGTGGACAACCTCTCCTTACGTCAGCAATGCCAACTCGTTGTCTCCTTGCCACCTTTTCGTTGTCTTTTGCTCCCTTTTAATGCCAAAACCTGGAATCACAATGCATTAGCTACGTAGATAAAGTGCCCATCCTTTCTCCAACAAAAAACATGAATAAACTAAGAAGTGTATGCATAAACAATAAAAATGAATGGTTTGAGCAAGCAAAATAAGCCAAAAATGAGCCCAAATTGTACCAAAATTGGGGCTCATCATCACCCCCCAGCTGAACCATTTGCTCATCCTTGAGCAACCTTGCCCCTGCTCCTCGTCCATGGCCGAGGACTCGGGACCGGAACAGGCTGTTTCTTTTCTGCTTTTGATGGCCCTGCCTTTTCTGCCCCTGATGGTGATGAGGGTGATGCTTCCTTCCCTTTTTCTATTTCTTTGAGTCGGGCTTCAAAAGGCGACTGGCCTATCTTTCGTGTCCAGGAAGTTATTTTTGGGCTCCTCTTTTCGGGGGTAGCTGATGGTTTAGAGGGGGTTCTTACACTGGGTGAAGTAGGTACGTCCCCTGAAGTGGTATGGCCGCTGGGTGAAGGCTGTGGTTTGCTCGGGGACATCCTCTTGCTTCTCCTGGCTTCAGGTGGCAGAGGGATCTCCCTCTCCCTTTTCTCTTTCGGTTTTGGAGGTGTGCTGAGGGCAGCCAGTGCCGCTGCTGCCTCCTTATCGAGGATGTCAGCCTTCTCTTTCTTGTGTTTTGCTCCCTCGGAGCTCCTTGTAGAGGGTCCCTCCTTTTTTGATTTCAGGCTTCCTGTGAAAGACCCTGCTTTGCCCGCTTCCGGGCCTCCTGTAGAAGATTCTTTCTTTGTCTTCGGGCTCTCTACAGGAGGCTGTTTCGCAATGACCTTCGGGCCTCTTGTAGAAACCCCTCTTTACAGCCTTGTGATTCTTGTAGGAGCCCCTGTCTCTGTCTTCGGGCTTCCTGTAGAAGCCTATGGTTGTACTGTCGGGCTTCCTGTAGAAGCCTTTGTCTCCGTCTTTGGGCCTCCTGTAGAAGCCTGTTTTCCAACAATTTTCGGGCTTCCTGTAGAAGCCTTGGTCATTGCCCTTGGGCTTCCTGTAGAAGCTTGCTCCTTACTGATCTTCGGGCTTCCTGTAGAAACCTTTGTCTTTGTTTTCGGGTTTCCTGTAGAAGCCTGAGTTTGCGTTTTCGGGCTTCCTGTAGAAGCCTGTGATTGCGTTCCTGCAGATGCAACTCTCACCACCTTCTCTTGCCTTGCTTCGTGGCTTTTGCGTTTGGCTTTGACTGCAGAAGCTGACAAGGTGCTTGGGCTGGCAGGGGCCACCTCAGCTTTGACTGCCCTGCTTTTCAACCTCTGTTCCCTTGCTGATAGGATGGGGTTGTCCTCTTTGACTTTGTCATCTTTTCCCTCTTCCTTCTTCTTTCGTTCCTTTTTCTGTGCTGGAGCCGGAACTTTTTGGCTTTTTCCTTTCTTACTCCCGGCTGCTGGCTCTTCTTCTTCTCCGTTAGAGGATTCCGCTTCTTCAAGCAACATTTTTATGTTCCCCGTTCTGGATAAGTTCCTAAATGATTCCCAAGCGAGGGGGACTTTATATGAGCGGAGAGCATCCTCCACGAGGAGCTTGACTAGCCCATGGTGGGCTATCTGGTCCGGAATTCCGTCCTTGAGCTTGGTGGAACACCCCATTAAGGACTGTAGTAGAAAGTAAGGAATGCTCAGCCTCTGTGCTGCAGGGAGGTCAATCTGGTGTCTTAGTTCGTTAAGCAGCCTGAAGTGATACGCATATACAATGCTATATCGACCCTCACAGGTGATATATTTCATAATTTGTAGACTGACTTCGTTCCATGGCGGTAACAGGCTTGCCCTTTTGACTCCATTTTTGTCTTCGGTGAATGACTCTTCCGGTGGGAAGAACTCCTTCTTTGCTTGCTGGCTCATCTTCCGCTCTTCTTTGTCCCACGGCAGACCCATGGGCAGCTCTGTAATCCGACTGATATGCTCTGGGGTGAGTTCGAGGCTGAGACCTCTGAAGGTTACCGTGGCCAATGTCTGTGATTTAGGCTGCAGAGCCTGCAAAAATTCCTCGGCTACTTCATCATCGTAGCCCTGTAGTTTATCACAGAAAGGCATCCATTGCGCTCTAGTGAAGAGCTCAACCACTGCCGGGTTTCTCCTTAATGCATTTGAATTAGTGGGCTCTCGCCTGATAAACTCACCAGGCATGATGAACACAGTGGTTTATACCAGAGGTGGTGGATACACAGGAAATTCGGTCTAAAGACAGAACATGCAATGAATTTTCAGACCACAGTTGATTATACAGCTATCCTGTAGGAGCGATAGTATAGGCACGGCAATCCAAATTTTTTATGACCACACTGTGACTAAAGGCCTTGCCACCTTTAAAAAACAATTGCGGAAGGAGTTGCAGGGTTACCTCTTTTCTGCCACCTTTTTTTATGTGAAGACTTCACCTTCCTGTAGAGCCGCGTTCCTGTAGAAACTGCTTCCTGTAGGACGGCGTTCCTGTAGAAACTATTCCTGTAGGAGCAGTGCGCAGGCTTCGGGAAGAGCTTTAGTTGGCTGGCGGTCGAGAGGGGCTTTACCAGCGTTCAGGTAGCCGAGAGCTCGGCGTATCAATATGCAGAGGTAAGCAGAGGATCTACTCGAGTTTTGAAGTGAGGTTGATGGAGATACACGCTTAATCGAGCCGATTAAATTTTGAATCGGCGCAGCTCGTGGCGCGGGGGTGAGCTGTCCCTGTCAGACCGTTGGGTGACATCACCCATCATCTGCCTGCACATTCGTTTGTTGCCGCATTCATTCCCACAGATCTGCCGCCGCCCTTTTCGGTTAAACTTCACTTCTCGGTTGACGGGACTGATCTTCACGTGCTTGCTGCGTGTTTCTTTTGTCGTGGCTGCCACCTCGTCCTCTGACTATCCCTTTACTAACCGACGTGGCCAATCACTGGCCTTTAGGCCGCTCAACCATTCACCTTTATGCCATGCAAAACAAATCGAAGTAATAATCATGCAGTTTGATGGAGAGAAGGATTAGAACACTTACCTGCGCGCGGCTGCACATGATTTCCATTTTTTTTAGCGATGGATCTACCTGCCGCATGTGGCTGCACATTCCTGTAGGCTCGTGGTTACAGGATGTTGGCGATGGAGTGAATGGTTCTGCGTTCATGCGCCCGTGTTTGATCTCAGATGGCGGTGCTGTGAACGGTCTTCACTTGAGCAGGTTGAACTGTTACAAGATCCCCGCGAGGGGTCTTGTCACCGTTCTTTCTCCTCGGGTGTATGCTGCATGCTGGCGGTTCTGGCTTCTCGATCACGATCCCAGCGCTTCTGATGTATCAACGTGGATGTGGTATGGTTCTCGGTGCCTAGTTTTTCTTTGACAGATGCTTTCTCATGAGAACTGATTACTTTGTTGTGCTGCTGCAGGGATCTTGGTTGCATGGCGACGAGGATGGTGGAGGACGATAATGGCAATGTTCAGGGGTGCCATCATTGGCATGCATGCATTCAATCCACTCCTCAGTCGCTAGATCTTCATTTGAACCACATTTCGGCCATCGTAACCTTCTACAGGAAGTTTCCTGTAGAACACAGAGCTTCCTGTAGAAAATTGGCACTTTCCTGTAGAAGATCCGCGTCTTCCTGTAGGAAGACTGTCTGTTCCTGTAGAAAAACTGTATCCTCCTGTAGGAGATCCAAAGCATGATAATAATTGCACATACCTTAAAAAACATTGCTGTTCTTGGAGGAGGTGCTGATGACATCCTTTGCTAGCATGATGAAGGCCCCTGGCTTGGAGTGGAGAGGCTTCTTCTCCTCCATAGAACATCTGCATGCAAACCTTTTATGGTGCTGATTGCTTTTTCCTTTTTTTTTCTTTTTTCCTCTTTTTTTTTTAGAAAGACAATAGGAGCGCCTCAATGAGGTTTTCACCCCTACTGCCTGCCTTGGGCGCCTCAGAGAGGTTTTCACCCAAGGATCTTTATTTTTCTCTCTTTTCTTTTTCGAAAGACAATAGGAGCGCCTCAATGAGGTTTTCACCCCTACTGCCTGCCTTGGGCGCCTCAGAGAGGTTTTCACCCAAGGATCTTTATTTTTCTCTTTTTTTTTTTTTTTTTTTTTTTTTTTTTTTTTTTTTGTGTGTTTTAGATCCTTCAGGGTATGCCCAAAGTGGAGGCAGAACCCTTCTCTATGACCAAAACAGATTTCTCCATAGTGCTGATAAACTCTTGTCTTGAGAGAGGTCTTCTATAGATCTTCAATCGGTGCCCATTGACAAGCATGGGAATGGATTCCTCATCAATGGTTCGAATGAGGATAGATCCATTGTCATGGCACTGTTCCACCACATAAGGTCCTAGCCATCTGGTTCTCAACTTCCCCTTGAAATCTTTGAATCTGGAGTCATACAACAAGGCCCAATCTCCCAGCTGAAATTGCTTGTCATGGAGATGTTGGTCATGCCACACCTTCCTCTGAAGTTGAACCACTTCTGAGTGAAGGAGGGCCTGCATGCAGTGCTCATCCAGTCCATTCAGCTGCAATAACCTTTCTTGCTGTGCATGGCTGAGATCTAGGTCCAGCTGAGCTGCCAACCTCAAAGTGTTATACTCAAACTCAATGGACAACAAAGCTTTCTTCCCATAGACCAGCTCATAAGGTGTGAAGCCGGTGGTGGTCTTCCAAGTGGTGTTGTAAGCCCATGTGGCCTCAACTAGGCGATCTGCCCAGTCTTTTCTGCTGCTGCTCACCACTTTGGTCAAGATCCCTTCTAATGCTCTATTGGTGACTTCCACCTGCCCATTTGCTTGAGGATGATAGGGGGTGGAAGTCCTATGCTTGATCTTGTGATGAGCTAGTAGATCTTCAACCAAGTTGGATGTGAACTGGCTCCCTTGATCGGTCACCAGCTCTCTTGGGTAGCCAAACTTGTAGAAGATGTTCTCTCTTAAGAACTCGACCACCTTTTCTTCAGTTGCTGCTTTGATTGCTTTAGTCTCTGCCCACTTTGTCAAGTAGTCAGTACACACTATGATGTAGGATCTCTGCCTCGAAGAGGGATTGATTGGGCCCACAAAGTCCATGCCCCACTTCTCAAATGGCTCGAGAGTCACTTGAGGTTGGAGAGGCATCTCATCCCTTTGGGTTGGTTTCCCCATTCTTTGGCATTGGTCACACTGGCTAACATATCTCCTGACATCTTGATGAAGTGTGGGCCAATAGTAGCCTGCCTGCAGGATCTTGAAGGCAGTTCTCTTTGCTGCAAAATGTCCTCCACAAGGCCCATCATGACAGGTGAGGAGAATGTCAAAGACTTCCTCCTCCCTTACACAACGCCTTAAGATCTGATCGGGGCCAAGCTTGAACAGGTTGCCCCCAATCCATGTAAATGAGGCACTCTTTCTGATGATTTTGCTCTTCTCTTTTGAAGAGAGGTGCGGAGGAAACTGAGCTGAAACAAGGTAGTTTGCTATATCAGCAAACCATGGAGAGAGTACTGAGATAGCAAACAGATGCTCATCAGGAATCTGGTCATCCACCGTCCCATCTTCATCTGCAGACAAATCCAATCTAGACAAGAAGTCAGCAACAACATTTTCTTTTCCTGGTTTATCAACAATGGTTAGATCAAACTGCTGCAATAAAAGTAACCATCTAATAATACGAGCATTCACATCTGGTTTATTCATCAAATATCTAATAGCAGCATGGTCAGTATGTACAAATGTTTGATATCGGGTAATTTAATGACGGAACTTGTTTAGTGCATGGACTACAGCTAAGAACTCTTTCTCGGTTACAGTGTAATTCATCTCAGCTTTGGACAAGTTCTTACTAACGAAGTAAATGGCATATGGAAGTTTTTCCTCAATTTGTCCTAAAGCTGCCCCTATGGCTTTGTTTGAGGCATCAGTGTGGATGTGGAAAGGTAGGGCCCAGTTTGGACCTCTCAAGATTGGTGCTGACACCAACTTGTCCTTTAACTCATTCAAACTCTTCTGACAAGCGTCAGTCCACTTAAACTCCACATCTTTTGCCAACAAGCCAAACAATGGCGAGGCGAGCTTGCTGAAGTCCTTAATGAATCTCCTGTAGTATCCCGCTAATCCAAAAAAACTCCTAACATCCCTTACCTTTTGTGGAGGTGGAACCTTCTTGATTAGAGCAATTTTGTTAGGATCCACCTGTAATCCTTGGCTAGAGATGGTGTGGCCTAGCACGGTCCCTTCAGTCATCAGGAATTCACATTTTTCGGGACTGAGGGACAGGTTCATCTCAATGCATTTGGTGAGGACTTTTCCCAAATTGGACAATGCTTCCTGGAAGTTGGCCCCATAAGGAGTAAAGTCATCCATATAGATTTCCACTGTATCATGGACCAGCTCCGAGAAGATGCTTAGGACAGCTCTCTGGAAAGTAGCAGGAGCATTGCATAGCCCAAAGGGAAGGACTCGGTAGGCAAAGGTACCCCAAGGGCAAGTGAAGGTGGTCTTATATTGGTCTTCTGGGTTGATTTGGATTTGATTGTACCCGCTAAACCCATCCAGGAAAGAGAAGAACTTCTTTCCTGCCAGTCCATCCAACACTTGATCTATGAAAGGTAGAGGGAAATGGTCTTTCTTGGTAGCTTTGTTCAGCTCCCGGTAATCTACACAGATCCTCCACTTCCCATTCTTCTTGGGAACCAACACTAGAGGGGACACCCATTCACTATCTGAGATGGGGTAGATGAATCCGGCATCTAACAGTTTTTGCAATTCTTCCTTGATAATGTCTTTAAGGGCTGGATTCATTCTCCTCTGCGGTTGCCTAACCGGTTTACAGTCCTCTTTGATGTATATATGATGAGTACAGACCGAGGGATGGACTCCTTTCATCTCCTTATAGCTCCAAGCAAAAGCATCTAAGTGGCTGGCCAACAGGTTGCACAGCTCCTTTTCCCGAGAAGGAGATAGGGAGGAGCTGAATTTCAATGCTCTCTCAGGGCCGAATTCCACATTCTTAACTCTGGGAGTGACAGGGGTGGTTGTACAAAGATCCACTAAGGTGCTGGCTTGGGCATCCTCCACCAATTTTTCTAAAGGTAGTGCACTGGTAGGTGGGTTTTGGATCAAGTTCTCGATCAAATCATCCTCGGTTGGGGGATTTCTTCTATTGGTTTCTATGGTACATAGAGGTCCTGAATACACCTCGTCTTCTTCTCCTTCTTCCAACCAGAGTGGTAAGTCATGCTCTAAAGAGGGTTGGGCAGGAGGGTATAGGACAAGTTGCTTGGACATAGGACCATTTTTGATGGTCATATTTCTGGCACGACAACTGATATAGGCATCTGCAGTGGCTAACCAAGGCCTTCCCAAAATGAGGGGATATCCAGTAAGCTTTGCCTTTGGTTGCAGAACCAGGAAGTCTGCAGGATACTCCCAAGAGTCAATAGAGACCAAGACATCCTCCATAATTCCTTTGGGAGTCACAGTGGAGCGATCTGCTAATTGCAGTACTGTCGAGGTCTTCCTCAAGGAACCTTGAAGATTGAGCTTGCACATGGTATCCCTGGTCATTACATTAATGGCAGCCCCCAGATCAATCAGGGTGTGGGGTATGATGGTGCCATTGATGTGGACATCTACTACAGGACTTCCAGGATCTAAGTACTTTGCGCAGATGACTTGTCCTAGCATAAGGTCAGACAGTTGTCCTATGACATTGATAGTTGAAGCATCTTTCTTCCGTCTGCCTGGATGTTTGAAACACTTCTCCTTAACCAGCTTGTTATAGATTGGCACATCCTTGATGGCCTGGAGAAGGGGTATCTTCACACACAACTGCTTGAGCTCTCCCAGAAGCTCATCTTCCTCCGGGTTGGGTTGTGTGGTGGCTGTAAGTCTCTCAGAAAAGGGTGGAATAGGTTTTGGTTCACTCTCCTGATGGTTTTCCTCATCCTCTGGGGGAGGAGGTTGGCGATCTGGAAGATTCTTTCCAGATCTAAGATTGATCTCCTGGATCTCCACAGCATAGGTAGGGCATGAGGTCTCCCCAGTATATACCTGCTGAGTCTGTATATTGTTGGGGTTCGAGTTCGGTTGAGCAGGCATTTGAGGTTGCCTTGGAGGAGCAGGAGGTAATGGTTGTGGCTGAACTGGAGGTGGAGGTAGAATGGCGGGAGGATTGTTGTATTGAGGCCTCCACCCCGACTGAGGTGCACTCCACTGAGGCTGTGACTGGGCATGTGAGTGATATGAATGAGTAGTGGGTTGAGTAGGATACTGAGGTGGATAAGACCATGGCGGAGGCATGGACCAAGAAGGATGAGCAGGGGGACCCCAGGAAGGCATAGGAATCAATTGGTTGGGGTTGTAATAGGCTTGTGGTGCCCCTTGCATTCCCTGCTGATAGGGTCTAGATCCTTGTGGCCTCCTTTGGTTGATGAAGTAGAGAGGTTCAGTGGGGGCTTCAGTCCCTTGGTACATGGCTTTAAACCCAGGTAAGGTAGGACACTGATTGGTAGGATGGTCCTCCTCACAAACAAAACACACTTCAACCGAATGCAATGGGCATTCGTTCTTAGGATGTCTTCTTGTGCACCTAGGGCAGAAGACAGCCAGGGCTCTCTCAGCTTCTTCTTTCTTTTGCTGGATCCTGAATGTGTCCAGCTGCATGGCGATGGTATGTCTCACCTCACTCTTAAGGTCTTCTAATTGGTTTGTAAACTCATGTTTGGAGAAAGGGACACCAGTGGAGAGGAGGTTTCCTCTACCTCGTTTCCTAGCTGCCCTAGAATGATTTCTAAACACAGTTTTGATGTCCTCATAAGGCAGTTGGTAAATGTCCCCCCCAGCTAACATGTGAAGGGTATCTAAGAGATCTTCAGGTACTCCTCGGAGCAGAACCAACTTAAGGGATTCAGGGTCAAGTGTGCACCTGGCCCGCTTGTAACTAAGTTGGAACCTTTCCTCATAGTCCTCTAAAGATTCATCGTTTCCCATGGTCATCCGAAAGATTTCCCCCTTTGTTTCCTTGGACCTACAATAATCCCGGTACTTGGTGTTGAAGGCTTGTTGCATCTGAGCCCATGTGGTGATACTATTCCCAGGCAAACCCATGAACCAGCGTAGTGCTGCATCCTTGAGAGTAGAAGGGAAAAGTTTTAGCTTTTGTTCATCCTCAGTATAGTCATAGGTCCTACAGAGGACAACAAACTCAAATAGGAAGGTATCAGGATCCTCAGTGGTCATTCCATGGAAGTGAGGCAAAGCAGAGGGGCTAATGTTTTTCATTTTCATCTCACCATTGGTCTCTCGGATGGGGAAAGCTCCTTCTATCCTCTCATCCTCTCTATTGTCAGCCATAGCTTTAGGTGGAGTGGTCTCTAACTCTTCTTCTTCTATAGGATTTCGGTATGTCTTGGGACGTTCACCTATAGTTTCCTCTGAATCACTGTCACCACCGAAGAGTGAAGGGTGACTAAGTGATGTGGTGGGGGTGTTTGGTAGGAATTTGCCTGATCTATCTCGGTTCCTACGAGGCATGAAAGGGAAAGGACTCTTCTCTGTTTTTAGTGCTTTTGTTTTTTTTTCTTGTACCTGCAAAACTAAAACAAAGTGATCTACAACTAACTAGATTACTCAAATGAAATTTGCGGAATTGGAAATATTAATCTAGGAAAGCAGGAAATATTAATCTAGGAAAGCAGGAAAGATTAATCTAGGAAAGCAGGAAATATTAATCTAGGAAAGCAGGAAAGATTAATCTAGGAAAGCAGGAAATACTAATCTAAGAAAGCAGGAAAGATTAGTCTAGGAAAGCAGGAAAGTCTATGCTACTTTTGCAGAATGGAAATGAAGCAAACTACTTAGCAGAAGTAAGAGTACGAAAGTAGAAGAAAAGCAACAATTACTAATACTCTGACGCTTCCCCGGCAATGGCGCCAAAAAGATGGTGAGCTCCAGTATTGTAGCAATAATGCTACAACTCCTGGGGCTTCCTGTCTCTTAATTTTATCAACCCGGTAGTTCGTACAAACTTGGAAGCGATGGTGCTGTATGCACAAGTACTAGCCCTTGTCGCAGCTATCACTTGGTCAGCTGGCACAAGTCCGCTAGGGCTTAAGCCAACTTCTATAGGCTCACAGAAGAAGCTTTATCAATGATGGACGAAAGCTAACTCAAAGGAAGGCTACTCTACTTGACAAACTGAATCAAAAGCAATTTAAAGCATGTAAATCTATGAAACCCTAATTTAACTAGTCTATCCTCTATAATGCAAAGAATGTGGATGCAACTCTTATGAATGCTGTCATTACCTCTAACAAGTGTAAATGCATGGGTATAAGCTACTTGCATCATGAGAAATGTGTTTTTGTGTTTTTCCTTTAGGTGTGTGGAATGAGTGTGAACTTGGCCTAATTAGGGTTTGATTGTGCAGGTGGGATGTAGAAGGAAGGAAAGTGTAGGACAGGTTGGGGAGGCTAGGAAAGGTCCCTAGGGATCCTTAGCACCCATCCATAGAGGTCCCTCACATTCAGAAGCTCGGCAACAAAGTGAGTGGCCTCCTACAGGAAGGCTGCAGGGGATCCTACAGGATACTCTGTTTTCTACAGGATGTCTACAAATGGCTACAGGATGTCCTACTGTGAGTGGTTGGAGTGATGGAGGAGAAATGGAATGGTGTGGGAGGCTAAGGGAGATGGAGATGGACCTGATGATGTCTCAGGAAATAGAAAGTCAGACGAAGGAACGGTGTATGCAATGGGTTTGATGTTTTCGAAAGGTGGAATCAACGAGAGTGCAGGAGATGGAGCTGTACGTGAAATGAGAGAGTTGGAGGGTAAGTGAGTGAGATAGAAGGTGAATAGAACTTGCAGGTGGATGGAGAAAACGACGAAGGAAGTGGCTTGAGAAAGAGCAGTGTAAATGAAACAAATGACCTGTGCATCAAAACAAGAAATTCATTAACCTATTATGCCATGAAACCTATAAATCCGAAATGGAAAACAAGAAATGAAACTAATGCATGAGAGTGCAGTATGGATCAATGTCGAGAATGTATGAATGGATCTTCAATACAAACGTTCATGTGGCAGCTTGCGTGGAGATGAAACGACTGCTGTTCTTTTTGGTGGCTGATCATGGTCTACACCCCAATCCCAAACAGTGAGATGGCAGTGAACCTTTACAACCTATTTTTGTTGGAGCTCCAAGAGATTTATTCTACCAACCTATCAAACTTGAATACTGAAAGCAAAGCATCATACCAGTCCTATCTATGCTAGTGAAAACAATTAAACTAACAAGCTGGAAATCCGAATTGCATAGGAAACTAAACAAACTCAAGTGCTGGAACTAATGGTAACTGCATTACAACACTGAGGAGGTCTATGGCTCTCAGGTTGGGCCCTAACCTGAGAGCTATAGCTCCTTGAGAAAACTCAGAACTAACTCAAAAGTGGCCTTCTTTATTCATAATCTGATAACATGCCAAATTGGCTTACAAAAGAGAACGAAACTTGAGCTGTGCTCCAAAATTACAATAGTAATACGAGAGTTTCAACAACCTAACCAAGGCTAAGGCCTCTATACTTATACAAAACGATGCTCCAACAAGTATCCATGATTCTACGAGCTCGGCTATTCAATCTATAGTTTAACTGCTGATCCTGTAGGATGATCATAAATGCTGTTTCCTGTAGAGCAGTTTTGAACTGCTGTTCCTGTAGAACAGTTGGCCGTGTATTAAGCTCGGAGGGAGGATGGAGTGGGGCTCGGAGTTCTTGGTGAGGATCACGAGGAATGTCCCCCAAGACCGTGGACAACCTCTCCTTACGTCAGCAATGCCAACTCGTTGTCTCCTTGCCACGTTTTCGTTGTCTTTTGCTCCCTTTTAATGCCAAAACCTGGAATCACAATGCATTAGCTACGTAGATAAAGTGCCTATCCTTTCTCCGACAAACAACATGAATAAACTAAGAAGTGTATGCATAAACAATAAAAATGAATGGTTTGAGCAAGCAAAATAGGCCAAAAATGAGCCCAAATTGTACCAAAATTGGGGCTCATCAGAGAGACAAAAATAGGGAAGTAGTGAAGTCCCTATATGTTGGTGTATTTGAGGAGAAAAGGACAACTAGTGGGCAGTAATAGTGATGAAATTATGACAGTGATCTTTTGGAGTGGAAAAAGACATTATAGAGGGAAACCTATGTTTAGTCATATTGGATGAGTCAAGAGTGATTGATTGACATGGTTGAGGAGTTTGAGGTGTTATATTTCTAAAGTGGTATAAGTTTTAGTGTTCAACATATGGGGAGGCAAAGTACCCGCTAGATGTGTTCAAGGTACATGGACTAAAAGGGTTGTGGAAGCACCACATCAACAAGTAAGTCAAGTGTACTTTATTCAGGGAAATATTAGAAGTCATAGTTGTCAAATATAAGACCTAGTTGTGTCCTGGTATTAGAGCTACTTTGAAGGAGTGGCGGATTAGAGTGTGCACAACAAAGAAACTCAGAGGGAGCTAAGATAGTGTCTAGATCATGGAGTAGAAAATCAACTGAGAACATGGAGATGTGGTTTCGATTGGCTAGGTGGTGAGGTAGGCTAGGAGTTATATTGTATTTAAGGAGAACCTAGTGAAATATAATTTTTTGTGTGGTAGGTTGAATACCATGGAATTTCAATGACTTGTCATGGATTGTTGGGACTGCTCGTGGGGTGCTTTTGCATGGACGAATTGGCTCCATGTGAAGAGGAAGCTAATGGTAGGTGAGTTTGTTCATTGGGTTGTGATGTTTCACATTTGAGATTGGAGCCATATACATATGTGGTGTTTGAGCTAGGAGGATGAGATTGCCTATTGTACTCGGTTGTGGTGGTGATGTGGCCTATGTTTGACCACAACTCAGATTGGCCTTATAGGCTACAAGTTCAATAATAGTGTGAACCATTGGTGGTTTTTTAGACTTGGGGGGATTCTAGATTCAGAGGGAGATTCCCTATGGAAGTTCAAAATTTTAGGTTATGATGAGATGAGGTAGAGACACTATGGAGATAAGCGTGGTTCATTCTATAGGTTATGCTATATAAGTGCAGTCCAGATTGGGCTAGTGTAGCCAATGATGATGATGGCTACTTCTGTGCAGTGGAAGTACCTCTCTCACTATGAGGGAGTGTTGATTTGTGTAGATTGGGAGGTACTCCCACACCTTAGGGTACTAGGTTTTGGAGAAGTTTGACCCACATGGGATTTGTGGGTAGTGTACGCAAGTAGTGGGTTTTGCACCCAAAGTTGTGTGTGCAAAACCAAGTGGACATTTTGATGTTTTTTCATTGAGGGCATGTGGAGCACCCTTAAGGAGCTAATAGGAACCTAAGGAACCATTGATGTGGTGTTAGTTGGATGAAAGTAATTTTTTTCATATGTATTATGGAGTTTAAACATATGTGTTTAGGTTGGCTTGGAGTTATGTGATGACCCTTGGTGGCTAAGGGAAACCCATCAAGAACTTTGTAAATAGATAAAAAAAAAGGGTTAGCTTAGTCCACATCCATCCAAGTGCATATCATTAAGGAGAAAGACAAAATTATCTGCCTACATATCTATAGGATCCAATCCAATTTGAAGTAAGGGATGAGTTTCCATATTTTTGTATGTTTGGATAGGGCCAGATTAGGGAAGATGTTGGTCGAGTTGGATAGGTAGATTTCTAGGGACAATTTCATCATATATACTTTATGTTCTAAGCCATAGGTTGGTCTGTTTAGGAGAAGGGGTATGATCCATTGCACCAACTAGTTTGGAGGGCCATAAGGCATATTTTAGAGGGTCAAGAGGCTTGGAAAGGATCTGAAGGAAGGACACATCTCTTGAAGATACTATGCAAGGATTTCAAGCCTTTAAGTGAAGGATTTTCACTGTTTTGGAGGACTATTTAGACAAGTTAGCGACAATCTTGTGGATTTTATAGGAAGACATTAAAGGAGGCTCAAAAAATCAATTATCTCTTCATAGAGCTATAGAGTATAGGGCTATTAAAGAAGTCCTACAAAGGTATGTATTTGTATTTCTACGTTGTTGGATGCAAGGAATGGTAGGGTTGTTATAGAGTTGTTTTTAATAGCGGATTGAAGTAGCATATGTATAGATTTTTGGAGGGTTATTAGTGGTTGACTTGTGGCCCTAAGTTTTCTGGATAATTGGAAAACTTGTCACAATAAGTGGTTTGTGCATAGTTCCCTAGTTTAGAGATCTGAAGGGTGAAGAATCAATGCTAAGAGGGTTGATGGGTTGAGCCCTAGTTATGTGATTTATAGTGGGTTAAATTAGAGATAAGAGGGCATCCTTTAAGCTCTAGGTATTGACTTCTTTGGAGTAGTAGAGAGACAAGAAGAGGGTAGTATTTATGTCCCTATGTGTTGGTGCCTTTGAGGAGAAAAGGATAGTTAGTGAACAATAGTTGTGAAGACATTATGACAGTGACCTTTTCAAGCAATAAAATACATTGTAGAAATTAGCTTATGTTCATTCATATTGTAGAAGTCAAGAGCGGTTGATAGAGGTGGTTGAGGAGTTGGAGATGCAAGATTTCTGAAGTGGCAAAAGTTGTAGTGATTAGTAGATGGGCAGGAAAAGAACCCGCTAGATGTTTTCAAGGTACATGCATTGAAAGGGTTTTGGAAGTGCCACATCAACAAGTAGGTCAAGTGTACTTTGTTTATGAAATATTGGAAGTCATAGTTGTTGACTCCAAGCCTAGTTGTGTCTTAGTACCAGAGCTACTTTGAACGGCCAATGGATCAGAGTATGAATAGTAAAGCGACTCAGATGGAGTTGAGAATTTTTCTAGATCACGGAGCAGAATTTTCAGTTGATGACATGGAGAGGTGGTATTGACTAGCTAGGTAGAGAGATAAGCTTGGAGTTTTGGTGGATTGGTGGAGAAGTTGGTGAACAATAGTTTTTTGTGTGGTAGGTTGCAAACCATGGATTTCTGATGAATTTACATGGATTATTGGTGTTGAAAAATCAACTTTCTTATAGATTAGGGTTGATTTCTCTTACTTGATAATTACTTGTGATTTTTTGTTGGATTTTATTTCTTTTATTATGTTCTCTTCATAAATAAATTACCAAAAATGAAAAACATGAAGATCACAAAAAACAAATAACACAAATATATAGGATGCAAGTAAGGGAATGACCACACAAGGGGGGAAGCCTAAGAAATCCTCTTCTTATAGAATCAGATCAAAGTGAGATATCCAAGACCCAGAAACCAAGATCAAGACTACCAACAAGACCCAAGAAATCCCTCCTCAAAAATATCCTTAAATAAAGTCAATGTAAACAAAATCAATGTTGATTAACCTTCATTGAAATCTAGTCAAACCTCAAAAAATTCAGACCTACAGTAGATGGTCACAATTCAACCCTTTAACAACTCTGAAAAATTGTAGAAAAATTTGCACGTGTGGACGAATTAAGGAAAAAAATAGAAGATTATCTCTCCTTTGACTTTGCTCTCTCTATCCTTTGAATTTGACTTAAATTATTCTTCTTCTTAAACATAAATTGATATGTGTGAGTGAGTGATCAAATGAGGTCAAGCCATCTTGTATTTATACATGTCCAGGACATGAAATAGCTACATTTTCTAGTCCAACTTGTTCAAGAGGGTCGACTTGGTATGTGGAGGACCTTTTGACTCTTTTTAACTAAAAATTAATTTTTTTTTTTCTTACAAGAAGGTCAAATGGGAATTTGACTCAATTACATTTATTTGAATCACAAAAAAAATTATTTTGACTCAATAAACCTTAAAAGAATGAAGAACATTATTTGACTAGAAATAAAAAATAATAATAATGAATGTAATAAAAGAATACAATACATACATCAATGATACATTTGTATTACATCATGAAGACCGACACTAGTTACATTTTTAGCACTCCCTCTTAACTAGGGAGGTATTCATAATGACACAACATGATACTCTCAAATTGAAATATTCTCATAAGAAGGGATTCAAATGGATAAGCATCATCATAACAAGAATTGTCAACAATAGCAAGGACTTGACTAGCAAGCTCTATCTCTCCACTAGATTAGAGGACAATGCAGGGAGGCATTAATTTCGACACCACCACCTCTCTACAAACATACCTCATCCATATGTTCTCTAAGTATATCCTCATAGTAATATTCTTATCTTTGATACCCTATCCTCAAAGAATATCTGTCCTTGGGACTATTCTTATCTTAGATCCAAATCCTAAAATAATATTGACCGAAGATGCTTATCCAATTCACCATTCTCCCTATCATTTCCTTCACTAGGCTTGTGACTAATAGTCTTAGCCATAGTGCATGACACATGGAGAATACAGTATCCACCTTCACTCCTTATCAACGAGGGAGGAGATCCTCACTCCTCAAACAAGGGGTAATAACCACAAGCCTAGCTTGCCTCAAAGTACTAATTAATTCATGAGCTACTTGTTCATCCATGTAGATCAATTGTAGCTTCTCGGCTTCTCTTTGCATCATACTATCAAATATTATAGTACCTAGGCATTCCCTTGTACTCTAGCAATCTTCATGTAGCTTCAATATGTCATCAAGTAGTCAAACACCTTATGAAGCCAAACTTCTACACAACTTGCTGTATACGCCTTCACATCTTTCTTCTTATAGAATTCAATTTCACATTTTTCCAAGAAATCATATCACTGCCTAATCATCAATAGTACTTTATCAGTAACAAAACCTATCAAATAAATTAATGTAGAACCAATTATAGCTCCCTCTTTATTGATAAGGTTGGTGAACCTTTTCTAAATCCACCATATCATCAAGTGATCAGCAAATTGTCTCATGAATTCTTGCTTCTTCTTTTGCCTCTATAGTGTACACACTTCTACTATATATTCTTCCTGGAAGCCATACCATATCCAAAACATTATTGATTTCATTCCTCATTATTGGAGTTTTCAAAAGTAATTGATATATATCCTTGAATCAAGTTTTAGTATTTTATATGTCAATCCTTATTGTTGGCTCCCTACGAAGTATTTTTAGCTTCGCATTAAGTATTAACCAATCATAAATTCTACCAATTATTTGTTTTTCTACCATATGTCAAACAACCATATAGAAGAGTCAGGACTTTCTTTTTCAACTAATTTTCCAATATAGACTATGTTGTTTGCAATTAATTTTTTGGCCCAAGTATAATTCTAATCTAAGTGCATCATGTTCTTCCTTTAACTCCCTCTGAAGATATGAGTCCTTTTTGGAGATAACTATTTACAAGATGTTTATTTAAACTTTTTTTAAGATATGTGTACTTCTTCCTTCCAAGCTATCATTGAAATTCTTCTTTGATCTTTCTTGATGATGTCCATGAGATGTATAATGGTGAGATTCCTTCCTTTTGATAAGAGTAACTATATTTATGCTTCTATCCTACTTTTATATTTTCTTCAATGTAGATTTATAAGATTCCTGCCCTTCTTATAGAATAGACTTTGACTATGTTTCGTTGATTCTTTCATTCAAATGTTAAGCTCTAGGGGTATCGTTGAATTGGTGCTTGAAACAATATATCATTCTCGAGAGACTTCAATGATGTTGCATAATGATCCTCACTCCTCTATAGTTCTTGTTTCTATGCAATGACTCATTATGTGTTGGGCGCGGAATCCCCCCAAGGCATGTTTTGGGGCTTAAAGCCCAAGTTTTGACTAAGTCCATTGTAAAGGCTCCGTGATTTGTGGGCGCAGAGCGCGAAGTCATAATAGAGTCACAGGGTTTTCTGCCCTTGTTTTTGTAATGTAATGTCGGTTTGATAGACCTACGCATGGTCCACAAACCATGGGATTGTATAAATAGAGCGAGGCTCTAAGTGTAGAAAAGGAGAAAAAATATGGAAGCATGATGAGTCTAAGAGATTGAGTCAAAGTCGAGATTGTATCCTTGGGTCGTAGAGTAGGAGAAAGCTCTGCAGCTGTGTGCAGAGGCGTAGTACTCCACAGCTAAGTGCGCAGGGCAGGTCGAGTCTATAACTATTGGATGCAGTAATAAAGAGAAGTTTTATCATATTTCCGTGTATCTTTTCCTATTTTATGTATTATTGGGTATAAATTTCAAGTTTACTGTTTATTTATTGCGTGAACTCATATGAATGTGCTGTATAAATAAATATAATGTAAGGCATCCATTTACACGAAGATAACTAACTGGTGTAGGAAGATAAGTAAGATCTCAGGTGGGACTTAGGGAAATAGTGCAGAGCACTACTCCAATAGCTCGGAAGCCCCACAGCCTCTGGTTAGGGTTGTGCGAAGGCAAGTATATTAGGGCACAAGGGACAGGGAAGTGTGCGATGTAACCTATGCGAAGGGACTAATGGTTGGACCCCATCAAACCCTCAGACATCTCAAGGGTGCAGAAACCTAGTTCCGGCACCCTCCCATACTACTTCAGGTGAGACCTCAGTCCGCGCTCTGTGGACTATTACCGAAAGGGCCAGTAGTATAGGGATTTGTTTGGCTAATTACTCCAAATCTGGGTCAGGCTCCAACAAGCCAACAAATGGTTCAGTTGCTGGGATTTGGATCTGCATAGAGATGTTTGATGTCGTATAACTGGAATCCAACTAAGAAAGGAATTAAGGATTGGTTGGGTAGAAACATTCACGAGTTTGCGGCACAGGAGAACAGGAAACCGTGACTATCAAAAGAAGAGTGGTTAGACTGCTACTTATACACAGAGATGCACAAAATTTTCTTTGCATTCTTCCCTACTAAGCTATACGAGTGGATCGTGAAGCTAGAAGATAGCCAAGGAGGGTGCAAGCTTGACAAACCTATTGTGTGGACTCCAGAGTTGGTGCGTAGATTGGAAGCATCGGAGGATAATATCGCGCGCACTGTTGATCACTGGCTCGATAGAATTATAGGAGGATTCATCACTGAGTTCGCAGTAGATACTTCAGTCAGCTATAGCGAGGTAGAGAGACGCTTCCTTAAAGGACCGCGAGGTAAGTACATTAAGTATATGAACACTTGGATTAAAATTCTACTGTGTGAAAAGCAGGTTATGTGAATAAATTGATGTTTGGGGCTATGCGAAGTGGGAGAATCTATAGAAACGAAGGTAGTGCAGAAGTGGAAACTAGCCCCTTGGTTTCACCTCCACAAGGGGACAAGGAAGAGCTCACGAAGGTCTCACCAAGAAGTACGATCAATTTGATAAGGCAAAGGATTCCATGCATACCACCCCCACCCACACCATCGCCCCCATATTCGCCCATAACACCTCCACCACCATCGTGAGTCAGTATGGCGAGCATAATAAAGTTTTGAGTGTTCAAGGCAGTAGGGAATGAAGATCCGAACCAATTTTGTTTCATGATAAAAGTTGTATGGGAAGCGCAGGGAGTTATGGATGACAATATAAAGAAAGCAACATTGGTTAGTGATCTATAGGATTGCGCACTGACCTACAGAAGGCTACGACCTTCTTTCTTCCTCCAAGGACCACGTTTCATAAATTTTCAAACTGGATCCATCAACAACATCATAACTACAATACAATCATCAAATGCACCTGCATCAACCCATCACTAAAACTCAATCATCACTTTCTGAATCAACCACAACTGAATCAATAAATCACTTTGACAATCCATCGTCATTGAAACAAATCACAGTCAATCTGATCATTCAGAATATTGTCACTAGAATACAGTCACCAGAATCTAGAATAGAACCCAGAACTCTGCAACTTCAAACAGAAACAACAGAAACATACTTTATAAGGTATATACTACTTCCATTTTTCAAACCAGTGTGTATACCTGCTTTTATCAAAGCCAACCAGCATACACATCTGCAAATATTATTTCATAATTCTGCAGCTATTCCAGACTTCAGTTATACCCAGATCATAATATTTACAGAATAACACATGTCAGTATTCAGATCTAGACTATACATGATCAAAGCACATAATGATAATTCATTTCAAGCCTAAAGATCTCAATCCATCATTAGATCTTATCCCTCATCAACCGCTAAGGTTCATCCTTGGTTCAGATCAAGCACAACACCATAAGCCAATAACCTGCATACTAGATCTCACACTTTTTCAGATATTCGATACTTGCACCTTGGCCTAATGATCTTCTCCTCCTTATATAGTTTTAGGCCTTTCTCAATACCATGGACCAAAACCACTTAGGACCAATACCTTGGACCAAACACCTAGGGTCAATACCTCCAACCAAATACCTTGGACCAAAATACCTTGGACCAAATACCTCAGACCAAAAGCTTATTTTTCCAAGATATATGCGCTTTTCCTTCTATGAAAGTGCGTGTGTACGTATATGCTACTTGTGTTCAGTGAACCTGCGTGTATACATAGCTTGGTCAAGGTGAACTTGCGTATACTTCTCTTTCTTCATTTTTCGTAGTCTGATCTGTAATTCTTTGTTGTTGACATGATGTACTGTGATCTTTCATTTGAGTGAGTTGCCATCAAGGACAACACCTGTATCATAATGCCAACAATATCCCCCTTTGGACTTGATGGCAACAACAACACCAAGTCACTCTCCCCCTTTGACATCAAGGGCAAAGGGTGGATCAAGATAATTTCCCCCTTTGACATACATTATGTTGGTCATGCTCCCCCTGAGTACATGTTGAATTCTCTGATTGATCTTCCCTTTTGTACATGCTGAGATGCACTAAAATCATCCATGCTCTTCCTGAGCACAAGCAGAGTCTGCAAAAAAAAATATTTTCTAAAAGAATAACATGACTTTATAACTCAACTATGTGAGGATGACCTTCCTATCACCAATGACTCATACATACATCCATCTCCCAACCAAGTGGGGATATACCAAATTTATACATGATAGAAGCAAGAAATATTACATCATCCATCCCCCTAAACCTATGCTACCTATATCAGAGCTTGCTCCACTATTTTTTTTTCTTGTCTGAAACACATATACACTCCTTGACCCACAGAAACCCATGTGTGTATGCGACTATACCGTGTATAATAACTTTTCTCTGAAAAATTGGATTTAACAGCATGATGATGTAATAACTATTCCCAGCTTTTGTCTAAGATATTCAAATGTCTCTCTAGGAAATGGTTTAGTGAATATATCATCAACCTATTCTTTGGAGGGAACATACTCCAATTTGACCTTTTGTTCAAGCACTTGTTCACGTAGAAAATGGTATTTGATGTGTATGTGCTTGGTCTTGGAGTGCATGACTAGATTCCTTGAAATATTGATGGCACTTGTATTATCACATAGAATGGAGATGGGTGGAGTACATGTGATATGAATGTCTTGCAAGGTTTGCATCATCTAAAGTAGTTGTGTGCAGCAAGATGCAGCAGCCACATATTCTGCTTTAGCTATAGATAATGCAATTGAACTTTGTTTCTTGTTGAACCATGATACTAACCTAGAACCCATGTAGAATGCACCACCACTTGTGTTTTTTCTGTCATCAACACTTCCTGCCCAATCTGCATCATTATATGCATGAAGAGTGAGATCTGTATCTCTAGGATACCATAAACCAAAGTTTTGTGTTCCTCGAAGATATTCGAAAATTCTTTTGACTACCTAAAGGTGTGATTCCTTTGGATTTGCTTGGAATCTTCCAACTATTCCTACTGCATGCATGATGTCAGGTCAGGTACCTGTTAGATAAAGCAGACTGCCAATCATGGATCTATAAGTCGGTTGATGTACTGTTGTTGATTCATCATTTGAGCTGAGACTGCATCCTCTTACCATTGGGCTATATAATGGTTTATAATCTTCCATGCCATACCTTTTCAAGATCTATTTGAGATATTTGGTTTGTGAAAGAAAAATACCATCTTTATTTTGTTGAACTTGTAGACCAAGAAAATAGGTAAGTTCACCACACAAGAACATTTCAAATTCCTGCTGCATTACTGAAGCAAAATTCTGACTCATGGATTCTTCATTGCTACCAAAAATGATATCATCAACATAAGCAACAATAATTAGCATTTATCAGTGTCAATCTTTGTATATAGATTGCTATCTGTTGAACCTTTTGAAAAACCTTGTTGGTGTAGATATTTGTCAAGGCGGTAATACCAGGCCCTTGGAGCCTGTTTCAGACCATAGAGAACCTTTTTGAGTCTGCATACAAGTTTTGCATCATTTCCAAGAATGAATCCTTCTGGTTCTTCAATATAAACTTCTTCTTCTAAATCTCCATTAAGGAATGCAGATTTTACATCCATTTGGTATAATTTGAATTTCTGAAAGCTAGAAAGAGCAAGAAACATCCTTATGGCTTCAAGTCTAGCAATAGGTGCAAAAGTTTCTTCAAAATCTATACCTTCCTATTGAGCATACCCTTTACAAACAAGTATGGCCTTGTTTCTAATGACTTCTCCATTTTCATTCATCTTGTCTTTGAATATCCATTTAGTTCCTATAATATTTTTATCATGAGGTCTAGGAAGTAATTCCCAAGTATTATTCTTTTCAATTTGCTCAAGTTCTTCATTCATGGCCTTGACCCAACATTCATCTTTGCATGCTTCACTTACAGTTTGAGGTTCGGTGGAAGATAGTGATGCTAGATAGCTTGAGGTTTATGTAATAGTTCTTCTTGTCTGTACACCTGCCTCTTTTTCCCCTAAAATTTGAGTTTCTGGATAATTTTTTTGAACATATCTGGATGGAGTCTTTTCTTCTACCATTATCTCTTCTTCTGGTGCTTCATTGGTTTCTTCTTCAATATCAGTGTGATTTGATGTGGGAAAATACTCCCCATCTTCTTCATTGTTGTAATCTTTTGTTTTCTTTTTTTGTTTTGGATTTTTGCATGCTTCATCACCTACAACATCAATACTTTCAAAAAATTTCCCAAGTCTTTTATTATAACATTTATATCCTTTACTTCGGAAAGAGTAACCAAGAAGAATACCTTCATCTACTCTGGGCTCAAACTAAGTTTTTCATTAGTCATTTTGATATAACATTTTATTCCAAAAACTTTAAATTATTTTAACATAGGAGTCTTACCATACCAAACTTCATGTGGAGTTTGAGTCCTGTTTACCCAAACATTTGCTTGGTTGAGAATAGTTACGGTGGTGAATGCAACTTCAACCCAAAAGGTTGCAGGAGTTCCAGATTCATCTAGCATAGCTCGAGCCATTTGTTAAATAGTTCTAATCATTCTTTCTACCACTCCATTTTGTTGAGGAGTCCTTATGGTGGAGAACTACCTTTTTATTCCATGTTGTTCACAAAAGTCAAAGAATTCATCCGAGGTAAATTCCCCTCCTTGATTAGATCTGAGGCATTTGATTTTATGATATGATTCATTTTCAACCAAAGCGTTGAAGGCTTGGAACTTTTCAAATGCTTCATCTTTATGCTTTAGAAGACCTATCCAACACATTCTGGAAAAATCATCAATGAAAAAAATGAAGTATTCTTCTCCATGAGGTGACTTTTTCCTTGATGGTCCACATAAATTAGTATGGACAAGTTCAAGAGGCTTACTAGCTGACCCTTCTTTTTCAATGAAGTGAGCTTTGGTTTTCTTACCAAATTGACATGGTTTGCATATTGTATTTTTAGGGATGCTGATATCTAGAAGATCACGAACAACCTTGAATCTGCATGCTTTTATTATTTGAGAAAAGCTTAGATGTCCCAATCTTCTATGCTACAGCCAGTCTTCATCATTTTTTCTTAGATAGCACTGTTGTTGTCCTCCCTTGAGTATGTATCAGTTGTTTGGAGTTCTTGTACCTTTGATCATGGTTTCTCCTGTATCAAGCTCATGAACAACACATCTGTTTGATCGAAACACCACTTCATTTCCCTGATCACACATTTGACTGACACTCAACAGGTTATGCTTTAGACCGTTTACATACATAACATTCCCATCTTTAACCTTTTCTTTCAAGAAAATAGATCCTTTACCTTTTACGATAGCAGGAGTGTCATTTCCAAATGAGACATTATTTTCCTTTTCTAAGGCATTATATGAGTGAAGTTTTTCTTTGTCACCTATCATGTGTTTTGAGCATCCATTGTCAATGTACCACTGATTTTCTTGTCCTTCTGCATACAAGGCTATACCACATCTTTCTGTTTGAGATTCTTTCCTTCTCCATATCTTTGGATTTAATGGAGTTTTCTCCTTTTGAGATGTTTGCCTAAATTTGCTCCTGCATTCAGATTCTTCATGGCCAAAGTTGTTACAGATTGAGCATTCTATTTCATTTTCAAGAAGAGAGAAGTTATTATAGGAACTTTTCTTGATCCCTATCACATTCCTTTGATATTGTGCTTCTCTAGTCATGATGGTTTTGTAAGCAACACATTAAGAATATTTGTGTCCAAAATTATGACATGAGAAACATTGCCCATTAAATAAGTTCGTCAAATCTATTGACCTAGTGATTGTAGTTTCTATTGATATTCATCTTTGGAGCAAATCGAGTATGATTTACCTGAGGTTGGTTGTGGCTTCTATTCATCCTTGAAGCAAATTGAGTCTGATTTCCCTGGTGATTTTCTTTACTCCTTTTCTGATGATTGTCATACTATTCATTGTTCTTTGCTGCATCAAGATAGCTTTTAGTGGAGATTGACGGCTTCTATGATTGAGATGCTTCTTTAGTATATCCAAGACTTGTCTTTATTAGAGGAGAACACTGCACTTTTCTAATTTCATTGGTTTCTGAACCTTTAGCAAATCTAAGATTGAGAGATTTCATTTTCTCAAGATCCTTTCTTAGACCCACAATTTCACATTCTAGTTTTTCATTGTGTTTTTCTTTTTCAGCAAGTTGGTATGTCAAGGTATCTATAATCATATTCTTTTCTTCTAAACATATTTTGAGTTTAGAGATTTATTCATGAAGGTCATATTCTTATAAATCATCCCAAAAATTATCATCGTCATAAGCCATTAGAAGTCTATAGTCATTACTATTTTCATCTTCATCACTATTTGATAAACCATTGCTATCTTCATGAGCATAGTAACTGCTTTTATCTACAACATGTTTTCTATTCCATTTTGCATAGTCCTTCCCTTTTTCATATTTATCTTTATGAGGAAATTTGACAGCATAATGACCAACTCTGCCACAGGCAAATCATTTGAAGGGTAGCTTACCTCTAAGCTTCTGGAACCCCATTGAAGCTTCTTAACAAAGTTTACCTCATCTTCTTCTTCTAAAATATGTCCTGATTCATTTTGTTCTCCCTTTCCTTTTGTTGAAGCTTTAAATGCGGCTTCTCTCATATCTGATGGACCTTCTTTTCTCATCTCAAAGGCAGTTAAGATTCCGTGAAGCTGTGTTATAGTGATAGTCTGCAGATCCTGTTTTTCTTCTATGGCAAACACTTTTGATTCAAATTTAGCAGACAAGGATCTCAAAACTTTCTCAATTAAGGTAACTTCCTTTATATCTTCACCCAGATTCTTCATACAATTAATAACCTCATCTATACGTAAGAAGTAACTAGCTATACTTTCATCATTGTGCATCTTAAGAGTTTCATGCTGAATTCTGAGAGTTTGAAGTTTAGCACGTTTTACCTGAGGTCTCCTTCGTAGCTCAGAATGATTTTGTCCCATATTTCTTTGGCTGATTTGAGCTACATGACTTTGACAAATTATGATTGTGACAGACTTCCCAATAAAGTATTGATAGCCCTAGCATGTTTCATATTGCTTTTTACCTATCGTATCTGTAGGAATTGTTGTTGAAAATGTATATCCTCCTTCCACAATTTACCAAACATCCATTCCAAGTGATTGTAGATAGGTTGTGGTTCTTATTTTCCAATAAACAAAGTTGCTCACATCAAAGATTAGTCGTCTAATGGATCCCATTCTTTCTTGATTACTCATGATGATGGATCTCCCTTCAAGCGATCAAGCTTCTTCTGAAGGACCTGCTCTGATACCAATTGTTGGAAATAATATTGAGAGGGGGGGTGAATCAATATTATCAGATCAATAATTTTATTTCCCAAACAGATTTGTATACGCTACTTTGGCTAAGTGAACTAACGTGTACACGCGATTGTACTTAAAGCAACTAGCGTATATGCATAGAACTTTTGATTTAACCAATTTATCATGCATTGAACTTTAACCAGTATATCAGAGATTTATTAGACAGTGCAGTAAAAGCAAAATAAAGCATCACACATAAGCAACACACATGAACACAAAGATATAAGGTGGAAACCAAATGTGGGTAAAAACCACCTGTTTTTGTTGTCTCTGTCTTCTTTTAATAATAAGAAAACCTATTTACAATCTTGTACTGGTGCAAACTCATACCAGTATGTAGGCTTCTACCTGTAGAAGGTTATAGCCTTCTCTCATTCTCCAGCTTCTACTGGAATGGAGATACAACCCTTTAGCTCTTGTAATAGCCGATATGTTTACTAGTACGTAGGTGGTGACCTACAGAAGGCTACGACCTTCTTTCTTCCTCCAAGGACCACGTTTCATAAATTTTCAGACTGGATCCATAAACAACATCATAACTACAATACAATCATCAAATACATCTACATCAACCAATCACTGAAACTCAATCATCACTTTCTAAATCAGCCACAACTGAATCAATCAATCACTTTGACAACCCATTGTCACTGAAACAAATCACAATCAATCTGATCATTTAGAATACTGTCACCAGAATCCAGAACAGAACCTAGAACTCTGCAACAGCAAATAGAAACAACTGAAATATACTTTATAAGGTATACGCTACTTCCATGTGTCGAACCAGCGTGTATACGCACTTTTATCAAAGCCAACCAGCGTACGCATATGAAAATATTAATTCATAATTCTGCAGTTATTCCAGACTTCAGTTATACCCAGATCATAATATTTACATACTAACACATGCGTCAGTATTCAGATCTAGACTACACATGATCAAACCACATAATGATAATTCATTTCAAGCCTAAAGATCCCAATCCATCATTAGATCTTACCCCTCATCAACCACTAAGGTTCATCCTTGGTTCAGATCAAGCACAACACCATAAGCCAATAACCTGCATACTAGATCTCACACTTCAGCAGATATTCGATACTTGCACCTTGGCCTAATGATCTTCTCCTCCTTACATAGTTTTAGGCCTTTCTCAATACCATGGACCAAAACCACTTAGGACCAATACCTTGGACCAAATACCTAGGGTCAATACCTCGTACCAAATACCTTAGACCAATACCTTGGATCAAAATACCTTGGACCAAATACCTCAGACCAAAAACTTAGTTTTCCAAGATATACGTGCTTTTCCTTCTATGAAAGTGCATGTGTACATATATGTTACATGTGTTCAGTGAACCTGAGTGTATACACAGCTTGGTCAAGGTGAAGCTACGTATGCCTCTCTTTCTTCATTCTCTGTAGTTTGATCTGTAATTCTTTGTTGTTGACATGTTGTACTATGATCTTTCATCTGAGTGAGTTGCAGGGAAAATTTTAAGAACCCCCCCTAAATTTACATGTATAATAAATGGGCGAATCTCCATGGTATATAGGAAAAATGGAAGGCGATTTTATCAATAATATGATATGTATATATAATTTTTTGGCAAATCTCTCACCAGGCATGGCGAATATTTTACTCAATTATAAAATCTTGTCTTTATTGAATACACAAATGAAATCATTGCATTTCTTTAAAATATCTTTTGAAATCAAAATTACCTAAATTACATATGGTGTAGGATAAAATTCACCCGTGCCATTCATAGAAAGCATGAGAAAACACCTAATACTATATATAAAACCAATAAAAATTCAATTTCATCACTTCTAGGGACCTCGTAACCACCCTGCCAATACGCAAGTATGTTCCTGTTTGCAATTAGAAAAATTACCCAAATTGCAATCTATTTACTCCACTTCTAGGGACCTCGTAACCACCCTGCCAATACACAAGTATGTTCCCGTTTGCAATTAGAAAAATTACCCAAATTACAATCTGTTTACTCCAACATATGTTGGAAAGTTATAGAAGGATGACTAGTGCAATCAATCCATTCCTTTTAGCCCTGGATTTGTTTCAGTTTAAAACAGAAGTATACAAATATACTTGTCCAATGTCTATGCTTTAACCATTCACCTTAAGATGTTTTTACAATATAATTTCCTAAGTCTATTTAATATCTTCATTATCATAAAAACCAACCTATATCCATCTTAACTCCACATCTACCACTCTTAAGGGGATGAAATCTATTTATCCCTCTGAGCACTTGGTAGACCCAGAATTAAGATGGATTTAAGATAGAATTTCCCCTTTAAATAGTCTATGCTCACATGAATACCATGGGTCAATACCATGGGTTATCATAAACCTAGAGCTTAAAAATTACTATTAGTAATTTATAAAAATTAATAAAATTAATAGTTGATTTTTATTTTATTTTTTATTTTAATCAAGCTAAAATGTTTAACATACATTAAATTACAACATCCATTTTTACTCTTGATCGGATCAAATATTTTTTCACTCTATGCTAGTTTGCATATCACAATATTTGATACCTCTCGGGGGTTAGTAGATCCACAGTAAAGATGGATATATGCTGGTTTAATTCCCCCATTTAAATAGGCTACATTCCAAGTGAATACCATGGGTCAATACCATGTGCCATTTTGGTGAATACCATGGGTCAATACCATGTGCCATTTTTATTTTTATTAATACTAGTATTAGGGTTAATAATGTTTTTTTGCATGGTATTAATAACAATCTAGTCCATGGTATTTGTCCCATAGTATAAATATAAGGTGACTTATCGAGTAAATATAAAAAAAAAAAAAAGTTTTATTTGTTTACCATACCTCTCATTTATTTATATTTTTACTAATTTACCATACCATTCATAAATACAAGGTGACTTATGGAGTAAATATAAAAAAATGTTTTATTTGTTTACCATATATTTTTATTTATTTACCATACCTTTTGAGTAAGTATAAAAAGACGTTTTATTTATTTACCATACCTCCACTTTACTTATATTTTTATTTGTTTACACCCTTGCATGTATATAAGGTGACTTATGGAGTAAATATAAAAAATGCTTTATTTATTTACGATACCTCTCATTTATTTATATTTTTATTAATTTACCATACCTCTTTTATAAATATGGTATTTGGGCCTTTGGCCCATAGGATTCACTTAAACAAAACCTATTCTTGGAAATGGGCGAATGGATTCACTTAAATAAAACCTATTCTTGAAAATGGGCGAATGGAAGGTTGTAACTCCTAATTTCAAGGGCTAAATTTACCTATTTTACCCTCTCCCTTAAAATAAGGTGGGCTATTTGAGGTGATTTGTAAAAATGTACTATGATACAAAATATTCGCCCACTAAAAATTTAAAACCCCTTAATTTCGCCAAAGGGAGAACATTCGCCCCTAAAATCACCCCTAGTGAGTTGCCATCAAGGACAATACATGTATCATAATGCCAACAATACCCTTGGACCTTGTAGAAGGATCGTGCTACAAAGAGCCAATGCGCGACTATGATAGCGATGACGATTTTGACTACATCTACAAGATAACCGCGTGAGAACAAGACTGGGTGAATCTAACCATGGATCAACGAATATCATTGGAGCGTGAAAGCTCCTGCACATCGGATTCTGACAAGGAGATAGAACGATGGCAGAACCGGTTACACGAGGTAACCACGCTGAACTATAACATGATGACAAGATCATTGTGCTACGTATCAACGGAGGTAAGGGATCTACCTACGTATGATGGGTTAAGTGAGGTGGATGACTTCCTGAATAGATTTGAAAGAGAGGTGTCGGAACAGCAACGTTTCGAAGCTTTGAAATGGGTAATGCATGCTATGCCCACGAGGTGGTGGGGTGAGCACCAATGAAGCTTTGAGGATTGGCGCGAATGTAGGAGGATGATGCACATGCGGTTTGGGAAGCCTCAAATGCGATTAAAAGACAAGTATGATAGATGGGATGATCTGCGCACGTACCTCGACAAATGGGCAAAGGTCTATGGGG
The DNA here is from genome assembly GCA_031772625.1 of Pinus tabuliformis. Lineage (NCBI taxonomy): Eukaryota > Viridiplantae > Streptophyta > Pinopsida > Pinales > Pinaceae > Pinus > Pinus tabuliformis. Next base: position 590,481,385 of record CM062814.1, on the reverse strand, counting down.
AAGAGCCACAACCTGAGTGGGTGCACCTATTTTGTCATACCCTGGATATTATACCCATGAACTGGTATATAGAGACATATCTCTGCCATGGAACGAGTGAATGGGATATCTTGCGTGAAAGATTCTTGTTAACCTTCATGTTTGAGGATCATTGGTGGGATATTGTTGATGATGCACTACAAGCAGTAAAAGCAGCTATTTTTAGAATACCCCGGGAGCCATTAGAAATGATTTAGCCTGAATGGCCGACCCAGCTATTATAGACATTTTTGTGCCTTACAACATTGAGCATGAGATGTCCATAATACAAGGGATCCAAAGTCCCTAAAAGAGTTGTTCCTACCCCTAAAGGAACAAGGTCAACCAATGACAGCTTCTCCCAGAAGTTCTCCACCAAAAACAACTCAGAAATGGTCAAATCAGGATCAATTCAGTGGCTCCACTAGCTGCCTGCGTTGAAATGCAGAGGTTACACTGGCTAGGTGCACTGCAACACAGGTAGAAGCACTACCAGGGTGCGCTGAGCGGGAAATGACAAATGGCAAGTTCATTCAACGAGGTGGAAAGACCCTGGAAGCTTCCAGAATCTTCCTCAATGACACTTGCCTCAATGAATTCGACCAAATGATGAGTAAGAGGTTCTCAACCTCCAAGTGGAAGCAAGAACTGACAGACAGAAGCCACAAGTCAAAACATAAGCTGACTCATCCTCTCTACTTACATCTATATATGGATCTCTCACCCAGAGGTTCAGGAGGCTGGAATTTTGTACTTTGCAGAGAATTGTTGTTGGTTTGAGATTGAGATTAGTACATTGGGTGATTTATGCTTTGTTGGAGGAGAGGAAGGGATTCCTTTGCTGGGAGGTAGATGCTGGATCGGGACTCATTTGGTTGTATCTCCTCTTGAACCTTGTTATCATATCAATAAAGCTATTTGAGTTTCTCCTATATTCTTGTATTTCAATGATGTTTTGTTATATTTGCATATTTAGTTTACATCTGATCCTAAACTAGTTATGAATGTGAATCTATGTCTTTTGTGTAGTTTTCCTCTCTTGTGATCTTGCAGGAACTGGGTGAAGCTGGACCAGTGAAAGAGCAGGCAGCGGGAAGCGAACAAAAGAGAGAGTGATTGGATCGACAAACTAGCGGAAGACACCGGTTAGTTACATCCTTCTTTCTCTATTTACATCTCATAAAGAAGAATACTCAGATAGTTTTCCTTGTTTGTTGCTAAGGCACTATCACACCTTAGAGTGGGATAGGGGCATTCCGAATTGGATACTTTTCCCAACAACAAATTGGCGACTCCGCTGGGGAGAGTATCTTGTTAGTTTACTTGTGTTTCTATTGCTATTCATTTCATAAACTCAAGAGTGCCGAATCGAACTGCATTTGCCATCTACAAATGCAAAGTAGAGAGCAGCTACTCTAGTCCACTCACTGGGCCTGTTTATGATCTGAACAGCTGATCCACAAGTGCTCTAACAGCCCTTTGTGATAGATCTTAGTCCTCCTATAAATCATCCTTCTAATTGTACCTAATTGATAGCTTTTATCCGGCCAAAAACTGTAGATTAAACTGCAAACCGTAACCCAGAACCCAGAAACAACTCTCGTTTCTGCTTCAGCGCAGACCCTGTGAAGAGGTTCTGCATTTCAATGCAGGTCCCGTGAAGGCTACCTGCGCTGAAGTTCAGTTTCTCTGTGTTGAGGGTGCGCTGATCAGTCTTTGCCTTGTGCAGCTGTGGTTCCCTGCTTCCTTTTGCTCAGTTTTATCTCTGTTTTTTGCAGCCTGTTATCAGTCAGTGTACCTATCTGAAACCCCTTTTCTTTGCCTCAATTCCGCCTCGGTTGTATAAAGAAATTGTATTTGTTCTTTGTGTATTTGTTACATCATTTACAGTTTCCCATTACAAAAGTAAACTAATCATATTGTCACCCTTAGATCTAGACCTGTCGTAAGTGTCGTTTTGATCTTAGGAGTGAGTTTGTTTGCTGTTCACAGTTGATTTAGCTTCTACTTTTGTCTTTTGGTTTGAATTTATGCATTTCAAGTGTCAAAACAAGTAAATCATAAAGTGTCGTAATCGTCTTTTCGATTTCGAAAAAGGAACTTGTTTGTGTTTTTCACTTGAAATCGAATTCAAATTTGTACAACAGCTTTCTTTTTAGGCATCAATATTAAGAAAGTGAAAACAAATACATGCATATGTGCATTTTCATTTTGACAGTTTGTATGTTGATTTAGGGAAAAGTGCATTACTGTGTGCTCTATGCTCTTTGAGAAAAGATGGTGTCTTTCTTTTCCCCTTGTAGCTAGGATTTTCATTGTTGAAAAGATATAAAAGCTTGCTTATCATCTTTAGACTGCATTTAGGAATTGTATCATACATCTCGTGGTGATCCAAAAAGGCAAACTTCTAAGAAAGATCAACCTAAAATAAATTGAATGAACTTAAAAACGCTTTGTAACATAACGCACAACATAGAGGTCTAGGCTAGAGACGTGTTCCGGCGTCGTAAAACCTGGTCACTGGTCGCCTCGCTGATGGTTGGGTGATTCCTCCTGAGAGACGATAAGTGCCAGTACAGATTATGCTCCCACGTACCGTCGCGTATATATTGGGAGACCCCTATAGGAATATAACCTTTATCCATAGGAAGCCGTGTCAGCCGCCCTACTGATCGCAATGAACTGAACACAGCATTCAGGAAGATTGACCGCCCGTACCCTAAAAAGTATTCTGCGGTTTTGCGAAAAGTTTGGCACACCCTCTACCTAGAACTCCAGAGCAGTTCCTTTTGGCCTTTTTCAAACTCTATAATGGAAAAAGTCCATCCGAGCATTTGTCACTTCGGGCTCGTTAAAACATCGAAGGAGACTAGAGTCATCTTTAGCTTTTTCTCGACTCTTTAAAATTGAAAAAGCAAGTTGTGTCTAAAGCGTCTAAAAATTCATTTAATTCGGAAACACACTTTCCCCTTTTGTATTTTGGTTGATCGAGTAATCCGCAATCGTGGAAGAAAGTCAATTGAAACCCCGTCGTTTGCGGAGGCTTACGAGTCAACCGTCTTTGTCTACGAATCGAAAACAGTACGGACAAAGCAGACTCGTTTAACCGGTTCAAAATCTCCTATCAAAGTTAGAACAAGTGTTCCAACAACATCCGAGATTCCGGTTACTCCAAACATTTCTTGAAACCCTGCCCCTAGAGAGGAAGTTCAACAGCCACAGAGGGACAGTGATACTGATCCTAGTCTGAGAGCAAACACTTGCGTTACTGAACCAGTTCCATCTGCAACCGGTTCAGAGAGTCTTGCTCCTCAAAAATCTGTCGCTGTCGATTCAACCCCTTCTTCGGCACTAGAAATATTTTACGGACCTGACGGTCTTCCCCTTCCACCTGGTTTGATTATGATAGAGGAAATTGTAGAAGATCCGCAAGCAAGTACTCCAACACATTTTGGAGTCGGGGTCACTCTATTTCTTGCGACATCAGAAGTTAGTCTACCACCAGTGGGAGTTCCTGTAGAATCGCTAGGTAATCTTTTGGATAGACTCAAAATGTCTGAACAACCATCAACATCTAGGACTGTGTCAAATGACACAGCGACGGTAGAGCTCCCTGCCATCACTCCGACAATGTTTGCCGGCATACCATCTGTCCCGACTAGCTCACAACTGCTAGAAGGAGTCCATCCAGGGACTATTTCGACAGTGTGGTCTATTCCTGTTTGTTCCTCCGGAATAATATCCGACAACTCTTATGTTGAGACTCGACAAATTGATCCATTTGGAAGTCAATTTGGGCCATCCAGTCCCCAAGGGAAAACAATCCCCTTGAGTTCCGGATTACCACCGTATGGGGGGCAGTATGCCCTTTCATTACCCCCTCCGGGAGGATATCCGTACGGGAGTTCTCAATAGTATTCAGGTTATACTGGAGTTACGACAAGTGGTTGGGTACCTATGCTACCCGAACAACCAAGAGTTGTGTATTCTATGCAACAATGTGTACCTATGTCGAACATCCCAACAACACCAGCTATTGTAACAGTGTCACAAGTTCAAATGATGCCTGTTGTATGTCAACCTCAGATTTCTCAGGTTGTAATGCAATAGCCCCTTGACCCTATGACTCAACCACGATCGCCAACTGGTGGGGTGACACAGGTTCAAACGGGTACAATTACCCCACATCTTGGTCCGACGATTAGTATAGCACAACAGAGCATGGCTTCACAACCGTGGCTAGTGCAATACCAACAACCACAATTCCAACAAGTGTACCAAGGTTCTGAGCAGCAGATCTTTGCGAACAGTGGACAACCATACATTCAAAACGGTCAAAATCAACCACTTTATAGTGGTCAAGTCCACCAATCATATCAATCATACCAACATCAACTACATTATGCTGGTATGCAAAGGCCAACTACTCAGGCAATTCCATCGTACCCTGGGTATGCTTCACCTAACCTGAATCAACAGTTACCATTCGTGGCAACTTTAGAGTTACCCGATTTACACCGGTTAACAAACGATCCAATCGCTTACGCCCCTTGGTGGCCAGCGATTCCTCACAAGCTTCCATCAGACATTCCTAAGTTTAATGGAAATCCAGGTGAAGACCCATCGAATCACGTGATGACATTTCATCTATGGTGTTCATCAAACACCCTAAATGATGATTCGATAAGGCTTCGCCTTTTTCATAGGACGTTAACGGGTCCGGTGGCAAAATGGTATATTGAATTGCCTAGAGCTTCGTTTGACAATTTCAGCACCTTAGCCACGACTTTCTTAACCCATTTTCAATTACCGATAAGGTATGAGATAGGAACGGAAATCTTAACCAACTTCAAACAGAAAACAGCCACTCACATATCTGATCATATACATGAGTGGCGACGTCGTCGTAGGATGGTAAAAACGTACGTTCCCGATCAGCTATTAGCTGAATGGTTTATCAAGTCGTTACTTCCTGCCATAACGGAAGATGTGGCGAAGGGGGGGGTCGTAACGGAAGAGCAAGTTATCGCTCGTGCTCAATATCTAGACTTGGTCTATACTCAGTCTGGCACGCTCTACAACAAAATACCTGACGCCCCTAGACCAGAATTCTCAATTCCTCCTCCTCCTAAATCAAATAATGACTCTCATGCCGGCGATGGCGTGATTGGCATGACAAACGCGAAATCGACAAAGGCTTCGTCCAAGAAAGCCCGTAAGATTTCAGATCAAAATGCAAAAGATGAAATTCTTGCTTCGGAAGTAAATGCCGTATCAGCAGATAAAGGGAAAGAAACCAAACAACTAGGAAGCAAGAAGAAACAAAGCAAAGGGAAGAAGAAGAAACAAGGTGAGTCATCTCCCGAAAAAACTTCTTCAAACCCTCCTGGAGATAGGAAACCCCCTTTTGGGTGTCAGATATGTGATGAGAATCACTGGACGAGAGAATTTCCATACAAAGATGAGGTTAAAAGATTCTTTAAGAGTTCATAAACCTCAGCTGTGTTAACTGACCCGTTTCCAAATCCAGGCACAAATCTGGTTGATAGTGGAAATGCTTCCCCGTCGCAAGTGCTAATGTTGTCGATTTCCAAGCAACAAAATGATGCTTTGATTTCAATAAGGAACAAAGATTACGGGAATCCGCAGCTGTCGAACGACAAAGGTAAAGATCAACCGAGTAGTTCGACAACAACTTCGACAGAAGTTGTACCACCCATCATTCCTGAATTAACAATAAAACCGCCAAAGGGAGTAGTACACAAGTCGACATTTAATCCTCGCACCAGAGTAGCGCAGCATTATAACATAGTGGAAGATTTGGCCCAATTGCCATCTGCTATGTCGACTCTTGAAGTACTACAAAATTGTCCATCCCAAAGGCAGGCTTTGTTATCGGCCATTGGTGGGGTTGATCCTAAGGATTCCAATCTTGTATCCTTCGACCACAAAGGATACGATCCTCAGTTACCAGCTCAACTAGCTTTCCTTATTCAAGTGAAAGCCCTCAACAAAACTGTTCACCGAACAATTATTGATGAGGGGGCATCTACATGTATTATGTCGATGAGTTGCTGGAAAACTTTAGGATCTCCAACCTTGTCGCGATCTTCGACGACATTAAAAGCATTCGACGGAAGGACATATACCCCATATGGTATCCTAAATAACTTGAAGGTTGAACTAGGGGGAAAAACAGTAGAAATAGATGTTGAAGTCATCGATGGGAATCTTGATTACAACATCCTGCTAGGAAGACCATGGATATATGCCATGGCAGCTGTTGTGTCGACCTATTTCAGAAAGATCGCATTCCCTTTTCAAGGGGGAATTACGATCGTCGACCAACAAAACTTCCTCCCCAATGGTTCACAAGTTACAGGAAGCATTCCCATGATCCATGGAAGCCCCCATTCGCTTCAGAATATCGGAGTAGGCCTACTAAAAGATCCCATATTGATGGGAACTTTCGCTCTTCCACCTCCAATTGATTTGGCGGAAGTAGCATCGATAGGTACCTACAATATGATATCTTCCACGAAGATCTCAGAAAATGATATCAACATGGATCATGCAATGGTTTTGCCCCCGAGCCCAATAGAAATATTGTAGCAATCAATGTTTCAGGCATGGGAGGCGAACCCAAATCAACGCTCATCAAGCGTTTGGGTAGATAGGTCTAGATAATATGGTACCCCTTTAGATCCTTGGTCGAGAGTGCATGGAACTGACGAAGGAATTCTACAATCAATGTTGATTGAAGGGGCACCATGGAATGATTGCCACCATCGTTCCCTTCTTCCAGAATATGAAGAAGATACGCAAAATGACCTTTATCACCCTTCAGTCTTTGAATTCCTATCAAATACTGTAAATACGGTGGATTCCGAGCGAAACTTATCCAATATTGAAGAGACTATAGCCATAAATATCTCGACTAAAACAAATGTTGTAGAGAATATTTATGTCGGCAAAGGTTGTTCTCCTTCAGAACTGGAAATATATAACGCTCTTTTTCGCGAGTTCAGAGATGTCTTTGCTTGGTCATATGATGAGATGCCAGGCATTGACTCGAGTATCGTTGAACACGAAATTAAGATGTATCCAGATGTCAAACCAGTACGACAACGGCTCAGGCAGGTGCACCCCAAGAAAGCCACTGCCATTAAGGCAGAAGTTGAAAAACTTCTCCATGCTGGTTTCATCTACCCGGTTCCTCTAACCGATTGGGTATCGAATATTGTCCCTGTTATGAAGAAACAAGGGACAATTAGAGTGTGTGTCGATTATAGGGATGTAAACCAAGCTTGTCCGAAAGACAACTACCCTACACCCTTCATCGACCAGATAATTGATGAATGCGCCGGATGTGAAATCTTTTCATTCATGGATGGATTTTCCGGGTATAATCAAATAAATATCCGCCCACAGGACCAGTCAAAGACTGCATTCATTTGTCCATGGGGCACATTCACATATCAAAAATTACCCTTTGGTTTAAAGAACGCAGGGGCGACGTTTCAGAGGGCAATGAATTATGCCTTCCATGACATCAAGAACATTGTTCAACCATACCTCGACGACCTTCTGGCTCATTCGTGAAAGCGGACTGATCATCCGCAGCATTTAAGAGCGATATTTCTACGTTGCCGACACTACAAGATACGACTCAATCCGCACAAATGTGTATTTTGCGTCAGTTCTGGTCGTTTACTTGGCTTTGTAGTCTCCAAGGATGGGATTCGTCTCGACCCTTGCAAGGTCCAGGCAATCATCAATTTGCCTCCACCTTCAAATTTGCTTCAGATTCAGAAACTCCAAGGGAAAGCAAACTTTATGAGGAGGTTCATTCCAAATTACACAGAACTTGCTAAAGGTTATACACGTCTTTTGAAAAAGGAGGTACCCTTCGTTTGGGATCAGGTTGTGCAAGCTTCCTTTGATGCTTTAAAGGATTCCTTAATAAAAGCATCATTAATGTACGCCCCCGATTATCAAAGAGATTTTAACCTGTATCTGGCTGTAGCAGATACAACCATCGCAATGGTTTTAGTTCAAGAAGTCGACGGAATTGAAAACCATATATATTATTTAAGTAGAAACTTAAATGATACAGAAAGCAAATATTCTTATGTTGAAAAACTAGCGCTTGCAGCTGTTCAAGCGATACAAAGATTTCGACACTATGTCCTCTTTCGGAAAACTACCATTCTGTCAGATTGCAACCCCATGACTTATATATTGTCGCGACAGTTGCTGGGAGGCAAATATTCAAAATGGATAGCAATCCTTCAAGAGTTTGATCTGGAATTTGTAAAATCCAAATCAAAGAAAGCTCTAGTTTTTGCAGAATTATTGTGCGATCTCCCATCGTCGTCCAACGATGAAACATCCGAAGAATCAATCATGGACGAGAATTTGTTTATGATATCTACAAGCAATGAGTGGTATGGAGATATAATAATTTACCTCCAAACCCAAAATTTCAAGCCTAACACCTCTCACTCTGAACAAAAACGTATACGATACCAAGCAAAAGACTACATGATCGTCGGTGATACGCTTTACCGTCGTGGTATCGATACAGTTCTGAGGAGGTGCCTCACCCATGAGGAGGCCGAAAAAGCCCTGAATGAGTGTCATTCAAGCGCATGTGGGGGGCATCAATCTGGATATGCTACAACACAAAAAATCTTACGAGCAGGATACTTCTGGCCAACCATGTTCAAAGATTGCATAACCGAAGTCAGAAGTTGCCATGCTTGTCAAATTTTTGATAGCAAAACCAGAAAACCACCCGCACCTTTACAGCCAATAGTAGTTGTTGGGCCTTTCGCCAAATGGGGCATCGATTTCATCACATGTAACCCCACCTCGACCGGGGGGCATGGGTATATTATAGTCGCCATTGACTATTTTACCAAATGGGCTGAGGCGATGCCTACATTAGATAACACTGGTGAAACAGCTGCCCTTTTCTTTTTCAATCATGTATTCGCCAGATTCGGCGTACCACAGGCTATAGTTACGGATCATGGATCGCATTTTCGCAATCACATGATGGTTGAATTAGCTGCCAAGCTAGGGCTATCTCACGACAGCTCTACCCCGTATTATCCGCAAGCCAACATACAAGTTGAAGCGATCAACAAGGTCCTGAAGCGTATGTTGCAGAGGATGATCGGAGTTCACAAAAGAAGGTGGCACCTAATCCTGTACTCAACCTTGTGGGCTTACCGAACATCAGTAAGGAATGCGACCGGGTTCACACCTTTCCAATTGGTATATGGCCTGGAAGCAGTCTTACCAGTCCAGTGCGAAATCTCATCTCTTAAACTCGCAATCGATCTCCTCCCCGGAACTTCAGAAGAAGAGGCCCGTTTCTTGGAATTAATCCAATTGGATGAAACCCGTCATGATGCCGCTTTGGCTAACGAAGCCCATAAGAAACGAGTCAAGGCGCAGTTCGACAAAAATGTCAAACCCCGTGTCTTCTCAGAAGGTGACTTGGTCTTGCTTTACGACCAAGAATCCGATAAATTGGGAGCAGGTAAATTTAATTCTTTATGGATGGGCCCCTATATTGTTAAACGAGTGTTAGCAAAAGGAGCCTACGAGTTAATGGATTATGACGGAATTCCACTGGTGCAACCTCGCAATGGGTTGTACCTTAAGCGTTACTATGCTTAAATAGTAACCAATATGCTTTTGTTGTATTTTGTTTTCGCTAAAGTGGTCGTTCTAGTCGAATAATCCACCTTTTTACATTTATTGCAGATGTCGAACCTTTTGGAGACATGTGTGGGATATGCCGATGGAGCGAGTCGTAGTTCGCGGAACCTATCCTCCGCAGCCTGGGCCATTTTTGATCCAAGCGGCGAGTTAGTAAGTTTCAGAGGTGTATGTATTGGTCAATCAACGAATAACATCGCTGAATATAGCGCGTTGATAGAACTGCTCTCTGATGCCATCACCCATGGTATACGCCGACTAATCGTCAGGCTAGACTCACAACTCGTAATACTACAACTCAATGGTATATATTCCGTCCGCAACCCAGCTATTTATCGCATGTTCCTAAGGGTTAAGATTTTGGAAAGACAATTTGATTTAATTCAATACCAATATATTTCCAGAAACTTAAACACACTAACCGACTCATTAGCAAACTATGTGTTAGATAGGCATTTGCGACATTTATAAAAAGAAACACATCATCAATGTTGTACATATGGATCATATAACTCAACCAGAATAAAACCCCGAAAATCAAAATATATATATATATAAGTTGTTTATGGTTTACATATAATGTTTTGTAACCAAGACAAAATCGGTCGCACGACCCAAAAACTCAAAAATGCTAGGGGGCACCCTAGTCTAGTGATGCTCATGATAGCACGTCACAGCCTGTGCGATCATGCGTAAGAGACGAGTCCATCGTCTAGGCACACCAGTAGTATGCCACTGCAACTGTAGAGGTAACTCGTCGATCCTCACATCTGGAATGCTGAGAGTAAGGCTCTCAACCTGCTCCTGCACAGATGAGAGGGTCTCGGCCACATCAAGGTCACGAAGAATAACCCTCCCGGCGGCCTCCCCTGCTGGGGCAGCGGCTGGCGCTCTCGGGCAAACTACTGGACGAACAGGACCAACATCTACATGCACACATGAGTTTGATTAAAGTCTTGATAGAATAAAGCACAAGGACATTATGAATAAAAACAGTAAACAGTGATATGGTCGAAGATTTTACCAATAGCGCCCCACTGCTCGCCATCCGGCAGTACCAAATCCGGATCACCCCGAAAGTCCATGCCAACATATGGATACTCGGAATAGACCATCTCCTGACGCTCAAACCACCTGAAGAGGTATCATAGAAAGAAATCTGAGATTGACCAACATGCCTATACATGTGATCAACCCATCTCTGCATGCGTGGTTCAGTAGGAGAAGGCAAGTCGAGTGCAATGTACTGTGGCTGCATCAGTGGTATCTTCTCCAAAGCGAAGGCGGTCAAAATAGAACCAAACCCAAAGTTCTTCAGCTTCCTGTCCTTTACCTTGGTCAACTGACTTTTCATTTGAAGAAGTACTGCATCACACCAGTTGAATATTTTCGGTTGGAGGCACTCCAAGGCATGCTGCACATAGGATCTGTTGGCTACATGAAGAGACGCACTACCGGCCATCCTACCAATAGTGTACAAGATAGACCTGAGGGACCTGTCAGCAACCTCACGGATAACGATCTTGTTGTCTTTACTCAGTTGAGATCCTTCCTTGCAATACTGGCGGACGTAATCTCTCACAGAGTCACTCCCTCGGGCCGAACCTGACAAAGAAATGGGGGCACCCCGCCTTGACAAACCAGTCAAGAAGTAAATGTCTACTACGGTCAAGGGGATAGATTTGCCCCTAATCTGGAACACTTGGTTGATAGGATCCCAAGCATCGAGCAAATATTGCAGTAGGTTGATCTGCTGTCTCATGCTAGAGATGCAGAAGAACTTCAGCAGGCCACAGTTCCGCAGCGCGTTCACCGTGACAGGATCATGTAGGGCAATCATGTCCTCTTCTTCATGTTCTCGTTCTCGCCATGTAAGGGTCATTTTGCTCCAATATCTCTGAAAAACAAACATGAGAGGAGTTAGATCCTGGATTTGATGAGAAACTGGCAAAAATTTTCATCAAAAACTGTGCTACAAAACTCTTTTTCTGCGCCCAGCGCACCTGCCCAGTGTTCCACCTGCATTTAAGGTCAAACTGCCTTCATGCTGCTTGACATTCAGCGCAGGTTTCGAGTGCACTAGGTGCGCTAATGGCAGAGCGACCCCATCAAACCCCAGGGGCTCAGAAAAATAAGAAATCAAGCACAGAATGCAGAAAGGAAACCATGAAATGAAAGAGCTCAAGTTTAGCTCCTACCTGGTCCAGACGGCGCCGAGAATCGTCCACAGAATCTCCTGAAATCAGCTGATGAAAATCAAGGGGGAAAAGGCACCTCCAAAGCTCCAACAAACCAAGTTCAAAAGAAATGGTAAAATGAGAGGTAAAAACACTTTTTAATTGCTTTTTACGTAGTTCAAAGCGAAATATTAGGGTTTTAATCTCATTTTCAAGCAAATGTTATTCATTTCTAACTAGTTTGATGCAGCAATTGAGGGTACAGTACTATCTTTGAAAAGGGCAAAGCTAGTTATGGTAAAAAATCAAAATTAGACCATGTTATCGAGCAGTTTTAGCGCATAGTTCATGCTCGTTAAAAAATAAACATAAAATCGAGCAAGGGTTTCAATCCGCGTTTAAGCTCGTTAAAAAATGAACTACCCTCCGGTAAATAACCACCGTGAATGTAACATTATCAGCCATTAAAGCCTTGGTCGTGTTTGCACCGTCACCTCCACTTTTCCATTGGCCGATCATTCACCTCCATTTGATTGTTTACCCATTTTGAGGAACAGCTGCGAAGAGTGATTTCACTTAGCCATCCTTGTAACACTGCCGTGATTGGAAGATTCCGACCCTTACCTGGAATCAGCTGCTACCCGTTTTATCACTCGTTCCTCAAAAGACGAGTCTTCTTTAAGCTCTTTTCATCTGACTCGTAAAAAATGAAAAGATTGCCGAGTTTTGGCCTTCCAGCTCGTTAAAGCGACCGGAAGTGCTATCCCTCCTCTAGATTTTAATCTTTTTGGACCTGAGGGATTATTGCACAAAAAGATCGAGCGCTTGTTTTGTTCGGCTCGTTAAAACTATCGAAAACTCATCCCTTCTGTATTGTTTTATACTTTTTCGGACTTAAGGGATTAGATGACGAAAAAGGAACTTTGGAGTTATCTTTACATACCTTTTTAGACTCTCTAAAAATGAAAAGGGACCGAGTTATCTTTGTCGTTAAACTCATTAAAAAACATTAATAGCGACAAACTTGTCTTTAGACGAGAACGAGTTTCACTATCGCTAGGCTCGTTAAAACATAGCGATGGGTTTGCCTGAAGGGCAAATTATAGAACAAGCATATGTTATCCTCCTCAAGCTTGACAAAAATAAAGAGGTACTGGTCAGAAATGACTGGGGAAAAATTGGGAAGAAACTCAAAGAACTTTTATTGGTAGCAAGTCACTCTTGAACATGACACTTCCACTCCGTGCCTGAGTCAGGTTGGGTTGTTTCATTCACCGGTCACATCACCATGGTCTCACCAATACCTTCCACCTTTGGGGTAAATGCTACCAATCCATCACACAAGTGTCGCCGATATGTTCAAGAGAATTCATCCAGAGAAGTCAACCGTGTCCCATCCACTACCATACATTATCCTTCATCCTTTCATGACCACCACCCTGAACCATATATCATCAGATCGTTTTCACCTCCATCAAAATCATTTGCTCCGTTCCATGTCACTGATGTGGGATACATTAAGGCCCTCCTTTGACGGATCGCTTCTTGTCGACATCAACTCATTATCCAAGAAGTTGATCTAGGAACACCCCCTTCAGTACTTTGAAGCTTGCATGCCTCAATGGCAAGTTTCTCACTTCCGGCGACAGGTATACATCAATGACCTTCGACCGAAAGATTTTGCGTGGTGTTCGATGCCAAGTCCTTTATTCACACCACGTGAATTGTATTGCAGTACCTTGAGGGTCATTATCATTATCGGTGGTTCCTCTCGCACTTGTTAACAGTTTACATCATTGACTGGTAATCAAGCGATGTCTTTCCATGTTCGACTTCAGAACATTTCTCACATGGATCGACTTGTACTTAGAGTGAAGATCGAACGAGATTGAAGACCCCGGATCTAGTTTCATCCATCCGGGCTGCGATATATATTCAGGAAAAATAAAGACATTGACATGTACAGCATTACAGCAGATAATCATCCTACCAAAAGGATGGTGATTTCATCAAAATCATCAGTCTACCATCAGACGATTGTCTGTTCTATGTACAGAAAAATGAATTTATAAAGCTGAGCATGGGAATGCCCGCCTCAGCTAGATCATGAAAGCAGTATGAAAAATAATGTATTGTATTGTATCTTATTACAAGTCTCCTCCCAACATTGGAAGAACTTCGGATCCTCCTAATAAAGCATTTCACCCGATAAACGGCCTCATACTTTAGGGGGCAACTGTTATAGACATTTTTGTGCCTTACAGCATTGAGCATGAGATGTCCATAATCCAAGGGATCCAAAGTCCCTAAAAGAGTTGTTCCTACCCCTAAAGGAACAAGGTCAACCAATGACAGCTTCTTCCAGAAGTTCTCCACCAAAAACAACTCAGAAATGGTCAAATCAGGATCAATTCAGTGGCTCCACTAGCCGCCTGCGTTGAAATGCAGAGGTTACACTGGCTAGGTGCACTGCAACACAGGTAGAAGCACTACCAGGGTGCGCTGAGCGGGAAACGACAAATGGCAAGTTCATTCAACGAGGTGGAAAGACCCTGGAAGCTTCCAGAATCTTCCTCAATGACACTTGCCTCAATGAATTCGACCAAATGATGAGTAAGAGGTTCTCAACCTCCAAGTGGAAGCAAGAACTGACAGAGAGAAGCCACAAGTCAAAACATAAGCTGACTCATCCTCTCTGCTTACATCTATATATGGATCTCTCACCCAGAGGTTCAGGAGGCTGTAATTTTGTACTTTGCAAAGAATTACTGTTGGTTTGAGATTGAGATTAGTACATTGGGTGATTTATGCTTTGTTGGAGGAGAGGAAGGGATTCCTTTGCTGGGAGGTAGATGCTGGATCGGGACTCATTTGGTTGTATCTCCTCTTGAACCTTGTTATCATATCAATAAAGCTATTTGAGTTTCTCCTATATGCTTGTATTTCAATGATGTTTTGTTATATTTGCATATTTAGTTTACATATGATCCTAAACTAGTTATGAATGTGAATCTATGTCTTTTGTGTAGTTTTCCTCTCTTGTGATCTTGCAGGAACTGGGTGAGGCTGGACTAGTGAAAGAGCAGGCAGTGGGAAGCGAACAAAAGAGAGAGTGATTGGATCGACAAACTAGAGGAAGACACCGGTTAGTTACATCCTTCTTTCTTTATTTACATCTCATAAAGAAGAATACTCAGATAGTTTTCCTTGTTTGTTGCTAAGGCACTATCACACCTTAGAGTGGGATAGGGGCATTCCGAATTGGATACTTTTCCCAACAACACCAGCTGAGCTGTGCACTGGAGTGTTACAATGTGAATATTGAAGAAGACGATGAAGATCCATGAAAAGTTAACATTCCAGAAATTGAAGGCTAACGTGAGATTCAAGGGCCATTGATTGAAGACCCTGACATAACCTCATCGGTAAATACAAAGCAGGTAAACAGTGGTACGAAGGCTGAGCCTAGGTATTCAACACTCAGTGACTACTAGGATGATGCGATGGTGGATAAGGTCGCTGAGTTACTCCGTGAGTACTAGGACTTATTCCCAACCAATATCACAGACTTAAAGGGAATTGTTGGCAATTTAGGGATGATGAAGGTCACCTTAAAACTCGACATGAAGTCAGTTAAGCAGAGGCCTTACCAGTTGAATCCGAAGCACAAGGAAAAGGTCCACGTAGAACTAGACAAAATGCTCGTAGCTGGAATCATTGAGCCAGTGGAAGAATCTGATTGGTTAAGCCCTATGGTAGTGCAGGAAAAGATGTAGAAGGGTGAGATAAGAATATGCATGGACCTCAGGAAATGTGTGCATGATCCATTCCCAACTCCATTCACAGATGAAGTATTGGAAAATGTCGGCGGGCAAGAAGCATATTATTTTACTAATGGGTTCTCAGGGTACCACCAGATCAAAATTATGCCAGAAGACAGGAGCAAGATCACCTTTGCAACTGAGTGGGGCTGCTTTCAATACACCGTTATGTCGTTTGGGTTGAAGAATGCTGATGAGCCCCAAATTTGGTAACATTTTGGGCTCATTTGGCCTAACTACCCTTGCTCAATCCTTCATTTTTCATAACTTCTGCATCATTTTTTAGTATGTTTATGTCATTTGTACGAATAAGGGTAGTCACTATTCCTAGGTGGCTAACACGTGCTCATTTCAGGATTTTTTGACACATGTTGGAGCAAAACCGAGCAGACAAGGGCTAGGAGATAGCCAAGCTTGGGTTGAGGATTCGTAGGGGGGGTTGTCTATGGAATTAAATAGCCTCCCTTGGGATCTTCACCTCCGACTCCGAGCTCCAAAGGCCACCAAAACCAGATCTAGAAGGCAGCCAAACAGATTTTGTGGAAGCAGCTATTCACTCCTAGTTTGGTCAGCCAAGTCCCATAGATTTAGGAGGCCAGCTAGGGCCTCGTGGTGTATAAATGTGAAGGCTTCAGCCTTCGAGAGGGACTTTTGAAAAACTTTTGCGCATTCTGCACTACAAGCTGCTAGCTCTGTTTTGTTCTTTTGTAGCCATTATTGGCATGACTCTTGACTTATGATTATTATTTTTTAATGGGAAGCAGTCAGATTTGATATCAGCTCTGAGTTTTTTCGAGGAGCCATAGCTCTCGGGGTTGGGCCCAACCTGAGAGCCTATGGCCTCCTTCTTTGTATTGATATCTTTCCTTTCAGCATTATGATTTTCCTTGTATGCATTTGAAACGCAGTTTGTTGAGCTAGATTTCGTTGTGTGGTTAAGTAGGTCATTGTTGAAGAATAGAGTTGCTTCGGATGTCTAGAATAGATTAACGAGATAAGAATTGATAAAAGCTTCAGAAAGGGGTTGCCTGCACTCTCATTTTCACCTCTTTCTAGGGGTTGGAATTGCAGACAGTGCTGGCCAACAAAAACACTATTTTTCTTACCCATGCAATCTTTGGTCATGCGTTCAGATCTTTTGGAATGTTTCTTTGCTTAAGTGTTGTACATGGTTCTCTTTAGAAATAACGCTGTTGTTCATTGGTTTCGTTGACAGTTAGGATAGACTGGTTAATATTTTGATTGTGTGCAAGATGTGGTTGATTTGGTTAAGTATACACTGTGCGGTGCATCTCCATCACTCTCTCATCCATCCAAGCTTCATCCAGGCCAACTAATCCATCTCCAAGTTAAGTCCCTCATCTCACAACAACTTTTCTGCCCACGTAACCCTACCTTCTTTCTCTTCCATTGCCTCAGCCTTCTTTAAGACAAGTTAGCTTCCCACACCCTCTCATCACTTCATCCCTCGGTCACTGAGTCATTTCAGACCCCTACCCTACCTCCCTATCCATTCATGCATCCTCTTTCACTCGCCCATCATCCAAAATCCAACCTTAGAACATCCTGTAGAAATTCTGAACATCCTGTAGAAATTCCTGAAACATCTTGTAGAACCCCTGCAGACTTCCTGTAGAAGCTCACAAATGAGGTTTCTTGGTAGCCAAACTTTGTGAAACTCTCCAGAAGGGTGCTAGGGACTCTTTAGACCCCTGCTGAACCTTCCCAACCTTTTCCAAGCCTTTCTCCTCCTTGATTCACCCTTGCACAGTAAAAAGCCAGTTAAAAGCATCTGCATGATAACTCAAATAACTTATTCAAAAATACAAAAAGATGTGTTCTTCAGATAGAGACAGCATAGGAATGTGCATTTTACCTTTGTAGGAGTAATGGCATCTTTTTCAATAGTTTGCATCTTCTCCTTTGCATCAGTAGGACTAGCTGGTAACATTAGGGTTTGCTAGGGTTTTTGCTACTTTTTGGCTTTTAGTTTCTTTCTGCAAGTAGATCAGTTTCTTTTGAGTTAGCTTCCATCTATCAGTTAAAAAGCTTCTTCTAAGAGCCCATAGAAGTTGGCTTAAGCGCCTAGCGGACTTGTGCCAGTTGACCAAGTGACAGCTGCGGCAAGAGCTAGTACTTGTGCATACAGCACCGTCGCTTCCAAGTTTGTTACGAACTACCGGGTTGATAAAAGTAAAGAAGGGAGTCTCGGGAGTTGTAGCATTATTGCTGCAATACTGGGGCCCACCATCTTTTTGGCGCCGTTGCCGGGGAAGCGTCAGAGTATTGGTGATTGCTGCTTTTCTTCTATTTTCTGCTACAACCTTCTGCTAAGTAGTTTATTTCATTTCCATTATGCAATTTTGTTTCTGCAAAAGTAGATTAGTATTTCCCGCTTTCATAGATTAGCATTTCTCGCTTTCATAGATTAACATTTCAATTCCACAATTTCATTTCTGCAAGCGTAGATTAGCATTTCAATTCTGCAAGCGTAGCCTAGCATTTCATTCCTGCAATTTATTTTGAGAAAAATAGATTAGTCATTTCATGCTTTCATTTCAATTCTGCATTTCCATTTCAGCAAGATAGTTAGTTGCAGTTCAATCTATTTTAGTTTTGCAGGTACCAGAGAAAAAAACAAAAGCAATCAAAAGTCTTTCCATTTCATGCCTCATAGAAACCGAGATAAAACAGGCAAATTCTTACCCAACACCCCCACCACTTCACTGAGTCACCCTTCTCTCTTCTTTGGTGATAGTGATCCAGAAGAACTTATAGGTGAGCCTCCTGAGATATATGAAGATCCTATAACAGAAGAAGAGTTAGAGAACACTCCATCTGAAGCCATGGCTAACAATAGAAGAGAAGATGAGAGAATAGAAGGTGCCTTTCCCATACGAGAGACCAATGGAGACATGAAAATGAAAAACATAAGCCCCTCCGCTTTACCTCATTTCCATGGAATGACTACTGAAGACCCTGATACCTTCCTGTTTGAGTTTGTTGTCCTTTGTCGAACCTATGACTATACCGAAGATGAGCAAAAACTGAAACTCTTTCCCTCTACCCTCAAGGATGCAGCATTACGCTGGTTCATGGGCTTGCCTGGGAACAGTATCACCACTTGGGCTCAGATGCAGCAAGCTTTCAATACCAAGTACCGGGACTACTGTAGGTCCAAGGAAGCTAAGGGAGAAATCTTTCGGATGACCATGGGAAACGATGAGTCTTTAGAAGATTATGAGGAAAGGTTCCAACTTAGCTATAAACGGGCCAGGTGCACACTTGACCCTGATTCTCTCAATTGGTCCTGCTCCGAGGAGTCCCTGAAGACCTTCTATATACCCTTCACATGCTAGTGGGAGGAGATATTTACCAACTACCTTATGAGGATATAAAGACTGTGTTTAGAAACCACTCTAGGGTAGCCCGGAAAAGAGGTAGAGGAAACCCCCTTTTAGCTAGTACTACTTTCTCCAAGCATGAGTTTGCAACTCAGCTGGAGGACCTCAAAAGTGAGGTGAGACAGACCATTTCCATGCAACTTGATACATTCCGAATCCAGCAAAAGAAAGAGGAAGCTGAGAGGGCTTTGGCCATCTTCTGCCCCAGGTGTACAAGGAAGCACCCTAAGAACGAGTGCCCACTACATTCAGTAGAGGTATGTTTCGTTTGTGAGGAGCACCACCCCACAAACCAATGCCCAACCTTACTTGAGCTTAAAGCCATGTACCAAGGAATGGAGGCACCCACTGAACCTCTCTACTTCCTCAACCAAAGGAGGCCACATGGACCTAGACCTTACCAGCAGGGGATGCAAGGGACATCCCAAGCTTATTATAGCCCCAACCAATCTGCTCCTATGCCTTCCTGGGGTCCCCCTGCTCATCCTTCCTGGTCTGTGCCTCCTCCATGGTCTTACCCACCTCAATACCATACTCAGCCCACTACTCATTCATTTCACACACATGTCCAGCCACAGCCTCAGTGGAATGCACCTCAACCAGGGTGGAGGCCCCAGTACAACACTCCTCCTACCATTTTGCCTCCACCACCAGCTCAGCGACAACCATTACCTCCTGCTCCTCCAAGGCAACCCCAAATGCCTGCTCAACCCAACCCGAACCCCAACAACCGATAGGCCCAACAGGTATATACTGGGGAAACAACATGCCCTACCTATGCTGTGGAGATCCAGGAGATCAACCTGTGATCTGGAAAGACTCTTCCGGATCGCCAACCTCCTCCCCCAGAGGACGAGGAAGACAAACAGGAAAGTGAACCAAAAGCCATTCCACCCTTTCCTGAGAGACTAACAGCAACCACACAACCCAACCCAGAAGAGAATGAGCTTCTGGGAGAACTCAAGCAGTTGTGTGTGAAAATACCACTTCTCCAAGCCATCAAAGATGTACCGATATACAACAAATTGGTTAAGGAAAAGTGTTTCAGGCACCCAGGCAGGCGAAAAAGAGATGCCTCAACCATCAATGTCATAGGACAACTATCTGATCTTATGTTGGGGCAAGTTATCTGTCCAAAGTATCTGGATCTTGGGAGTCCTGTAGTTGATGTCCACATCAATGGCACCATCATACCCCACACTTTGATTGATTTAGGGGCTGTCATTAATGTGATGACCAGGGACACCATGCTCAAACTCAACCTTCAGGGTTCCTTAAGAAAGACCTCGACAGTCCTGCAGCTAGCAGATCGCTCCACTGTAACTCCCGAAGGGATTGTGGAGGATGTCTTGGTCTCTGTTGACTCTTGGGAGTACCCTGCGGACTTCTTGGTTCTTCAACCAAAGGCAAA
Source organism: Pinus tabuliformis (assembly GCA_031772625.1). Classification (NCBI taxonomy): domain Eukaryota; kingdom Viridiplantae; phylum Streptophyta; class Pinopsida; order Pinales; family Pinaceae; genus Pinus; species Pinus tabuliformis. The sequence goes on along the minus strand of CM062814.1, from coordinate 590,460,822 downwards.
GCTTACTAGATACCCCCTTATTTTGGGAAGGCCTTGGTTAACCACTGCGGATGCTTACATAAGTTGCCAAGTAGGAAACATGACCATCAAAAATGGTCCTATGTCCAAGAAGCTAGTCCTATACCCTCCTGCCCAACCTCTATTAGAGCATGACTTACCACTTTGGTTGGAAGAAGGAGAAGAGGATGAGGTGTACTCTGCACCCTTGTGCACCCTAGAAACCACCAGGGGAGGTCCTCAAACCGAGGATGATTTGATTGAGACCTTGATTCAGAATCCACCTCCCAGTGCATTGTCCTTAGAGAAATTGGTGGAGGATACCCAAGTCAGCACCTTAGTGGACCTTTGTGTGACCAATCCAATCACTCCCAGAGTCAAAAATGTGGAGTTTGGGCCTGAGAGAACGTTAAAGATCAGCTCCTCCCTATCTCCTTCCCAGGAAAAGGAGCTGTGTAGTCTGTTGGCCAGTCATCTAGATGCTTTGCTTGGAGCTATAAGGAGATGAAAGGAGTCCATCCTTCGGTCTATACCCATCACATCTACATCAAAGAAGATTGTAAATCGGTCAGGCAACCTTAAAGGAGAATGAATCCAGCCCTTAAGGACATTGTCAAAGAAGAATTGCAAAAACTGTTGGATGCAGGATTCATCTACCCCATCTCGGATAGCGAGTGGGTGTCCCCTCTGGTGTTGGTTCCCAAGAAAAATGGGAAGTGGAGAAGAAGAAGTTTTTCTCTTTCCTAGATGGGTTTAGTGGGTATAATCAGATCCAAATCAGCTCGGAAGACCAAGATAAGACCACCTTCACTTGTCCTTGGGGTACCTTTGCTTACCAAGTTCTTCCCTTTGGGCTATGCAACGCTCCTGCCACCTTCCAGAGAGCCGTCTTGAGCATCTTTTCTGAGCTAGTCCATGATTCGGTGGAGATCTATATGGATGACTTCACTCCTTATGGGTCCAACTTCCAGGAAGCATTGTCCAATCTGGGAAAGGTCCTAACCAAGTGCATTGAGATGAACCTGTCCCTTAGTCCTGAAAAATGTGAATTCTTGATGACTGAAGGGACCGTGCTAGGACATACCATTTCTCGCCAAGGGTTACAGGTGGATCCTAACAAAATTGCTCTCATCAAAAAGGTTCCACCCCCTCAGAAGGTAAGAGATGTTCGAATTTTCTTAGGCTTGGCAGGATATTATAGAAGATTCATTAAAGACTTCAGCAAGCTAGCCTCGCCATTGTTTGGCCTCTTAGCAAAAGATGTTGAGTTTAAATGGACTGACGATTGTCAGAGGGCTCTGAATGAATTAAAGGATAAGTTGGTGTCTGCTCCAATCTTGAGAGGTCCAAATTGGGCCCTACCTTTCCACATCCACACTGATGCCTCGAACAAAGCCATAGGGGCAGCCTTGGGACAAGTTGAACAAAAACTTCCATACGCCATATACTTTGTCAGCAAAAACTTATCCAAGGCAGAACTGAATTATACTGTAACTGAGAAAGAATTCTTGGTCGTGGTCCATGCCCTGAACAAGTTCTGACACTACATCACTGGCTATCAAACATTTGTACATACTGATCATGCTGCAATTAGATATTTAATGAATAAACCGGATGTGAATGCTCGTATTATTAGATGGTTACTTTTGTTGCAGCAGTTTGATTTGACTATCGTTGACAAACCAGGTAAAGAAAATGTTGTTGCTAACTTCTTGTCTAGATTGGATTTACCTGCAGGTGAGGATGGAACAGTGGATGACCAGATGCCAGATGAACATCTGTTTGCTATCTCAGTACTCTCTCCATGGTCTGCTGATATAGCAAACTACCTTGTCTCAGCACAGTTCCCTCCGCACCTATCCTCAAAGGAGAAGAGCAGAATCGTAAAGAAGAGTGCCTCATTCACTTGGATCGGGGGCAACCTGTTCAAGCTTGGCCCCGATCAGATCTTAAGGTGTTGTGTAAGGGAGGAGGAAGTCTTTGACATCCTCCTAACCTGTCATGATGGGCCTTGTGGAGGACATTTTGCAGCCAAGAGAACTGCCTTCAAAATTCTACAGGCAGGCTACTATTGGCCCACGCTTCATCAAGATGTCAGAAGATATATCAGCCAATGTGACCGATGCCAAAGGATGGTGAAACCGACCCCAAGGGACGAAATGCCTCTCCAACCTCAAGTGACTCTTGTGCCATTTGAGAAGTGGGGTATGGATTTTGTGGGTCCTATCAATCCTCCTTCAAGGCAAAGGTCTTACATCATTGTGTGCACAGACTATCTGACAAAGTGGGCAGAAACCAAGGCAATCAAAGCAGTGACAGAAGAAAAGGTGGCTGAGTTTTTAAGAGAAAACATCTTCTACAAATTTGGCTACCCAAGAGAGCTAGTCACCGATCAAGGAAGCCAGTTCACCTCCAACTTAATTGAAGACCTACTCGCTCATCACAAGATCAAGCATAGGACTTCCACCCCCTATCATCCTCAAGCAAATGGGCAGGTGGAAGTCACCAATAGAGCATTAGAAGGGATCTTGACTAAGGTGGTGAGCAGCAGTAAAAAAGATTGGGCAGATCGCCTGGTTGAGGCCACTTGGGTTTACAACACCACTTGGAAGACCACAACCGACTTCACACCTTATGAGCTGGCCTATGGGAAGAGAGCTTTGCTGTCAATTGAGTTCGAATACAACACATTAAGGATGGCAGCTTAGCTGGACCTAGATATTAGCCATGCCCAACAAGAAAGGTTATTGCAGCTGAATGGGTTAGACGAGCACCGAATGTAGGCCCTTCTCCACTCAGAAGTGGTTCAACTTCAGAGGAAGGTATGGCATGACTGGCACCTCAATGAAAAGCAATTCCAGCTGGGAGATTGGGCGCTGTTGTACGATTCCAGACATAAGGATTTTAAGGGGAAGCTGAGAACAAGATGGCTGGGACCATATGCAGTGGAGAAGTGTAATGAAAATGGGTCTGTTCTTATTCGTACCATTGATGAGGAAGCTATCCCCATGCTCGTCAATGGGCATCCACTAAAGATCTACAGGAAACCACTTTCGAGGCAAGAATTCATCAAAGCTGTGGAAAAATCAGTGCTGGTCATAGAGAAGGGTTCTGCCTCTGTTTTGGGCATACCCTGAGCATAAAAAAAAATAAAAAAAATAAATAAATAAAGATCCTTGGTTGAAAACCTTTCTGAGGCTCCCAAGGCAGATGGTAGGGGTGAAATCCTCATTGAGGCGCCCCTGCTGTCTCTCTGAAAATTTTTGAATAAAAAAGACCCTTGGGTGAAAACCTCTCTGAGGCGCTCAAGGCAGATGGTAGGGGTGAAAACCTCACTGAGGCACCCCTGCTGTCTCCCAAAAAAAAAAAAAAAAAAAAAAAAAGAGAAAAAAAAGAAAAAAGAAAAATAAAACAGAAAACAAGGAGGCAGAAACAGGAAAACAGGCTCAAGATTTGACAATTCATGCAGGTTGCAGGTATTCCATGCAGAAAAGGAGGTCTCTCAACTCAAGGAAAAGGGTCCCTACCACGCTACTAGGTGACCGCACCAGCACTCCCTCCAGAAACACTCATCTCTTCCAAGGTCTGGGCACGATTTGGTCACAGTTTAGCCTTCTACAGGAAGCTACAGGACTTTCTACAAGAAGTTCTATATTTCTACAGGAAACTTCCTGTAGAATCTTTGGATGACCTAGGACTGACTGTGTAGAAGAATGTGAAGCCCGAAGTCCAATCAGGAGGCATGCAACCAATGTTTTTCTCCATCAGCCACTGCTGTCGCCTCCTCCTACCACCCCTGCTGCCATACAATGGAAATACTTGCACTGTCAAACCAGAACGTTGGATTCTCAGAAGAAACAATTCTCAAATGGAATAAAGCATGCAGAGGCCCAATGCGCTACTTATCAAGGCAATCTGAGGACCCTGCAACTGTGACTATGATTCCACCGTTTCGGCATGCACCCTAGGAGGAGAAACGACTACAGGATATCCTATAAGAATCCTGTAGCAGTTGATCCGGCTAGAGCATACACCATGAAGGAATCTGCAACTCATAAAGCTGGCGCATGCACCATCCGCAGCCAGGCAACTGGTCTCATAATTAGCAGCAGTCAGCAAGAAGGAGCTCCCGTGCCTGTGCATGAAGCAGCAGCAAGCAGATCCATCACCCTCGTCCTGAAGCATGAAAATAACGTCGCGGCCGCACAGGTAAGTGCCTCACCCTGTTTCGTCAAATTACATGAACAATGCTCTAAAATGTGTGTGAATATGAAAATGAATGGGTTGAGCAAGTCGGGTAGCCATTCAACTGGCCACCACAACCAGTTCGATGGTCTCGTCCGATCCAAAAAGCGTTGGTTGTGTCAAACAAGACAGCACATGGACATGTGGGAAGCGTCTAGTCAGAGAGAAGCAGCGATCTAACAGAAATGGTGGCGGTAGATATGCAGGGAATGATTCGGTGGTCAAGCAGACTTACAGTGGAATGATAGCAGGTGACGTCGTCCAACGGGCCGGCGGGGACAGCTCACTTCCGCACCACGAATTCCGCAGGGATTCAAATCCACCGGCTGGATCGCGTATGGCACTCCACTCATTTATCCTCAATCGCTTTGCAGTTGAGTACGCATCCGAAATTTCCTGAAGGCTGTTACTCCGAGTCCTCGGCCTGTTCAAACGTCCTGTGGTTGCACAGAAGGCCCAGAACCACTGAAGCGCTCTCCAGAACCCGTGCACGACTTCTACAGGAAGCTGCGCTACAGGAAGCTCAACGCTACGGAGGAAATTAAACTATTGACGTAAAAGGTGGCAAGTTTGGAACGAGGTAAGCCTGAACATAGTCCTCCCATGCAATTGGTTCGAAGGGTGGTGAAGTCGACGTCTTAAAAAGGTAGAATTACAGTCTGTGCATGAATTTGCAAGCGTTGTCTTACTTCTGCATGAGAATTGTCGTCGTAGTGTGTATGGGGGGTTTTCTACAGGGTTTGGTTCATGATTGAGCCACTATCAAGGCTCACCTGCAGACAGTCGTGAATTTATCAACTGTGTGCATGATAGAGGCGTAACTCTGCGCTCTGTCTAAGGAAATTCCAAAGGTCCATCTTTTTATACGCGCCAGCCAGCTCAAACCAACACAGCAAGCTTTTACCATGCCGAGTGGGTTCATTAGGAAAGAGCCTACAAACTCAAAGAAGCTACGGGAAACTCCTGAGGTGGTAGAACTGTTCTCTCGTGCCCGGTGGATGTCATTCTGTGACAAACTTCAAGGTTACGATGTTGGAAATAATACTGAGAGGGGGGGGTGAATCAATATTATCAAATTCTTTTCAATCTATCTTCCTTATTATACTTTGAATAATTCTTCAAATATTGATCATTACTTTGTATGTCAGTATCATAAAATAATGAGCAGGAACAAGAAAAGCAAATAGTCACACAAAAGAACACCAGATATAAGGTGGAAACCCAATGTGGGTGAAAACCACCTGCTGCAATATGTCTCTATCTTCTTTCAATTAGAAACTCCTTTTACAATGATTTTTTACTGGTGCAGTCCTTTACCAGTACGCAGGCTACAACCTGCAGAGAGCTACAACCCTCTCTCGTTCTCCAGCTTCTCCTGGAAGGGAGCTACAACCCCCTTAGCTCTTGTACTAGCCAAGATACTAGTACGTAGGTGCTGGCCTACTGAAGGCTACAACCTTCTCTTTCTTCCAGGGACCACGTTTCATAAATTTTCAGACTGGATCCATGAACATCAATCAATCATCAAATATATCTGCATCAAACAATCTCCTTTTCCCAATTAGCACTGAATCAAGTAAACACTTCTCTGACAGCTGTACCCAAAACACAGTAACAGTAACCACACACCAAATTCTGAACCCAGAATACTGCAGCAATAGACAGAGGCAGATAGATCATAATTTAAAGATATACGCTACTTCAACAACCTGAAACCTGTGTGCAGATCTATAAAGGATAATTCCTTCTTTCAAATATTCAGACACTAATTAACCCAGATTGTTAGATTTATAGATCAAGCATGCGCCTCATATAACAGATCAAAATCATGCAAAGATACTATTATTCAAGCATAAAGATTATGACCCGTCAATAGAACTTATCCTTCTTTATGCGCTAAGGTTCCTCCTTCATTCAGATCCATATCTGCACCATAACCCAATCACAAATATTTCAGATCTAGCACTTATTAGATATTCAATTTATTCGATGATGCTTTGCCAAATGATCTCCTTCCCCTTTTATATTCTTAGGCCTTCCACAATACCACAGTCCAAAACCATAGGATCAAAAAACTGTTGGACTAATACCATGAACCAACCATGAAAGTGCGTGAGATCAACACTTTTGGATGCAATACCACGAGCCAAAACCATAGGATCAAAAACTATAGGACTAATACCATGAACCAACCATGAAAGTGCGTGAGATCAACACTTTTGGATGCAATAACACGGACCAAAACCATAGGATCAAAAACTGTCGGACTAATACCATGATCCAACCATGAAAGTGCGTGAACTTTTCTCTTCATGAAAGGGACTTTTCTCTGCATGAAAGTGCGTGAACTTTTCTCTACATGAAATAAACTTTTCTCTGCATAAAAGTGCGTGAACTTTTCTCTACATGAAATGAACTTTTCTCTGCATAAAAGTGCGTGAACTTTTCTCTGCATGAAATAAACTTTTCTCTGCATATAAGTGCGTGAACTTTTCTCTACATGAAATAAACTTTTCTCTGCATATAAGTGCGTGAACTTTTCTCTACATGAAAGGAACTTTTATCTTCATGAAAGAAACTTTTATCTTCATGAAAGTGCGTGAACTTTGCTGCACTATAATTTATCATCTGAGATGAGTGGGTTGCGATCAAGTACAACATATGTATCATAATGCCAACAATCTCCCCCTTTGGACTTGATGGAAACAACAACCAATCACTCTCCCCCTTTGACATCAAGGGCAAAGGGTTATGCTCCCCCTAAGAACATGCTCCCCCTGACTATAAACCAGATCTGCAAAGAAGAACCATAATCCATCAAACACCATAAATGACCATGAAAGAGATAGAGACGTATTGTAGCAATATTCAGACCAGCATCCATGATCTCCTTCTATACTTCCTCCATAATGCCAACAATGCATGATATGCTCCCCCTGAACCTGTGCCATTCGATCTTTGACCAATCCTCAACCTAGCACATGTACGCATATACTTTAGATGAACCTTGCGTACAACCAACAATCAGAACAGATTCAACAACAAGATGATGCATCAACAACCCCCATCTTTTGCCTGAGGTATTCAAAGGTCTCCCTAGGCAATGGTTTGGTGAGTATATCAACAACCTGTTCTTTAGAAGGAACATACTCCAACTTGACCTTTTGTTCAAGCACTTGTTCCCGGAGAAAGTGATACTTGATTGGTATGTGCTTGGTTTTTGAATGCATGACTGGGTTCTTTGAAATGCTGATTGCACTTGTATTATCACATAAGATGGAGATGGGTGGTGTACAAGTGATTTGAAAATCCTGCAAGGTTTGCATCATCCAAAGGAGTTGAGTGCAGCAAGATGCAACAGCAACATATTCTACTTCAGTTGTAGACAAGGCAATCGAACTTTGTTTCTTGCTGAACCAAGATACTAATCTGGAACCCATAAAGAATGCACCACCACTTGTGCTCTTCCTGTCATCCACGCTTCCGGCCCAATCTACATCAGCATAAGCATGAAGTGTGAGATCTGTATCTCTAGGATACCATAAGCCATAATTTTGAGTCCCTTGAAGATATTTGAAGATTCTCTTTACTGCCTAAAGATGAGTTTCCTTTGGATTTGCCTGAAATCTTCCAACTATTCCCACTACATGCATGATGTCTGGTCGGGTACCTGTCAAATAAAGTAGACTTCCAATCATAGATCTGTAGGTTGGTTGATGTACTGTTGTTGATTCATCATTTGCACTGAGGCTACATCCTGTGACCATGGGTGTACATACTGGTTTTGCATCTTCCATGCCATATTTCTTCAAAATCTGCTTGAGATACTTGGTTTGAGACAAGAAGATCCCTCCTTCCTTTTGTTGGATTTGCAGGCCAAGAAAATATGTCAATTCTCCGAGCAAGGACATTTCAAATTCTTTCTTCATCACCAAGGCAAAGCTTTGACTCATAGATTCTTCATTGCTGCCAAAGATAATGTCATCTACATACACAACAAGTATTAGCAATTTGTCATTTTCAATTTTTATATAAAGATTGCTATCTGCTGATCCTTTTGAAAAACCTTGTTGATGAAGATATTTGTCCAAACGATAGTACCAAGCCCTTGGAGCTTGTTTAAGACCATAGAGAGCCTTTTTTAGCCTGCATACAAGATTTGGATCATTTCCAAGAATGAAACCATCTGGCTGCTCAATGTATACTTCTTCTTCTAAGTCTCCATTCAGAAAGGCTGATTTTACGTCCATTTGAAATACTTTGAACTTTTGAAAGCTTGAGAGAGCAAGGAACATTCGGATGGCCTCAAGTCTTGCAACAGGAGCAAAAGTTTCCTCAAAATCTATTCCTTCTTGCTGCGCATACCCTTTACAAACAAGTCTTGCCTTGTTTCTAATTACTTCCCCATTTTCATTCAACTTATTTTTGAAGACCCATTTTGTCCCTATAACATTCTTATCCTTTGGTCTAGGAACCAACTCCAAAGTGTTGTTCTTTTCGATCTGCTCAAGTTCTTCATCCATTGCTTTGACCCAACATTCATCTTTGCGTGCCTCTTTTACATTTTGTGGTTCAGTAGAGGAGAGTAATGCCAAATAGCTTGAAGCTTCTGCAATTGTTCTTCTTGTTTGTACACCTGCTTCTTTCTGCCCCAAAATCTGAGATTCCGGATGATTCTTCTGAACGTACCGGGATGGAGTCTTATCTTCTATCCTTATCTGTTCCTCTGGTGCTTCTTGAGGTTCTTCTTCTTCATCATTCTGTCTTTGAGGGTAGTCTTCATCTTCTTCGATATTTTCATGATTTACTTGCCTAGGAATGTATCCCTTTTCATCAACCACTACATCAATGCTGTCAACAATTCTTCCAAGTCTTTTATTGTAGCACTTATATGCTTTGCTATGTGGAGAATAACCAAGAAGAATGCCTTCATCTACTCTAGGTTCAAGTTTGCCAAGTTTCTCATCAGTATTCTTAATATAGCATTTGCTCCCAAAGATTTTGAAGTGCTTTACCGAAGGAGTCTCACCATACCAGAGCTCATGAGGAGTTTGAGTGTTGTTCACTCGGACAATTGTTTTGTTGAGAATAACAACCGCAGCATATGCGGCTTCACCACAGAAATTTCCGGGAGTTCCAGACTCATCCAGCATAGCACGAGCCATTTGTTGGACTGTTCTATTCATCCTTTCCACCACTCCATTTTGCTGAGGAGTTCTAGCTGTAGAGAATTCTCTTCTTATCCCATGTTCTTCACAGAAATCAGAAAATTCATTTGAGGTAAACTCCCCACCTTTGTCAGACCTGAGGCACTTAATTTTGTAACCTGATTCATTTTCAACCAAGGCTTTGAAGGATTTGAATTTCTCGAATGCTTCATCTTTGTGCTTCATAAGTCCTAACCAAACAAACCTGGAGAAATCATCAATGAATAATATCAAGTATTCTTCTCCTCGAGGTGTCCTTTTCCTAAATGGACCACATACATCTGTATGGACTAGCTCAAGAGGCATGCTAGTTGATCGTTCCTTCTCTGGAAAGTTAGTTCTGGTTTGCTTTCCAAATTGACATGATTTGCATATGGTGTTGTCTGGAATTTTGATATCTGGAAGACCACGAACTGCCTGATATTTGCATGCTTTCCTTATTTGTGAAAAACTTAGATGCCCCAACCTCCGGTGCCATAACCAGTGTTCATCATCCTTGCTCAAATAGCATTGTTGTTGTCCTTCTTCAAATATGTATAGATTATTTGGAGTTCTTCTACCTTTGATCACTGTTTCACCTGTATCAAGATCACAAACACGACATCCGTTTGATCTAAATATCATCTCGATTCCTTGATCACACATCTGGCTGACACTTAGAAGATTATGCTTCAATCCATCAACATACAAAACATGTCTAGCTTCGACCTTTTCTTTTAACTGAGCAGTGCCTTTTCCTTTTATAGCTGCAGGAGTATCATTTCCAAAAGAGACTTTCTTTCCCTTTTCTAAAGCAGAATATGATTCAAGTTTTTCTTTATCACCTGTCATATGTTTCGAACATCCACTGTCAATGTACCATAGATTTTCCTATCCTTCTGCATAAAATGCTATCCCACATCTTTCTATTTGTGGTTCCTTTATTCTCCATGTTCTGGTGCTTGAGGCTTGTTCCTTTGTCTGCTGAAACCTGCTCCTGCATTCAGAATCTTCATGACCAAATTTATTGCAAATAGAACATTCAACTTCATTTTCAAGAGCCAAAAAGTTGTTATAGGTCCTTTTTGTAATCCCGATCATACTTCTTTGTTTTTGAGCTTCTCTAGTCATGATTGTTTTATATGCAACACATTGAGATGCTTTGTGACCAAAGCTATGGCAAGAGAAACATTGCCCATTGAAGAAACTTCTGCGATTATCAAATCTACCAGCCAAATGATTGTAATTTCTATTGTCATCCATTCTTGAAGCAAATTGAGAAGATTTTACCTGTGGCTGGTTGTAGCTTTTGTTCATCCTTAAGACAGATTGCCCCTGGTTTACCTGATAGTCTTTGTTTGTTCTTGATGTAATTCATCCCTGCTTTACCTGGTGATCTCCATTGTGCTTTTGCTCATTCCTTCTTGCTGCATCAAGATAACTCTTTGAGGTGGATGATTGAGATGTTTCTCCATTATACCCCAAACCTGTCTTGTTTAGCGGAGAATGATGTACATTGATGATCTCATCCAGAGTTTCAGATCCTTTGACAAACTTAAGATTAATAGCCTTTGTTTTCTCAATTTCTTTTCTAAGGCCAACAATTTTACCTTCTAACTTTTCAAGATATTTTTCTTTTTCATCAATTTGAAATTGTAGAGTATCAATGATCATATTCTTTTCTTCTATACATGTCTTAAGTCTAGAAATCTCTTCATAAAAACTATCCACATCTATAGCATCCATGTAATCATCATCTTCAAATGCCATTAAAAGTTTATAGTCATTACCTCGTTCATCTTCATCACTATTTGATAGACCATCACTGTCTTCATGAGTGTAGTAGCTTTTCTTATTTGCATTCTGTTTCTTGTTCCATCTGGCAGGTTCCTTTCCTTTGTCAATCTTATCCTTATGAGGACATTTGGCAGCATATTGACCTACTCTTCCACAAGCAAAGCATTTAAAAGGTAGCTTACCTCTGAACCTTCCAGTACCCCGTTGAAGATTTCTGACAAAATTTGATTCTTCTTCTTCTTCTGGCACGAGACTTGATTCATAGTAGTCTCCTTTGCCTGAAGCCTTAAAAGCAGCTTCTCTCCTATCTGATGGACCTCCTTTTCCATAAGCAGTTAGAATTCCGTGTAGCTAAGACATAGTAAGAGTTCGTAGATTTTCCTTTTCTTCTATTGAAGACACTTTAGATTCAAACTTGGGGGACAATGATCTTAGGACTTTTTCAACCACAACAGCCTCTTTTATTTCTTCACCCAAGTTTTTCATACAATTAACAATCTCATCTACCCGAAGGAAATAGTTAGCCACACTTTCATCATTATACATTATGAGATTCTCATACTGAATCCTGAGGGTTTGAAGTTTTGCACATTTTACTTGTTCATCTCCTTCGTAGCTCAAAACAATCTTGTCCCATATTTCTTTTGCAGATTTATATTGCATAACCTTCACGAATTCAGATTGAGATAGACATCCTAGAAGAGTATTAACCGCCTTTGCATTTGTTTCATATTTCTTCTTCTCAGCTGAATCTGTAGGAGTAGCTGATGGAAAAGTATACCATGTTTCTATAATGTCCCATACTTCTGTACCCAAAGATTGAAGATAGGCAGTAACTCTTACCTTCCAATATATGAAGTTTGTTCCATCAAAAATCGGTGGCCTGATTGATGCTTCCCTCTCGTAGTTGCTCATGATGTTCGATCTTCCTTCAAGCGATCAAGCTTCTTCAGAAGGACCTGCTCTGATACCAATTGTTGGAAATAATACTGAGAGGGGGGGTGAATCAGTATTATCAAATTCTTTTCAATCTATCTTCCTTATTATACTTTGAATAATTCTTCAAATATTGATCATTACTTTGTATGTCAGTATCATAAAATAATGAGCAGGAACAAGAAAAGTAAATAGTCACACAAAAGAACACCAGATATAAGGTGGAAACCCAATGTGGGTGAAAACCACCTGCTGCAATATGTCTCTATCTTCTTTCAATTAGAAACTCCTTTTACAATGATTTTGTACTGGTGCAGTCCTTTACCAGTACGCAGGCTACAACCTGCAGAGAGCTACAACCCTCTCTCGTTCTCCAGCTTCTCCTGGAAGGGAGCTACAACCCCCTTAGCTCTTGTACTAACCAATATACTAGTACGTAGGTGCTGGCCTACTGAAGGCTACAACCTTCTCTTTCTTCCAGGGACCACGTTTCATAAATTTTCAGACTGGATCCATGAACATTAATCAATCATCAAATATATCTGCATCAAACAATCTCCTTTTCCCAATTAGCACTGAATCAAGTAAACACTTCTCTGACAGTTGTACCCAGAACACAGTAACAGTAACCACACACCAAATTTTGAACCCAGAATACTACAGCAATAGATAGAGGCAGCTAGATCATAATTTAAAGATATACGCTACTTCAACAACCTGAAACCTGCATGCAGATCTATAAAGGATAATTCCTTCTTTCAAATATTCAGACACTAATTAACCCAGATTGTCAGATTTATAGATCAAGCATGCGCCTCATATAACAGATCAAAATCATGCAAAGATACTATTATTCAAGCATAAAGATTATGACCCATCAATAGAACTTATCCTTCTTTATGCGCTAAGGTTCCTCCTTCATTCAGATCCAGATCTACACCATAACCCAATCACAAATATTTCAGATCTAGCACTTATTAGATATTCAATTTATTCGATGATGCTTTGCCAAATGATCTCCTTCCCCTTTTATAGTCTTAGGCCTTCCACAATACCACGGTCCAAAACCATAGGATCAAAAAACTGTTGGACTAATACCATGAACCAACCATGAAAGTGCGTGAGATCAACACTTTTGGATGCAATACCACGAGCCAAAACCATAGGATCAAAAACTATAGGACTAATACCATGAACCAACCATGAAAGTGCGTGAGATCAACACTTTTGGATGCAATACCACGGACCAAAACCATAGGATCAAAAACTGTCGGACTAATACCATGAGCCAACCATGAAAGTGCGTGAACTTTTCTCTTCATGAAAGGGACTTTTCTCTGCATGAAAGTGCGTGAACTTTTCTCTACATGAAATAAACTTTTCTCTGCATAAAAGTGCGTGAACTTTTCTCTACATGAAATAAACTTTTCTCTGCATAAAAGTGCGTGAACTTTTCTCTACATGAAATAAACTTTTCTCTGCATATAAGTGCATGAACTTTTCTCTGCATATAAGTGCGTGAACTTTTCTCTACATGAAAGTGCGTGAACTTTGCTGCACTATAATTTATCATCTGAGATGAGTGGGTTGCCATCAAGTACAACATATGTATCATAATGCCAACAATGAATTTGCAAGCGTCGTCTTACTTCTGCAGGAGAATTGTCATCGTAGTGTGTATGCGGGGTTTTCTACAGGGTTTGGTTCATGATTGAGCCACTGTCAAGGCTCACCTGCAGACAGTCGTGAATTTATCAACTGTGTGCATGATAGAGGCATAACTCTGCGCTCTGTCTAAGGAAATCCCAAAGGTCCATCTTTTTATATGCGCCAACCAGCTCAGACCAACACAGCAAGCTTTTACCATGCCGGGTGGGTTCATTAGGAAAGAGCCTACAGACTCAAAGAAGCTACGGGAAACCCCTGAGGTGGTAGAACTGTTCTCTCGTGCCCGGTGGATGTCATTCTGTGACAAACTTCAAGGTTATGATGACGAGATTGCAGAAGAATTCCTGCGAGCTTTGCAGCCAAAGTCAAAAATGCTAGCCGTTGTCAATTTCAGAGGTTTGACCCTCAGACTCACCCCACAGTTCATTAGTAGGGTCACTGATCTCTCGATGGGGGTACCTTGGGATAAGGAGGAGAGAAAACTGGGCCAGAAGGCTAAGAAGGAGTTCTTTCTACCGGAGGAGCAATTCTCAGAGGACAAGAACGGAGTTCGAAGAGCCACCCTACAGCGGCTCTGGAGTGAGGTCAACCTTCAAATTATGAAGTATATCACGTGCGAGGGGCGATTCAGCATCGTGTATGGATACCATTTCCGGCTGCTCACAGAACTTAGGCACCAAATGGACCTACCCTCAGAAAACAAGTTGAGCATTCCTTACTTCCTCCTGCAGTCCATGACTGAATGTGCCACCAAATTAAGAGAGGGAACGCCAGACCAGGTAGCCCATCATGGGCTCATTAAGCTCCTCGTGGAGGATGCACTCCACACGTACACCGTCCCTCTCTCCTGGGAAGCCTTTCGAAATTTGACTAAGGATGATGACATCCGAATTTTGGCTGAGGAGCTCACCTCCTCCAGCAGCGAGGAGAAGGAACCAATTCAAACAGAGAAGAAAGGAAAAGGCTGAGAAACCATGGCCAAAGCACCAAAGAAAGAGCACAAGGGGAAACAAGAGAAACACCAGGCTGCCAAAACAGAGGATGACAAACCCACATTAACACCCAGGGAGAAAAGATTACAGAGCAGGGTGGAAAGGACTGAACAAGTCCACGTCAGTGAAGGCACCTCTAAGGCAGCCTCAGCAAAGTCAAAAGACAAAGCACCCTCAGCCAAGCAGGCTAAAACGGTGCCAGCTGTGTCTACAGGAAAATTAAAAACAGCTTCTACAGGAAGCCAGAAATCAGCTTCTACAGGGATTTCTACAAGAAGCCCTAAGAAAGGAAAACAGAAGGGGAAGACGGCCGAAATCCTTGCTAGGGAGGCAGCAGTTGTGTTGGCCACCCTAAGTACCCCTCCCAAGCCAAAGGAAAAATGAAAGAGGGAGACCCCTCTGTATTTCAAAGCAAGGAGAAGTGTAAGAATCAAAACAGGCAGGCCCCAACCTCCATTCAGCGACCCAATTACGATAGAAGACACCCCTACCTCGCCAAGGGAGAGGTCCCCCTCAAAAATATCAGTCACTTATGAGCGGGGGAGCCTGAAGACAACTGCTTGGAAGGAGAGAATGGAAAGGTTAGCTTCAAAAACCCCTCTACAGGATGCTGAGGCCATTCTACAGGAAACATTGGCCAGGCTCAAGGAGACCGAAAGAATGGAGGGAGAGGCAGCCACATCACCACCAAGGGAAGAAGGGGTAGAGCCACGGAGGGAAGAAGAGGTAGAGCATATTCTGGAACCTAGTCCCTAGCCAAGCTTGAGCTCTTATTATAACTTTTTGGAGGCTAGAAAATTTATACCACAGAAATTCACGGTGCCGCTTTTCTTTGCATTGGAGGAAGAAAGAGTGAGAACCCACACATGGATGAGGATAGCTAAATCTAAAGGAGTAGCAGATATAGGCCCCTTGGAGGAACAACTCAAGGAGGCAAGAAGAGAATTAGCTATGGCAAAACATGTGGGAAACTGCCAGCGGGTATTCCTATAGGAAGAGAATGAGAAACTCAAACTGCAGCTACAGGAACAGAGGAAAGAAAGGGGCACAGCATCAGAGGGCACTACAGCAGAACCTAAAGGCAAAGAAGGAATGCAAGTTGGTCTTGGGGAACTAAACCAGCATCTACAGGACAGGGAATTGCAAGCACAAATCGAGATACAAGCTCTCAAACAACAGTTGCAACAAAAAGAGGCACAACTGGCCTGCATGGCCAGTTGGGCCATGGATGCTCTACAATGTAGACAGCTGACCAAATCTTATGGCCTATACCTATGGGACCAGTGGCTGTAATTCCAAATTAATGCATTGGCACAGAGGGGTATCTCCCAAATCCAAGACTCCCAGCAGTTCATAGATTTATGCAATAGCAGTTCAACAGAGGACAAGGCCAAGCTATCGGAGTTCTACCTCCATAATTTGGCCCTTCCTAATGTAACTTCATGGGATCCCAACACAGTCGTGGGAGATATGCAGTTGATGGCATTTACCTCATGGTTGAACCATGAAGAAAAGAGAGCAGTAGAGGTCAAAGAGGTCATGAACCGAGAGTTACATGAACCACTATTGATTAGAGCAGAGCCAGGGGACCCCACTGCATTGATATCAGCCCACCAACACTTAGCAACCGACTCTCAGGCTTTATTAAAATACATGGATCAACAGGCTCAGGCCATAGCACATTTCGAGGATATGGAGCGATTATTAGGGAACAATTGTGTTCATGCTTGCACCCGCCGGTGGAACACATTGTCCCACAGCCTCAAAATCAGGGAATATCACACTCCAACTCGAATGAGGGAAGCTCTAGTACGGGTGCCCCTCTACAATAAGTCCATATAGAACCTCCAAGCCAGCTGGATTGGCCTCAAGATAAGCCCACCTTTGCTTCTGGGATTGATGGAAGGCAGCACAGAGAAAGAAGAGCATAAGTAGTGGGAAGAGGTGGAAAGGAAGGTTGGGTTCCATAACAATGAGGAGGATACTACTTCAGAAGCCTGGGATGTGAGAGTGGCGGTGAAAGCAATGAAGGACAAGGAGCTGGATTAGTTGCTCAGGGATGAGCAATCATTTTAGCAGGGGGGTGATGATGAGCCCCAAATTTTGTAACATTTTGGGCTCATTTGGCCTAACTACCCTTACTCAATCCTTCATTTTTCATAACTTATGCATCATTTTTTAGTATGTTTATGTCATTTGTACGAATAACGGTAATCACTATTCCTAGGTGGCTAACACGTGCTCATTTCAGGATTTTTTGACACATGTTGGAGCAAAACCGAGCAGACAAGGGCTAGGAGACATCCAAGCTTGGGTTGAGGATTCGTAGGGGGGGTTGTCTATGGAATTAAATAGCCTCCCTCGGGATCTTCACACCCAACTCCGAGCTCCAAAGGCCACCAAAACCGG
Source organism: Pinus tabuliformis (assembly GCA_031772625.1). Lineage (NCBI taxonomy): Eukaryota > Viridiplantae > Streptophyta > Pinopsida > Pinales > Pinaceae > Pinus > Pinus tabuliformis. The sequence goes on along the minus strand of CM062814.1, from coordinate 590,443,592 downwards.
ATCTAGAAGGCAGCGAAACAGATTTTGTGGAAGCAACTGTTCACTCCCAGTTTGGTCAGCCAAGTCCCATAGATTTAGGAGGCCAGCTAGGGCCTCGTGGTGTATAAATGTGAAGGCTTCAGCCTTCGAGAGGGACTTTTGAAAAACTTTTGCACATTCTGCACTACAAGCTGCTAGCTCTGTTTTGTTCTTTTGTAGCCATTATTGGCATGACTCTTGACTTATGATTATTATTTTTTAATGGGAAGCAGTCAGATTTGATATCAGCTCTGATTTTTTTCGAGGAGCCATAGCTCTCGGGGTTGGGCCCAACCTGAGAGCCTAGGGCCTCCTTCTTTGTATTGATATCTTTCCTTTTAGCATTATGATTTTCCTTGTATGCATTTGAAACGCAGTTTGTTGAGCTAGATTTCATTGTGTGGTTAAGTAGGTCAATGTTGAAGAATAGAGTTGCTTCAGATGTCTAGAATAGATTAACGAGATAAGAATTGATAAAAGCTTCAGAAAAGGGTTGCATGCACTCTCATTTTCACCTCTTTTTAGGGGCTGGAATTGCAGACAGTGATGCCCAACAAAAACACTAGTTTGCTTACCCATGCAATCTTTGGTGCAATGTTTTCATTTGTAGGAGTTAGTCATGCGTTTAGATCTTTTGGAATGTTTCTTTGCTTAAGTGTTGTACATGGTTCTCTTTAGAAATAACGCTGCTGTTCATTGGTTTCGTTGACAGTTAGGATAGACTGGTTAATATTTTGATTGTGTGTAGGACGTGGTTGATTTGGTTAAGTATACACTGTGTGGTGCATCTCCATCACTCTCTCGTCCATCCAAGCTTCGTCCAGGCCAACCACTCCATCTCCAAGTTAGGTCCCTCGTCTCACAACTATTTTTCTGCCCACGTAACCCTACCTTCTTGCTCTTCCATTGCCTCAACCTTCTTTAAGGCAAGTTAGCTTCCCACACTCTCTCATCACTTCATCCCTCGGTCATTGAGTCATTTCAGACCCCTACCCTACCTCCCTATCCATTCATGCATCCTCTTTCACTCGCCCATCATCCAAAATCCAACCTTAGAACATCCTGTAGAAATTCCTGAAACATCCTGTAGAACCCCTGCAGACTTCCTGTAGAAGCTCACAAATGAGGTTTCTTGGTAGCCAAACTTTGTGAAACTCTCCGAAAGGGTGCTAGGGACTCCTTAGACCCCTGCTGAACCTTCCCAACCTTTTCCAAGCCTTTCTCCTCTTTGATTCGCCCTTGCACAGTAAAAAGCCAGTTAAAAGCATCTGCATGATAACACAAATAACTTATTCAAAAATACAAAAAGATGTGTTCTTCAGATAGAGACAGCATAGGCATGTGCATTTTACCTTTGTAGGAGTAATGGCATCTTTTTCAATAGTTTGCATCTTCTCCTTTGCATCAGTAGGACTAGCTGGTAACATTAGGGTTTGCTAGGGTTTTTGCTACTTTTTGGCTTTTAGTTTCTTTCTGCAAGTAGATCAGTTTCTTTTGAGTTAGCTTCCATCTATCAGTTAAAATGCTTCTTCTAAGAGCCCATAGAAGTTGGCTTAGGCCCCTAGCGGACTTGTGCCAGCTGACCAAGTGAGAGCTGCGGTAAGAGCTAGTACTTGTGCATACAGCACCGTCGCTTCCAAGTTTGTTACGAACTACCGGGTTGATAAAAGTAAAGAAGGGAGTCTCGGGAGTTGTAGCATTATTGCTGCAATACTGGGGCCCACCAAATGCGCCAACCATCTTTTCACGTATAGTTGTTGCAGCATTCAAAGAATATATCCACAAATTCCTAGAGGTCTATCTGGATGATTGGACTATATTTTGATTGGTTAAGCACCATGCAGCGAGCTTATGATTGATGATGGATACTTGCCGATGACACCAAATGGCGCTGAACCTCAAGAAGTGTACATTTCTCGTTCCCTTTGGAAACCTGTTGGGACATATGGTCTGCAAACAGGGACCAATGGTAGACCCCATGAAGATTGCAATAATTCTAAATTTGGAAGCACCGTGAAGTGTCAAACAACTATGTGCTACCCTAGGACATACGGGGTACTACAGGAAGTTCATCAAAAGCTATCTTCAGATCACCATGCCAATGGAGAAATTGTTGAAAAACGATGTCACATTTTGCTGGAATGACAATTGCATGAAGAGCCTGGATGTACTAAAAGAGAAATTGGCCTCCACGCCAATCCTGGTCTTCCAAAAATGGGATGTGGAGTTTCATGTCCATGTCGACACGACTTGTATAGCACTGGGAGTGGTACTAACGTAGGAAGGTGAAGAGGACTTGGATCACCTTATCATGTTCGCAAGTTGTAGGTTGTCTAAAGCAGGAAGGAACTATTCCACAATTGAACACGACGGGTTAGCTATGGTGTACGTGCTTCAAAAATACTGGAACTATTTGCTAGGAGGACACTTCAAGATGTATACAGACCATTCCATGCTAAAGTACTTGGTCAATAAGCCTGTGTTGGGGGGCGCATATGCAAGTGGCTCTTATTGCTCCAATAATATGATTTTTAGGTCGTTGTAAAGCCTGGACGCCTAAACGTAGGACCAGATCACTTGTCGCAAATTGAGACGGGAGAGGAACCTACTAATTTGGAGGAAGGATTACCTGACGCACAAATCTTTGTTGTGTGCATAGCGGACAGACACTTTGAAGATATAATCCACTTTCTGACAGTGGGGACTGCGTTGAAAGAGTACTCCATCCAGAATAACAAGGAACTCGTGGTGCACACGACTGATTTTTCTGTCATCGCGGGGCACCTATATAAGATGGGTAATGACAAGATACTATGAAGGTATGTACCTTAATTCAAACAAAGTTAGATCCTCATGGAAGTGCATGGGGGCACTGTAGGAGGACACTATGTAGGGCAAGCGACTGTGCAAAAGATTCTTCGTGCAGGGTTGTGGTGGCCAACCCTTCATCAGGATTCAAAAGCACACTGTAAGGCCTGTGATATATGTCAAAGAACTAGTAAAACATTGCGGAGGGATGAGATGCCTTTGAATCCATAAATGACACTACAGCCCTTTGAAAATTGGGAAATCGACTTTGTAGGACCTATTAAACCTCAACGAAAGACGGGTGTGAGATACATTATCACCGAGATAGAGTACCTGACTCATTGGGCAGAAGTGTAGCTGGTCAAAGACTGCACGAGGGCCACAGCTGCAAATTTTTTGTTCAAACACATATTGACTCGATTTGGATGTCCAAAAATCTTGATGAGCAATCACGGTACACATTTCCTAATTGAAAGAATCAACGCGCTAACATAAGAGTTTCAGGTGTATCATCAGAAAAGCACACCATATCACCCACAAGCCAATGGGATAGTAGAAGCATTCAACAAAATACTGGAGACTATGTTGACCAAAGTATGCAACACGCAGTGGAGTGATTGGGACCTGCATGTACTTGTAGTACTATGGGCTTATAGGACAATGTGCAAGAAACTGACAGGACAGACACCTTTCTGGTTGGTTTATGGTGTGGAAGCTGTCATGCCAATGGAGTATATTATGCCTAGTTTGTGCATAGTAGTGCTCATAGGTATGACAGACCACAAAGCCTTGGAAGAGAGGCTCATGCAGTTGGAAGAACTTGAAGAGGAATGGTTCCTGGCTAGCTTCCATCAGCAGGTACAAAAGCAGCATGAGAAGGCCTGGCACGATTGCCATATTAAGTTTCACACCTTCAAGGTAAATGATTTAGTGTTACTGTATGACAGTAAGTTTGATAAATTCCTGGGAAAGTTCAGAATGCATTGGTTGGGACCATACATTGTTAAGGAGGTCACAGATGAAGGTGCAGTACAACTGGTAAAGCTAAATGGAGAACCTTTCCTAGGAAAAGTAAATGACAGTCAATTAAAACCCTACACGGGTGAACCAGCTATCTGACTAGCCGAAAAAAGCATAGTCTTTGTGCTCCAAGTAACCGGACGAAGGTACGGAGCTATAAAAAAAGGTAGGGGATGCAGGAATAGATGCAGGGAAGCAGTTATGACACCATAGTCTCGGAACAATGGGTATAGGAGATTCAGCAGGCAGTCGCTCAATGTGTTGCCGACTCAGTGTGTTCGAGCAGAGTTGGAGGGACTCTACGCAAATATCTCCGCACCGACAGAGTGAATCGAGGGCAAGTCACGATGTTTGTGTTGGGGGCATGTTGAGTGTGGAATCCCCCCCAGGCATGTTTTGGGGCTTAAAGCCCAAGTTTTGACCAAGTCCATTATAAAGGCTCCGCGATTTGTGGGCGCGGAGCGTGAAGTCATAATAGAGTCACAAGATTGTCCGCCCTTGTTTTTGTAATGTAATTTCAGCTTGATAGACCTACCTATGGTCCATGAACCATGGGATTGTACAAATAGAGTGAGGCTCTAAGTGTATAAAAGGAGAAAAAAGATGGAAGTATGATGAGTCTAAGAGATTGAGTCAAAGTGGAGATTATGTCTTTAGGTCGTAGAGTAGGAGAAGGCTCTGCAGCTGTGTGCGCAGAGGCCTAGTAGTCAGCAGTTGAATGCGCGGACCCCTGTAGCTGAGTGTGCACGGTAGGTTGAGTTTGTATCCATTGGAAGCAATAATAAAGAGAAATTTTATCATACTTCTGTGTATCTTTTCCTGTTTTATGTACTATTGGGTATAAATTGCAAGTTTACTGTTTATTTGTTGCGCGAACTCATATGAATGTGTTGTATAAATGAATATAACATAACACATCCATTTACGCAAAGATAACTAACTGCTGTAGGAAGATAAGTAATATCTCAGGTGGGACTTATGGAAATAGTGCAGAGCGCTACTCCAGCAACATGGAAGCCCCATGGCCCCTGGTTGGGGTTGTGCGAAGGCAAGGATATTAGGGTGCAAGGGACAGAGAAGTGTGCGAAGTAGCCTACATGAAAGGACTAACGGTTGGACCCCATAAAACCCTCAGACATCTCAAGGGTGCGGAAACCTGGTTCCAGCACCCCCCATACTACTTCGGGTGAGACCTCAGTTTGCGCTCCACAGACTCTTGCCGAAAGGGCCAGTAGTACAGGGATTTGTTTGGCTAATTAACTTTGAACCTGGGTCAAGTCCCAACAAGCCAACATTATGGAATGATTATTCAAAATCTTTTATTCTAGCTAGCTGGATGATGTGATGACTGCTTATGACTCTTTGTGAAGACATGTTGCTGAGCATGCCTTATAGAACACCAAGTAGACTCTATTTCTTCCAATTTTATATGCTTCTTTCCATGATACTATAATTTGTGAATCCCAAGACTCCTTCACATAAATGTAACTGCAATTTCTATTCTGATTTCCATATTCCAATAATAGTGAAAACAAACTACTTGTGAACATGGTAATAGTCAAATCCTTTAATAATAGAGGTCCTTGTTGTCTTCATTCTTCAGTTTCTTCTTAGTTTCTTCATCTTCTACAATGTGAGCTTCACTTATTTCTTTCCTTTTTTTATTCTTCTTGTTCTTAGGATCTTTAGGACAATATCTTTTATAATGTCCAAATTCATTGCAACCAAAGCATTGCACATTAGAAATATCTTGGTTTCCATGTGCATGATAGTTTTTTTTGTTATTTTAACTTTGACGAGGTTCAAATATTCCAAACTTCTTCATTGATCTAACAACAAAAGCTTGTGTAATTCCATAATCAGGTTCGGTATCATCCTTGGACTTTAATATTGCTTCTTCTAGAACAAATTATGCCCAAAGTTCTTTAAATGTTAAAGTTTCTTTTCTAGCATAGATGCTACTTAGAAATCCACTCCAATATGGAGGTAGAGCACTAGGTACAAAACTGTTCATTTTAGAATAAGAGATGACTTCTCCAAGCCCTTGAAGTTGATCCTCTAACTTTGATACTTGCATAAGGTATGAGGCCACATCTTCATCTTTGGATATCCTTGTTCTACAAAGTTGATTTCTTAGTGACATTTTATGACTAGTAGTATTGACAGAATATAGTTTGATCAATTTTTCATAGACTTCTTTGGATGTATATAGATCTGAGACAATGGAGATAAGATGATCTTTTATAGACTCAAAGAGGATCCTTTGAGCCCTAAATTCTCCCTTATTGTACTTTCCCACTTCTTGATTCTTGTCCTTGTCTGGTTCTAGAACTTTACCTAGAATGTGATCCATGACTTCATTTTCTATGAGAACCAAATCGATTATTTCCTTCCAAGCCTTGAAATTGAAGGCTCCATCAAGTTTTTTTCCTTCATTACAAAAATATGTCATTTGATTGGAAGGTTGAGACATAGAGTATAGTGAAGTACTTGTCAAAAGAGAGAATATTGTTATAAGAGTGCTCCAAGAATGTTGATGCTGCTTCCATGATTTTTCAAAGATGTTCTTGAGTGATGGCTTCAATAGAGATGTCATCAAGATGTTCATTATGACTGCTTCAATGATTAATGATGAATGGAAAAGATATTGTCAATGATTTTCAAGATTCTTCAATGATATCCTCAAGAGAGAGAGAGATAATTGTTTGTAGTGGTCTCGTTCTATAATTGTGATGATCCTTATGCCTTCTTCATTCAAGTATAGTTGTTACAAATGGTATCCTCCAATGTAGATTATGTAAGTGTGTCTTGAGAGTGATATAATTGTTGTAGAAGTATCTTTAAATGTGCCAACAATATGGGATCTCCAAGCTACCTTCTCTTCACCTTATCTTTGATCCCATGTTGAGAAATCAAGCTGCTTGTAGATTAGGGTTGATTCCTCTTACATGATAATTACTTGTGAATCCTTTTCGGATTTTATTTATTTTATTATGTTATCTCCATAAATAAATAACCAAAAATACAAAACATAAAGATCACAAGAAATAAAGAACACAAAGATGTAGGCTCCAAGCCATGGAAAAACCCCACAAGGGGGAAAAACCAGGAAATCCTCTCATTATAAAATCAGATCAAAGTGAGATATCGAAGAACTAAAACCAAGATCAAGACTACCACAAGAACGAACTCATCCCTCCTCAAGAATCTCCTTCAACAAATTCAAATTCAACAATGGTCAACCTTCACTAAAATCTAGTTAAACCTCAGAAAATTTAGACCTGTAGTAGATGGCCAAAATTCGGCCCCATAGAAGCTCTAAAAAATAGCATAAAAATTCACACATGTGGATGAAATAGGGAAAAAAAATAGAACTTTCTCTCTCCTTTGACTTCACTCTCTCTCGTTCCTTTGAATTTCATTGAAATTCTTCTTCTTCTTGCACAAAAATTGATGTGTGTGAGTGAGTGATAAAATGAGGTTGAACTGTCTTGTATTTATATATATCCAAGAGGTTGAATAGTTTCCTCTTTTGGGTCGACTTGTCTAGGAGAGCCGACTTTGTCTGTGGAGGAAATTTTGACTCTTATTGACTCAAAAATAATTTTTCTTTTTCTTACAAGAAGTCCAAATAGGACTTTGACTCATTTTCATTTGTTTGACACACAATAAATTTTCTTTTGACTTAATAAACCCTAAAAGCATGAGAAACATGCTTTGAATAGAAATAAATAATAACACTAATGAATGTAATAAATAAATATAATAAATACATCAATCATACATTTGTATTACATTATGAAGACCAACAATAGTTACATTTTCAATAGTTGGGACTTCTTGTGGGGTTCTTTGGCATGGATGAGTTGGATCCATGTGAAGGTTGAGATGATGGTAGGTGAGTTTCTTCATTGGGTCATGATGTTGCACATCCAATCTTGGAGCCATATGCATGTATGGTGTTTGACCCATGAGAATTATATTTCTTGATGTGTTGGGTTGCAGTGATTTTGTGGCTCGTGTTCAATCACAACTTAGATTGATCTTGTAGGACACAAGTTCAGTAATAGTGTGAACTAGTGGAGGTTGTGTAGAATCATACGGAGTATAGATTTAGAAGAAAACTTCACTATTGAAGTTCAAATATTCAAGTTCTAACGAGATGAGGTAGAGACACTACTGATATGAGTGTGGTTACTATAGGGTATGTTGCAGGGGCGAATGCTATATTGGGCTAGTGTCCCCAATGATGATGATGGTTACTTTTGTGTAGTGGAAGTACCTCCCTCGCTAAGAGGGAGTATTGATTTGTGTAGCTTGGGAGATACTTACACACCCTAGGGTACTTGGTTTGGGAGAATTTTTACCCACATGTATTTGTGGGCAGTGTACCTAAGCAATGGGTTTTGCAACCAAAGTTGTACGAACAAAACCAAGTGAATATTTTGATGGTTTGATCATTAAGGGCATGTGGGACACACTTAAGGAGCTAAGGGGAACCTAAGTTATCGATGACGTGGTATTGGTTAGATCAAAATAAATTTTCTCTTATGTTTTATAGAGTTTAAGCATATTTGTTTAGGTCAACTTGGAGTTATGTAATGACCCTTGGTGGCTAAGGGAAACCCACCAAGAACTCAATAAATAGAAGACAAAGGTTAGATCATTCCACATCCATCCAAACACATCTCATCAAGGAGAAATACATTTTATCTAGCCACAGACCTATAAGAGAATATCTAATTTGAAGAAAGGGAAGAGTTTCCATCTTTCTTGTGTTTGAATAGGGTTGTGTTAGGGCAGTTGTTGGTTGAGCTGGAGAGGAATACTTTTACGAACACATTCATGGTATATAATTTTTATTCTAGGCTAGATGCTGGTCTATTCAGGAGAAGAGGGCTAAGCCCTTATACCATCTGGTTTGGAGGCCCATAAGACTTGTTTTGGAGGGCCAAGAGGCCTATCAACGAGTTGAAGCAAGGATTCATATCTTGAAGATAAGACACATAAATTTCAAGCTTTGAACTAAGGGTTTGTAATCCAGATTTAAATAGGAATGAAAAAATTTAAATATATAACCATAAACACAGAGATGAAATAGAAATAATAATTCAATTTATTAATATCAAATATTGAAAATATGCTTACAAGTAGAAATGGAAATAAGCTAGCTAGGGTTATGGTAGCTTATCTCTGAGAAGAGATGTGGTGGCTACATGCCTTTGAATTATGTTACAATGAGGCTCAAAGGAATATTTGTTATTGACAAACAATGGAAAACCCTAAAAATCTTGAAACCTAACCCTAGAAGATGAAGCACCAAAGCTATGGGCCCCCTTTGGGTAAATCAATACATCAACTTCTCGGAGTCATAAATTTGGCATATGATCTTTGCTTGACATGCAAAATACCTCATTAGAAACATATATCCGAGGAATACAACTTTTGACCATCCAAAACTGGTCCACAACCTTTTTCAGCCCCGATTTTCCCATAAAAAATGTCTTCTAGGGCCTCAAAACTGCTACGGAAGTTTCGGACCTGAAAAACTGCCAAAAGTAGTAAATTGTGCTACAATTAAGGAAACTGTAAAAATTAAAGAAACAATGGTGGGTGTCCTAGTGGAATAGGTGGGTGGCCACCCACATCCACCTAGATCAATCCTCCTCCCTTAGGAAGTAATGGTCCCCATCGCGTTCAGTGCCTCCATGAGATGGGGAAACTTCTACTCATCTGAGTTGTGTTGCAATGTCTGATGTGTCCAATAATGGTGGGAAGCATGGCCTAAGGTGGTCCTCATTGAAAACAGGGTGCAATCCAAGGAATGGAGGAATGCTGTGCTCCAAATCATTATCTCCCACAACCTTGGTAATGGTGTAAGGACCATATCGCAGTGCTCTGAGCTTCCAATGGGCTCCGGTAAGGCATTCTTTTTGCAAATGAAACCAAACTTTGTCACCCACCTGAAGCTTGTGTGTCACCCGACGTTGATCATGTCACTACTTATACTTGGTATTTTCCACAATGGAGCAACTATACATCACCCCATTGGGTAGAGCTTCTTTGGGAGTCAGATCAAATAAATGCTTGACCTGACAGTGCAACAATAACCTTGTGGGTGAGGAGAATATGTCCCTGTATTTCTCCATGACAGTATTCACCTACTTTTGCTGCGTGGAGGAACCCTTCCCGGGGGCCATGGATGTTGTTATGATCTTCCCCTTAATTTGAGAGTGAACTAGAAAGAAAATAAATTTTCTAGTCTAGGAGATGATCTTACTACATTTCTTCACATAGATCAAAGAGGGGGCAGTAGGTGGGGCTACCTCCGATATCGTGTATAACGTATTACCCAAAGAAATAATAACAGAGCAAGATCTAGACTCATATACAACTTGTCGCTTCCATAAGTATGGTTTTCCTAATAATACATCACAAATATCAAGAGGAGAAACATTACACAATACCTCATTTGTGAAGGGCTTGATGTTGTAAGGAAAGCGACAATCCTAGTTGACTTGGAGATCTAGTCCTTGGTGAAGCCACCCAATACTATATGGCTGCAAGTGTGGTGTAGTCGGTAGGACCAACCGCTTCATGACCTCTATTGAAATGAGGTTCTTATGGCTCCCATTGTTGAAAATAAATTGCAGCGACAAACCCTTCATCCACATATGTGAGTGGAAGAGATGCTCCCCCTCCTCTGGATCTTTAGGCTCATTCATTTGGATCTTGGTGGTGGCAACATTGGCACTAGGCTCTGCATCAATAATATGCTTCCTTTTATCATTCCTCTTGTCGGGTTTTGACTCAGAGCTAGAACATGCATCTAATTTTGAAGCCTTCAACTCGGCCACCAGTGACTGCTTGCCTCGACACTCACTTGTGTTATGAGTGGGGATCTTATGGAACTCACACCACTTTCCTATGTCCTTCTTTAACTTCATGGTGTTGTTATTTACTTGTGGCTTCAATGGATTGTCTTGGGTCACCCCGCCTTGGGTTTGTCCTTTGTTCTCTGATTTGGGGGCACCTTTCCCTTGCTTCAAATTCACAGATCCAAAGTCTCGCTTCTTTTGTTTAAACATCTGCTCGATCTTGACAGCGTATCGATATGTCGGGTCAAGCGAGGAGATGTCCCAGAACTCCATCTTTTCTTGGATGTACCAATGTATGCAACTGCGGTATTTGAGTACCAAATGCCACTCAGAATCATTGATACCCAACTTTGTGTGAAGGGTAAGAAAAATATTGATAAACTCCAGCATGTCTTGGTCCCTTCCTTGTCGCAGTGTGGTCTACTTTATGTATTTATCCTCATAGCTCCTAACAAGGTAGTACTTCTCCTTGATGGCATTCTAGAACGAATCCAAAGTGGGTGCAGCTAAAAATAATGAGGGTTCCCTCTCATCCTTCTACTCATAGTAGGTTTCCCACCGGTCCTTGACATGGGGGGTGACTTTGAGAAGTGAAAAAGTAATATTTTCCCAGCTAGAAAAATCATGAACAAAAAAATATCCTTCTAGCATATTTAACCATTTATCTACAACGTCCACATCTAGCTAAACCTCAAATATGGGAATGTCAAAGTTAAATTGTACCGTAAAGGGTGTGGCGCTTCCAGAGTATCTTTCAGAAGTAGATGCATCGCCCCTGGGTAGACACTAAAGGATTTGGGAAAGTTGTCCATCATCGCATTCCTTTGTCAGTTGAGGGCTTCTTCGAGCAATATTTTGATAGGATATCCTACCCCCTCCTCTTACTTTTCTTCCCCCATGGAAGGCTGTCAGGATTTGCGAGGTTGGTCTTGCAAAGGTTCAACCAGTTCAAGCCCTAACTCCTTATATCATGACCTTATTGGGGACATGTAAAGAAAAGCAAAGAAAGAGAAAACAACTTTGATACAACTAATCCAGATTTAAATAGGAACACAACAAATTATAGATATAACCATAAACACAAAGATGTAGCATAAATAATACTTTAGCTTATTAATATCAAATACTAAAAATATTTTTACAAGCCAAAATGGAAATAAACTAGCTAGGGCGATGGTAGATTATCTTTGAGAAGAGATGTGGTGGCTACATGCCTCTGAACTATGTTACAATGAGGCTCAAAGGCCTATTTATTATTAAGAAACAATGGAAAAACCTAAACATTGAGAAACGTAACCCTAGGAGATGAAAAGCCAAAACTATGGGCCCTGTTTGGGTAAATCGGTACATTAACTTCCCTGGGTCGTAACTTTGGCATATGATATCTCTTTTATGCACACAATACCTCATTAGAAATATATTTTTGAGGACTATAACTTCCGACCATCCAACACTAGTCCTTAAGTCTTCTTGGCCCCAATTTTCCAAAAAAAGAATGTCATCTAGGGCCTCAAAATGGCTCTGGATATTCGAGACCTGAAAGACTACCAAAAATAGTAAATTGTTCTATAATTAAGGAAACTAAAAAACTAAAAGAAACAATGGTGGGGGTCCCAGTGGAATAGGCGGGTGGCCACCCACATCCACCCTGATCAACTTGTGACCAGTTTGGAGGAATGTTTGGCCTAGTTAGTGGTAGTCATGTGGATGTTACACGAATCCCTAAATGGAGGGTTGAAACCTCAGTGATATCTTCATAGAGCTATGGAGTATGGGGAGGTTGAAGACGTCTAAAAAGATATGTTTTTTTCTTCTTTTTTTTGTTTTTGGATGCAAGGGATGGTAGGGTTATTCTATAATTGTCTTGAAAAAAATTGAAGTAACCTATGTGAGGTGATTTAGAGAGTTGTTAGCGGTTGAATTGTAGCCCTAAGTATCGTTGAAAAGTGGCATACTTGTCACAATAAGTGGGTTGTACATAGTACCCTAGTTTATAGATCTCAGGGGTGAAGAATCAATGATAAGAGGGTTTATGTGTTGATCCCTAGTTCTATGATTTACACTGGGTTAAATCAAAGATAAGAGGGAAGACTCAAAGCCTTAATTCTAGTATTATTTTGAGCAGTAGAGAGACAAGAAGAGGGCAATAGTGAAGTGCATATTTTCTAGTGCCTTTGAGGACCAAAAGTTAGCTAGTGAGTAGTAGTTATGAATACCTTATGGCAGTGACCTTTTGGAGCAAAAAAATACATTATAGAAGGTATCCTATGTTCAATCATCTTGGAACAACCAAGAGTGATTGATAGAGGTAGTTTAGGAGTTGGAGATGCAAGCTTTATAAAGTGGTGTTGTAGTGGCTACAACCACCATCCAAAATTTTCCCTTCACTTCATTTTGGAGCCTCCCTCGTAAAATCTCAGCAGCTTGTCTTTCACTTCTCAGGTACTTGTGTTTTTATTTGAATTTATCTTTCACTTTACAGCGTGTGTTTTCTTACTTTCTTTGCTCTCTAACCACAAGCTGACCCATGTGACTTGGTTGCATCTTGTTCTTGCAATACCTTGGAAAACTACGAAGTCCTAGAGGGCATCTAGCCTTGCTCTCAAGAATTGCACAGAGTAACCCAATAGTGAGCCTTGGTCTCCAGAATTGCGTTGATCATCCCAGCAGTGAGCTTCGGCTCCAGAACTATGTAGACCGAGCCGACAGCTTGTCTTTGCTGGGAAATTGTGCAAATCATGAGAGGCATCCAGAGGCACACAACCCAGGAATTGCACAGAAGCATTCCCTCAACTTTTTTCCAATGCGTGTGTCGATACGTTGCTCGGTTCCCGTTGGAACTTGCAATTTCTCCATTCATGCATAGTAACCCTTCCTGAAAAAAGAAAAAGGAAAAAATCATCCCTAAAAAATAGGGATCTATTTTTAGAAGTGGGAGTTACACTTGAGTTAATTTTAGAAAACTGCTGCCACTTGTTTCTTTTTCGTAGATTTTTGGCATGCACTTCATAAACCCTAAATCAATCAAATATATTTAATGGATGTTTCCAGAGCTCATTTTCTAATTCGATCTTGGAGCTTTAAAATTCCCAAAGCATCTAGGAACCTTCGGTATGACTGGCACAATTTTACGAGTAGGTTTTGCTTTTCAAGTCTTTTGTTTCTTTTTCTGTTGCTTTTGTTTCCTTGGCTTGTGTGAGTTTTGTTTTGCATGTTTTGTTTAACAACCATTGGCGTTAGTTTTTTTTAACTTTTAGAAGTGTTTATTCAAGTTTTTCATTTCCTTTCTTAAGTGTTTCATGCATAACCTTGTTTTTCACTAACGATCGTTGTTGCAACAACTCTCCCCACCAGCTTTGTTGTTCCTCCATTTGACTGATTTATGCACTTGATTGGATTGCATGCACAACCATTCACTCAGATCTTCACCATCCTTTGCACGCACTTTCATATCTACTCATTTTCAAGTCTCCTCCAGGTAGATCTAAGCTGCCTTAGCTCAGATCTATCTCTTCTAGGCATGCACTGCTCATTTATGGAACTCAAGTCTCTCGGAATTACACAGAGGTTATTAGTCACTGGCTCTAGCTACGCTTTGTGTAGTTCCAAGAGATAGTCCCTAGTCTTTCCCACTGGGATTGTGTAATGCACAGTCCCAACCAACATCAAAGCTAGACTGAACTATGCATTGCATAGTTCCTGTCCACAGAAAGTCATACTGGACTTCACTCTGCACATTTCCAGTCCTCAGCACCTCTCACTGGAAGTTGCAATTGTGAAATGCATTGCTCCAATTGATATTACCTCAGCTCTCAGATTTGTAGTTGCCTAGTTTGTTGCATGATCAATCCATGAAGTGATTTATGTTTTTAAGCTGACATTCTCTTGTTGTGAGTGTCTGCTCTGTCTCTAGGTACATCAGTTTTGGAGAAGCTTCTCAGTAGTATAGGAAACATGGTTTCCAAGAGAGTTGGATCAATGGATACTAGAAAGAGCAACACTGGAGATATGGTTGAATAGGTGCCAATGAACTTTCCCATCTATGCAAACACGCAGTTGTTCGTAGAGAAGTAAATGAAGATTACATGGCAAGAAATAAAGGACACATTTGCAGGTAGTTTCAAGGAATATCTGGAAGATCGACAAGTTTATGTCAACATTCACAAGTCAAGCTTATACAAGGTTCCATGCAGGTACCCTGCCTTCCCATGTGCAGATATCATTCACTGGATTATCTCACATACTGATCCTGAGACGATGACACTGAGAAGTACTAGTGGAACACAGCTTGCCACCTTCAGGATGGAAAACTACCATTAAATGTATCACTTTCCACAGTCATTGAACCACATGGATGCATTGTTATTCATTCCCAACAATAATGTGAACACTAGAGACATCATGAAGCGTTAGGTAAAAGAGCCATCAAAGTTAAGAGTGACACCCAACTAGGTCTACAAGACGAGGTCACTCAGGAAGGCTTACCAACTCTTAATCATATTTTCATGTCACTTGTATGGTAAAGAGAGCATGGAGACCTTTCCGCAAATTTGGGTGGTTATGTTGGATCAATTGGAAAATCAAGGAAGGCCATTCAACTAGTTGGGCATGTTGGCTCTTCAGTCGAAAGTGCATGTGTCTAATGCTTAGAGTCTTCCCAAGGATGAGCAAGAAAGATTTTTTATATCCACGTACCTACTTGATGCAATCTGTACCAAAACTAGTTCCCTGGCATGGGTTGGACATGGACACCATCAGAGGATGTTGTGAAAATCTATTGCAAGCTTCACTCTGAGTGCAGCTACCGAGGAGTTATGGAAAGGTTGTCTGACCACTTCATCACCCCACTGTACAGGATGATATTTGAATGGGATCCACCTTGCATGTCCTAAGAAGTGATGTAGGCATTGCTTAACATTACAGATTGGTATGCCTCACCCAGTCGCACCTTCATCAGGATGTTTAGCACAGAGAATCCTTCGCATGAGCTACCAAGGTTTGGCATGGAAAAGTTGGTCATGCAAGAGGTTGCATACCACATCTACATAGGGTTATAAACAAGACTACACTGGAGGAAGATGGCACAATGGCCTACTCTTCCTCTGTATATTAGGTTGTATGAGATCCGTACCTTGAAGGATGCGGATGTCGAGGCTGAGGACTTGAAGAAGTTTGGGTTCAGCACCAATAGTTTCAATCCGTATGATCCCCACTACATATGCATGAACCACTGTGAAGGAGTATTACCCATGGATCCACGAGGCATGTCATTGGCCATAGGAAGATCCTTGGAGGTATTGCTACAACTCCTCTAGGTTCAATGAACCGGTCAGCATTGCTGTAGAATGGAAAGTAACACTGCAAGTAGTAGCACCATAGGAAGCTACAACAACAACAATGGTGAGCTACAAACCAACCCAAGACAAAGGCAAGAGGAAGATTGTCGAGACCGCAAAGGCTGAGCAAAACTACAAGCTCAAAGAATATTCTCTTGTTTAGAAAGTAGCTTTGGAGATAGAGGTGAAGAGGCGACATCGTGAAAGGAGAGTAGAATGGAGGAAGAGAGAGAAGAAAAGGTTGAAGATGCAGAGCAAAAGTTGCAGGAAATAGAAAAGAAGTTGAAAGCAAAGAAAGATCTTAGAAGGAGAGAAAGGGAAGAAAAGTAGAAATAGGAACAGGAGGAAAGACAAGGCAGACTAATAGAGAAAATTGCGCCTATATAGGTTGAGACAACAGAATAGCCAGAAGATGAAGAAGAGGTTGAGCAGGTGTAGGCTCAAGAATTTTCTCAGCAGGTTGAGTAGGTGGTTGAGGCAATGGATGTGGAGACAGAACAGGATCCATAGGACCAAGACACTGATTTGATGTCAAGAGCATTCGAGGTCGCACCACAGTCTCTTACACCTCCAGATTTAGAACCAATGTAATACCCCCTCCGAGGTCTACCCAAAGTAACCATGCCAACTGGGGTAAACATGAGGAGATATGTCACTACAATCAAATTCAAACTCCTATGTCAACTTAAGGAATTGGAATCAATGGAACATCACATACAATTATCAAGCATCATCAACAGAACCCTCACGAAACAAGTCAAGCACTTAGACAACATGTCCGTGGGTACCACTGCTATTCTACATCACTTAGGCCATAGTCACTCTCATAGGCATGCCTGCCAGCAAATATGGACCAAAATTGCTAGTTTTGTTCCAGCGACCTCGAGATTTAAGCCACTCTTCTAGCCCATAATCCTGGCCTCTGCCTGGAACTTGTTGTAACTTCCTCAATTCATTAAAAACATAATGACAATGTTGATAAATCAAAAATTACCCTCAAGACTAAGCCTAAGAATCCCCAACAGGGACTGGCATTTTTTCAAACACTTGGCATCAATGCAACCTTCAGGTCTAGGATACAAGACATGGCATAAATATTTGAAACAACTTATGAAACATAACCAGAAATATCACCTCCTTCTCCATTGAACTACTATATGATCAATTGGGTCTTTCATCCATGCATTTAATAGTTACAAGTAAATATATGAAATAACCATGACATGAACCAGTCATTCAACCATGATTATAACTAGAATAAAGCCATATAAATATTAAATATATGATAGCCATTAAATCCACATATTAATCAGTGCATAAGTGAGAGAACTTAGCTTTATTAATCATAGGCATATCCGACTAGGTTTGGGACTTCCATGTACCACCCGACCATAGACATGGTTGAATCAAATGTCTCTTTCATCCAGTAACCATCATGCCATATTACAAGCATGAATTTTGGATCTCATAGAACAACCCATCCAAGGTCAACTAACGGAATCTAGAGGTTTAACCACCTCCACCCTCACAAAAATGTGATCACACCAAAATCGATGCTCCAATCACAACTAAATAGAACTTCGAATGCCATCAGGAATCCATCACTATCATTGAGGAATTTTCTGTTTCCTTATCTCTCAAGCTTTACCGCAATCCAAACCCAGATCAATAGGCCCTAAACTAGGACTACTCCCTTAGGCTTTACCGTGTATCTCACCAAAATCGGTCAAGGGATTCTTAGGCCTTTGGGAATGAACCTTCATACCACCTCTACCCTGGATTCCAAAATCCAACCAGAAATTCCAAATTTCTAAAACCGAAATAAACATCCCAACATACCATGGCATCCAAAAAAACTCTAGGCTAGGCTGAAAACCATTTTCATAACCTGGCAAGACCATGCCACCGATAGCAAGAGAACCATACACCAACATGAAAATCCATGCATGTCCAAACTAGCTAGGAAACCACACATGCGAAAGGTTACTTGCAAGTATTCTTGTTTAAGCTACTTGATCCTGCTTTCCTTTCCTTGATCCTTGATTTATTTTCCTTTCCTTGCTCCAAACTAGAGTGCTCTAAGAAAACTCTAAGTGACCAAGAGATTGAGAGAGAGAGAGAGTAATGAGACAACTCCAAACTTGAACTGACAAAAGCCATGAATTGATCCTCATAAGTCTTTTTATGCATGAGGCTTCTAATCTCTTCATTTCCATTATTCTCCTTCAATTTCCTCCGCACATGCAACCTGTGACCTTTCACCTCCTTTTCCTCCTAATTTCCTTTATTTTCATAAATAAATTTGTTAAAAATGCCTTTTTCCTTTTAATGCCTTTTCCTTAGCCTTTTCCAATTTCCTTAGCCAAAACACACATCCAGTGATGCCCACTAGGATATATTTTTCCAACATTCAACTTGGAATAAGTGTCCCTTAACCGTGGTCTTATTTTTTCTTTATTAACTTTTAATACATGAAATTTTCACCAGGGCTGTTACAGAACTCTCCCCCTTTGGGAACACCATCCTTGGTGTTAAACCACACCCAGGCCTCAGCAAAACCATTGAAAAGAAAATATATTGCCTATGGAGCTTTATAATGTAGTTTGTTGTAGTATTTACAATGAAGAGCCTTCTTAAAAGAAAAACATCATGACAACATGATAAGATAATAACCATACCACATATCGGAGCTTTACAACTTAGCTCATGGTAGTATTTACATCCATATACATATACATATACAAATATCAAAACATGAGCGAAACATATGCCAAACATAAACCAACATCAAACCAAAAATGCTTTGCCTTAACTACCAAACAATGAAGGATATAGGGCCTACATCTAATCCACCATCTCCCATGTAGCTTCCTCAGGCCCAAATTTCTTCCACTGCACTTTAACTTTCTCTATGGCTATATTCTTGAGCATGAGATGTTTTTGTTGCAATATGCACTGAGGCTCTAGTTGGAACTCTCCTTCAATAACATGATCAACATCCTTTGTATACTTCTTAAGTAATGAAATATGGAAAAAATCATGGACTTTCACTGTTGGAGGCAGTGCAAGTCAACATGCCACTGGTCCAATCCTCTCAAGGATATCGAAAGGCCCACAATACTGTAGTGCCAACTTTGCACATGAACCAATCCTCAATGAGATTTTCTTGGGCTTGATGTGCAAATACACATGCTCCCCAACTTGAAAATCTTTGAACACCCTGTGCTAATCTGCATAACTCTTCTGTCTATCTTGTGTTGCCTTGAGATTCTCCTTTATAACTTGCATTTCTTGCTCCGTGTACACCAACATGTCCTGTCCAATAAGTACCCTGTTCACTAGATCACTCCAGCTGATGGGAGTGTTACAACTATGTCCATAAAATACCTCAAAAGGACTCATCCTCAATGACTCTTGATAACCATTATTGTATGCAAAATCCACCAATGGTACATACTCTTCCCATTTCCTCTGTTGGCGCATCACATACATCCTCAACATATCCTCCAAGATCTTGTTGACCCTCTCTGTCTCACCATCTATCTATAGATGATAATATGCACTGAAGGCCCACTATGTACCCAAGCCTACAAATAGCTCCTTCCAAAACTTCAAAGTGAACTTTGCATCCTAGTCTAACACAATCTTCTTTGGAACACCATGTAGTCTCACTATCTCTATAATGAACACCTGTGTTACCTCACTAGCTAAATATGTAGCCTTCACCAAAATGAAGTAAGCTAACTTACTCAACCTTTCAACCATGACCAAAATAGAGTCATGCTTCTTCACTGTCCTCAGAAGACCTGTGATGAAATCCATGAAAATGACCTCCCATTTCCATTCTTGAATCGCAATAGGCTATAGTAGACCACTTGGATGCTTGGATTCTGCCTTTATCTACTGACAGTCTAAACATATAACCATGAACTCATCCACTTCCTTTTTCAAATTCTACCAATAGTAAAACTTCTTCACCGTTGTCAGTGTCTTATGATATCCTAGATGACCCGAATATGGTTTCACATGAAACTCCCTCAAGATAAGCTTCTTGAGACTATTTTAATTCGGCACATAGATCCTATCTTGAAACCTCACCAAGCCATATGTCATGAGATGATAGTCTGCATCCTGATTACCCATACCTGTACCTGTACTCTGCTGTAACATGTGCATAATATTCATGTATTTGTCATCCCAATGTGCTGCCTGCAAGATCCTATCCTGTAACTTTGTCCCATAGGAGCTTATAGCTACTATATGATTTACATGTACCTTCATGCTAATAATATCTGCAACCCAGTTCTCCTTCCCTTTGATGTATCAGATCTCGAAGTCAAACTCCCTAAGAGTAGCCAACCATCTAGCTTTCCTGGAATTTAGATTCGACTGGTTGAACAAATACATCAACCCACTATGATCGCTCATTAATGTGAACCTCTTGCTTAGAAGATAATGTCTCCACATCTTCAATGCATGTATAATCACTACTAGCTCAAGATCATGTGTTGCATAGTTTTGCTTGTGTTCTTTCAGTTTTTGTGACTCATAACACACTGCTAGTCCTTCTTGCATGAGAAATCCACCAAGTCCCCTTTTACAAGCATCTATACACACCAAAAAATCCTTGTCCAGGTCCACAACCTTTAGCACTGGTGCATGTGTCAATAGCTACTTAAGCTACTCAAAACTATCTTCACAATTCCTTGTCCATTCAAACTTCTTACCCTTCTATTGCAATGATGTGATAGGATATGCAATGCATGAGAAGTTCCTGATGAACCTCTTATAGTAACTTGCCAATCTCATGAATGATCTCACCTCATCTACATTTTTAGGAGTTGCCCATTCCCTGATGGCCCTTATCTTTTCTAGATCTACTGATATTCCTTCCTTGGAGACAACATGTCCCAGGTAGTGTACCTTAGTTTGAAAGAAGATGCACTTTCTAAGCTTAGCATACAACTGATGCTCTCTTAGCAATCTCAACACTACTACTAAATGTTCGGCATGTTCTTCCTCATTCTTAGAATATACCAGTATGTCATCAATGAATACAATAACAAACTTGTCCAAAAAAGGACACAACACACTATTCATCAAACACATGAATGCAGCTCGAGCAATAGTCAAACCAAATGGAACAACAACAAAATCATAATGCCCATACCTGGTCCTGAATGAAGTCTTGAAGATATCCTCTTCCCTGATGCGTACCTGATAGTATCTCGATCTCAAATTAGTCTTAAAGAACACTATTGCTCCCTTTAGTTGATCAAACAAGTCATCAATCCTCAACAAAGGGTCCCTGTTCTTGATCATTACCTTATTCAGTTGCTTGTAATCAATGCACAATCTAAGAGTACCATATTTCTTCTTTACAAACAACACTGGTGTGCCCCAAGGTGATACACTGGATCTGATGTATCCTTTATCCAACATTTTATTTAGCTACAAATTCAACTCTACCAACTCAAGTGTGCTCTTCTTGTAAGGTACTTTTGATGCTAGAGCTACCCCTGGTACCAAATCAATAGAAAATTCTTCCTCCCTATGAGGTGGAAACTATGAAATGTCCTCAGGAAATACATCCTGAAACTACCACAATACTGGGTACCTTCTCAACACATCCACATCGTTAACCTCCTTACCCTTGTCACTGGAGATGTGTATTGTAACCATCACACAACCTTTTCTACAACCATTCCTAGCTTGCATAGTAGTAACCATCCTCACTGATGTAGGCTTCTTCTTTCCCGCAAGGTCCTCTTTTCCCCACTATCATCCACACACTCAATGGCCTTGTCAAAGCAATCTACTTTGGTTCTGTGAAGGTATAGCCAATCCATACCCAAAATCATACTATACGATCCCAATGGAAATACATTCAAATGTGATGTTGTAGGCATACCATTTAGCTCATGTGCACAAGCTCTTCCCAATGGTGAACTTGCTTCTTTGTACCTGGAGCCAACTGTATCAAGCAAGTTTCTGCACACACTTCTTTTCTCAAACCACACTTATCCACTAGGTCAGGATTAATATAACTATAGTTAGGTTCATGATAAATCAAAATGGAAACAACTTGATCACAATTCTTACCATCCATCTCAATGGTCGATGCCTGATGATCCACCTATTTGTTGTCCACAACTACATAAATCTAAGGAATGTTATGACTAACATCACCAATTATATGAGCCTCCTAAGCATTGTAGATCTAGAGTCTACCACCACTCTGATACTATGGACAATCCCTCTTACGATGATCCTTACCACATATCCAACACTGCAATGGTTCCCTACCACCACCTCTATCCTGTTGCTCTCCATGTCCCTCCTTAGATGTATTGAATTTCTTGTAAGGAACTACGTTATCTTTCTCACTTTCATCTTGAGTTCCTCCTTGCTTTGGTGGCCATTTTACTTTAGCTTTCTTATTTATTTTTGATTCATGCTTCGACTCAACTTTGCGCTTTGACTGCTCATAACAATGCTTCAACTTTCGTATGGCCTCCTCCAATGATCTAGGCTCATCGAACTCAATATGGTCTCTGTATGTGACTAGAAATCCACTGATGAATATCTGAACCTTGGTATTCTCCTCTTTGAAGTAAGGCACATATCTCAACAGCTCCAAAAATATGCTAGTATACTCCTCATCTATCATAGGACCCATCTGCTACTCATAAAATGTCTTAGATTTATCATCATAATACATCTTAGACAAGTACCTCTTCTTGAAGAGCCTTTCAAACACATGCATATTCAAATCATCCTCATGTATGTCCTTAACATTCTTCATGTCTTCAAACCAAATATCCGCTTTACCTTTGAGACTTAAAAGTGTTATCCTTGCTTTCATGTTTTCTAAGTAATCATGCAATATAAACAATTTCCTCATGCTAAGCAACCAAGCCTCCACATATTGTGATTTCTTCATCTCTCCATCAAAGATAGGTGGCTTTTCCTTCTTGAACTCATCCAACAAATATCCCCTATTATTCCTCTTGTACGGATGATACTCATGACGATCATGATGTCTATCAGAACTAGAACTAGAGTAATACATGTGTCTATCACCCCTCCTATCCAGAGTTTCCAACATCCCACCATCTCTGATAGTGTCAGATCTATTTGACCTATGTCTACTACGAGACCTACTTCCATATTCCCCATTAGTTTTGTCCTCACTTCCATGGTTGATCCGAAGGGGTCCCTATCATTGCAAATATGACAAACTCTAAAGTATTATCGCATTCACCTTTGCTTGTTTCTCTTGTGCCTGCATGATTTTTTCGTTATCTGCTTTGCAACTCCTTATTTATTCCTTCATGCTCCTCAATGTGTCTTCCAAGTCAGAAAAGTGCCCCACACCACGCTTCCCATCTGATGCATAGGGATATTCTATGTAGTCTACCACCTTGCTAGTCATTTGATCTCTTTCCTGCAAGGCATACTATGTCAGCTAAACCAAACCACCATAAATCAATGTACCGTAGCATACTCGGAGAGGATACCTTGTATGCAATATCATCAAATCAATGTGATCCATGTACAACATAACCATAATAAAATATAGACATATATCAATAAGTACATTAACTCATAACCATCATACTAACTAGGTCCAGTCATCAATGTAAGGCCATATGAACAATGCATGTTATGACCTCATGCATGACAACAACCAATACTCTAGTATACACATTACCTCATGCAACTATCCACCTGCATAAGAAATGCCTAATCAACTACATATATGCATAACCACATGTAATCAAGCATAAGAAATCAATTCTTGTAATCAACCTACAAGATTGATGCATATAATCAAATAACTAAGAATCCAAACTAACGTACAAGGATGTAATCAAGCTACATATAATTGTATAACTAGTCATATACTCATGACGATGCATTCCATAGAATCGACATCAAGTCCCTCACGGTAACCTTGCTACTACCATGATTAATATGATGCAATGAAACAAGCACATGGAACACAAGTGTAAGATCCACACACACAATTGACATGCATACATGACCAACACATTCACCCATATCTGTAGTACCAGATATGACCTAAAGAGAGTGCAACTGTGCTCTGATACTAATCTGGAACACCCCCTACCAGGTCTACCCAATGTAACCATACCAACCAGGGTAAACATGAGGAGAGATGTCACTACAATAAGATTTGACCTCCTATGTCACCTTAAGGAAGTGGAATCGACGGAACATCACATACAATCATCCAACATCATCAACAGAACCCTCAAGAGACATGTCAAACAGTCAGCCAACCTGTCCCTGGGTCCCACTGTTATTCTACAGCTCTTAAACGATAGTTGCTCTCATGCTATGGGCAAGGGAGCGGCCAAAAACCCAAAGTCACTCTCACAAGCTTGCCTACCAGTGACTATGGACCACAATTTATAGTTTTGTGCCAACAACCCCAGGATTTAAGCCACTTTTCTAGCCAAAAATCCTAGCTGCTACCCACAACTTGTGTAGAAATTTTGAATAATTTAACACATATTCAACAAACATTATCCTGATCATGTACTATTGCGGAATACATACACAATACATAAGCTCCTCTACGTTGATCATCAATATAGCAGCATCAATAACAATAAAACATCAAGAGCATTCACACATTAACACAGTATGTAACCCGGGGAAAGCATCTCTCTAAAAACCCCACACTATCTGTATATTAATGATTGAGACCATGTAACATTACAAAGTACAATGCTTATCACAAGCAATCCAGTACCAGCTCCACCTGTTACACACAATACAGCTAAGATCTGATCTCCAAATCTATTCCACTGCTTGCCTGCCTCCACTGCTCAATACCTGCTCAAGAATGAATGAGAATGGTCTACCAAACTCGTATTTCACCTCCAAAGAATCACTCACAATGTGTAAGATGTGAGCAGAAGCTACAAACTGGGCAAATACATGAGCAAACTCATTGGCATACTCAATCCCTTGATTGTGCAAGATCTGATGCACAACTATAGTCACAACTGATAGCAATCTGATTCTCTAACACCTGTCCCTGCTGAACTGAACATGCACTGACATGAAACTGAGTTAACTGATGTATTCTATAGTTGTATTATGAGTTAATAATTAGTTTAACAACTCATCATTAGTCTATTTTCAGTTAGACTAACTACAACTAGTTTAACCAAGTCAAACTGAACACAACTCCATCAACTCCACAATCAACTCCACCAAACTCAACTGATTGAGTTCTAACTGAAGTCATGCATGCAACAACTCAACTGACTCATAAGAAAAGTGTACTTCCTTCTGACAGCTGCATGGGCCACATCTGTAGCTCAAACTGAAGTGCTCCAAGAGAATAAGATCAAGTTTATAGTCCAAATATTATTATGAGACAATAATACTTGACTTTTCTATTTTTGATAGCCAGTCTAAAAATAGACTTTGATCACCCACACTGTAGTCACCCACACTTTCGTCACCCACATTGTGATCACTCACACTGTGATCACTCACACTGTGGTCACCCACACTGTGATCATCCACACTGTGATCAAAAATAGAACTTGCGCCATAATTTTCCTGCGGGCCCACTTAGTGAAGGAGACTCTTTTCACTAAGCTCCATCATCTTGTTGCAATCTCAACACTCCCTCTCAACAAGATATGGATTATCAACAACCCCTATCCTGCCTCGGTGGTACTCGAATTTTCTCCTGGTGAGAGCCTTCGTTAGAATATCAGCATCCTGATCCTCTGTTGGAATGTATGAAAACAACATGATCAGGATAATCTCTGTTGAATATGTGTTAAATTATTCAAAATTTCTACATGGTATCAGAGCAAGCTAGCTACTTGTAGAAAAAGTTTCTACATGGTATCAGAGCAGCTTGATTTGTAGAAGAGATTTTTACAGGATATCAAGCGAGGATTGATCATCATATCTACTATTCAGGAAGTGTTTACATTCTATTTCTTCAGGCAGAGTCTGTAATCGAGCCAGGTAGCCTCTGGATTCATCCTTCCTTTGGAAGGTGAGATATCCGGTGAATGCCCATACAGTCAATCTCTGTATGAGAAATATTGTGTTCTCACGAATCTTAGATCCGAGGCAGTTGAGTTGGAGCTGGTGGAAATCGAATTTGCAGCAGTGTTGTTGAAATGTCTTTCAACAGTTTGCAAATGTTATTCCAAAGCAAGAGCGACCTGGCGCTCAAGGATAAACTCAGTAACAATAAGTATGAGAATGGATCTTCATCAAAGGTATCTGATGAAGAGAATTGAACTTTGGCTGCCAAAGCAAAGAAGGGGAAGAGCAAGAAAGCTTCTCAGTCTGGTGCGAAAGGCAAGAAGCAGGATATGTCCAAGGTGAAGTGTTTTCACTGTCACTAGCATGGACACTATGCCACTAATTGTTCGCAGAAGAAGAAGAACAAGCAGGCTGCTGGATCTTCAGCAGGAGAGGCTCTAGCCTCACAATTTGAGCTTGATTTTTCATTGATCGCATGCTTGGTTTCAAGTGTGATGGGATCAGTGTGGTTCTTGGACAGTGGTGCGTCTTTTCACATGATGGGAGATAGAGATTTGTTCTCTGATCTGGAGGAAAAAGATCTTGGAGTGCACATCGAGATGGGCGATGATGGTAGATACAGTGCGACCAGTATCGGTACCATTTCCTTTGAGAGGGAGTCTGGTAAACCCTTCGTATTGAAGGAAGTCATGCATGTTCCAGGATTGACGAAGAATCTCATCTCAGTGGCGATGTTAGAAGACAAGGGGTATGATGTTGTTTTCAGCGAGGGAAAGCCTTTCCTGCGCAGCAAGACAACTGGTGAGACCCGGAAGATAGGGGTTTGAGTGAGGAACCCTTATCAGTTGCATGTAGATGGATGCGTAGCAATGGCGGGCAAGGCAGAAGGATTGGTGAGCCAGGATGATGGCGAGTTGTGGCACAGGAGATTGGGTCACCTTCACCATGGAGCCTTGAAGATACTGCAGCAGATCACTACAGGGCTTCCTAAAGACACACTTGCACAGTCAGATCAGTGCAAGGGGTGTACTTTGGGGAATTTTGTGAAAGCCACCTTTCACGAGAAGGATAGTCGCACCACGATGATCCTTGAGAGAATTCACACAGATGTGTGTGGACCTTTCTCAGTTGCTTCAACAGCAAAACAAAGGTATTATGTGATTTTTGTTGATGATTTCTCTCGTAAGTGTTGGATCTTCTTCATGCAGAAGAAGAGCGAGACATATTCAAAGTTCTATGAATTCAAAGCACTGGTCGAGAAGGAGTCGGGGAAGAAGGTGAAGGCTCTTAGGAGCGACAATGGTGGTGAATACATCTCGGACGAGTTCAAGGATTTCTGCAAGGCAGAAGGGATTCGTAGAGAGCTCATAGCTCCCCATAACCCACAGCAGAACGGGGTAGCTGAGCGGAAGAACAGAACGATTGTGGGTGTTGCACGGGCAATGTTGCATGATCAGGGCCTACCCCTTCACTTGTGGGCAGAAGCATGCAATACAGCAGTTTATGTGCAGAACCGTTGTCCTCATAGGATACTTGGCATGAGTACACCTGAGGAGACTTATTCTGGTAAGAAGCCTGATCTTTCTCATTTGAGGATTTTTGGTGCTAACGTTTACATGCATGTGACAAAGGATGCCAGGAAGAAGTTGGAGCCAACCGTAGAGGTTGGGATATTTGTGGGGTACACTGATACGCCCCACAACTATCGTGTGTATTTGCCAGACAGTGGTAAAACTGTTGTGCGACGGGATATAAAATTTCAGGAGGAGAAAGCCATGAAGTGTTCGCTTGATAGGGAGCTACACTTGCATGTAGATGAGGAGCTATTAGTTCCTAAGGATGAACTTCAGGACGTGGATCAGCCACAGGACGAGGTTCATGGAGTGGAAGAGACCACTCATGCAGCGCCAACCATGAGAGGGCGAAAGCGCTTGACAGAAGCTGAGCGACTGGCTCAAGATGCAGAGAAAGTTGTAGGACCACCTACAGCCCAACGCAGGCAGAGACAGTCACCTGATCGGTACACTGGATACATGGCTCTGATGAGCAAGTGTGTTGTGACTGAGCCATCCTCTTTCGAGGAAGCTGTGGAGGATCCTGCATGGGTAGACGCCATGGTGGAAGAGTATGATTCTATTGTCAGAAACAGTGCATGGGAGATTGTTCCTAGACTGGAAGGGAAATCAGTGGTGGGTTCGAGATGGATCTACAAGGTCAAGCAGGCAGCTGACGGGAGTGTGGAGAAGTACAAGGCAAGATTTGTTGCCCGAGGCTTCTCACAAAGAGAGGGGATCGATTATGAGGAGACCTTTGCACCTGTCACAAGGTATTCTTCCATACGGACTATTCTTGCTCTCTCAACGCAGATGGGATGGCACATTCATCAGATGGATGTGAAGACTACGTTCCTCAATGGAGTCATTGAGGAGGAGGTGTAGATTGAGCAGCCCGAAGGCTTTGAGGTCTTCAACAGTGAGTCGCATGTGTGCAGGCTCAAGAGAGCGCTGTATGGGTTGAAGCAAGCACCACGTTCTTGGTACACACGGATAGACAGCTATTTCACAGGACTTGGATTCTCCAAGAGCGAGGTGGATCCTAACCTATACCAAATTGTGGTGGAGGGTAAGTTGCTTATCATTGTACTGTATGTTGATGATTTGATTCTAACGGGTGATGAGCTGTTGATACTGTCATGCAAGAAGGATCTTGCTACAGAGTTTGAGATGAAGGACTTGGGCCTCCTTCACTATTTCCTAGGATTGGAAATATGGCAGTGCAGTGGTGGACTGTTTGTTTCTCAGGGCAAGTATGCTCGGG
Source organism: Pinus tabuliformis (assembly GCA_031772625.1). NCBI lineage: Eukaryota > Viridiplantae > Streptophyta > Pinopsida > Pinales > Pinaceae > Pinus > Pinus tabuliformis. The sequence continues at coordinate 590,414,665 of CM062814.1, read as the reverse complement.
AGATACTGGAGAAGTTCAACATGCATGGCTGCAAGCTTGTTGATACTCCTCTTCCTGGAGGTTGGAGGAAGGAGGATGCCACTTCGGGAGAAGAAGTGGATGCCACTGTTTATTGACAGTTGGTGGGGTCGCTGATGTATTTGGTCAATACATGACCTGATATATGCTATGAAGTTAACCAGCTTTCACAAGCTATGTTTAAGCCTACCAATCTCTTCTGGAAGGCGGGCAAGCATGTATTGCGCTACTTGAGAGGCACATCGGGATATGGCTTGTGGTACACACAAGAGGATGAGGTGAAGCTATGTGGCTTCACGGATGCAGATTGGGCAGGGAGCCCAACAGATAGAAAGAGCACATCAGGAGGGGTCTTTAGTATTGGATCGATAGCTGTTTCTTAGTACAGTAGGAAGCAGAGATCCGTGGCACTCAGTTCAGCAGAGGCCGAGTATATGGCAGCAAGTTTGGCTGCATGCGAGGCTATAAGGATGAGGAAGATCCTGGTTGGTTTGTTCGGTTCTCATTTGGATCCTACTGTGATTTACTGTGATAACCAGAGTTGCATTAAACTCTTGGCTAATCCTATATTTCATGATAGATCTAAGCATATTGACATCAGGTACAGTCATATCAGAGATTGTGTGCAGCGGAGGATCATGTTGCTTTCATACATTACAATGGAGGATCAGGATGCTGATATTCTGACGAAGGCTATCACCAGGAGCAAATTCGAGTACCACCGAGGCAGGATAGCGGTTGCTGATAATCCATATCTTGTTGAGAGGGAGTGTTGAGATTTCAACAAGATGATGGAGCTTAGTGAAAAGAGTCGCCTTCACTAAGTGGGCCCGCAGGCAAATTATGGCGCAAGTTCTATTTTTTATCACAGTGTGGATGATCACAGTGTGGGTGACCATAGTGTGAGTGATCACAGTGTGAGTGATCACAATGTGGGTGACCAAAGTGTGGGTGACTACAGTGTGGGTGATCAAAGTCTATTTTTAGATTGGCTGTCAAAAATAGAAAAGTCAAATATTATTTTCTCATAATAATATTTGGACTATAAACTTGATCTTATTCTCTTGGAGCACTTCAGTTTGAGCTACAGATGTGGCCCATGCAGCTGTCAGAAGGAAGTACGCTTTTCTTATGAGTCAGTTGAGTTGTTGCATGCATGACTTCAGTTAGAACTCAATCAGTTGAGTTTGGTGGAGTTGATTGTGGAGTTGATGGAGTTGTGTTCAGTTTGACTTGGTTAAACTAGTTGTAGTTAGTCTAACTGCAAATAGACTAATGATGAGTTGTTAAACTAATTATTAACTCATAATACAACTATAGAATACATCAGTTAACTCAGTTGCATGTCAGTGCATGTTCAGTTCAGCAGGGACAGGTGTTAGAGAATCAGATTGCTATCAGTTGTGACTATAGTTGTGCATCAGATCTTGCACAATCAAGGGATTGAGTATGCCAATGAGTTTTCTCATGTATTTTCCCAGTTTGTAGCTTCTGCTCACATCTTACACATTGTGAGTGATTCTTTGGAGGTGAAATATGAGTTTGGTAGACCATTCTCATTCATTATTGAGCAGGTATTGAGCAGTGGAGGCAGGCAAGCAGTGGAATAGATTTCGAGATCAGATCTTAGCTGTATTGTGTGTAACAGGTGGAGCTGGTACTGGATTGCTTGTGATAAGCATTGTACTTTGTAATGTTACATGGTCTCAATCATTAATATACAGATAGTGTGGGGTTTTTAGAGAGATGCTTTCCCCGGGTTACATACTGTGTTAATGTGTGAATGCTCTTGATGTTTTATTGTTATTGATGCTGCTAGATTGATGATCAACGTAGAGGAGCTTATGTATTGTGTATGTATTCCACAATAGTATTCATTAAAAACATAATAACAATGTTGATCAATAAAAAATCATCCTCACGACTAAGCATGAGCATCTTCAATCAAGACTAACATTATGTTAAACACTTGTCATAAATGCAACCTATAGGTCTAGGATACAAGACAAGGCATAAATGACTGAAACAATTTATGAAACATAACCAGAAGGATCACCTGCTTCTCCACTAAACTACTATATCATCAATTAGGTCTTGCATCCATCCATTTAACAGTTACAAGTAAATATATGAAATAACCATGACATGAATCAGTCATTCAACCATGCTTATAACTAGCATAAAACCATATAAATATCATAGATATGACAGCCATTAAATCCACATATAAATCAGTGCAAAAGTGGGAGAACTTAGCTTTATTAATCATAATAAAATCCGACGAAGTTCGAGACTTCCACATACCACCCGACCATAGACATGGCTAAACCAAATCTCTCTTTCATCCAGTCACCCCCATGCCATATTCCAAGAATGAATGTGGGATCTCATATAAAAACCAAGGGAATCCATAGGTTAAATCACCTCCACCCTCACCAAACCGTGATTACACCAAAACTGGTGCTCTGATAACAACTAAATAGAACTTGGAATTCCATCAGGAATCCATCACTATCCTTGAGGAATTTTCTGTCTCCTTGTCTCTCATGATTTACCACAATCCAAACCTAGATCAATAGGCCCTAAACCGAGACTTATCCCTCAGGCTTTACTGTGTATCCAACCAAAAATAGTCAAGGGATTCCTAGGCCTTTGGGAATGAACCTTGATACCACCTCTGCCCTGGATTCTGAAATCCATCCCGTAATTACAAGGTTCTAAAACTGAAATAAATAACCCAACATACCATGGCATCTAGAAAAAGGCTAAGCTAGGCTAAAACCATTGTCATAACTCGGCAAGACCATGCCACCGACAACAAGAGAACCATACACCAACATGCAAAGTCATGCATTTCCAAACCAACTAGGAAATCACACATGCAAAAGGTTACCTACAAGTATTCCCACTAAAGCTGCTTGATCCTACTTTTCTTTCCTTGATCCTTGCTTTATTTTCCTTTCCTTTCCCCAAACTAGAGTGCTCAAAGAAAACTCTAAGGGACCAAGAGAGTGGAGAGAGTAATGAGAGAGATCCAAAATTGAATCGATAAAAGCCATGAACTAATCCTCATAAGCCTTTTTATGCATGAGGCCTCTAATTTCTTCATTTCCATTATTTTCTTCAATTTCCTCCTCACATGCAACCTGTGACCTTTCACCTCCTTTTCCTCATAATTTCCTTTATTTTCATAAATAAATGTTGTTATAGACATTTTTGGGCACTACAACCCCAAGCATAAAATGTCCATAAACCAAGGGCTCCTAAGTCCCTAAAAGTGTTGTTCCAACCCCTAAAGGAACAAGGTCAACTGATTACAGCTTCTCCCAGAAGTTCTCCATGAAAAACTACTCAGAACTGGTCAAAACAGGATCATTTCACCTGCTCAATAGGCAAAGTGCGTTGCATCTCACCTAAGTACACTCATTAGGTGCGTTGCATTTCAAAAAGCCCTTCTATGGGGTGCGATGGGCGAGAAGAGACAAATGGCAGTGTTAATCCGCAAGGTGGAGAAGCATGGAATCTTCTAGAAACTTCTCCTGTGACACTTGCCTTTTTTAATTCGACCAAGGATGAGTAAGAGATCATCAATCTCCAAGTGGAAGCAAGAACTATCAGAGGGAAGACACCATTCAAATCACAAGCTGACTCATCTCCCTTACAGATATCTATATATGGATCCCTCATCCCAAAGATCCAGAGGCTGGAATTTTGCATCTTGTAAGGAATTACTGTTGGTTTCTTGAGGCAACATACTAGTGTTGGGTGATCTAAGCTTTGCATGAGGTGAAGAAGGGCTTACTTGCTGAGAGGATGATGCTAGGTCAGAACAACTGGTTGTAACTCTCTTGGCTCTTTCTTGACTATCAATAAAGCTATTCAAGTTTTCCTCCATACTCTTGTGTAATCTATGTTTTGTGCATTTGTATGGTCAATTTACATCTGATCATAGATTGTTTATGATAATAGATCCATGTTCTTGTATAGTGTTATGCTGCTTTGATTCTACAGGTACTCTGTAAATCTGGGTATACAAGGAAGAAAGTAGCAAAGGACTATCAGAAGAGAGAGGAATCGAGCAAGGAACCAAGCACAAGACAGAGGTTGGTCTCCTTTATTCTTCTCTCATCTATCTTTCATAAAGGAAAACGAAAGTAGTTTTACTTTGTTTGTTTCTAAGATATCTACCACACCTTAGTGGGATTAGCAGTTTTGCATATACACTTTTCCCTGTAACAAAATGGCGACTCTGCTGGGGAGCGACTAGGTTGTTTGTTTATCTACATTTGTTTACTTTATAAACTTACAGATGGAGCCTAAAGTTGAGCCAGGTAGCTTTCGAACTGCATTTGCTATGCAAATGCAAAGTAGATAAATGCCGCTTCAGTCAATCTCCGGGTTTTGTTTATGAATTAAACGACTGATTTACAAACTCTCTAATTGCCCATGTGGTGGCTCTAGTAACCTCCTTAGATCTACCCATGTTGTTGATTTACTGATTACCACTTGCTCGGCCAAAATCCCTGAACTGGACTACAAACTGTGACCCGGAACCCAAGCAAAGTCTCGTCCCTGGCCTAGCGCACTCTCTGTTCTGTGAATATGAAATTCAGTGCACTTCCCGAGTGTAGTAGGTGCGCTGCATTTCAAATTCATTGTGTTACAGGTGCGCTGATCAGACTAGGCATTGTTCCTGAATTTTGGTTTCCGTGTTCACTCTTTTCAGATCTATTCAAGAATTTTGCTGCCTATAGTTAGTACACCTCTATTTGAAACCCCTTTCCTTGTTGTTATTCCGCCTCCATTGTGCAAAGAACTGTAAATGTTTTTGTGTATTTGTTGAGTCATTTTCAGTTCTCCTTTGCAAAAAAGTAACGTAATTGTACTGTCGTTTCTTGATTTGAAAGTGTCGCAAGTGTCGTTTTCAGTCATAGAAGAGAGTCTGATTGCTCTTGATAGTCGATTACCCTGTTACTATTGTATTTGATCTGAATTAGTAGTTTTTCTAGTGTCGAAAGCAAGTCTTCATTTCCAAATCGCAAAGTGTTGTCATTGTCTTCATTTTGATTTTGAAAAGAAACTTGTTAATAATTGTCACTTGAAAAGTAATTCAGATTTGTGCATTAGCTTTCTTTTATCATTCACATATTAAGAAGGCTGAAAACAAATACATGCATGTGCATTTGCATTTAGACTATTTGATTGGTTTGATTTAGGACAGTGCATATAGTGTGTGCTCTTTGCTCTTTGTTGAAAGAATTTTGTCTTTCTTTCCTTAGTAGCTAGGATTTTCATTGCACAAAGAAGATAAAAGATTGTTTATCATTTTAGATTGCATTTTAGGAATTGTACATATACATCACGTGGTCAACCTGAAAGGAAAATTTCTTAAGCAAGATCAACTATAAAATAAATTTAATGAATCTAACAACGCTTTAGAACCTAACGCACAACATCTAGATGTCTAGGCTAGAGACGTATTCCGGCGTCGTAAAGCCTAGTAACTGTTGTTCTCGCTGTTGGTTGGGTGATTCCTCCACTTTGAGATGATAAGTTCCAGTATGAACTTGTGCTCCCACGTACCGTCGAGTATATTTTGGGAGACCACAATAGGCTTAATCCATTATCCTTAGGAAGCCGTGTCTGCCGCCCTATCGATCACAATGCACTGAACACAGCATTCGGGAAGATTGACTACCGTACCGTAAAAAGTATTCTGCAGTTTTGTGATTGGTTTGGTAATCCCTCTGCCTAGATTTCCAGAGCAGTCCCTTTCGTTCCTTTTCAGACTCCTTAACAGAAAAGGTCCATCTGAGCAGTTGTCACTTCAGGCTCATTAAAAATTGAAGGCGACTAGAGTCATCTTTTGTTTTTTCTCGACTCTTTAAAATTGAAAAACAAGTTGTGTCAAAGCATATAAAATTCATCTAACTCGGAAACATACTTCCCCTTGATTTTTAGTTGATCGATTAATCCGCAATCGTGGAAGAAAGTCAATTGAAACCCCGTCGTTCGCGGAGGCTTACGAGTCAACCGTCTTTGTCTCCGGAATCGAAACTATTACGGACAAAGCGAACTCATTTAACCGGTTCCAAATCTCCTGGTAAAGTTAGAACAAGTGTTCCAACAACATTAGAGACTCCGGTTACTCCAAACATTTCTGGTATCCCTGCCTTTACAGAAGAAGTTCAGCAGCCACCGAAGGACAGTAGTACTGATCCTAGTCTGAGGGTAAACACTTGTATTACTAAACCAGTTCCATCTACAACTGGTTCGGAGAGTGTTGTTCCCCAAACATCGGTCGCTGTAGATTCCATACCTTCTTCGGCACCAGAAATATTTTATGGACCTGACGGTCTACCTCTTCAACCTGGTCTGATTGCTATAAAAGAGATTGTGGAGGATCCTCCATCTGGTACTCCATCACAATTTGGAGTCGGGATCACTCTGTATCCTTCTTCATCAGAAGTTAGTCTACCACCAGCGGAAGCTCCTGTAGAATCGCTAGGTAATCTTTTGGATAGACTAGAAATGTCTGAACAACCGTCAACATCTAGGACTGTGTCATCCGACACAGTGACGGCAGAACTTCCTGCTACAACTCCAACAGTGTTTGCCAGTATACCATCTGTCCCAACTAGCTCTCAATCACTAGAAGGAGCCCACTCAGGGGCTATTTCGACAGTATGGTCCGTTCTTGTTTGTTCATCTGGAATAGTATCCAGAAACTCTTATGTTGAGTCTCAACAAATTGATCCTTTGGGATGTCAATTTGGGCAGTCCGGTCCTCAAGGGAAAACCATTCCTTTAAGTACCGGATTACCGCCGTATGGGGGGTAATATACCCTTTCATTGTCCCCTCCGGGAGGACAGCCATACAGGAGTTCACAACAAAATTCAGGTTATGCTGGAATTACATCTAGCGGTTAGGTACCGATACTACCTCAACAACCAAGAGTTGTATATTCGATGCAACAATGTTTACTTATGTCAAATATACCAACTACGCCAGCTATTGTGACGGTGTCGCAAGTACAAGCGCTGCCTGTTGTATGCCAACCTCATGTTTCTCAGGTTGTAATGCAACAGCCTCTTGACCCTGCAACTCAACCACAATTGCCAACGGGTGGAATGACACAGGTCCAAACGGGTACAATTACCCCTCATCTTGGTCAAACAGTTAGTATCGGGCAACAGCACATGGCTTCACAACCATGGCTGGTGCAATACCAACAACCGCAATTCCAACAAGTATACCAAGGATCTGAGCAACAAATCTTTGCAAATAGTGGGCAGCCGTATATTCAAAACTGTCAAAATCAACCATTCTACAATGGTTATGCCCAGCAACCTTACCAAAGTTACATGCATCAAATGCATTATGCTGGTATGCAAAGACCAATTGCTCAGGCGATTCCATCTTATCCTGGGTATGCTTCACCTAACCTGAATCAACAGTTACCCTTCGTGGCAACTTTAGAGTTACCTGATTTAAATCGGTTAACAAATGATCCAATCGCTTATGCCCCTTGGTGGCCAGCGATTCTGCATAAACTTCCATCAGATATTCCTAAATTTAATGGAAATCCGGGTGAATATCCGTCAAATCATGTGATGACCTGTCATCTGTGGTGTTCATCAAACACCCTAAATGATGATTCGATTAGACTTCGCCTTTTTCAGAGGACATTAACTGGTCCGGTAGCAAAATGGTATATCGAATTGCCCAGAGCTTCGTTTGACAACTTCAGTACCCTAGCCACAACCTTTTTAACCCATTTTCAGTTACTTATAAGGTACGAAATGGGAACGGAACTTCTTACCAATTTCAAGCAAACAATGGCCACCCACATATCCGATCATATACATGAGTGGCGACGTCATTGTAGAATGGTAAAAACGTATGTTCCTGATTAGCTTTTAACTGAATGGTTTATTAAGTCATTATTTCCTTCGATCATGGAAGATGTGGAAAAAGGGGGAGTCGTCACCGAAGAGCAAGTTATCGCTCGTGCACAATATTTAGACTTGATTTACACTCAGTCTGGCACGCTCTACGATAAAATACCTGACGCTCCTAGACCGGAATTCTCGGTCCCTCCTCCTCCTAAATCAAACAATGACTCTCATGCCGGCGATGGCGTGATTGGTGCAACAGACACGAAATCGACAAAGGCTACATCTAAAAAGGCCCGTAAGATTTCCAGTCAAAATGCAAAAGAAGAACTTCTTGCCTCGGAAGTAAATGCCATCTCGACAGATAAAGGCAAAGAAACCAAGCAACCAGGAGGCAAGAAGAAAACCAAAGGGAAGAAGAAGAAACAGGAGGAATCATCACCTGAAAAATATTCTACAAACCCTTCTGGAAATAGGAAACCAAATCATCCATGCTTTATATGCGATGAGGATCATTGGACAACAGATTGTCCACACAGAGCTGAGCTTAAAAAATTCTTCAAGAATTCAAAAACCTCGGCAGTATTAACTGATCTGTTTCCAAATCCAGGAACAAATCTGGTTGACAGTGGAAATGCTTCCCCGTCTCAAGTGCTGATGTTGTCGATTTCCAAACAGCAAAATGATGCTTTGATATTAACAAGGAACAAAGATTACGGGAATCCACAACTGTCGAACAACAAGGATAAAGATCAACCTAGTAGTTCAACAACAACTTCGACAGAAGTTACGCCACCCATCATTCTCGAACTGACAATAAAACCGCTAAAGGGAGTAGTACACAAGTCGACATTTAATCCCCATGCTAGAGTAGCACAATATTATAATATAGTGGAAGATCTGGCCCAATCGCCATCCGCTATGTCGACACTTGAGGTTCTGCAAAATTGCCCATCCCAAAAGCAAGCTTTATTATCAGCCATTGGTGGGATAGACCCAAAGGATTCCAATCTTGTGTCCTTTAATCATAAAGGATACGATCCTCAGTTACCAACTCAACTAGCTTTCCTCATTCAAGTGAAAGCCCTCAACAAAACTGTTCATCGAACAATTATTGATGAGGGGGCATCTACATGTATTATGTCGATGAGTTGCTGGAAAACTTTAGGATCTCCAACCTTGTCGCGATCTTTGACAACATTAAAAACATTTGACGGACGAATATATACCCCATATGGTATTCTAAGTAACTTGCAAGTTGAACTAGGAGGGAAAACGGTAGAAATAGATGTCGAAGTAATCGACAGAAACCTCGATTACAACATCCTACTGGGAAGACCATGGATATATGCTATGGCTGCTGTTGTGTCGGCCTATTTTAGGAAGGTTGCATTTCCCTTTCAAGGAGGGATTACAATCGTCGATCAACAACCCTTCCTCCCCAATGGTTCTCAAGTTACGGGAAGCATTCCAATGATCCATGGAAGCCCCCATTCGCTTCAAAATATCGGAGTAGGCCTACTAAAAGACCCTATATTAATGGGAACTTTTGCCCTTCCACCTCCAATAAATCTGGCGGAAGTAGCATCGGTAGGAACCTGCAATATGATATCTTCGATTGAAAATATCTCAGGAAACGATATAAACATGGATCATACGCAGGTATTGCCTCCAAACACAATGGAAATATTGTAGCAATCAATGTTCCTAGCATGGGAGGCAAACCCAAATCAACGCTCACCAAGAATTTGGATAGATAGGTCAAAGGAATATGGCAACCCTTCAGATCCTTGGTCGCGAGTGCATTACACCGACGAAGGAATTGTTCAATCAATGTTGATTGAAGGGGCACCTTGGGAATATTACCACCATCGTTCCCTTCTTCCGGATTGTGAAGAAGATATCCCTGACAACCTTCATCATCCTTCAGTTTTTGATTTCCTATCAAATACTGTAAACACGGTGGATTCTGAGTAAAACTTGTCCAACATTAAAGAGACTATCGCCATAAAAATCTCGACCAAAACAGAGGTTGTAGAGAATATTTATGTTGGCAAATGTTGTTCTCCTTCAGAACTGGAAATATATAACGCTCTTTTTCGTGAATTCATAGATGTCTTTGCTTGGTCATATAATGAAATGCCAGGCATTGACTCGAGTATCATTGAACACGAAATCAAGATGTATCCAGATGTCAAACCAGTACGACAACGGCTACGGCATGTGCACCCCAAGAAAGCCGCTGCCATCAATGTAGAAGTTGAAAAACTTCTCCATGCTGGTTTCATTTACCAGGTTCCTCTAACCGATTGGGTATCAAACATTGTTCCTGTTATGAAAAAACAAGGAACGATTAGAGTGTGCATTGATTATAGGGATGTAAATCAAGCTTGTCCAAAAGACAACTACCCTACACCCTTCATTGACCAGATAATTGATGAATGCGCCGGATGTGAAATATTTTCATTTATGGATGGATTCTCCAGGTATAATCAAATAAATATCCGCCCACAGGACCAGTCAAAGACTGCATTTATTTGTCCATGGGGCACATTTGCATATCGAAAATTACCCTTTGGTTTAAAGAACGCAGGGGCAACATTTCAGAGGGCAATGAATTATGCCTTCCATGACATCAAAAACATCATTCAACCACATCTTGACGACTTTCCGGCTCATTCGCGAAAGCGGACTGATCATCCACAGCATTTAAGAGCGATATTTCTACGTTGCCGATACTACAAGATACGACTCAATCCACACAAATGTGTGTTCTGTGTCAGTTTTGGTCGTTTACTTGGCTTTGTAGTCTCGAAAGACGAGATTCATCTTGACCCATGTAAGGTTCAGGCAACCATAAATTTGCCTCCACCTTCGAATTTGCTTCAGATTCAGAAACTCCAAGGGGAAGCAAACTTTCTGAGGAGATTCATTCCAAATTATGCCGAACTTGCTAAAGGTTATACTCGTCTATTGAAAAAGGAAGTGCCCTTCGTCTGGAATCAGGATGCACAAGCTTCCTTTGATGCTTTAAAAGAATCCCTAATGAAAGCATCATTAATGTACGCTCCCGATTATCAAAAAGACTTTAACCTGTATCTGGTTGTAGCGGATACAACCATTGCAATGGTTTTAGTTCAAGAAGACAACGGAATTGAACATGCTATATATTATTTGAGTAAGAACTTAAATGATACAGAAAGCAAATATTCTTATGTTGAAAAGCTAGCGCTCGCAGCTATTCAAGCGATACAGAGATTTCGACACTATGTCCTCTTTCGAAAAACTACCATTCTGTCAGATTGCAACCCCATGACTTATATATTGTCACGACAGTTGCTGGGGGGGCAAATATTCAAAATGGATAGCAATTCTACAAGAGTTTGATCTGGAATTTGTAAAATCCAAGTCAAAGAAAGCCCTGGTTTTTGCAGAATTATTATGCGATCTCCCATCGTCGTCCAACGATGAAACATTTGAAGAAACGATCGTAGATGAAACTTTGTTTCTGATATCTTCAAGCAATCCGTGGTATGGGGATATAATCATTTACCTCCAAACCCAAAAATATAGGCCTAATACCTCCTGCTCCGAACAAAAACGTATTTGATACCAATCAAAATACTACATGATCGTCGGTGATACACTTTACCGTCGTGGTGTCAATACAGTTCTACGAAGGTGCCTCACCCATGAGGAGGCCGAAAAAGTCCTGAATGATTGCCATTCAGGTGCGTGTGGGGGGCATCAATCCGGTTACGCTACGGCACAAAAGTTTTTACGAGCAGGGTACTTCTAGCCAACAATGTTCAAAAATTGCACAACCACAGTCAGAAGTTGCCATGCCTGTCAAATTTTCGATAGCAAAACCAGAAGGCCACCCGCACCTCTGCAGCCGATAGTTGCTATTGGGCCATTCACCAAATGGGGCATTGATTTCATCACATGTAACCCCACCTCAACTGGGGAGCATGGGTATATCATAGTCGCAGTTGACTATTTTACCAAATGGGCCGAGGCGATGCTTACATTAGATAACACTGGTGAAATAGCTGCCCTCTTCTTTTTCAATCATGTAGTCGCCAGATTCGACGTCCCGCAGGCTATAGTCACAGATCATGGATCGCATTTTCACAATCACATGATGGTCAAATTAGCTGCCAAATTAGGATTGTCGCATGACAGCTCTACTCCATATTACCCGCAAGCCAACGGACAAGTTGAAGCAATCAACAAGGTCCTGAAGCGCATGCTGCAAAGGATGATTGGAGTTCACAAAAGGAGTTGGCACCTAATCCTGTACTCAGCATTGTGGGCTTACCAAACATCAGTAAGGAATGCAACTGGGTTTACACCTTTCCAACTGGTGTATGGCCTAGAAGCAATCTTACTAGTCCAGTGTGAAATCTCATCCCTCAGACTCGTAATCGACCTTCTCCCCAGAACTTCAAGAGAGGAGGCTCGTTTCTTAGAACTAATCCAATTGGATGAAACCCGTCATGATGCCGCTTTGGCTAACGAAGCCCATAAGAAATGAGTCAAGGTGCAGTTCGACAAGAATGTCAAACCCCGTGTCTTCACAGAAGGTGACTTGGTCTTGCTTTATGACCAAGAATCCGATAAATTGGGGGCAGGTAAATTCAAGTCTTTATGGATGGGCCCCTATATTGTTAAGCGAGTGTTAGCAAAAGGAGCCTACGAGTTAATGGATTATGACGGGATTCCACTGGCACAACCTCGTAATGGGTTGTACCTTAAGCGTTACTATGTGTAATTCAGTGTGGTAACCTATATGCTTTTGTTACATTTTTTGTTTTCGCTAAAAGTATTTGTTTTGGTCAAGTAAATCCACTTTTTACATTTGTCGCAGATGCTGAACCTGTTGGAATCTTTTGTTGGATATGCCGACGAAGCAAATCGTAGTTCGCGGAACCTATCTTCTGTGGCCTGGACCATTTTTGACCCAAGCGGCGAGTTAGTAAGTTTCAGAGGGGTATGTATTGGTCGATAAATGAATAACATCACTGAATATAGCGCGTTGATAGAACTTCTCTCTGATGCCATCACACATGGCATACGTCGACTGGTCGTCAGGCTAGACTCACAGCTCGTCATACTACAACTCACTAGTATCTACTCCATCTGAAATCCAGCTATCTATCGCATGTTCCTAAGGGTCAAGATTTTGGAAAGGCAATTTGATTTTATTCAATATCAGCATATTTCCAGAACCTTAAACACATTAACTGACTCATTGGCAAATTATGTGTTAGATAGACATTTGCAACATTTATAAAAAGAAGCATCTCATCAATATTTGCATCAGGATCATGTAACTTAACCAAAATAAAACTCTGAAAATCAAAAATATATATATAACTATTTATGGTTTACACATAATGTTTTGTAACCAAGACAAAATTGGTCAAATGACCCAAAACTCAAAATGCTAGGGGGCACCCTAGTCGAATGATGCTGGTGATAACAAGTCATCGCCTGTGCAATTATGCGTAAAATCCTAGTCCATCGACTTGGCACGCCAGTAGTATGTCGATACAACCTTAGAGGCAGCTCGTCAATCCTCACATCTGTAATACCGAGAGTGAGGCCCTCGACCTGATCTTGTAATGCTGAAAGAGTCTCAGCCACATCAAAGTTGCGAAGGATAGCCCTTCCCACAGGCTCTCCTGTAGGAACGGCAGTTGGCACTCTCATGCGTACTACTGGCCGAACGGGACCGACATCTACATGAGCACATGAGTTTTGATTAGTCTTGACAGAGTAAAGCACAAGGACATTATAAAAGAAAAATGATAAACAGGAATATGGTCAAAGAATTTACCAATGGCACCCCACTGTTCGCCAGCCGACAGTACCAAATCTGGGTCACCCCGGAAGTCCATACCAACATATGGATACTCGGAATAAACCATCTCCTGACGATCAAACCACCCGAAGAAGGTATCAGAAAAGGAAATCTGAGACTGACCAGCATGCCTAGACATATGGTCAACCCATCTCTGCATACGTGGTTCAGTCGGTGGAGGTAAACCGAGTGCAATATACTGCGGCTGCATCAGTGGTATCTTTTCCAAGGCGAAGGCGGTCAAAATAGAACCGTATCCAAAGTTCTTCAATCTCCCACTTTTCACCTTGGTCAATTGTTCTTTCATCACAAGGAGTACTGCGTCACACCAGTTGAACACCTTCGGTTCGAGACATTCCAAGGCGTACTGCATATAAGATCGGTTGGCCACATGAAGAGCCGCACCACCAGCCATCCTACCAAAAGTGAACAGAATGGTCCTCAAAGACCTGTCAGTGACATCGCGGATGATGATCTTTCCGTCTTTACTCGGCTGAGATCCCTCTCTGCAATACCTGCAAACATAATCTCTCACAGATTCACCTCCACGGGCTGAACCTAATAAAGAGATGGGGGCACCCTGCCTCGATAAGCCGGTCAAAAAATAGATGTCCACTACAGTCAAGGGGATGGATTTGGCCCTAATCTGGAACACCTGGCTGGTAGGATCCCAAGCATCGAGCAAATACTACAGCAAGTTGATTTGTTGTCTCATGCTAGAGATGCGGAAAAACTTCAACAGGCCACAGTTCCGTAGTGTGTTTACTGTGACCGGATCATGTAAAGCAAGCATGTCCTCTTCTTCATGCTCACGTTCTCGCCATGCAATAGTCATCTTGCTCCAAAAAATCTCTGAAAACAAACAAGAGAAGAGTTAGATCCTGGTTTGGTGAGAAACAGACAAAATTTCCATAAAAAAACTGTGCATAAATTTCCTTCCTTGCGCTCATCACACCTACAGTAGTGTTCTGGGTGCGTTGCATGTCAATTAGCGAGTAGACAGGCTAACATCCAATGCACCTTTCGATACATAAAGGGTGCGATGGAGCCAGGGAATGTTTTTCAAACCCCAGAGGCTCAGAAAAACCAGAAATCAGGCTCAGAATGCAAAATGGAAAGGATGAAATGAAAGAGCTCAGGTTTAGCTCCTACCTGGTCCAAACGGTGCCGAAAATCGTCCACAGAATCTCCCGGAATCAACTGATGAAAATCAAGGGGGGAAAGCACCTCCAAAGCTCCAACAAGCCAAAGTTCAAATGAAATGGTAAAATGAGAGGTAAAAGCACTTTTAAATTACTTTTACATAATTCGAGTAAAATATTAGTGTCCTAACTCATTTTTCAAACGTATATCGTTCATTTCTAACTAGTTTGATGAAGCAATTGAGCATGCAGTACAATCTTTGAAGGAACAAAGCTATTTATGGTAAAGTCAAGAAAAGACCATTACTTCGAGCAGTTTTAACGCGGACTTCATGCTCGTTAAAAAATAAACATAAGCAATGAGCAAATGTTTCCCCCAACGTTTAAGCTCAATAAAAAATGAACCAATTCCCGGTAAACAATGATCGTGAATGTAATACTTCATCCTTTAAAGCCTTGGTCGTGTTCCCATCATCACCTCCATTCTGTATTGGCCGATCATTCACCTCCATTTGATTTTTTACCCCTTTTGAGGAACAGCTGCGAAGAGTGATCCTATTAGCCATCCTTATAACACTGCCGTGATTGGAAAATTCAAAACCTTACCTGGAATCAGCTGCTACCCAATTTTATCACTCGTTCCTCAAAGACAAGTCTCCTTTAAGCTCTTTTCAACTGACTCGTAAAATATGAAAAGATTGCCGAGCCATTAGCCTCTCTAGCTCGTTAAAGGTACTGGAAGTGCTATCCCTCCTTTAGATTTTAATCTTTTTGGACTTGAGGGATTATTACACAAAAAGATCGAGCGCTTGTTTTGTTCGGCTCGTTAAAAGTATCGAAAATTCATCCCTTCTGTATTGTTTTATAGTTTTTCGGACTTAAGGGATTAGATGACGAAAAAGGATTCTTCGAGTTTCCTTTACGTCCTTTTTCAGATTCTCTAAAATTGAAAAGGACCGAGTTATCTTTGTCGTTAAACTCGTTAAAACCTAATAGCGACAAACTTGTCCATAGCAGACAAGAACTAGTTTCACTTATCGCTAGGCTCGTTAAAACATAGTGATGGGTTTGCCTTAAGGGAAAATTATAGAACAAGCATATGTTATCCTCCTCAAGCTTGACAAAAATAAATAGGTACTGGTCAGCAATGACTAGGGAAAAATTGGGAAGAAAACTTGAAGAAACTTTGTTGGTAGCAAGTCGCTCTTGAACATGACACTTTCACTCCACATCCAAGTCGGGTTGGGTTGTTTCATTCACCGGTCACATCACCATGGTCACATCACACCATCCACATTTGGGGTTAATGCTACCAATCCATCATGTCAGTGTTGCCGGTATGTCCAAGAGAAGTCACTCAGAGAATTCACCTGTGTCTCACCCGCTGCAATACATTTACGCTCCATTCTTTCATGACTGCCACCCTGAACCTTATATCACCAGACCGTTTTCACCTCCATTAAAATCATTTGCTCCGCTCCGTGTCATTGATGTGGGATTCATTAAGGCCCTCCTATGACGGATCGCTTCTTGTCGACATCAGCTCATTATCCAAGAAGTCGATCTAGGAACACCCCTTTCAGTACTTTGAAGCTTGCATGCCTCAATGGCAAGTTTCTCACTTCCGGCGACAGGTTTACATCAATGACCTTCGACCGAAAGATTTTGCGTGGTGTTCGACGCCAAGTCCCTTATTCACACCACGTGAATTGTACTGTAGTACCTTGAGGGTCATTATCATTATCGGTGATTCCTCTCGCGCCTGTTAATAGCTTACATCATTGGCTGGTAATCAGGCGATGTCTTTCCATGTTCGACTCCAGAACATCTCTCACATGGATCGACTTGTACTTTGAGTGAAGATCGAACGAGATTGAAGACCCCGGATCTAGTTTCATCCATCCGGGCTGCGATATATATTCAGGAAAATAAAGACATCAAATGTACACCATTGTTGTACAGATAATCATCCAATCAAAGGGATGATGGCTCTACCAGAATCATCAGTCTACACTTAGACGATTGTCTGTCTTATGTACATGAAAATGAATTTATAAAGCTGAGCATGGGAATGCCCACCTCAACTAGATCATGAAAATATTATGAAGATAATGTATTGTATTGTATCTTATTACAGGTCTCCTCCCAGCTTGAAAGAACTTTAGATCCTCATGATAAAGCATTTCACCCGACATCAAAAAAGATTAACGACCTCATGCTTTAGGGGGCAAATGTTATAGACATTTTTGGGCAATGCAACCCCAAGCATAAAATGTCCATAAACCAAGGGCTCCTAATTCCCTAAAAGTGTTGTTCCAACCCCTAAAGGAACAAGGTCAACTGACAGCTTCTCCCAGAAGTTCTCCATGAAAAACTACTCAGAACTGGTCAAAACAGGATCATTTCACCTGCTCCATAGGCAAAGTGCGTTGCATCTCACCTAAGTACACTCAGTAGGTGCGTTGCATTTCAAAAATCCCTTCTATGGGGTGCGGTGGGCGAGAAGAGACAAATGGCAGTGTTAATCCGTGAGGTGGAGAAGCATGGAATCTTCCAGAAACTTCTCCTGTGACACTTGCCTTTCTGAATTCAACCAAGGATGAGTAAGAGATCATCAATCTCCAAGTGGAAGCAAGAACTATCAGAGGGAAGACACTATTCAAATCACAAGCTGACTCATCTCCCTTACAGATATCTATATATGGATCCCTCATCCCAGAGATCCAGAGGCTGGAATTTTGCATCTTGTAAGGAATTACTGTTGGTTTCTTGAGGCAACATACTAGTGTTGGGTGATCTAAGCTTTGCATGAGGTGAAGAAGGGCTTACTTGCTGAGAGGATGATGCTCGGTCAGAACAACTGGTTGTAACTCTCTTGGCTCTTTCTTGACTATCAATAAAGCTATTCAAGTTTTCCTCCATACTCTTGTGTAATCTATGTTTTGTGCATTTGTATGGTCAATTTACATCTGATCATAGATTGTTTGTGATAATAGATCCATGTTCTTGTATAGTGTTATGCTGCTTTGATTCTACAGGTACTCTGTAAATCTGGGTATACAAGGAAGCAAGTAGCAAAGGACTATCAGAAGAGAGAGGAATCGAGCAAGGAACCAAGCACAAGACAGAGGTTGGTCTCCTTTATTCTTCTCTCATCTATCTTTCATAAAGGAAAATGAAAGTAGTTTTACTTTGTTTGTTTCTAAGGTATCTACCACACCTTAGTGGGATTAGCAGTTATGCATATACACTTTTCCCTGTAACAAAATGGCGACTCTGCTGGGGAGCGACTAGGTTGTTTGTTTATCTACATTTGTTTACTTTATAAACTTACAGATGGAGCCTAAAGTTGAGCCAGGTAGCTTTCGAACTTCATTTGCTATGCAAATGCAAAGTAGATAAATGCCGCTTCAGTCAATCTCCAGGTTTTGTTTATGAATTAAACGACTGATTTACAAACTCTCTAATTGCCCATGTGGTGGCTCTAGTAACCTCCTTAGATCTACCCCTGTTGTTGATTTACTGATTACCACTTGCTCGGCCAAAATCCCTGAACTGGACTGCAAACTGTGACCCGGAACCCAAGCAAAGTCTCATCCCTGGCCTAGTGCACTCTCTGTTCTGTGAATCTGAAATTCAGTGCACTTCCCGAGTGTAGTAGGTGCGCTGCATTTCAAATTCATTGTGTTACAAGTGCACTGATCAGACTAGGCATTGTTCCTGAATTTTGGTTTCCGTGTTCACTCTTTTCAGATCTATTCAAGAATTTTGCTTCCTATAGTTAGTACACCTCTATTTGAAACCCCTTTCCTTGCTGTTATTCCACCTCCATTGTGCAAAGAACTGTAAATGTTTTTGTGTATTTGTTGAGTCATTTTCAGTTCTCCTTTGCAAAAAAGTAACGTAATTGTACTGTCGTTTCTTGATTTGAAAGTGTCGCAAGTGTCGCTTTCAGTCATAGAAGAGAGTCTGATTGCTCTTGATAGTCGATTACCCTGTTACTATTGTATTTGATCTGAATTAGTAGTTTTTCTAGTGTCGAAAGCAAGTCTTCATTTCCAAATCGCAAAGTGTTGTCATTGTCTTCATTTTGATTTTGAAAAGAAACTTGTTAATAATTGTCGCTTGAAAAGTAGTTCAGATTTGCGCATTAGCTTTCTTTTATCATTCACATATTAAGAAGGCTGAAAACAAATACATGCATGTGCATTTGCATTTAGACTGTTTGATTGGTTTGATTTAGGACAGTGCATATAGTGTGTGTTCTTTGCTCTTTGTTGAAAGAATTTTGTCTTTCTTTCCTTAGTAGCTAGGATTTTCATTGCACAAAGAAGATAAAAGATTGTTTATCATTTTAGATTGCATTTTAGGAATTGTACATCTACATCATGCGGTGAACCTGAAAGGAAAATTTCTTAAGCAAGATCAACTATAAAATAAATTTAATGAATCTAACAACGCTTTGGAACCTAACGCACAACATCTAGATGTCTAGGCTAGAGACGTATTCTGGCGTCGTAAAGCCTAGTAACTGTTGTTCTCGCTGTTGGTTGGGTGATTCCTCCACTTTGAGATGATAAGTGCCAGTACGAACTTGTGCTCCCACGTACCGTCGAGTATATTTTGGGAGACCACAATAGGCTTAATCCATTATCCTTAGGAAGCCGTGTTTGCCGCCCTATCGATCACAATGCACTGAACACAGCATTCGAGAAGATTGACTACCGTACCGTAAAAAGTATTCTGCAGTTTTGCGATTGGTTTGGTAATCCCTCTGCCTAGATTTCCAGAGCAGTCCCTTTCGTTCCTTTTCAGACTCCTTAACAGAAAAGGTCCATCTGAGCACTTGTCACTTCAGGCTCATTAAAAATCGAAGGCGACTAGAGTCATCTTTTGTTTTTTCTCGACTCTTTAAAATTGAAAAACAAGTTGTGTCAAAGCATATAAAATTCATCTAACTCGGAAACATACTTCCCCTTGATTTTTATCTATTAATCTGCAATCGTGGAATAAAGTCAATTGAAACCCCGTCATTCGCGGAGGCTTACGAGTCAACCGTCTTTGTCTCCGGAATCGAAACTATTACGGACAAAGAGAACTCATTTAACCGGTTACAAATCTCCTGGTAAAGTTAGAACAAGTGTTCCAACAACATCAGAGACTCCGGTTACTCCAAACATTTCTGGTATCCCTGCCTTTACAGAAGAAGTTCAGCAGCCACCGAAGGACAATAGTACTAATCCTAGTCTGAGGGAAAACACTTGTATTACTGAACCAGTTCCATCTACAACTGGTTCGGAGAGTGTTGTTTCCCAAACATTGGTCGCTGTAGATTCCATACCTTCTTCGGCACCAGAAATATTTTACGGACCTGACGGTCTACCTCTTCCACCTGGTCTGATTGCTATAGAAGAGATTGTGGAGGATCCTCCATCTAGTACTCCATCGCAATTTGGAGTCGGGATCACTCTGTATCCTTCTTCATCAGAAGTTAGTCTACCGCCAGCGAAAGCTCCTGTAGAATCGCTAGGTAATCTTTTGGATAGACTAGAAATGTCTGAACAACCATCAACATCTAGGACTGTGTCGTCCGACACAGTGATGGCAGAACTTCCTGCTATCACTCCAACAGTGTTCACCAGTATACCATCTGTCCCAACTAGCTCTCAATCGCTAGAAGGAGCCCACTCAGGGGCTATTTCGACAGTATGGTCCGTTCTTGTTTGTTCTTCCGGAATAGTATCCACAAACTCTTATGTTGAGTCTCAACAAATTGATCCTTTGGGATGTCAATTTGGGCAGTCCGGTCCTCAAGGGCAAACCATTCCTTTAAGTACCGGATTACCGCCGTATGGGGGGCAGTATACCCTTTCATTGTCCCCTCCGGGAGGACAGCCATACAGGAGTTCACAACAAAATTCAGGTTATGCTGGAATTACATCTAGCGGTTAGGTACCGATACTACCTCAACAACCAAGAGTTGTATATTCGATGCAAAAATGTTTACTTATGTCAAATATACCAACTACGCCAGCTATTGTGATGGTGTCGCAAGTACAAGCGCTGCCTGTTGTATGCCAACCTCATGTTTCTCAGGTTGTAATGCAATAGCCTCTTGACCCTGCGACTCAACTACAATTGCCAACAGGTGGAATGAAACAGGTCCAAACGGGTACAATTACCCCTCATCTTGGTCAAACAGTTAGTATCGGGCAACAGCACATGGCTTCACAACCATGGCTGGTGCAATACCAACAACCGCAATTCCAACAAGTATACCAAGGATCTGAGCAACAAATCTTTGCAAATAGTGGGCAGTCGTATATTCAAAACTGTCAAAATCAACCATTCTACAATGGTTATGCCCAGCAACCTTACCAAAGTTACCAGCATCAAATGCATTATGCTGGTATGCAAAGACCAACTACTCAGGCGATTCCATCTTATCCAGGGTATGCTTCACCTAACCTGAATCAACAGTTACCCTTCGTGGCAACTTTAGAGTTACCTGATTTAAATCGGTTAACAAATGATCCAATCGCTTACGCCCCTTGGTGGCCAGCGATTCTGCATAAACTTCCATAAGATATTCCTAAATTTAATGGAAATCCGAGTGAATATCCATCAAATCATGTGATGACCTTTCATCTGTGGTGTTCATCAAACACCCTAAATGATGATTCGATTAGACTTCGCCTTTTTCAGAGGACATTAACTGGTCTGGTAGCAAAATGGTATATCGAATTGCCCAGAGCTTCGTTTGACAACTTCAGTACCCTAGCCACAACCTTTTTAACCCATTTTCAGTTACTGATAAGGTACGAAATGGGAATGGAACTTCTTACCAATTTCAAGCAAACAACGGCCACCCACATATCCGATCATATACATGAGCGGCGATGTCATTGTAGAATGGTAAAAACGTATGTTCCTGATCAGCTTTTAACTGAATGGTTTATTAAGTCATTAATGCCTTCCATCATGGAAGATGTGGAAAAAGGGGCAGTCGTCACCGAAGAGCAAGTTATCGCTCGTGCACAATATTTAGACTTGATTTACACTCAGTCTGGCACTCTCTACGATAAAATACTTGACGCTCCTAGACCGGAATTCTCGGTCCCTCCTCCTCCTAAATCAAACAATGACTCTCATGCCGGCGATGGCGTGATTAGTGCAACAGACACGAAATCGACAAAGGCTACATCTAAAAAGGCCCGTAAGATTTCCAGTCAAAATGCAAAAGAAGAACTTCTTGCCTCGGAAGTAAATGTCGTCTCGACAGATAAAGGCAAAGAAACCAAGCAACCAGGAGGCAAGAAGAAAACCAAAGGGAAGAAGAAGAAACAGGAGGAATCAACACCTGAAAAATATTCTACAAACCCTTCTGGAAAGAGGAAACCAAATCATCCATGCTTTATATGCGATGAGGATCATTGGACAACAGATTGTCCACACAGAGCTGAGCTTAAAAAATTCTTCAAGAATTCAAAAACCTCGGCAGTATTAACTGATCTATTTCCAAATCCAGGAACAAATCTGGTTGACAGTGGAAATGCTTCCCCGTCTCAAGTGCTGATGTTGTCGGTTTCCAAACAGCAAAATGATGCTTTGATATTAACAAGGAACAAAGATTACGGGAATCCACAACTGTCGAACAACAAGGATAAAGATCAACCTAGTAGTTCGACAACAACTTCGACAGAAGTTACGCCACCCATCGTTCTCGAACTGACAATAAAACCGCTAAAGGGAGTAGTACACAAGTCGACATTTAATCCTCATGCTAGAGTAGCAGAACATTATAATATAGTGGAAGATCTGGCCCAATCACCATCCGCTATGTCGACACTTGAGGTTCTGCAAAATTGCCCATCCCAAAAGCAAGCTTTATTATCAGCCATTGGTGGGATAGACCCAAAGGATTCCAATCTTGTGTCCTTTAATCATAAAGGATACGATCCTCAGTTACCAACTCAACTAGCTTTCCTCATTCAAGTGAAAGCCCTCAACAAAACTGTTCATCAAACAATTATTGATGAGGGGGCATCTACATGTATTATGTCGATGAGTTGCTGGAAAACTTTAGGATCTCCAACCTTGTCGTGATCTTTGACAACATTAAAAACATTTGACGGACGAACATATACCCCATATGGTATTCTAAGTAACTTGCAAGTTGAACTAGGAGGGAAAACGGTAGAAATAGATGTCGAAGTAATCGACGGAAACCTCGATTACAACATCCTACTGGGAAGACCATGGATATATGCTATGGTTGTTGTTGTGTCGGCCTATTTTAGGAAGGTTACATTTCCCTTTCAAGGAGGGATTACAATCGTCGATCAACAAACCTTCCTCCCCAATGGTTCTCAAGTTACGGGAAGCATTCCAATGATCCATGGAAGCCCCCATTCGCTTCAAAATATCGGAGTAGGCCTACTAAAAGACCCTATATTAATGGGAACTTTTGCCCTTCCACCTCCAATAAATCTGGCGGAAGTAGCATCGGTAGGAACCTGCAATATGATATCTTCAATTGAAAAGATCTCAAGAAACGATATAAACATGGATCATATGCAGGTATTGTCTCCAAACACAATGGAAATATTGTAGCAATCAATGTTCCTAGCATGGGAGGCAAACCCAAATCAATGCTCACCAAGCATTTGGATAGATAGGTCTAAGGAATATGGCAACCCTTCAGAGCCTTGGTCGCGAGTGCATTACACCGACAAAGGAATTGTTCAATCAATTTTGATTGAAGGGGCACCTTGGGAATATTACCACCATCATTCCCTTCTTCCGGATTGTGAAGAAGATATCCCTGACAACCTTCATCATCCTTCAGTTTTTGATTTCCTATCAAATACTGTAAACACGGTGGATTCCGAGCAAAACTTGTCCAACATTGAAGAGACTATCACCATAAAAATCTCGACCAAAACAGAGGTTGTAGAGAATATTTATGTTGGCAAATGTTGTTCTCCTTCAG
This sequence comes from Pinus tabuliformis, assembly GCA_031772625.1. Lineage (NCBI taxonomy): Eukaryota > Viridiplantae > Streptophyta > Pinopsida > Pinales > Pinaceae > Pinus > Pinus tabuliformis. The sequence continues at coordinate 590,390,751 of CM062814.1, read as the reverse complement.
AACTGGAAATATATAACGCTCTTTTTCGCAAATTCAGAGATGTCTTTGCTTGATCATATAATGAAATGCCAGGCATTGACTCGAGTATCGTTGAACATGAAATCAAGATGTATCCAGATGTCAAACCAGTATGACAACAGCTATGGCATGTGCACCCCAAGAAAGCCGCTGCCATCAATGCAGAAGTTGAAAAACTTCTCCATGCTGGTTTCATTTACCAGGTTCCTCTAACCGATTGGGTATCAAACATTGTTCCTGTTATGAAAAAACAAGGAACGATTAGAGTGTGCGTTGATTATAGGGATGTAAATCAAGCTTGTCCAAAAGACAACTACCCTACACCCTTCATTGACCAGATAATTGATGAATGCGCCGGATGTGAAATATTTTCATTTATGGATGGATTCTCCGGGTATAATCAAATAAATATCCGCCCACATGACCAGTCAAAGACTGCATTTATTTGTCCATGGGGCACATTCGCATATCGAAAATTACCCTTTGGTTTAAAGAACGCAGGGGCAACATTTTAGAGGGCAATGAATTATGCCTTCCATGACATCAAAAACATCATTCAACCACATCTTGACGACTTTCCGGCTCATTCGCAAAAGCGGACTGATCGTCCACAGCATTTAAGAGCGATATTTCTACGTTGCCGATACTACAAGATACGACTCAATCCACACAAATGTGTATTCTGTGTCAGTTTTGGTCGTTTACTTGGCTTTGTAGTCTCAAAAGACGAGATTCGTCTCGACCCATGTAAGGTTCAGGTAACCATAAATTTGCCTCCACCTTTGAATTTGCTTCAGATTCAGAAACTCCAAGGGGAAGCAAACTTTCTGAGGAGGTTCATTCCAAATTATGCCGAACTTGCTAAAGGTTATACTCGTCTATTGAAAAAGGAAGTGCCCTTTGTCTGGAATCAGGATGCACAAGCTTCCTTTGATGCTTTAAAAGAATCCCTAATGAAAACATCATTAATGTACGCTCCCGATTATCAAAAAGACTTTAACCTATATCTGGCTGTAGCGGATACAACCATTTCAATGGTTTTAGTTCAAGAAGACAACGGAATTGAACATCCTATATATTATTTGAGTAAGAACTTAAATGATACAGAAAGCAAATATTCTTATGTTGAAAAGCTAGCGCTCGCAGCTGTTCAAGCGATACAGAGATTTCGACACTATGTCCTCTTTCGAAAAACTACCATTCTGTCAGATTGCAACCCCATGACTTATATATTGTCACGACAGTTGCTGGGGGGAAAATATTCAAAATGGATAGCAATTCTACAAGAGTTTGATCTGGAATTTGTAAAATCCAAGTCAAAGAAAGCCCTGGTTTTTGCAGAATTATTATGCGATCTCCCATCGTCGTCCAACGATGAAACATCTGAAGAAACGATCATGGATGAAACTTTGTTTCTGATATCTTCAAGCAATCCGTGGTATGGGGATATAATCATTTATCTCCAAACCCAAAAATATAGGCCTAATACCTCCCACTCCGAACAAAAACGTATTTGATACCAATCAAAAGACTACATGATCATCGGTGATACACTTTACCGTCGTGGTGTCAATACAGTTCTACGAAGGTGCCTCACCCATGAGGAGGCCGAAAAAGTCCTGAATGATTGCCATTCAGGCGCGTGTGGGGGGCATCAATCCGGTTACGCTACGGCACAAAAATTTTTACGATCAGGGTACTTCTAGCCAACAATGTTCAAAAATTGCATAACCACAGTCAGAAGTTGCCATGCCTGTCAAATTTTCGATAGCAAAACCAGAAGGCCACCCGCACCTCTGCAGCCGATAGTTGCTGTTGGGCCATTCACCAAATGGGGCATTGATTTCATGACATGTAACCCCACCTCAACTGCAGGGCATGGGTATATCATAGTCGCAGTTGACTATTTTACCAAATGGGCCGAGGCGATGCCTACATTAGATAACACTGATGAAATAGCTGCCCTCTTCTTTTTCAATCATGTAGTCGCCAGATTCGGCGTCCCGTAGGCTATAGTCACAGATCATGGATCGCATTTTCACAATCACATGATGGTCAAATTAGCTGCCAAATTAGGATTGTCGCATGACAGCTCTACTCCATATTACCCGCAAGCCAACGGACAAGTTGAAGCAATCAACAAGGTCCTGAAGCGCATGCTGTAAAGGATGATTGGAGTTCACAAAAGGAGTTGGCACCTGATCCTGTACTCAGCCTTGTGGGCTTACCAAATATCAGTAAGGAATGCAACTGGGTTTACACCTTTCCAACTGGTGTATGGCCTAGAAGAAATCTTACCAGTCCAGTGTGAAATCTCATCCCTCAAACTCGTAATTGACCTTCTCCCCGGAACATCAGGAGAGGAGGCTCGTTTCTTGGAACTAATCCAATTGGATGAAACCCGTCGTGATGCCGCTTTGGCTAACGAAGCCCATAAGAAATGAGTCAAGGTGCAGTTCGACAAGAATGTCAAACCCCGTGTCTTCACAGAAGGTGACTTGGTCTTGCTTTATGACCAAGAATCCGATAAATTGGGGGCAGGTAAATTCAAGTCTTTATGGATGGGCCCCTATATTGTTAAGCGAGTGTTAGCAAAAGGAGCCTACGAGTTAATGGATTATGACGGGATTCCACTGGCACAACCTCGTAATGGGTTGTACCTTAAGCGTTACTATGTGTAATTCATTGTGGTAACCTATATGCTTTTGTTACATTTTTTGTTTTCGCTAAAAGTATTTGTTTTGGTCAAGTAAATCCTCTTTTTACATTTGTCACAGATGCCGAACCTATTGGAATCTTTTGTTGGATATGCCGATGGAGCAAATCGTAGTTCGCGGAACCTATCTTCTGTGGCCTGGGCCATTTTTGACCCAAGCGGCGAGTTAGTAAGTTTCAGAGGGGTATGTATTGGTCGATAAATGAATAACATCGTTGAATATAGCGCATTGATAGAACTTCTCTCTGATGCCATCACACATGGCATACGCCGACTAGTCGTCAGGCTAGACTCACAGCTCGTCATACTACAACTCACTAGTATCTACTCCGTCCGAAATCCAGCTATCTATCTCATGTTCCTAAGGGTCAAGATTTTGGAAAGGCAATTTGATTTTATTCAATATCAGCATATTTCCAGAACCTTAAACACATTAACTGACTCATTTGCAAATTATGTGTTAGATAGACATTTGCAACATTTATAAAAAGAAGCATCTCATCAATATTTGCATCAGGATCATGTAACTTAACCAAAATAAAACTCTGAAAATCAAAAATATATATATAACTATTTATGGTTTACACATAATGTTCTGTAACCAAGACAAAATTAGTCAAATGACCCAAAACTCAAAATGCTGGGGGGCACCCTAGTCGAATGATGCTGGTGATAACAAGTCATTGCCTGTGCAATCATGCGTAAAAGCCTAGTCCATCGACTTGGCACGCCAGTAGTATGTCACTACAACCTTAGAGGCATCTCGTCAGTCCTCACATCTGTAATACCGAGAGTGAGGCCCTCGACCTGATCTTGTAATGCTGAAAGAGTCTCAGCCACATCAAAGTCGCAAAGGATAGCCCTTCCCACAGCCTCTCCTGCAGGAACGGCAGCTGGCACTCTCATGCGTACTACTGGCCGAACGGGACCGACATCTACATGAGCACATGAGTTTTGATTAGTCTTGACAGAGTAAAGCACAAGGACACTATAAAAGAAAAATGATAAACAGGAATATGGTCAAAGAATTTACCAATGGCACCCCACTGTTCGCCAGCTGACAGTACCAAATCTGGGTCACCCCGGAAGTCCATACCAACATATGGATACTCGGAATAAACCATCTCCTGACGATCAAACCACCTGAAGAAGGTATCAGAAAAGGAAATCTGAGACTGACCAGCATGCCTAGACATATGGTCAACCCATCTCTTCATACGTGGTTCAGTCGGTGGAGGTAAACCGAGTGCAATATACTGTGGCTACATCAGTGGTATCTTTTCCAAGGCGAAGGCGGTCAAAATAGAATCGTATCCAAAGTTCTTCAATCTCCCACTTTTCACCTTGGTCAATTGTTCTTTCATCACAAGGAGTACTGTGTAACACCAGTTGAACACCTTCGGTTCGAGACATTCCAAGGCGTACTGCATATAAGATCGGTTGGCCACATGAAGAGCCGCACCACCAACCATCCTACCAAAAGTGAACAGAATGGTCCTCAAAGACCTGTCAGTGACATCGCGGATGATGATCTTGCCGTCTTTACTCGGCTGAGATCCCTCTCTGCAATACCTGCGAACATAATCTCTCACAGATTCACCTCCACGGGTTGAACCTGATAAAGAGATGGGGGCACCCTGCCTCGATAAGCCGGTCAAAAAATAGATGTCCACTACAGTCAAGGGGATGGATTTGCCCCTAATCTGGAACACCTGGCTGGTAGGATCCCAAGCATCGAGCAAATACTACAGCAAGTTGATTTGTTGTCTCATGCTAGAGATGCGGAAAAACTTCAACAGGCCACAGTTCCGTAGTGTGTTTACTGTGACTGGATCATGTAAAGCAAGCATGTCCTCTTCTTCATGCTCACGTTCTCACCATGCAATAGTCATCTTGCTCCAAAAAATCTCTGAAAACAAACAAGACAAGAGTTAGATCCTGATTTGGTGAGAAACAGACAAAATTTCCATAAAAAAGCTGTGCATAAATTTCCTTCCTTGCGCTCATCGCACCTACAGTAGTGTTCTGGGTGCATTGCATGTCAATTAGCAAGTAGACAGGCTAACATCCAATGCACCTTTCGATACATAAAGGGTGCGATAGAGCCAGGGCGTGTTTTTCAAACCCCAAAGGCTCAGAAAAACTAGAAATCAGGCTCAGAATGCAAAATGGAAAGGATGAAATGAAAGAGCTCAGGTTTAGCTCCTACCTGGTCCAGACGGTGCCGAAAATCGTCCACAGAATCTCCTGGAATCAACTGATGAAAATCAAGGGGGGAAAGCACCTCCAAAGCTCCAAAAAGCCAAAGTTCAAATGAAATGGTAAAATGAGAGGTAAAAGCACTTTTAAATTACCTTTGCATAATTCGAGTAAAATATTAGTGTCCTAACTCATTTTTCAAATGTATATCATTCATTTCTAACTAGTTTGATGAAGCAATTGAGCATGCAGTACAATCTTTGAAGGAACAAAGCTATTTATGGTAAAGTCAAGAAAAGACCATTACTTCGAGCAGTTTTAACGCTGACTTCATGCTCGTTAAAAAATAAACATAAGCAATGAGCAAATGTTTCCCCCAGCGTTTAAGCTCAATAAAAAATGAACCAATTCCCGATAAACAATGATCGTGAATGTAATACTTCATCCTTTAAAGCCTTGGTCGTGTTCCCATCATCACCTCCATTCTGTATTGGCCAATCATTCACCTCCATTTGATTTTTTACCCCTTTTGAGGAACAGCTGCGAAGAGTGATCCTATTAGCCATCCTTGTAACACTGCCGTGATTGGAAAATTCAAAACCTTACCTGGAATCAGCTGCTACCCAATTTTATCACTCGTTCCTCAAAGACGAGTCTCCTTTAAGCTCTTTTCAACTGACTCGTAAAATATGAAAAGATTGCCGAGCCATTAGCCTCTCCAGCTCGTTAAAGGGGCCGGAAGTGCTATCCCTCCTTTAGATTTTAATCTTTTTGGACTTGAGGGATTATTACACAAAAAGATCGAGCGCTTGTTTTGTTCGGCTCGTTAAAAGTATCGAAAATTCATCCCTTCTATATTGTTTTATAGTTTTTCGGACTTAAGGGATTAGATGACGAAAAAGGATTCTTGGAGTTTCCTTTACGTCCTTTTTCAGACTCTCTAAAATTGAAAAGGATCGAGTTATCTTTGTCGTTAAACTCGTTAAAACCTAATAGCGACAAACTTGTCCATAGCAGACAAGAACTAGTTTCACTTATCGCTAGGCTCGTTAAAACATAGCGATGGGTTTGCCTTAAGGGAAAATTATAGAACAAGCATATGTTATCCTCCTCAAGCTTGACAAAAATAAAGAGGTACTGGTCAGCAATGACTGGGGAAAAATTGGGAAGAAAACTTGAAGAAACTTTGTTGGTAGCAAGTCGCTCTTGAACATGACACTTTCACTCCACATCCAAGTCGGGTTGGGTTGTTTCATTCACCGGTCACATCACACCATCCACATTTGGGGTTAATGCTACCAATCCATCATGTCAGTGTCGCCGGTATGTTCAAGAGAAGTCACTCAGAGAATTCACCTATGTCTCACCCGCTGCAATACATTTACGCTCCATTCTTTCATGACTGCCACCCTGAACCTTATATCACCAGACCGTTTTCACCTCCATTAAAATCATTTGCTCTGCTCCGTGTCATTGATGTGGGATTCATTAAGGCCCTCCTATGACGGATCGCTTCTTTTCGACATCAGCTCATTATCCAAGAAGTCGATCTAGGAACACCCCTTTCAGTACTTTGAAGCTTGCATGCCTCAATGGCAAGTTTCTCACTTCCGGCGACAGGTTTACATCAATGACCTTCAACCGAAAGATTTTGCGTGGTGTTCGACGCCAAGTCCCTTATTCACACCACGTGAATTGTACTGTAGTACCTTGAGGGTCATTATCATTATGTGTGGTTATATCTTCCAGATCCATCACATTCTGTTGTTTTATGCATCGACGTTTCGAACCATCCTCTGTGGTTCATCATCAGGATTTAGATTTGTGAAGAAGTCAGAGAAAGATGAGGATAAATAAATAAAGGTTATGGTAGGTATTGTAAAAAGCCGACAGGTTTTGATGCAGGTGAGGTTTTTAATTTATATATAATTAATTTAATTTAAATTTTTATTTTAAATTTAATTATGATTCATGTTTTAATTTGATATGTTTTTGTAATTTAATTTTGATTTACTATATTTTAATAATTTAATTTAATTCAATTTAATTTACTTTTTAATTTGACAAAATTTAATTATGATTTAATTCGGTTTAATTTATTTTGTTTTAATTTAATTTAATTTTAATATGATGTGATATAACTTAATTTGATTTGATTTAATTTAATTAATTTTGGTTTGATATAATTTTACATTCTGTTCTTAATTTTATTCTATTTTATTTTAATTTGATTAATTTAATCTAATTTTAATTAGATTAATTGATTAACTAATTATTATTATTATTATTATTATTATTATTATTATTATTTATTTATTTATTTATTTTTATTTTTTAATAAGTGTAACAGATGATTTGATTTATTTTACTTTTAGTTTTAATTTAAACTAATTTGTTTTAATTTTAATTTTAATTATATCTTTAATATGATTTATTTTAGATTACATGAAATTGAGTTAGGTTTTTTAATTAGATTTATTTTGTTTTATTTAATTAATTTAGTTATAATTTTAAATTTAATTTAATTTAATTTGGTTTAATTTAATTTAATTTAGTTTAATTTAATTAAATTTTGATGGGACTGAGATTAATCTTACTAAAGTTTTTAAGGGGTCGGGATTTGTCTATGAGGTGGTGGAATCCCCTGTTAGCGTGGGAATCCAATTATCACTTATTTTCCAACCGTCATCACGATTTAGGTTATTGGGGTGTTTTCTTATTTCGATAGCTTCTCTAAATTTCCTATGGTGGTAATGCTCTATTTTGGCCACAACACAGGAGTTTTCGATGCAAATGTGATGATTGGTTTTACTAGAGTGATCAGCCAAAGCTGAGGTTTTGGAGCGGTTATGGTTGATGTCAGCAGCATGTTCTTGAATCCTAGTTAATATAGACCGGCCGGTTTCACCAATGTATGTCTTGCCACATGAACAAGGGACCGAATAGACCCCTTTGTGGTGTTTAGGGTCAATAGGATCTTTTACTGATTTAAGACATCTGTTGATAGTTTTCATGGGTTTGAAAGTGGTTTTTATGTTGTTCTTTCTTAAGATGTGTGAAATCTTATCTGTGGTGCCTAGAATGTAGGGAAGGTGAACTTTACCATCATAATCATCCCTGTGTTTTTTGTTTATGGGATTCTCAACTTTTTTGAAAGCATTGATTCCTTGGTGTCTCGTGTATCCATTCTTTTTGAAAACATCCAAGAGGTGGTTCTTTTCTTGCTCAAAATTATCATGATCTGAGATACGAATCGCTCTAGTGGCTAGAGTGCTGAGCACCCCAAGTTTCTGGGCCGGATGATGGTGAGAGTTAGCATGTAGGTAGTGTTCAGTGTGTGTTTTCTTACGATAGACTCGGTGAGATATTGTGCCATCCTGGTTTCTTTTGATAAGGATATCTAGAAAGGGAAGACAACCGTTTTCTTCCATTTCCATCGTAAATTTGATGGAGTTTGAAAGGCTGTTAAGGTGTTCTAGGAATTTGTTTAATTTTTCTTTTCCATGAGGCCAAATGACATAAGTGTCATCAACAAATCTTTTCCATAGTTTAGGTTTTAAGGGGTAAGACTCAATGGCCTTGGTTTCAAAATGTTCCATGAACAAATTAGCAATGATGGGAGACAAGGGTGATCCCATGGCCACACCACAAGTTTGTTCATATATCTCATCCTTGAAGCTAAAAAAGGTTGATTTTAGACAGATTTCCACCAATTTAGCTGTGTTAGGGTCAATGATTTTGTGAACAACATCCATTGCCTCATCTATAGGAATGTTCGTATAGAGAGATTTTACATCAAAGCTCACTAAGATGTCATTTTGGTCTAGTTTTATGTGTTTGAGGTCATTATCATTATCGGTGATTCCTCTCGCGCCTGTTAATAGCTTACATCATTGGCTGGTAATCAGGCGATGACTTTCCATGTTCGACTCCAGAACATCTCTCACATGGATCGACTTGTACTTTGAGTGAAGATCGAACGAGATTGAAGACCCCGGATCTAGTTTCATCCATTCGGGCTGCGATATATATTCAGGAAAATAAAGACATCAAATGTACATCATTGTTGTACAGATAATCATCCAATAAAAGGGATGATGGCTCTACCAGAATCATCAGTCTACACTTAGACGATTGTCTGTCTTATGTACATGAAAATGAATTTATAAAGCTGAGCATGGGAATGCCTGCCTCAGCTAGATCATGAAAATATTATGAAGATAATGTATTGTATTGTATCTTATTACAGGTCTCCTCCCAGCTTGAAAGAACTTTAGATCCTCATGATAAAGCATTTCACCCGACATCAAAAAATATTAACGACCTCATGCTTTAGGAGGCAAATGTTATAGACATTTTTGGGCATTGCAACCCCAAGCATAAAATGTCCATAAACCAAGGGCTCCTAAGTCCCTAAAAGTGTTGTTCCAACCCCTAAAGGAACAAGGTCAACTGATTACATCTTCTCCCAGAAGTTCTCCATGAAAAACTACTCAGAACTGGTCAAAACAGGATCATTTCACCTGCTCCATAGGCAAAGTGCATTGCATCTCACCTAAGTACACTCAGTAGGTGCGTTGCATTTCAAAAATCCCTTCTATGGGGTGTGATGGGTGAGAAGAGAAAAATGGCAGTGTCAATCCGCGAGGTGGAGAAGCATGGAATCTTCTAGAAACTTCTCCTGTGACACTCGCCTTTCTGAATTCGACCAAGGATGAGTAAGAGATCATCAATCTCCAAGTGGAAGCAAGAACTATCAGAGGGAAGACCCTAATCAAATCACAAGCTGACTCATCTCCCTTACAGATATCTATATATGGATCCCTCATCCCAGAGATCCAGAGGCTGGAATTTTGCATCTTGTAAGGAATTGTTGTTGGTTTCTTGAGGCAACATCATAGTGTTGGGTGATCTAAGCTTTGCATGAGGTGAAGAAGGGCTTACTTGCTGAGAGGATGATGCTGGGTCAAAACAACTGGTTGTAACTCTCTTGGCTCTTTCTTGATTATCAATAAAGCTATTCAAGTTTTCCTCCATGCTCTTGTGTAATCTATGTTTTGTGCATTTGTATGGTCAATTTACATCTGATACTAGATTGTTTATGATAATAGATCCATGTCCTCGTATAGCGTTATGCTGCTTTGATTCTACAGGTACTCTGTAAAGCTGGGTATAAAAGGAAGCAAGTAGCAAAGGACTATCAGAAGAGAGAGGAATCGAGCAAGGAACCAAGCACAAGACAGAGGTTGGTCTCCTTTATTCTTCTCTCATCTATCTTTCATAAAGGAAAACGAAAGTAGTTTTACTTTGTTTGTTTCTAAGGTAGCTACCACACCTTAGTGGGATTAGCAGTTCTGCATAGACACTTTTCCTTGTAACAAATGTGCCAAAAATTCATTTTGTCTTTTAATTCCTTTGCCTTAGCCCTTTCCAATTTCCTTAGCCAAAACACACATCTAGTGATGCCCACTAAGATATATTTGCCCAAAATTCAGCTTGGAATAAGTCTCCCTTAACCGTGGTCTTATTTTTCCTTTATTAACTTTTATTACATGAAATTTTCACTAGGGTTGTTACAACTTGTCTCGAGCAAGCAAGGAGGGGTTGTTCTCCTTAATGATGATCCAAAGATGGATGTTTACAATCTGTCATTCGACAAGTCACAACAGAGGATTGTACAAGCATGATGAAAGAAACTCCCAAATGATCACACATCACCTGTCCACATAGAGGAAAGGGTAATTGTATCATATGTTAGAAGACATCCAGCTACCATGGCTGAGGCTTCTCAAATTTATGCAGAAGCCATGACTTTGAAGGTCAAGTTCTTGATAGCATAGAATGATCGGATGGCAAAGTACTTGCAAGAGGCTAAGCAGATAAAAACGCAGTCTACATGATCCGCTATGGCAGAAATGAAGAAAGTAATACTTGTGGAGATATCAACTTTAGAGACAACCATGCAGATGTTGTATATAATATTTTCCACCATGCATAAAGCAGTTGTCCATTTATATGGTTTTTAGCAGTAGTGCGCAAAGACAACCGAAAATCTGAAAGACATCCACATTTCCATTACGCATGTACAAGAATGGAGAATGAGGTACAAGGGGGGCCCGCTTTACTTGTAGAAGATGATGAAGTTGTAGGCAGAGCTAGACAAAGCACAGGTTTAGATGTTGATCCGAAACTATGAGCAGATCCCTCCGCTCATCACCAACATTGAGGCTTCCTGTGCACGGTTATACAAGAGTCTCAATGTCATAGTGAGGACACATAGTATCCCTTCCATAAGAACCCTCACTCAAGCCATGAGGAAGAACCAAGTCATGTTGGAGGTCGACGGGTACATAGAGTAGTTGATGCATGAAACCACTAGTGATGACTTGCACTTGAGCGCAAAGAACATGCAGAAGTACATCAGTGGTCCAACCACACTCAAGACAATACCATGCATGCTTCAGGATGAGTTAGACAAAGGTTTCATAACCATATACCTGGAAGCCATGGACGTGAGAGTCTGCTTCGAGAAATACATCACCAAACACTATGGGGACACGATAGCGTAGTACCAACCTTGGTATCAGTTAGTCACCACAGACCACCATGAGAAGGTTACCGAGTTGGTCTTTTCCCAAGACCCAGAGTGATGTTGTTTGTCTTGTTAGGCTGACTCAAGGCTATTTTGTCCCACATGGGTATATGTGGAAATTGTATTATTGTAAATATGTTGTAAGTGAAATTCTAAGTGTCACTAGTGGAATGTGAATAGTGAATATGTAATGTGAACAGTCACTATGTAATGTGAACAGTCACAGGGGTAGTCTAAGACTCAAAGGGGAATGTCAAGGGTCTCCTCACCATTTTCTCTATATAGAACCTCATAATTCATAGTCTAGGCTTTTGGGAGCCAGGCTTTTTTCTAGGCATTTCCTAAATAAGGCTTGGAGAGTATTGTGATGAGCCTTGGCTTATCCACAACGTAGAGCGAGTATTGTTGTCATTATGATGTATGTTTTGTCCTTGATGGCAACTCACTTGTAATAGAACAAGTATATGGTAACTAGATGAATCCACAGGTCAATTCAGAGGTGACAGAGTGATGGAACATAATAATAGAATGATGGGACAAAGGTTTACAAATAAAAATCAAAAGTTTGATAAAGGTTAATATTTGAAGATTTATATGCGGGTTCGTCAAGGCCAAGTCACATATACATGCAGGTACAAAGAGGAAAAATCATGTACATGTTGGAAGACTAATTTAAGAATACCAAGGGTCTTTACCATGGTATTAGCCCATAACATTGAGCACAGTAATCCTTAATTGATCCCGTCCAAGATTACCACTGACACTAGTGTATTTTTGACTCATGGTATTGGCTAAGTCTCTAACTATATAAGGAGGTGAATATCAAAGTGCTAAGTGTCCATGTGAAAGGGCTTTTGATGAATACTTCAATTTGAAGTATATTTGCATTATAAGGGCCATAGTTGACACATAGAACTAAAATGATTATGCACCGATGAATACAATGATGGATCAGGATCATGAAACATGAAATGACTTTCCATTGTATGATATGCTCATGGATTAACTAGATCTAAGTATTGATGCATGCTTTTATCTATGAATATTATGATCTGGATCTTTTTGAAATTCTGAAGAGCTGCGCAATTTTAGGTCAAAATTTGTAGATATGTATGTAGCTTGGTCTCAATTAAGTCACCTATACACACAGGTTTGGTTCTTCAAAGTTGAATCGGATTTAAACAGGAACGCAACAAATTACAGAGATAACCAGAAACACAGAGATGCGGCAGAAATAATACTTCATTTCATTAATGTAAAATACTAAAATATGCTTACAAACAAAATTGGAAATAAACCAGCTAAGGCGATGGTAGCTTATCTCTGAGAAGAGATGTGGTGGCTACATGCCTCTGAACTATGTTACAATGAGGCTCGAAGGCCTATTTATTGTTGAGAAACAATGGAAAACCCTTAACATCCAAAAACCTAACCCTAGAAGATGAAACGCAAAACTGTGGGCCCCGTTTGGGTAAATTGGTACATCAACTTCCTAGGGTCGTAACTTTTGCATACAATGTCCATTTGACGTGCACAATATCCCGTTAGAAACTTCTATCTGAGAACTAAAACTTTGGGAAGAGCAAAATCGGTCCATGGACCCATGTTGCTCCCATTTTTCCCAAAAAACGTCGTTTAGGGCCTCAAAACGGCTCCAGAAGTTCAAGACTTGAAAAACTACTAAAAATAGTAAACTTGGCTACAATTAAGGAAACTAAAAAGCTGAAAGAAACAATGGTGGGGGTCCAAGTGGACTTGGTAGGTGGCCACCAATATCCACCTGGATCATTCCTCCCCCCTTAGGAAGCAATTGTCCCCATTGCGTTGAGTTCCTCCATGAGATGAGGACACTTCTGTTGAACTTGGTGCCTGGTGAGCCACTTGCGCTGGTGAAGGAGTTGGCATGCTTTGATAACTCAATACAATTGGATATTATGCTAGTGAGTGTGCTTGATCTGTGCATCCATGATCCGATCAGTTGCAACTCATGCAATCTGGATTTAACTCTATGGGTGTGAGTCGTTTTGCAATGTCAGATGTGTCGAGTAATGGCAGAAAGTATGGCCGAAGGAGGTCCACATTGAACACTGGGTGCAGGCCAAGGAATGGGGAAATGTTGAGCACAAATGCAATGTCTCCCACAGCCTTGGTAATGGTGTAAGGACCATATCGGAGTGGTCTGAGTTTCTGATAGGCTCCGTTAAGGAGTTCCTATTGCAAATGCAACCACACTTTTGTTATAGACATTTTTGTGCCTTACAGCTATAAGCATGAAATGTCCATAAACCAAGCGATCCTAAGTCCCTAAAGGTGTTGTTCCAGCTCCTAAAGAAACAAGGTCAACAAATTACAGCTTCTCCCAGAAGTTCTCCACCAGAAACTGCTGAAAACTAGTCAAAATAGGATCATTTCAAGTGCTCCACTAGCTGGCTGCATTGTAAAGCACCCAAATACACTGGCTAGGTGCGTTGCAACGCACTTGAATGCACTACCAAGGTGCGTTGAGCGGGAAATGACAAGTGGCAGAGTCATTCAACGAGGTGGAGGGACAATGGAAGCTTCCAGAATCTTCTCCAATGACACTTGCCTCACTGAATTCGACCAGTGATGAGTAAGAGGCTCTCAGTCTCCAAGTGGAAGCAAGAACTGACAGAGAGAAGCCACTAATCAATTCATAAGCTGACTCATCCTCTTTGCATACATCTATATGTAGATCCCTCACCAAGAGATCCAGGAGGCTGGAATTTTGTACATTGCAGAGAATTGCTGTTGGTTTTGTGATAGATATCAGAGTATTGGGTGATTTATGCTTTGTTGGAGGTGAAGAAGGGATTCTATGCTGGGAGGTTGATGCTGGATCAAGAATCATCGGTTGTAACTTCTCCCGGATCTTCTTGTTTTATAAATAAAACTACTTGAGTTTCTCCTACATGCTTGTATATCTTATGTATGTTATATTTGTATGTTTAGTTTAAAACTGATCCTAAGCTTTTTATGAACATAAATCCATGTCTTTGTGTAGTTTCTCTCTTCTGTGAACTTGCAGGAACTTGGTGACGCTGGGCAAGTGAGGGAGCAGATCGGTCGAAGCTGGCAAAGAGAAGAAAGATTGGATCGAACAACTAGCGCAAGACACAGGTCGGTTCATCTTAATCATCTTCGTTTATGGTTCATAAAGGAGAATACAAGAGTAGTTTTCCTTGTTTGTTTCTGAGGTCTCTGTCACAACCCTGTGGGATAGGGTCGTTCTGAATAGACACTTTTCCCGAAAACAAAATGGCGACTCCGCTGGGTATCGTGTCTAGTTAGTTTATTTGTGTTTCTATTGTTGTTCATCTCATAAACTTAGGAGTAACGAATCGAACTGCATTTGCCATTTACAAATGCAAAGTAGACATCTGCTACTCTAGTCCATTCACTGGGCCTGTTTATGATCTGAACAGCTGACTCACAAATGATCTGATTACCCTTTGTGATAGCTCTTAAACCTCTTGTAAATCAACCCTCTGATTGTACACAATTGATTGCTTTTACCTGGGCAAAAACCATAGATTAAACTGCAAATCGTGACCCAGAACCCGGAGACAATTCTCGTTTCTGCTTCAGCCCATGCTCTGTGAAGAGACTCTGCATTTCAGCGCAGTTCCCGAGAGGGCTACCTGTGTTGCAATTCAGTTTCTCTGTGTAGCAGGTGCGTTGATCAGCCTAGCCCTGCCTAGCTGAGGTTCTTTGCTCACTTTTTTCAGTTTTGCCTCTGATTTTTGCAGCCTGTGATCAGTGTGTTTGTCTGTCTAAAAGCCCCTTTTCTTTGCCTTAATTCCGCCTTAGTTGTATAAAAGAAATTGTATTTGTTTTTGTGTATTTGTTACGTCATTTACAGTTTCCCATTGCAAAAGTAAACTGGTTATACTGTCGCCCTTAGATCTAGACCTGTCATAAGTGTCATTTTGATCTTAGGAGAAAGTATACTTGCTGTTGACGGTTGATTATGCTTTTGCTTTTTGCCTTTGGCTTGAATTTGTGAATTTCTAGTGTCGAAACAAGTGTTTACTTCAGAATCATAAAGTGTCGTAATCGTCTCTACCTTTTGATTTCGAAAAGAAGCTTGTTTTTGTTTTTCACTTGAAATCGAATTCAAATTTATACAACAACTTTCTTTTTAGGCATCAATATTAAGAAATAAAAAAACAAATACATGCACAAGTGCATTTTCATATTGACAGTTTGTATGGCTTGATTTAGGAAAAGTGCATTTACAGTGTGCTCTTTTCTCTTTGAGAAAAGATTGTGTCTTTCTTTTCCCCTTGTAGCTAGGATTTTCATTGCTGAAAAGAGATAAAAAGCTTGCTTATCATCTTTAGATTGCATTTTAGGAATTACATCTACATCTCGTGGTGAACCCAAAAGGAAAAATTCATAAGAAAGATCAACCTAAAATAAATTCAATGAACTTAATAACGCTTTGTAGCTTAACGCACAACATCTAGAGGTCTAGGCTAGAGACGTGTTCCGACGTCGTAAAGCCTGGTAACTGTTGTCCTCACTGATGGTTGGGTGATTCCTCCACTTTGAGACGATAAGTGCCAGTATGGATTTGTGCTCCCACGTACCGTCGAGTATATATTGGGATACCCCTATAGGCATAAAACCTTTATCCATAGGAAGCCATGTCGGCCGCCCTACTGATCGCAATGCACTGAACACAGCATTCGGGAAGATTGACTGCCCTACCCTAAAAAGTATTCTGCAATTTTGCGATTGGTTTGGTACTCCCTCTACCTAGATCTCCAGAGCAGTCCCTTTCGTTCCTTTTCAGACTCCTTAACGGAAAAGGTCCAGCTGAGCACTTGTCACTTCAGGCTCATTAAAAATCGAAGGAGACTAGAGTCATCTTTTGTTTTTACTCGACTCTTTAAAACTGAAAAAACAAAGTTGTGTCAAAGCGTGTTAAAATTTATTTTAAACGGAATATTCATACCCTTTTCCTACATTGATCTTTAGGTTGAGAAAATGGAGCCTACCAACCAAGGAGTTCCCCTTAGTGGAAATCCTAGTCCCTTCTCCTCTTGGGGAGATGTTGGTGCGCCCCATATGGCCACATTTTCGCTTCCAGGACTGACAATAGGCTTGCCAGTATGGCTCTTCTCAACCAATGTCGTTCAGAACACCACTATTCCTGAACAGTCGAATCGGCAATTAGATGAGTCCAGAGTTACCCACCAACCTTCTACTTCCTCTAATTCTTCCTCTCCTCCTTCCTCTTCGCTTGACGGGACTGGTAAAGCTAAAAGCCAAGTTCCTAAGGAGAAGAACGAAAAGAAGAAGAAAGAGAAAAAGAAGAAGGAGCCAAAGGCGAATAAGGGAAAAAGAGTGTCGTCTAATGAAAATCCACACACAGCACCGACCAGGCCTAAATCGCCATGTGTCATTTGCAGAGGAGACCACTTTCACAGAGATTGTCCTTGCATCCCTCGGATACTAAGGGACTGGTCTCCTCGTTTGCACAATCCGGTGTCATCAACCTCTGGAGAGAATGTTGAAAGCACACCGTCAACTAGTGAAAGTGAAGCCCCAGGACAAAAAGGGAAAGCTAGATTTCCCTGTAGACTGTGCGAAGGCGACCATGCCCTCCACCGTTGTCCCTTCTTAGACAAGGCTAAAAGAGTTTTGGATGATCGTCCGGTTTCACCGTTACGACTTCCTCTCGGATATAAAAAACTCTTGCCGAGTCCGTCACCAGTTGAGAACCCAGCTGGCCCACTCAAGTGGTCAGCTGAAGCGTCTATCATTGAGGATACACCAACTGAATCCATACTAGACGAAAGTCAAAAGGTCGAGGCGGTAGTTGACTCGGTCTTGCCTTCAGAGGTTTTATCTTCGAATGATACAGTCACCGAAGAGAACAAAGATGACACCGTCCAAATTCTCTTCATCAACACAGACTCCGACGAACATGGGGGAAATCTACCCATTCCTTTACCGCAGGAAGGAAGTTCGTCAAAGCCATACCCAGCCATCTACTCGGTCCCACCTCCAAGCAACCTAGTTGTATCCTTCGACTGGAATCAACTAGGCAGACCCCATTTGCCAGCAAGCATACCATTCCGAATTATCGTTCAAATATATAGAATGGTCATGGCTGGCACCATCATAGATGAGGGGGCTTTTGTGAGTATCCTTTCCTCTATTGCTTGGAAAGCGCTTGGTTCGCCATCGATGTTGCCTGAAATGAGAAATCTGACAGGCTTTGATAAAGGAACCAGTCGACCTTTAGGGATCCTTCCCGATGTGCCCATAACATTGAGAGGGAAGACAGTTCGCATGAACGTCATGGTCGTTCAAGGACCCTTGGATTATAACCTACTCCTTGGACGAGACTATATTTATTGCATGGGAGCCATCATCTCCTCACTCTTTAGAGTAATGTGTTTTCCGCATGAAGGAAGAGTGATCAAGCTCGTGGACCAGCTTTCATTTCCCGGATCACGCATAGCAAATAGTCATATATTGTCCCTAAATGGTCTCTTCACGCAAGAAATGTCTCAAGTCCCGGTCCGTCCTCCCGATAAGCGCGAGTAATTCTGAGGGATATGACTGAAACCCAGGGGGCATGCATCCTGGTCTGCTTCGGCAAGAAAACTTCGGGTATAGAGTAGGTTTCCGCGGGAGAATATGACTAGTCCATACCCCGTCCGTGATTGGAAGAGGGGTTGTTCTAGAATAAGATTATTTCATCAAAGTTATGTGAATTGGTTGATCTCGCCACTCACCTTTGTTTATCTCGGTAGACATCGCCGAAGAAGTGTTTTGTTTACGCCGTGAATAGAGCAATCTTTGGGTAACCTGTAAGAGGTAGGCCTCTCCCGGGAAAACAAATGTTTTAACGGACCGAAGTAGAGGTAACTTTGAAACTCTGTTTTATACCTGGGGACATGCAAACCTTTTGGAGTGCAAGCAAAGAGCGGTTATTTATCTGTTGTTTGGATTAGTCGTTTCCTAACTTGCATAAAGAAAGGATGTGGGGCAAAAATCTAAATATTGCCGTCTTATATGAGACATTCTTATCATATGACTGGATTATCGAGCAGTTTTAGCGCATAGTTCAATCTCGTTAAAAAATAAACATAAGATCGAGCAAATGTTTCCACCCGCGTTCAAGCTCGTTAAAAAATGAACTATCCTCCGGTAAATAACCACCGTGAATGAAGCATTTTCAGCCATTAAATCCTTGGTCGTGTTTGCACCGTCACCTCCACTTTTCCATTGGCCGATCATTCACCTCCATTTGATTGTTTACCCATTTTGAGGAACAGCTGCGAAGAGTGATTTCACTAGCCATCCTTGTGACACTGCCGTGATTGGAAAATTCCAAACTTTACCTGGAATCAGCTGCTACCCATTTTATCACTCGTTCGTCAAAAGATGAGTCTTCTTTAAGCTCTTTTCATCTGACTCGTAAAATATGAAAAGATTGCCGAGTTTTGGCCTTCCAGCTCGTTAAAGCGACCGAAAGCGCTATCCCTCCTCTAGATTTTAATCTTTTTGGACCTGAGGGATTATTGCACAAAATGATCGAGCGCTTGTTTTGTTCGGCTCGTTAAAATTATCGAAAATTCATCCCTTCTGTATTGTTTTATACTTTTTCGAACTTAAGGGATTAGATGACGAAAAAGGAATTCCGGAGTTATCTTTACGTACCTTTTCAGACTCCCTAAAAAGGAAAAGGACCAAGTTATCTTTGTCGTTAGACTCGTTAAAAGGATTAATAGCGACAAACTTGTCTTTAGACGAGAACGAGTTTCACTATCGCTAGGCTCGTTAAAACATAGCGATGGGTTTGCCCGAAGGGAAAATTATAGAACAAGCATATGTTATCCTCCTCAAGCTTGACAAAAATAAAGAGGTACTGGTCAGAAATGACTGGGGAAAAATTGGGAAGAAAACTCAAAGAAACTTTATTGGTAGCAAGTTGCTCTTGAACATGACACTTCCACTCCGTGCCAGAGTCGGGTTGGGTTGTTTCATTCACCAGTCACATCACCATGGTCACGCCATACCATCCACATTTGGGGTAAATGCTACCAATCCATCACATAAGTGTCGCTGACATGTTCAAGAGAAGTCATCCAGAGAAGTCACCCGTGTCCCATCCACTACCATACATTATACTTCATTCTTTCATGACCGCCACCCTGAACCATATATCACCAGATCGTTTTCACTTCCATCAAAATCATTTGCTCCGTTCCGTGTCATTGATGTGGGATTCATTAAGGCCCTCCTTTGACGGATCACTTCTTGTCGACATCAGCTCATTATCCAAGAAGTTGATCTAGGGACACCCCTTCAGTACTTTGAAGCTTGCATGCCTCAATGGCAAGTTTCTCACTTCCGGCGACAGGTATACATCAATGACCTTCGACCGAAAGATTTTACGTGGTGTTCGACACCAAGTCCTTTATTCACACCACGTGAATTGTATTGCAGTACCTTGAGGGTCATTATCATTATCGGTGATTCCTCTCGCGCTTGTTAACAGTTTACATCATTGACTGGTAATCAAGCGATGTCTTTCCATGTTCGACTTCAAAAAAATTCTCACATGGATCGACTTGTACTTCGAGTGAAGATCGGACGATATTGAAGACCCCGGATCTAGTTTCATCCATCCGGGCTGCGATATATATTCAGGAAAAATAAAGACATTGAAATGTACAGCATTGTAGCACAGATAATCATCCTACCAAAAGGGATGATGACTTCACCAGAATCATCAGTCTACCATCAGACGATTGTCTGTCCTATGTACATGAAAATGAATTTATAAAGCTAAGCATGGGAATGCCCGCCTCAGCTAGATCATGAAAACGGTATGAAAATAATGTATTGTATTGTATCTTATTACAGGTCTCCTCCCCAGCATTAGAAGAACTTCGGATCCTCCTAATAAAGCATTTCACCCGATAAACGGCCTCATACTTTAGGGGGAAACTGTTATAGACATTTTTGTGCCTTACGGCTATAAGCATGAAATGTCCATAAACCAAGGGATCCTAAGTCCCTGAAGGTGTTGTTCCAGCTCCTAAAGAAACAAGGTCAACAAATTACAACTTCTCCCAGAAGTTCTCCACCAGAAACTGCTCAAAACTAGTCAAAACAGGATCATTTCAAGTGCTCCACTAGCTGGCTGCATTGCAAAGCACCCAAATACACTGGCTAGGTGCGTTGCAATGCACTTGAATGCACTACCAAGGTGCGTTGATCGGGAAATGACAAGTGGCAGAGTCATTCAACGAGGTGTAGGGACAATGGAAGCTTCCAGAATCTTCTCCAATGACACTTGCCTCACTGAATTCGACCAGTGATGAGTAAGAGGCTCTCAGTCTCCAAGTGGAAGCAAGAACTGACAGAGAGAAGCCACTAATCAGTTCATAAGCTGACTCATCCTCTTTGCATACATCTATATATGGATCCCTCACCAAGAGATCCAGGAGGCTGGAATTTTGTACATTGCAGAGAATTGCTGTTGGTTTTGTGATAGATATCAGAGTATTGGGTGATTTATGCTTTGTTGGAGGTGAAGAAGGGATTCTATACTGGGAGGTTGATGCTGGATCAGGAATCATCGGTTGTAACTTCTCCCGAATCTTCTTGTTTTATCAATAAAACTACTTGAGTTTCTCCTACATGCTTGTATATCTGATGTATGTTATATTTGTATGTTTAGTTTAAAACTGATCCTAAGCTTTTTATGAACATAAATCCATGTCTTTGTGTAGTTTCTCTCTTCTGTGAACTTGCAGGAACTTGGTGACGCTGGGCAAGTGAGGGAGCAGATCGGTGGAAGCTGGCAAAGAGAAGAAAGATTGGATCGAACAACTAGCGCAAGACACAGGTCGGTTCATCTTAATCATCTTCGTTTATAGTTCATAAAGGAGAATACAAGAGTAGTTTTCCTTGTTTGTTTCTGAGGTCTCTGTCACAACCCTGTGGGATAGGGTCGTTCTGAATAGACACTTTTCCCGAAAACAACTTTGTCGCCCACCTGAAACTTGTGTGGCACCCGATGTTGATCATGTCACTACTTGTACTTGGCATTTGATTTCTCTAGAATGTCATGGACCTGTTGGTGAATATGTTGGATGTGCTCAATGAAGCTATTTGCCTTATCTATTTTGGACTGGACATGAGCAGAATCTGTGTGAGTAGCTGTAAATGGCATGGCCACATCAATGGGACATAGTGGTTGGAATCCCAAGCCCACCTGAAAAGGGTTGTGGCTAGTTGACCTATGGAGAGCCCGGTTGTAACTGTGTTGAACATAGGGGAGAATCTCATCCCATGTGCGTGGATGCTTTGAGTTTTACATGCGCAGAATGTGTACGATCATCCTGTTGACAACCTCTCTAGCCATCAGTTTGAGGATGGAAGGCTGTGGACTTAGTGAGTTTGGTGTCGAGCATCGACCAGAGACTGGACCAAAATGTACTGAGGAACCTGCTATCCTGATCTGAGATGATAGACTGTTGGATCCCAAAGCATACCCACACTCGTTCAAAGAAGAGTTTAGAAGTGGCTTCTACTATTATATTCTTCTTGCAGGAAGCCAAAATGGCCATCTTCGAGAACCTGTCTGCGACCACAAAAACACAATCGTTTCCATGCTTAGTGGAAGGAAGGCCTGACATGTAATCCATGGAGATGGATTCCCAAGGTTGACTAGGGGTAGGCAGCAGGGTATAGAGGCCTTGCTTCTTGATGGTCAGTTTGGAAATGGTGTAGGTAGTGCATGATCTGATGTACTTCCCGACATCATGTCGAAGATTCAGCCAATAGAAATACTTCTGCAGTACAGCCACCATTTTCTCGACCTCGAAATGTCTAGCAGCCCGACTGTAGTTTGCTTCCCAAATCATCTTGGCACGCTCACTTGAAGGAACACAAAGGTAACCTAGGTGGCATAACAGGGCATCCTGGAGGTGAAAATATGGAACATGATGACCCTCCAAGTGTGTCTAGTATGTGTGGCCGAATTTTGGGTCACTTTTGTAGAGAAGTGGCCAATCAGAAGTCTCGTGCCCATAGGAGTTGAGCACAGTGGTTAATGCCATGATTGGTGGTCGACTGAGGAAATCTGCAATATTATTGGTGCTACCCTTCTTATACTTGATATTCAAATGGAACTGCTGCAAGTATGTGGACCACTTCTGATGGTGATCATTCTGCAATTTCCCTTGGGTCTGTATGAACTGTAGGGGTCGGTGGTCTGTGTGGATGACCGTTTCCTTCCCCAAAATGTAATGCTCCCATTGTCGGTAGACTTGCACAATGGAATACATCTCTTTGTCATAATTGGGATACTTCCAAACTGTGTCTGAAAGTGTCTCACTGTGATATGCCACTGAATGCTTGTTTTGAGTGAGGACTGCCCCAATAGCATAGTCAGAGGCATCTGTCTCGACCTCAAAAGGTTGTTGCAAGTCTAGTAATGCAAGCACTGGTGCCATGTAGAGGTGATCTTTCAACTCTATGAATGCCTTCTATTGAGATTCAGACCAAAATAATTTTGCTTTCGCTCCTCCCTTGGTGACTTGACTCAAGGGCCAAGTGATATGAGAAAATCCCAACACGAACCTATAGTAGAAGTTAGCAAGACCTAGAAAGCTGCGGAGCTCTATTAGAGTGGTTGGAGATGGCCAATCTTGAATGACTTGGATCTTGGATGGATCCACATGTACCCCTTATTCATCAATAATGTATCCCAGATACTGAACCTAGGTCATGCCAAAAGTGCATTTCTCCAAATTGGCACATAACTTGTGTTGCCGCAGTGTTTGGAGAACCTATCAGATGTGGTGGAGGTGCTCTTCCCAACTCTGGCTGAAGATCAGGATGTCATCCAAGTATACCACTACAAATGAGTTGGTTAATGGCCGCAAGATGTCATCCATTAGCCTCATGAAGGTTGTAGGAGCATTCGTCAATCTGAAAGGCATAACCAACCATTCGGAAAGGCCCTCCTCGACTTTGAAGGCAGTCTTCCACACATCGGAGTGTTCGATTGGTACCTGGTGATATCCTGACTTCAAATCGATCTTGCTGAAATATTTTCCCCACTTCAGTTGGTCCAAGAGGTCATCAATCCGTGGGATTAGGTACCTATTACGAACAGCGATCTTGTTCAGTGGCCGATAGTCAATATAGAGTCTCGAAGTCCCATCCTTCTTTTGTATCAACATGATCGAGCTCCCACAGGGCGATGAACTTGGACGGATGTGACCTTTCTATAGCAACTCCTGAATCTGCCTCTTGATTTCATCATTCTCCAGAAAAGAACGCTGATAGATTGGTCTATTGGGCCTTAGCACACCTGGGGTCAGATCGATGGAGTGCTTGACCTAATTGTGCAGAGGAACCCCTGTGTGGGGGGTGAAGATATCCTCGTACTCCTCCACGACCTTGTCCATCTGTAGTTGCTGTACGAAGGGGCCCTGTCTGGAGGTCGTGGCCACCATCTTCTTCTTTCCTTGAGGGCATATCATCAGGAAAACAAATTTCTCAATTTTGGAAATGAGCTTACTGCATCGTTTTGCAGTAATCAAAGAGATGGTGGTAGGCGATGCTACCTCTGGTATCCTGTACAACTTATTTCCCAAAGTAACAATAAAAGCACGGGGCCTTGATTCATACATAGCATGTCACTTCCACAAGTAAGGTTGTACTAATAATACATCAAAAACTTCAAGGGGAGCAACGTCACACAATACCTCATCCGTGAAGGTCTTGATGTTGTATGGAAGGTGACACTGCTGGCTCACGTGAAGATCCCGTCCTTGGTGAAGCCACCCGATGGTGTACGGTTGTGGATGTGTTGTGGTTGGTAAGCCCAGCCACTTCATGACCTCTGCCGAAATGGGGTTCTTTTGGCTTTTTCTGTCAACATTGAACTGTAGTGGGGAGCCCTTTAACCACATCTGGGAGTGGAAGAGATGCTCCTCCTCCTCTGGATCTTCGGGTTCCTCTTTCTAAATCTTTATGGTGGCAACGGTGGCGTTTGGCTCTGCATCGATAATCTTCTTCCCTTTGTCATTCCCCTTATCGGGTTCTGACTTAGAGTTAGAACATGCATCTGATTCTGAAACTTTTAGCTCGGCAACCAGTGACTGTTTGCCCCGACACTCACTTGTGTTGTGAGTGGAGCTCTTATGGAACTCACACCACTTTCCTGTGTCCTTTTTCAGCTTCATGGCACTGTTCTTTGCTTGCAACTTTGGCAGGTTGTCTTGGGCCACCCTGCTTTGGCTTTGTTCTTTGTTTTGTGGTTTGGCGGCACCTTTCCCTTGCTTTGGATTCGCAGATCCAAAGTCTCGCTTCTTCTATTTAAACTTTTGCTCGACCTTGATAGCATATCAATAAGCCGTGCCAAGAAAGGGGATGTTCAAGAATTCTATTTCTTCCTGGATGTACTTGTGAAGGCAGCCACAGTATTTGAGTATCAAACGCTGCTCTGAATCCTTGATACCCAACTTTGTTCGAAGGATATGGAAAATATTAGTAAACTCCAGCACATCTTGGTCCCTTCCTTGCCGCAGCGTGGTCCACTTTATGTATTGATCCTCATAGCTTCCGACAGGGTAGTACTGCCCCTTGATGGCATATCGGAATGAATCCCAAGTGGGTGCAGTTGAAAATAGTGAGCTTGTACTTTCATCCTTCTGCTTGCAGTAGGTTTCCCACCAGTCCTTGATGTGTGGGCCTACTTTGAGAAGAGCGAAAATAATTTTTTCTCAACTGGAAAAATAATGAATAGAAAAATAACCCTCAAGCAGATTTAACCATTTATCGACGGCATCTGCATCTATCTGACCCTCGAATATGGGGATTTCAAAATTAAATTGTACCTTAAGCAGTGTGGCATTTCCAGAGTAGCTATTGGAAGTCGATGCGTCGCCCCTGGGTAACTGCTGAAGGATCTGGGCAAAGTTTTCCATCATCGCGTTCCTTTGTCACTTGAGGGCTTCTTCGAGAAAGATTTTGATAGGATCTCCTACCCTCATCTTTCTTTTCATCTGCCATGGGAGGCCATTGGGATTTGCGATGCTAGTCTTGCAAAGGTTCGATTAATTCAAGCCCTAACTCCTTATATCCTAACCTCATTGGGGATGTGCAAAGAAAAATAGAGAAAAAGAAGACCACTCTGATACCACTGATCCGGATTTAAACAGGAACGCAACAAATTACAGAGATAACCAGAAACACAGAGATGCAGCGAAAATAATACTTCATTTCATTAATGTAAAATACTGAAATATGCTTACAAACAGAATTGGAAATAAACCAGCTAGGGCGATGGCAGCTTATCTCTGAGAAGAGATGTGGTAGCTACATGCCTCTGAACTGTGTTACAATGAGGCTCGAAGGCCTATTTATTGTTGAGAAACAATGGAAAACCCTTAACATCCCAAAACCTAACCCTAGAAGATGAAATGCCAAACTGTGAGCCCCATTTGGGTAAATTGGTGCATCAACTTCCCAGGGTCATAACTTTGGCATACGATCTTCGTTTGACATGCATAGTATCTCGTTAGAAACATCTATCCAAGAACTACAACTTTGGGAAGAGTGGACCCATGTTGCTCCCAGTTTTCCCAAAAAATGTTATTTAGGGCCTCAAAACGACTCCAGAAGTTCAGGACCCGAAAAACTGCTAAAAATAGTAAACTGGGCTATAATTAAGGAAACTAAAAATCTAAAAGAAGCAATGGTGGGGGTCCAAGTGGAATTGGCAGGTGGCCACCAATATCCACCTAGATCAAAAGTCGCGCACAAAAAGGAAGAGTTTTTTTTCATAATTGACTGATCAACCTGATTAGTGTTGTTGTATCTCTACTATCTGTCAATGATGTCCTCATGTTGATCTGGGTTAAGGGATAGTGTTTGAAGTAGAACTAATTGAATGATGAAGTTGAATTTGATTACATGTTGATTGTTCAAAAGATTATTGATGCTACTAACTATATGAGGGTTCCGTAAGCTAAGAGAATACTTCAAAATAACTTTGGTCAACTCTATGTCTAATTCAGAATTACAAATTTTTAGTATTAAGATCTGTACAAAATTTTCTCTACAAAAAAGCGCGTATAAACATGTGTTTCCTTAAGTGAAGTAGCATATACATGTTGGAATATGAATGATCAGGGTTGCAGTTGATTCTGTGTGTTGATGTAGTATTTTGAGTTTAGTTCTATGTCCCGGTTACATTGATCTCACTATTTTGTTTGAATTAAGTTGGTGTTTGCTTCAGTTGATCTACAAGTTGTGATGTATTAAAGGAGGTGGATCCAGTGTGAAAAATTATGAAATGTGGTCAATGGATGTTGCTGAGGGTTGGAGCCTTCAATGAGGAAGTCGAAGCTTCCTACCAGAAGTAGCTAGTAATCAAATTAGGGGGTTGGAGATCCCTTCTAGTAGGAGTTGGAGAATGAGTGAAGGTTGTAGCCTTCAACAGGTGGGTGCCTGCTTACTAGCATGGTTCTACACCAGTATAAGAATGTTAGAATTTTTTTTATATTAGTAAGTTTGAAGACTAAGACGAGAGTAGTGGTGGTTTTCTCCCACGTTGGGTTTCCACCTTAAATCCTGGTGTTCATGTTTGTTTCTTATGTGTGATACTTTATTCTATTCTTACTGCGCATACTTACTTCTTATCAAATGCCTCATAAATCTCTTACATTCTGGTTTAAGTTTAACAGATAAAGAATTAGTTTTTTTACAAGTTTACTAAGCATACACTAGAGCAAATGTTAATATCTCTAACTCCTAAATTTGAGTCAAAAGTGTTTTCCATTGAAGAGAACCTAGATATGCAGACTCTTAATGTTGCTCAACTTCATGGGATCCTGATTGCTTTTGAAATGGGGAAAGGAGGTCCCTCAGAATTCAGAGAAGTCAGATTTAAAGCATTTGCAAAAGGAAAATAAAAGGAAAAACACAATGAATTAGGATATATATCAGAAGAAGATGAGGTGAAATTTGTAAAGAAACTTCAACTGGGCACTCGAAGGTTTAGAGGTAAGCTTCCCATCAAATGTTTTTCTTGTGGTAGAGTTGGTCATTATGCTGCTAAATGTCCTCATAAATACAACCATGAAAAAAGGAAGGAAATTGTAAAAGGTAGTAGGAGACAGTTTGACAATAGAAGAAGTTATTATACTCATGAAGATAATGATGGCTTGTCAAATAGTGAAGAAGGAGAATCTGATTGAGATCTTAAATTATTCATGGCTTTTGAGAAAAATACCAATGAGTCTAATGATAAATTTGTGGATGCTTTAGAGCAAAAATATTTCTTTGAAGAAATTACTCAACTCAAAATTTTCTTGGAAGAAAACAATGTAGCCATAGATATATTGAAGCATCAACTCATAGAAAATCAAAAGCATAATGAGAAGTTAGAATTTGAAGTAGTAAGTCTAAGAAAGGAACTTGAGAAATTAAAAACCTTGAATCTTAGATTTGCTAAAGGATATGAAAACTTAGATGAGATTACCAAGGTACAATGCTCTCCTCTTATGAAGACATGTCTTGGTTACACCAGAGAAACATCTCAAACATAAAATTCTTTAGCCACCACCAGAAGCTATCTAAATGCAGCAAAAGCTAGTTAGCAAAGTGGTGAGCTCCAGTATTGTAGCAATAATGCTACAACTCCTGGGGCTTCCTGTCTCTCATTTTATCAACCCGGTAGTTCGTACAAACTTGGAAGCGACGGTGCTGTATGCACAAGTACTAGCTCTTGTCGCAACTGTCACTTGGTCAGCTGGCACAAGTCCGCTAGGGCTCAAGCCAACTTCTATAGGCTCACAGAAGAAGCTTTATCAATGATGGATGAAAGCTAGCTCAAAGGAGACTAATCTACTTGACAAAAATGAACTGAAAGCAAATCAAAGCATGTAAACCTAGGAAACCCTAATTTAACTAGTCTAACCTCTATAATGCAAAGAATGTGAAGGAAACTTCTACCAATGCTGCTGTTACCTCTAATAAGTGAAAATGCATGGACCTAAGCTGCTTGCATCACAAAAGACATGTTTTTGTATTTTTCCTTTAAGTGTGTGGAATGATTGTGATTGTGTGCTAATTAGGGTTGGGTTGTGCAGATGGGATGGAGAAGGAAGGAGAACGTGGGACAGGTTGGGAAGGCTAGGAGAGGTCCCTAGGGATCCTTAGCATCCATCCACAGAGGTTCCTCACATTCAGAAGCTCAGCAACCGAGCGAGTGGCCTCCTACAGGATGTCTGCAGGGGATCCTACAGGATACTTAGAGGTTTCTACAGGATGTCTATAAACTGCTACAGGATGACCTACCGTGAGTGTTTGAAGAGATGGAGGAGTGATGGAATGGTAGTGGGAGATGTGCAAGGTGGGAATGAGGCTGGTGATGGCTCTAGAAGTGGAGGAATGAGATGAGAAATGAGTGTAGGGAGTAGGTTGGAAGATAGAGGGCTAGGTCAACAAAAGGCTAGGAAATGAAGTTACGTGAGGAGTGGAAGGCTTTGGGAGATAACAGAGCGGGGTAAAGGTCGAGGAGATGTGATGCATGCGTGATCAAGATGGAGAATGAAGTAATGGATGAGAGAGGGCAGTGCAAGTGAAACGAATGCTTACGACTGTTACCAAACTGAAAATGCATTAACCTAAACTACCTGTGCTTGTAAATTCAATGAACAGCAATCCAAAACGCGAAGGAGAATGTGCATGAAGCTGTGGTAAAGGAGCGTGGTGCAGGTGTGAATGACAAGGAAGCATCTAACATAACGTGACTGTGTTTGCAGTAATCATGAGATAAAGAAATGCGTGTTTTTGGTGGTTAGTCATGGACTGCACCCCAATCCCAAATGAGATGGCAGTGAGCCTTAACAACCCTTTTTGTTGGAGCTCCAATGGACTATATCTATCCTCTGCTACACTAAACAACTGTGAACAAACTCACCATAAGCAAATCCTATCTAACTCGTGAAAAAGACCAACTTGACAACCTGTAATTCGAATTGCATGTGCAAATGAAAAGCTCAAAGTGCTGAAATGAAATGGAAACAACACTACAGCAGAGGGGATCTATGGCTCTCAGGTTGGGCCCTAACCTGAGAGCTATAGTCTCCTTAAGAAACTCAGAACTAGATCACAAACTGCCTTCTTTATTCATAATCTGATGTTATGCCAAATTGGCTTACAAAAAGGAATGAAAACTGAACTGTGCTCCATAATTACAATAGCAATACGAGAGTTTCAACAACCTATCCAAGGCTAAGGCCTCTATACTTATACAAAAACGATGATCCAACAAGTGTCCTTGATTTTAGGAGCTCGGCTGTTCAACTTCGAGTTTAACTGCTGATCCTGTAGGACAGTCATAACTATTGTTCCTGTAGAACAGTTATAACTGTTGTTCCTGTAGGACAGCTGGCCGCTTCTTAAGCTCGGAGGGGAGATGGATTGGAGCTCGGAGTTCTTGGTGGGAATCACGAGGAATGTCCCAAGACCGTGGACATCCTCTCCTAAAAACCAGCAGTGCCACCTCATTGTCTCTTTATCTCCTTTTCGTTGTCTCTTGCTCCCTTTTAATGCCAAAACCTGGAATCATAATGCATTAGTCACGTAGATAAAGTGCCTACCCTTCTTCCTACAAACAACATGAATAAACTAAGAAATGCATGCATAAGCAATAAAAAAATGAATGGTTTGAGCAAGTAGAATAGGCCAAAATGAGCCCAAATTGTACCAAAATTGGGGCTCATCATCACCCCCCAGCTGAACCATTTGCTCATCCTTGAGCAATTTTGCCCCGGCTCCTTGTCCTTGGCCGAGAGCTGGGGCCCAGAACTTGCTCCTTCTTCTCTACTTTTGGGGCCTCCGTTTTCTTTGCCTCAGGTGGAGACGAGGGTGGTGCTTCTTCCCCCTTTTTCATTTCCTTGAGCCGGGCTTCAGAAGGCGACTGGCCTATTTTTCGCATCTAGGAAGTGACTTTTGGGCTTCCCTTCTTAGGGGTGGCCTGTGTTTTGGAGGGAGTTCTTGTACTGGGTGAAGTAGGGATGTCTCCTAAAGTGGGTTGGCTGCTGGGTGGAAGATGCGACTTGTCTGTTTTCATTCTCTGACTCCTCCTTGCTTCGGAAGGTAGAGGGATCTCCCTCTCTCTCTTTTCTTTGGGTTTTACCGGTGTGCTGAGGGCAGCCAGTACCGCTGCCGCCTCCTTTTCGAGGATGCTAGCCTTCTCTTTCTTATGCTTTGCTCTCTCGGAGCTCCTTGTAGAGGGTCCCTCCCCCTTTGGTTTCGGGCTTCCTGCAGAAGACCCTTCCTTGACCGGTTTTGGGCTCCCTGTAGGAGCATCTTCCTTAGCTCTTGGGCTTCCTGTAGGAGCCTTTTCTTTTAGCACGTCTGGGCTTCCTGCAGGAGCTTTTCCTTTTTCTTTCGGGCTACCTGTAGAAGCTTTTTCCTTTAGCAGTTTTGGGCTTCCTGTAGAAGCCTTTTCTTGAATTTTTGGGCTTCCTGTAGAAGCCTTTGTCTTTGTTTCCAGACTTCCTGTAGAAGTCTGTTCCTTAGTGATTTTCAGGCTTCCTATAGAAGACCCTACTTTGTCCACTTTCGGCCCTCCTGTAGAAGACTCTTTCTTTACGCTCTGTGGGTTTCTTGTAGAAGATCCCTTCTCTGTTTTTGAGCCTCCTATAGAAGCCTTCGTCTGCTTTCCTGTAGGCGTTGTTCTGGGGCTTCCTGTAGAAGCCTGCATTTGTTTCCCTGTAGATGCAACGGTCACCACCTTTTCTTGCTTGGCTGCATGGATTTTGCTTTTGGCTTTGACTGCAGGAGCTGACGAGGTGCTTGGGCTGACAGGGACCACCTCCGCTTTGTCCATTCTGCTCTTCATCCTCTGTTCTCTTGCTGTCAAAACAGGTGTGTCACCCTCCTCTTCGTCTTCATTTTCTTCTTGCTTCCTCTTTTGTTCCTTCCTCTGCACCGTGGCAGGGGTCTTCTGACCTGGTTCCCTCTTTTCTTTGGCCACTGCCTCTTTGTCTTCACTGCTGGAGGAGCCACTATCTTTGACCAGCATTTTGATGTCCCCATCTCGTGTTAGATTTCTAAATGACTCCCAGGAGAGGGGAACTTTATAGGAGTGCAGTGCATCCTCTACAAGCAACTTGATCAGCCCATGGTGTGCCACCTGATCTGGGACGCCACCCTTCAGCTTCGTAGCACATTCCATTAAAGATTGCAACAGGAAATAAGGAATGCTTAATTTCTTTTCTACAGGAAGCTCACTTCGGTGCCTTAACTCGTTCAGCAATCGGAAATGGTACCCGTAGACGATGCTATAGCGCCCCTCACATCTAATATATTTCATAATCTGCAAGCTGACCTCGTTCCAAGGTGGTGTCAAACTATTCCTTCGTACTCCATTCTTATCTTCAGAGAATTCTTCCTCAAGTGGAAAGAATTCCTTCTTCGCTTGCTGGCTCTGTTTTCGTTCTTCTTTATCCCACGGGAGACCCATAGGAAGCTCAGTGATTCTACTGATGGACTGCGGGGTTATCTTGAGGCTTAGGCCTCTGAAATTGACTGTGGCCAGCACCTTGGACTTAGGCTGCAGAGCCTGCAAGAATTCCTCGGCTACTTCATCATCGTAGCCCTGTAGTTTATCACAAAAAGGCATCCATTGTGCTCTAGTGAAGAGCTCAACCACTGCTGGATTTCTTCTTAGTGTATTTGAATCGGTGGGCTCTCGCCTGATAAACCCACCAGGCATGATGAACACAGTGGTTTTGACCAAAGGCGGTAGATACAAAGGAAATTCGGTCTTATAGACAGAGCATGCAATGAATTCTCAGAACCACAGTCTAATTATACCTCTATCCTGTAGAAGCGATAGTATGGGCACGACAATCCAATATCTTTTATGACCAGACTGTGAATAATGACCTTTTCACCTTTGAAAACCAATTGCGGAAGGAGTTTCAGGGTTACCTCTTTTCCGCCACCTTTTTTTTAGTGAAGACTTCACCTTCCTGTAGAGACTGCTTTTTGTAGATACTGCTTCCTGTAGGACTATGTTCCTGTAGAAACTGTTCCTGTAGGAGCAGTGCGCAGACTTCGAGGGGAGCTATAGTTGGACAGCGGTCGAGAGTTGCCTTACCAGCGTTCAGGTAGCCGAGAGCTTGGCGTATCAACATGCAGAGGTAATCAGAGGAGCTACTCGAGTTTTGAAGTGAGGTTGATGGATATACACGCTTAATCGAGCCAATTAGATTTTGAATCGGCGCAGCTCGTGGCGCGGGGGGTGAGCTGTCCCCGCCGGACCGTTGGGTGACGTCACCCATCGTCCGCCTGCACATTCGCTTGCTGCCGCATTCATTCCCACAGATCTGTCGCCGCCCTTTTCGGTTAAACTCGTTTCACGGTTGACGGGACTAATCTTCACGTGCGTGCTACGTGTGTCTTTTGTCGTGGCTGCCACCTCATCATCTGACTATCCTTTCACTAGCCGATGTGGCCAGTCAACTGGCCTTACGGCCGCTCAAACATTCACCTTTATGCCATGCAAAACAAATCAAAGTAATATCCATGTGATTTGACGGAGAGAAGGATTAGAACACTTACCTGCGCGCGGCTGCACATGATTTCCAGTTTGTGGATGATGGATTTACCTGCTGCACGCGGCTTACACAGACCCGTAGGCACATGGCTACCGGTTGCTGACGCTGGAGTGGATGGTTTCGCGTTCATGCGCCCGTGTTTTATCTCAGATGGCGGTGCTGTGGACGGTATTCACTCGAGCAGGTTGAACTGTTACAGGATCCCCGCGAGGGGTCTTGTCACAGTCCTTTCTCCTTGGGTAAATGCTGCATGCTGGCGGTTCTGGCTTCTTGATCACGATCCCAGCGCTTCTGATGCATAACGTGGATGTGGTATGGCTCTCGGTGCTTGGTTTTTCTTTGACAGATGTTTTTTTACGAGAACTCATTGCTTTGTTGTGCTGCTGCAGGGATCTTGGTTGCATGGCGACGAGGATGGTGGAGCAAGATAATAGCAATGTTCAGGGGTGCCATCAGTGGCATGCATGCGTTCAATCCACTCCTCAGTCGCTAGATCTTCACTTGAAACACATTTCGGCCGTCGCAACCTTCTACAGGAAGTTTCCTGTAGAACACAGAGCTTCCTGTAGAAATTTTGCACTTTCCTGTAGAAGATCCGTGTCTTCCTGTAGGAAGACTGTCTGTTCCTGTAGAAAACTGTATCTTCCTGTAGAAGATCCAAATCATGATAAAAATTGTACATACCTTGAAAAGCATTGTTATTCTTGGAGGAGGTGTTGATGACATCCTTTGATAGCATGATGAAGGCCCCTGGCTTGGAGTGGAGAGGCTTCTTCTCCTCCATAGAACATCTGCATGCAAAACTTTTATTGTGCTTATTGTTTTTTTTTTTTTCTCCCTTTTTTTTGAAAAGATAGCAGGGGTGCCCCAAAGAGGTTTTCACCCTTGCTACCTGCCCTGAGCGCCTCAAAGAGGTTTTCACTCAAGGATCCTTTTTTTTTTTTTTTTAACTTTTTTTTTTTTTTTTTTGAAAGACAATAGGAGCGCCTCAATGAGGTTTTCACCCCTACTGCCTGCCTTGGGCGCCTCAGAGAGGTTTTCACCCAAGGATCTTTATTTTTTCTCTCTTTTTCTCCCTTTTTTTTTTTTTTTTTTTTTTTTTTTTTTTCTCTTCAGGGTATGCCCAAAGTGGAGGCAGAACCCTTCTCTATGACCAAAACAGATTTCTCCATAGTGCTGATAAACTCTTGTCTTGAGAGAGGTCTTCTGTAGATCTTCAATCGGTGCCCATTGACAAGCATGGGAATGGCTTCCTCATCAATGGTTCGAATGAGGACAGATCCATTGTCATGGCACTGTTCCACTACATATGGTCCTAGCCATCTGGTTCTCAACTTCCCCTTGAAATCTTTGAATCTGGAGTCATACAACAAAGCCCAATCTCCCGGCTGGAACTGCTTGTCATGGAGATGTTGATCATGCCACACCTTTCTCTGAAGTTGAACCACTTCTGAGTGAAGGAGGGCCTGCATGCGGTGCTCATCCAGTCCATTCAGCTGCAATAACCTTTCTTGCTGTGCATGGCTGAGATCTAGGTCCAGCTGAGTTGCCATCCTCAAAGTGTTATACTCAAACTCAATGGACAGCAAAGCTTTCTTCCCATAGACTAGCTCATAAGGTGTGAAGCCGGTGGTGGTCTTCCAGGTGGTGTTGTAAGCCCATGTGGCCTCAACCAGGCGATCTGCCCAGTCCTTTCTGCTGCTGCTCACCACTTTGGTCAAGATCCCTTCTAATGCTCTATTGGTGACTTCCACCTGCCCATTTGCTTAAGGGTGATAGGGGGTGGAAGTCCTGTGCTTGATCTTGTGATGAGCTAGCAGATCTTCAATCAAGTTGGATGTGAACTGGCTCCCCTGATCGGTCACCAGCTCTCTTGGGTAGCCAAACTTGTAGAAGATGTTCTCTCTTAAGAACTCGACCACCTTCTCTTCTGTTGCTGCTTTGATTGCTTTAGTCTCTGCCCACTTTGTCAAGTAGTCAGTACACACAATGATGTAGGACCTCTGCCTCGAAGAGGGATTGATTGGACCCACAAAGTCCATGCCCCACTTCTCAAATGGCTCAAGAGTCACTTGAGGTTGGAGAGGCATCTCATCCCTTTGGGTTGGTTTCCCCATCCTTTGGCATTGGTCACACTGGCTGACATATCTTCTGACATCTTGATGAAGTGTGGGCCAATAGTAGCCTGCCTGCAGGATCTTGAAGGCAGTTCTCTTTGCTGCAAAATGTCCTCCACAAGGCCCATCATGACAGGTGAGGAGGATGTCAAAGACTTCCTCTTCCCTTACACAACGCCTTAAGATCTGATCAGGGCCAAGCTTGAACAGGTTGCCCTCGATCCAAGTGAATGAGGCACTTTCTCTGATGATTTTGCTCTTCTCTTTTGAAGAGAGGTGCGGAGGGAACTGAGCTGAAACAAGGTAGTTCGCTATATCAGAAAACCATGGAGAGAGTACTGAGATAGCAAACAGATGCTCATCAGGCATCTGGTCATCCACCGTCCCATCTTCACCTGCAGACAAATCCAATCTAGATAAAAAGTCAGCAACAACATTCTCTCTACCTGGTTTATCAACAATGGTTAGATCAAACTGCTGCAATAAAAGTAACCATCTAATAATACGAGCATTCACATCGGGTTTATTCATCAAATATCTAATAGCGGCATGGTCAGTATGTACAAAAGTCTGGTAACCAGTAATATAATGTCGGAACTTGTTCAGTGCATGGACCACAGCTAAGAACTCCTTCTCGGTTACAGTGTAATTCAGCTCTGCTTTGGACAAGTTTTTGCTAACGAAGTAAATGGCATATGGAAGTTTTTGCTCAACTTGTCCTAAGGCTGCACCTATGGCTTTGTTCGAGGCATCAGTGTGGATGTGGAAAGGCAGGGCCCAGTTTGGACCTCTCAAGATTGGTGCTGACACCAACTTGTCCTTTAACTCATTCAAACTCCTCTGACAATCGTCAGTCCACTTAAACTCCACATCTTTTGCCAACAGACCAAACAATGGTGAGGCTAACTTGCTGAAGTCCTTAATGAATCTCCGGTAGTATCCTGCTAATCCCAAGAAACTCCGGACATCCCTTACTTTTTGAGGAGGTGGAACCCTCTTGATAAGAGCAATTTTGTTAGGATCCACCTGTAATCCTTGGCTAGAGATGGTATGGCCTAGCACGGTCCCTTCAGTCATCAGGAATTCACATTTTTCGGGACTGAGGGACAGGTTCATCTCAATGCATTTGGTTAGGACTTTCCTCAGATTGGACAATGCTTCCTGGAAGTTGGCCCCATAAGGAGTAAAGTCATCCATATAGATTTCCACTGCATCATGGACCAGCTCCGAGAAGATGCTTAGGACAGCTCTCTGGAAAGTAGCAGGAGCATTGCATAGCCCAAAGGGAAGGACTCGGTAGGCAAAGGTACCCCAAGGGCAAGTGAAGGTGGTCTTATCTTGGTCTTCCGGGCTGATTTGGATTTGATTGTACCCGCTAAACCCATCCAGGAAAGAGAAGAATTTCTTTCCTGCCAGTCCATCCAACACTTGATCTATGAAAGGTAGAGGGAAATGGTCTTTTTTGGTAGCTTTGTTCAGCTCACGGTAATCTACACAGATTCTCCACTTCCCATTCTTCTTGGGAACCAACACTAGAGGGGACACCCATTCACTATCTGAGATGGGGTAGATGAATCCGGCATCCAACAGTTTTTGCAATTCTTCCTTGATAATGTCTTTAAGGGCTGGATTCATTCTCCTCTAAGGTTGCCTAACCGGTTTACAGTCCTCTTTGATGTATATATGATGAGTACAGACCGAGGGATGGACTCCTTTCATCTCCTTATAGCTCCAAGCAAAAGCATCTAGGTGGCTGGCCAACAGGTTGCACAGCTCCTTTTCCTGAGAAGGAGATAGGGAGGAGCTGATTTTCAATGCTCTCTCAGGGCCGAACTCCACACTCTTAACTCTGGGAGTGACAGGGTTGGCTGTACAAAGATCCACTAAGGTGCTAGCTTGGGCATCCTCCACCAATTTTTCTAAAGGTAGTGCACTGGTAGGTGGGTTTTGGATCAAGTTCTCGATCAAATCATCCTCGGTTGGGGGATTTCTTCTATTGGTTTCTATGGTACACAGAGGTGCTGAATACACCTCGTCTTCTTCTCCTTCTTCCAACCAGAGTGGTAAGTCATGCTCCAAAGAGGGTTGGGCAGGAGGGTATAGGACAAGTTGCTTGGACATAGGACCATTTTTTATGGTTGTATTTCCGGCACGACAACTGATATAGGCATCTGCAGTGGCTAACCAAGGCCTTCCCAAAATGAGGGGATATCCAGTAAGCTTTGCCTTTGGTTGCAGAACCAGGAAGTCTGCAGGATACTCCCAAGAGTCAATAGAGACCAAGACATCCTCCACAATCCCCTCGGGAGTCACAGTGGAGCGATCTGCTAATTGCAGTACTGTCGAGGTCTTCCTCAAGGAACCTTGAAGATTGAGCTTGAGCATGGTATCCCTGGTCATTACATTAATGGCAGCCCCTAGATCAATCAGGGTGTGGGGTATGATGGTGCCATTGATGTGGACATCTACTACAGGACTTCCAGGATCTAAGTACTTTGGGCAGATGACTTGTCCTAGCATAAGGTCAGACAGTTGTCCTATGACATTGATAGTTGAAGCATCTTTCTTCCATCTGCCTGGATGCTTGAAACACTTCTCCTTAACCAGCTTGTTATAGATTGGCACATCCTTGATGGCCTGGAGAAGGGGTATCTTCACACACAACTGCTTGAGCTCTCCCAGAAGCTCATCTTCTTCCGGGTTGGGTTGTGTGGTGGCTGTAAGTCTCTCAGGAAAGGATGGAATAGGCTTTGGTTCACTTTCCTGAT
The DNA here is from genome assembly GCA_031772625.1 of Pinus tabuliformis. Lineage (NCBI taxonomy): Eukaryota > Viridiplantae > Streptophyta > Pinopsida > Pinales > Pinaceae > Pinus > Pinus tabuliformis. The sequence goes on along the minus strand of CM062814.1, from coordinate 590,352,697 downwards.
GGTCTTCCTCATCCTCTGGGGGAGGAGGTTGGCGATCTGGAAGAGTCTTTCCAGATCTAAGATTGATCTCCTAGATCTCCACAGCATAGGTAGGGCATGAGGTCTCCCCAGTATATACCTGCTGAGCCTGTCTATTGTTGGGGTTCGGGTTCAGTTGAGCAGGCATTTGAGGTTGCCTTGGAGGAGCAGGAGGTAATGGTTGTGGCTGAACTGGAGGTGGAGGCAGAATGGCGGGAGGAGTGTTGTACTGGGGCCTCCACCCCGACTGAGGTGCACTCCATTGAGGCTGTGACTGGGCATGCGAGTGATATGAGTGAGTAGTGGTTTGAGTAGGATACTGAGGTGGATAAGACCATGGAGGAGGCATGGACCAATAAGGATGAGCAGGGGGACCCCAGGAAGGCATAGGAGTCGATTGGTTGGGGTTGTAATAGGTTTGTGGTGCCCCTTGCATTCCCTGCTGATAGGGTCTAGATCCTTGTGGTCTCCTTTGGTTGATGAAGTAGAGAGGTTCAGTGGGGGCTTCAGTCCCTTGGTACATGGCTTTAAACCCAGGTAAGATGGGACACTGATTGGTAGGATGGTCCTCCTCACAAACAAAACACACTTCAACCGAATGCAATGGGCATTCGTTCTTAGGATGTCTTCTTGTGCACCTAGGGTAGAAGACAGCCAGGGCTCTCTCAGCTTCTTCTTTCTTCTGCTGGATCCTGAATGTGTCCAGCTGCATGGCAATGGTCTGTCTCACCTCACTCTTAAGATCTTCTAATTGGTTTGTAAACTCATGTTTGGAGAAAGGGACACCAGTGGAGAGGAGATTTCCTCTACCCCGTTTCCTAGCTGCCCTAGAATGATTTCTAAACACAGTTTTGATGTCCTCATAAGGCAGTTGGTAAATGTCCCCCCCAGCTAACATGTGAAGGGTATCTATGAGTTCTTCAGGTACTCCTCGGAGCAGAACCAACTTAAGGGATTCAGGGTCAAGTGTGCACCTGGCCCGCTTGTAACTAAGTTGGAACCTTTCCTCATAATCCTCTAAAGACTCATCGTTTCCCATGGTCATCCGAAAGATTTCCCCTTTCGTTTCCTTGGACCTACAATAATCCCGGTACTTGGTGTTGAAGGCTTGCTGCATCTGGGCCCATGTGGTGATACTATTCCCAGGCAAACCCATGAACCAGCGTAATGCTGCATCCTTGAGAGTGGAAGGGAAAAGTTTTAGCTTTTGTTCATCTTCAGTATAGTCATAGGTTCTACAGAGGATAGCGAACTCAAATAGGAAGGTATCAGGATCCTCAGTGGTCAGTCCATGGAAGTGAGGCAAAGCAGAGGGGCTAATGTTTTTCATTTTCATCTCTCCATTGGTCTCTCGGATGGGGAAAGCTCCTTCTATTCTCTCATCTTCTCTATTGTCAGCCATAGCTTCGGATGGAGTGGTCTCTAACTCTTCTTCTTCTATAGGGTCTTGGTATATCTCAGGATGTTCACCTATAGTTTCCTCTGGATCACTGTCGCCACCGAAGAGTGAAGGGTGACTAAGTGATGTGGTGGGGGTGTTAGGTAGGAATTTGCCTGATCTATCTCGGTTCCTACGAGGCATGAAATGGAAAGGACTTTTCTTTTTCGAGTGCTTTTGCTTTTTCTTTGGTACCTGCAAAACTGAAACAAAGTGATCTACAACTAACTATATTGCTCAAATGAAATTGCAGAATTAGAAAGCTAATCTAGGAAAGCGAGAAATACTAGTCTATGAAAGCAGGAAATGCTAATCTATGAAAGCGAGAAATACTAGGCTATGAAAGCAGGAAATACTAAGCTATGAAAGCAGGAAATGCTAATCTATGAAAGCGAGAAATACTAGGCTATGAAATCAAGAAATACTAAGCTATGAAAGCAGGAAATGCTAATCTATGAAAGCAGGAAATGTTAAGCTACTTTTGCAGAATGGAAACGAAATAAACTACTGAGCAGAAGTAAGAGTACGAAAGTAGAAGAAAAGCAACAATTACTAATACTCTGACGCTTCCCCGGCAACGGCGCCAAAAAGATGGTGAGCTCCAGTATTGTAGCAATAATGCTACAACTCCTGGGGCTTCCTGTCTCTCATTTTATCAACCCGGTAGTTCGTACAAACTTGGAAGCGACGGTGCTGTATGCACAAGTACTAGCTCTTGTCGCAGCTGTCACTTGGTCAGCTGGCACAAGTCCGCTAGGGCTCAAGCCAACTTCTATAGGCTCACAGAATAAGCTTTATCAATGATGGACGAAAGCTAGCTCAAAGGAGACTAATCTACTTGACAAAAATGAACTGAAAGCAAATCAAAGCATGTAAACCTAGGAAACCCTAATTTAACTAGTCTAACCTCTATAATGCAAAGAATGTGAAGGAAACTTCTATCAATGCTGCTGTTACCTCTAATAAGTGAAAATGCATGGATCTAAGCTGCTTGCATCACAAAAGACATGTTTTTGTATTTTTCCTTTAAGTGTGTGGAATGATTGTGATTGTGTGCTAATTAGGGTTGGGTTGTGCAGATGGGATGGAGAAGGAAGGAGAACGTGGGACAGGTTGGGAAGGCTAGGAGAGGTCCCTAGGGATCCTTAGCATCCATCCACAGAGGTTCCTCACATTCAGAAGCTCAGCAACCGAGCGAGTGGCCTCCTACAGGATGTCTGCAGGGGATCCTACAGGATACTTAGAGGTTTCTACAGGATGACCTACCGTGAGTGTTTGAAGAGATGGAGGAGTGATGGAATGGTAGGGGGAGATGTGCAAGGTGGGAATGAGGCTGGTGATGGCTCTAGAAGTGGAGGAATGAGATGAGAAATGAGTGTAGGGAGTAGGTTGGAAGATAGAGGGCTAGGTCAACAAAAGGCTAGGAAATGAAGTTACGTGAGGAGTGGAAGGCTTTGGGAGATAACAGAGCGGGGTAAAGGTCGAGGAGATGTGATGCATGCGTGATCAAGATGGAGAATGAAGTAATGGACGAGAGAGGGCAGTGCAAGTGAAACGAATGCTTATGACTGTTACCAAACTGAAAATGCATTAACCTAAACTACCTGTGCTTGTAAATTCAATGAACAGCAATCCAAAATGCGAAGGAGAATGTGCATGAAGCTGTGGTAAAGGAGCGTGGTGCAGGTGTGAATGACAAGGAAGCATCTAACATAACGTGACTGTGTTTGCAGTAATCATGAGATAAAGAAATGCGTGTTTTTGGTGGTTAGTCATGGACTGCACCCCAATCCCAAATGAGACGGCAGTGAGCCTTAACAACCCTTTTTGTTGGAGCTCCAATGGACTATATCTATCCTCTGCTACACTAAACAACTGTGAACAAACTCACCATAAGCAAATCCTATCTAACTCGTGAAAAAGACCAACTTGACAACCTGTAATTCGAATTGCATGTGCAAATGAAAAGCTCAAAGTGCTGAAATGAAATGGAAACAACACTACAGCAGAGGGGATCTATGGCTCTCAGGTTGGGCCCTAACCTGAGAGCTATCGTCTCCTTAAGAAACTTAGAACTAGATCACAAACTGCTTTCCTTATTCATAATCTGATGTTATGCCAAATTGGCTTACAAAAAGGAATGAAAACTGAACTGTGCTCCAAAATTACAATAGCAATACGAGAGTTTCAACAACCTATCCAAGGCTAAGGCCTCTATACTTATACAAAAACGATGATCCAACAAGTGTCCTTGATTTTAGGAGCTCGGCTGTCCAACTTCGAGTTTAACTGCTGATCCTGTAGGACAGTCATAACTACTGTTCCTGTAGAACAGTTATAACTGCTGTTCCTGTAGGACAGCTGGCCGCTTCTTAAGCTCGGAGGGGAGATGGATTGGAGCTCGGAGTTCTTGGTGGGAATCACGAGGAATGTCCCAAGACCGTGGACATCCTCTCCTAAAAACCAGCAGTGCCACCTCATTGTCTCTTTATCTCCTTTTCGTTGTCTCTTGCTCCCTTTTAATGCCAAAACCTGGAATCATAATGCATTAGTCACGTAGATAAAGTGCCTACCCTTCTTCCTACAAACAACATGAATAAACTAAGAAATGCATGCATAAGCAATAAAAAAATGAATGGTTTGAGCAAGTAGAATAGGCCAAAATGAGCCCAAATTGTACCAAAATTGGGGCTCATCACAAAGATTCAATCCTCAACAAAAGAGTAAAGGAATTCCACAGGTAAATCATGTTCACTCTAATCCAAGGATGAACAACAACAAAAGCACCAATCAAAAGGTAAAAAACACCAGAAGATTCTATGATCACAGAAATTTCTCCTTTAATGGACAATGTTTCTCATGTCATAATTTTGGTCATAAGGTTTCTCAATGTGTTGCATACAAAACCATCATGACTAGAGAAGTAAGAAAACAAAGGAATGAGACATGAGTCAAGAATAACACTTATAATAAATTCTCACCTCTTAAAGATGAAATTGAATGCTCATTTTTCAATAGCATTGGGCATGAATAATCTGAGTGCAGGAGCAAATTACAGCGAACATCTCAAAAAAAGAAAATATCAATAAATTCGAAGTATGGAAAAGTTACAGTCTGAAAGATGTGGCATAGCATTGTTTGCAAAAGGACAAGAAAATCGATGGTACATTGATATCGGATTCTCAAAAAACATGACATGTGATAAAGATAAACTTATTTCATACAATGCTTTAGAGAAAGAAAAGAATGACACTTTTGGAAATGACTCACCTGTTGTCATTAAGGGTAAAGGTTCTATTTTTCTAAAAGAAAAGTTTAAAGATGGTAATGTTATGTATGTTGATGGATTAAAGCATAACTTGTTGAGTGTTAGCCAAATGTGTGATCAATGAAATGAGGTAGTATTCTGATCAAAAGAATGTGTGGTTCGTGAACTTGACACATGAAAGACCATAATAAAAGGAAGAAGAACCCTGAGCAATCTACATATATTAAAAGGTGGCCAAGAACAATGTTACCTAAGCAAGGCAAAGGAAAACTGGTTATGACACAAAAGTTTGGGACATCTAAGCTTCTCTCAAATAAGAAAATCAAGCAAGCTCAAAGTTGTCCGTGATCTACCCAACATCACCCTACCAAAAAGTACCATATGTGAGTCATGTCAATTTGGTAAGAAAACTAGAGATCAATTCATTGCCAAATAAGGATTACAAAGTAAGCCTCTTGAACTTATACATACTGATTTGTGTGGACCAGTAAGGAAAAATTCACCTCGTGGAGAACAATACTATATCTTATTCATTGATGAGTTTTCTAGAATGTGATGGATCGATTTATTGAAACACAAAGTTGAAGCATTTGATAAAGTTAAAGTCTTCAAAGCATTAGTTGAAAATGAATTAGATATAAAAATCAAATGTCTCAAATCTGACCGAGGAGGAGAATACATATCAGATGAATTCTTTGATTTATGTGAACATGGCATAAAAAGATAATTATTTGTAGCAAGAACTCAACAAAATGGCATGGAAGAAAGAATGAATAGAACGGTTCAAAAAATGGCTCGTGTTATGCTTGATGAGTTTGGAACTCCTGACACCTTCTGGGGTGAAGTTGCACATATTGCAGTAAATATTCTCAACAAGGATCATGCTCGTGTGAATAGTGATAAAATTCCAAATGAGATTTTCTATGGTAAGCCTCCCACTGTAAAGCATTTTAGAGTTTTTGGAAGCAAATGTTTCATCAGAAATAATGATGAAAAACTTGGTAATTTTGAAGCTAGAGAAGATGAAGGAATACTTCTTGGTTACTCATCTAGAAGAAAGGATACAAATGTTACAATAAGAGACTTCAGAAAATTGTGGAATGCATTAATGTTGTGATTGATGAAGCATTCACAGATCCCAAAAATATAACATCAGCAAAAGAAGATGATGATGATGAATGCTTTCCCACATCAAATCGAAATGATATAGAAGAAGAAACTAATTAAGCAGCAAAAGAAGACACATCAGACAAAGAAAAGATGCCATCCAAGTAGGTTCAAAAGAATCATCCAGAAACTCAACTTTTAGGAGAAAAGGAATCTGGGGTACAAACAAGAAGAACCCTTGAAGGATCTCCTAGGTATCTAGATTTATTATCCATGATTGAACCACAATATGTATATCAAGCTAGTAAAGACGAATGTTGGGTTAAGGCCATGAATGAAGAACTTGATCAAATTAAAAAGAATGATACTTGGGAATTAGTTCCAAGGCCTCATGATAAAAATGTTATTAGGACAAAATGGATATTCAAAAATAACTTGAATGAAAATGGAGAGGTCATTAGGAACAAAGCTAGACTTGTTTTGATCCAGGTGGATGTTGGTGGCCACTCGCCTATGCCACTTGGACCCCCATAGCTATCTCTTTCAGTTTTTCAATTTCCTTAATTGTAGCACAATTTACTATTTTTGGCAGTTTTTCAAGTCCTGAACTTCCGAAGCTGTTTTGATGCCCTAAACGACATTTTTTGGGAAAACTTGGAGCAACATGCATCATAAATTAATGTTGCTCACTCAAAAGTTGTAGTCCTTGGATAGATCTTTCTAAAGAGGTATTGTGCATGTCAAACGAAGATCGTATGCCAAAGTTACGACCCTGGGAATTTGATGTACCAATTTACCCAAATGGGGCCCACAGTTTGGTGTTTCATCTCCTAGGGTAAGCTTTTTGGATGTTTAGGGTTTTCCATTGTTTCTCAACAATAAATAGGCTTCCAATCCTCATTGTAACATCATTCAGAGGAATGTAGCCACCACATCTCTTCTCAGAGATATGCTACCATCGCCCTAGCTAGTTTATTTTCATTTCTATTTGTAAGCATATTTCAGTATTTTACATTAATGAAATGAAGTGTTATTTCTGTTGCATCTTTGTATTTATGGTTATATCTGTAATTTTTTGTGTTCCTGTTTAAATCTGGATCATGTTTGTAAAGGTTATGCTCAATAAGAAGGTATAGACTTTGAAGAAACATTTGCACTAGTAGCCAGACTTGAAGCCATAAGAATGTTTCTTTCATTTTCAAGTTTTCAACATTTCAAATTTTATCAAATGGATTCCTTCCTTAATGAAGATCTAGAAGAAGAAGTATAGATTGAGCAACTAGAAGGATTCATTTTGGGGAATGATGAAAACATTATATTCAAACTCAAAAAGGCTTTACATGGGCTAAAACAAGCTCCATGGGCATGGTATTATCATCTTGACAAATATCATCAAGATCAAGGTTTCATAAAAGGATCTACACTCATCAATTTGTACACAAAAATTGAGAATGATAAACTGCTAATTATTGTTGTTTATGTTGATGATATCATCTTTAGCAGTAATTAAGAATCTATGACTCAAAACTTTGCTTCTGTTATGCAACAAGAATTTGAAATGTCTTTATTTGGGGAACTAACCTATTTTCTTGGTCTACAAGTGCAACAAGCAAAACATGGCATCTTTCTCTCACAAACAAAATATCTCAAGCATATTCTTAAGAAGTATGGGATGGAAGATTGCAAACCTATATGTACTCCAATGATGACAGGATGTAGCCTCAATTCTAATGATGAATCTCCCGTAGTAAACCAACCAGAGTACATGTCTATGATTGGAAGTATTCTTTATCTAACAGGTACCAAACTAGATATCATGCATGTAGTTGGGATTGTTGGATGTTTCCAAGCCAATCCAAAGGAATCACATCTTCAGGTAGTAAAGAGAATATTCAAATATCTCCAAGGAACCCAAGGCTTTGGTCTATGGTATCCTAAAGATGTAGATCTTACCCTTCATGGATACACAAATGTGGATTGGGATGGAAATGTTGATGACCAGAAAAGAACTAGTGGAGGTGCATTTTACATGGGTCCTCGATTGGTATCTTGGTTCAATAAGAAACAAAGTTCCATTTCCTTATCTACAACGGAAGCAGAATATGTGGTTGTTGCATCTTGTTGCACACAACTTCTCTGGATGATGCAAACATTACAAGATATACAAATCAAATGTTCTCCACCCATCTCCATCCAATATGATATTACAAGTGTTATTAGTATTTCAAAAAATCCTGTTATGCACTCCAAGGCCAAGTATATTCCAATTAAGTATCACTTTCTATGAGAACAAGTGCTTGACAAAAAGGTTAAATTGGAGTATGTTCCCTCAAAAGAACAAGTTGCTAATGTATTTATTAAACATCTTCCCAGAGAAGAATTTGAATGTCTCAGACAGAAACTAGGAGTTGTCTATGCCTCATTTTGTGGTTAATCTAGTCTGCTCAGTCTACGGGTGAAAATTCATAAGGTTTCTTTCTGTAGGCATGTTTCATGAAGTATAGTCGCGTATACACGCGAGTTTATTTGAAGATAGTTGCATGTATTTTTCTCTGATAGAAAAATAGTGGGACAGACTCAAGATCAGCCTATGACATGCTACTAATAGCTATGATTTGATTTTTCTTGGTCTAGAGCTGATAGGTACAATCTGATGATATGGTATTGAGTTATGTTTTTCTCATTGATATTTATATGATTGATGAAGATTCTTTGATGAATGAGTTGTTGACAATAACATGTAGCACAAGTTCAGGGGGAGCATTAGCCCTACAGAATATAATGCATTGTTGGCATTATGGTTTCTGAATTATGCTACTATTAAGATCCTTTGGTCTCAGTTATTAATGCTATATATGTCATTTGATGTAAAGGTCATGTGGAGACTTATGATGTGATAATTGTCATATTCAGTCATGTATGGAATTTTGAGGACATGTCAAATATGTAATCCCACTTGGTTGGGTGGTAGTGTCAAAAATATAATCCAACTTGGTTCAGTACTTGAGTCAAATATGTATCCCCACTTCGTTGGATGATTGATGTAAGTATGAGTCCTTGGTGATAGGAAGGTCATACTCAGTTGAGTTATAAAGTCATTTTCTTCATTTGAAAATATTTCTAAAGATTCAGCATGTGCTCAGGGGTAGCATGGACTTTGGTCTACCCTTTGCCCTTGATGTCAAAAGAGGAGAGTATCTTGGTGTTTGAATAACGATTATTTGATGTATCTAATAGGTTTCTATAGGTTGAGGTGATCAACAACAACATGGTTTCCATCAAGTCCAAAGGGGGAGATTGTTGTCATTATGATGCATGTGTTGTCCTTGATGGAAACTCACTTGTAACAGAACAAGTATATGGTAACTAGATGAATCCACGGGTCAATTCGGAGGCAACAGAGTGATGGAACAAAATAACAGAATGATGGGACAAAGGTATATAGATCAGAATGAGAAGTTTGATAAAGGTGAATATTTGAATATCTATACACAGGTTCGTCAAGGCCAAGTCGCGTATACATGAAGGTACAAAGAAGAAAACTCATGTACATGCTGGCACACTAGTTTAAGAATACCAATGGTCCTTACCATGGTATTAGCCCACAATATTGAGCGTAGTAACGTTTACTTAATCCCATCCAAGATTACCACTAGCACTAGTGTACTTTTGACTCATGGTATTGGCTAAGGCTCTAACTATATAAGGAGATGAAGATCAAAGTGCTAAGTGTGCATGTGAAAGGGTTTTTGATAAATACTTCAATCTAAAGTATATTTGCATTATAAGGGCCATAGTTGACACATAGGTCTGAAATAGCTATGCACTGATGAATACAATGATGCATCAAGATCATGAGACTTGAAATGACTTTCCATTGTATGATCTGCTCATGGATTGCTAGATCTAAGTATTGATGCATGTTTTTATCTCTGAATCTTATGATGTGGGTCTTTCTGAAGTTCTGAAGGGCTGCACAATTTTAGGTCAAAATTTGGAGATCTGTACGTAGGTGGGTCTCGGTTAAGTCGCGTATACACGTCGGTTCGGTTCTTCAAAGTCGTGTACATAAAGGAAGGGTTTATGCTCATAAATGATTGATCAACCTGATCATTGTTGTTGTATCTCTACTTTTTTCCAATGATGTCCTCATGTTGATCTGGGTTGAGTGATAATGTTTGAAGTAGAATTGATTGAATGATGAAGTTTAATTTGGTTACATGTTGATTGGTTGAAAAGATTATTGATGCTACTAACTATATGAGGGTTCTGTAAGCTAACATAATATTTCAGAATAACTCTAGTTAACTCTGTGTCTGATTCAGAATTACAAGTTTTTAGTATATTGATATATGTACGTAGGTTGCTCTACAGAAAAGCATGTATACATGCGGGTTGCCTTAAGTGAAGTAGCGTATACATGTTGGCATATGAATGATCAGGGTTGTAGTTGATTCTGTGTGTTGATGCAATATTCTGAGTTCAGTTATGTGTTCTAGTTACAGTGATCTCACTATTATTTTTTAATTAATTTGGTGTTTGCTTTAGTTGATCTACAAGTTGTGATGTATTAAAATAGATGGATCTAGTGTGAAAATTTATGAAACATGGTCCAGAGATGTTGTTGAGGGTTGGAGCCTTTAGTGAGGAAGTCGAAGCTTCCTGTCAGTCATAGCTGGTAATAAAATCAGGGGAGCTCCCTTCCAATAGGAGCTGGATAACGAGTTAAGGTTGTAGTATTTAGCAGGTGGGTGCCTGTGTACTAGCATGATTCCGCACCAGTACAAGAATATAAGAAGTTTTTGATATTAATAAGTTTGAAGACTGAGATGACAACAACTATGGTTTTCTCCCGCATTGGGTGTCCACCTTAAATCCTGGTGTTCATGTGTGTTGCTTATGTGTTATAATTTATTATGTTCTCACTACACCTTCTTATTGCTTATCAAATGCCTGATAAATCTCTTACAATCTGTTTTAAGTTTAACAGATAAATAATTAGTTGTTTTACAAGTTTACTAAGCATATGTTAGTTTCTTTTACAATAGTCGCATACATACGCAAGTTGGGTTTAGTAAAGTCACGTACATATTTCATAAAATTATTATTGTGACTTTTTAAAATACTGATTCACCCCTGTCTCGGTATTTTTCCAAACAAGTACATCTCTTTGGAGGAGTAGACGGTGTTGACTGTAATGTTCAACTATTGGGGCTAGTGGTTGTCAAATGGTGTATGTATGGAAGGAACTTTCATGTAATAATATAACTGAGCCAACATGTTTTCATGCATATGTTGTTATTGTAGTTCGACTATTCTGGTTACTTGAGCAATGTGTGTTGTTCCACTTATGCATTTGTGTATGAACTATTTTGTATACGATTGTACAAAACTTGTTGAGGACGTGTTTTTGTATTAACCCGACACTTTGTATTGTGGACTATTCCGCTTCCAACATGTGATGTCATTCAACTCATGTGTTCCTTTTAGGTTGCGTACTATTATAGGCTTCTAAGGAACACAATTCCTTTTCCCCTCTGTGTTTTAGAATCCCCATGCATCTCACTTGATTTAATACAAGGTCACACACTTTCTTCTGCCAAAGTTATCATACTCCTTTGGGTGCTTCCATAGTAAAGGCACTACTATACTACCCATTGTTAGGACTCCTACTCCAAATGGTCTAATGTCTAGTTGGGACTTCTTACCGAGAAGCTCCCCTGACATGTTGGTGGGTCCAAAACCATCAACATTTTTGGCTCTATAAGGAAGGCCAGATGACAAGCTGCGTCCTCAAAGTCTATTTTGAATTTTTGCATATCATTCATGACTTACATTACAATCTCAACTCCGACATGTTTTTCTCATGCACATGATTTCGAAGTGTCAGAGGATGTCATTAATGACTTGTCACAAATTAAGTATAATGGTGAAGGTGGAGCAACCCTACTAAGGCACAAGGTTGCCTTCGCAAGCTTCTATCACAGGAATGAAATCCCCTCGGATGACATTGCATGTGGGTTGTTCGCTTGCACGCTCAACATGCATGCTAGCCAAAGTTGTCACACATTGCCTGTAACATCTATTCACTCATATGATCACATGATTAGAGATTTAATATGTTCTTCCTATCATTATGACAACAAAGCACTCAAAAAAAAAAATTTGAAATTACAGAAAGCACCTGATGAATCTCTTGCACAATTTTGGGTGCGCTTCTTGAATCTTTCTTTTCAAATCCTTGAAGATGAAATTGATTGGAAATTTCTCAAAGAATAGTTTTAGTATCTTCTTCAGATATCTAAAAATCCTGACGAGTTAGAATCACTCGAACCCCTCCCATCATACCTCAGCATTATAGATACCAAATCTAATATGGACAAGGTTGTTGTCATAGGTGACCCACTGTCTGCTCCTCATCGAATAGCTCTAGCTCTACAGAACAAGGTGGGAGAAGTTACGAACCCATCTATTGAATCGTCACCTCCTCCCACCCCACCTCCTCTAGATTTCTGAGCATATGTGAACTGTAAGCCTATTGGTTGTCATGTGAACTTGTTTTATCAACCTCCGTCCTCTTGTTGTATTGATCCACTCGATTGTTGTGGATTGTGTTCGTCCATTCCGAACTCTGCATGTGATGTTCACGAGGATCAAGTTGTGGACAGAGTTGGTGTTGAGTAGCCAACCTACGCTATCATTTTTTATGATTGTGTGTGGGAATATAAAGAAGAACATGTGGTGAAGGATGACCTCCTTTTGTCCGCACCTCATCCGCTTTTTCCTCACATATTTTGTGATTCTTCCATTTCTGATTTGTCTTGTGAGAATTCATTCCCGGATGTTCCCACTTTCCATCATCCACAAGACACATATGATGTCAATCTATCATTTTATTTTTGAGAGGACACATCTTTCTTTCTGAATCCACTTAATCTGTCATCTTTTCTTTCTGTAAATTCATAGGGTAAAATGTTTTGTTTCTCATTAACCCCTCTATATTATTCGTCAGATCATGAGGATGTCGATATACGTCTCGAATTTTTTGATCATGGCTTTCATTAGGTCAATTTTGAGGTCTAAAATGGGCCTCCTAAGAAAAATGTACAACCAAAATAAACTTTATAAGAACCAATAGGATTCAAGATGATGATTTCAACCATGGGGGATGATTCACCATTTTTGTAGTAAAAAAATAAAAAGTTTAAAAAATAATTAAATAATAAAACTAATTTTTCGACTCGTGTTTTCAACTTATCTTCCTAATGTTTTACTAAAATTTCAAGTGGGAGTACTTGTTGGATGCAAAATTTGATTCCCCATCCAAGGGGTATCCATGTTCCATACTTTCGATGGACCCTGGTACATGAAAAATGAGAAATACATGAAAAAGAATTGATTACAATAATGTTTTTCATGTATTTTCATTTTTCATGTAGTAGGGTTCATCGAAAGTATGCAACATGGGTACTCCTTAGATGAAGAATCAAATTCAACATCCAATGAGTGTGTCTACTAATATGAGTAAACCCATAGGAAGATAAGTTGAATATACGAGTTGAAAAATTAATTTTTTCTTTTTTCCCTCTAAAATTTGATGATGTAATCTAATCTTATTTTATTGTTCCCACTATTGTTTTATAATTTCCTTAGGAGGCCCATTTTAGACCTCAAAACTCCCCTAATGTGTGATCTCTTTACTCCTTCATTTAATCACGATTCTAATTCACTTGTTGTTGATCTCTCTAAGCCACTGACCTTTCATGATAAACCCGCTAACGAAGTGGAAACTCCTCAAGTTTTCGAATCACTTCAGTCCGAGCTAATGGTTATGTCAAGTTCTCATTGTCTTGGGGCCAGTTCCGCTCCCAATCAGAAATCTATTGAAACACGCCAGGGTCCTCATTACTCTATCACACACATTGAAATCAATCTAATATTCACATCTTACACCCTCCACCAGAAACTCACGATCCTATCGCTCATGCATTGGAGGACTCAAATGTAGAAAGTCATGTTGTGAAATGAAAATTTTCTTCTTTCTGCATGTTTTCTCGTATGTCAAGATCAAAAGAGTGAGTATTTTCATCGTATGCACATAATGTGTTGTCACACCATGGTACATCCGCAAAGTGTCTGTCATGTGATTTCACTTTTTCTTTTTTGTGGACACATTCAAACTTCGAGCGTGTTGGTTTTCATTGTTTTATCATTATTTCATGTTGGTTTATCTGAATATCCTTCTTGAAGACCATGCCTTCACTTACATGGGCCAACTAATGCGCTAGTGGCTATATTGGAAATATCACTTCACGTGATTAGGTCCATGCACTGTTTAGATTCGAGGCAAGAGTAGCATTTTATTTCTTATTTACTTTGCTTTCTTGTTTTCTTTTCTTTCTTGTTTCCTTTGCTTTCATGTTTTCTTTTCTTACTTTTTTTTATTTTGTTTTACTTATATCCTTTGCTTTCTTTGTTTATTTGTTTTGCACCCGTAGGTTTATCTTCCCATGAAACTGTGTTTGGTTTCTTGAGACAAGCTGGGTGAAGCATTAGAGGAATTGTATAGCTATCAACATTTGGTTATCTGTTATACCCACTCTTTATGAAAATCTTGCATTCTTTAGTTGATGATACCCTAATGGAAAATACATTATGTTCAGAGTAGGTTTTGGTGAAAACAAAACACTTGCACTTTTAACTGGTACAACCTACTCTAATCGGTTTTTCTATATTTGGTTAACCCTTGTCAACTTAGTCAAGTAGAGTAAGGTGAGGGGGAAAACCTTAACAAGTATGTCAGAAGTATATATAACATACTTTTCTGAAGGGACAACATCTTCTACTCTCAATAAGTCAAGATCCCTCTTCTGACTCATGAAATAAATAAGTGCCTATGCACAGTTCTCTGAAAAATGAAAAATGAAAAAAATAAAATAAGGCAAAATAAGAGAAATGCTTCCTGTGCAAAGATGTGAAGCAAGTAACTCCACCGGGGTACTAAATAGGCTCACTAGTAATGGAGAAATGCTTGTGTTCTTGAAGTGACTTCGTTTCGGTACTGTCCAGGCCTACTGCCATCAAAGCAACACCAGAGATGAAACTAAAAATCTAACAGTCTACATTACTTGTGCATCAATATACCCCTCATCCCTAATTGAAATAGCTCAGTTGACTTGGCTTTGTATGTGTGCTGAAAAATCAAGAGAATGGAGGGGACTACATCTTTAACTCAAGCTAGTGAGGAAGCCATGATGATCAAAGAATCGAATAATACTTCTAGAGGAGTTGGAGTCACTTTACATGAGAAAAGGTCCATACAGAGAGTTGGATTTCTACCAGTGTGTCACCAATGTTGTATCAGCTACAACCACCCTCCAAAATTTTTCCTTCACTTCGTTTTGGAGCCTCCCTCCTTAAATCTTAGTAGTTTGTCTTGCACTACTTAGGTACTTAAGTTTTCATTTGAATTTATCTTTTGCTTTACAACTTGTGTTCACTTAATTTCTTCACTATCTAACCACAAGCTGACCCTCGTGACTTGGTTGCATCTGGCTTTTGCACTGTCTTGGAAAATTGTGCAGTCCTATAGGGTAGCTAGTCTTTCTCTTAGGAATTGCGTAGTGCACCCAAAAAGTGAGCCTTGCTCTCAAGAATTGTGCAGATCATCCAAGCAATGAGCTTCGGCTTTAGAACTACGCAAACCTAACTGAAATCTTATCTTCAGCTAGGAAATTGTGCAGAGCATGAGAGGTAGAAAGAGCCGCTAAGCCCAAGAATTGCACTAAAGCATCGCCTTTGTTGTTTTCTAATGCATGTGCCAACAGGTTGCACGGTTCCCTCTGGAACTCGCAATTTCTCCATGCATGCATGGAATTCCTTCCCAAATGATCCAAAATGGATCTAACATAGACTTCTAAGTCTATGAATTTTCCTCACAGAGGAAAAATGAAAGTCAAAGGATGCTCCTGGAAATAGTCTCATTGCAGAGATCTCTTCATTCTAAATCTAACGCAATTTGAATGGGTGAAAACAGACTTTAGAGGCATTTTCTTATTAAATTTGACTTAGGAGAAATAAAGGCATTCTAAGGAAAATCGCATTAGAAGAGGTTAAAGGGCAGAGCAATAGGCCTTAAGGACCTCCGATTAGCGATCTCCGATATATCGGATCGGAGGTAGCCTGCCATGTGATATTGGGACCCTAGGCAAGCTGATTGCGATATACGATGATCGGTGTCAGTGATCGGAGAGTGGGGGATCGCAACTGATACAAAGGGCCGTTACATATGCGATATGCTGATGAGCGATATCGACGGTCAGGCAATCGGGCGATCAAAGGAGTAGAGGAATAGTCCATTGGGCCGATACAATACACCGATGTGATGGGCCGATGGCGATAGCGCCAATAGAGCGATCAGCCATTGGCAATCAGTGAATCCCTAATACAAAGGGCCAATGCACCTACGTGACATGCGATTGTGATATGCCGATAAAAAGTGAACCTGATAGAGTTTATAAGTGTGATTTCATAACTTTTGAAATCTGGATTTACAGGATTTCTGTGTGTTTACCGTGTATTGGGTTTTTTGCCATACACAAAGCGATTATGATATGCGATGAAAGGACGGACCTGAAAGGCTTATAGGGGCAATTACATATTATTTGAAGTCTGGCTAAAAAGAAAATGATGTGTTTTACCTGCGTTTTCCTATGTATTTCCATTATGCTGTTGTTTTCAGGATTATGGCAGGAGGAAGGCCAAATGAATGGGTTGCCCATGCTTGCTGATTCCTTTGTAACAGTCCCTGTTCTAAAATTATTGTGCCATGCTGCAAGTGGGTGTTTTGTAACAATGATGGAGGAATGCTTTATATGTAGAGAGCCACAGAGGCAGATGGCCAAATGTAGAGCCACAGAGCCAGAGTGCCAGAGGGCCAGATGCATAGTCACAAAGCCGGTGACCTAGAGGGCTAGTCACAGAGATGCAAAGGGATTATTACACATAGAGAAATGGATAGGAAGTTGCAGAGCTGGAAGAATTCCTCACAAAATCTAGAGAGCACGATTGACAAAGGGAGCTCACAAAAATTGTAGAAGTAGAGAAGTTAGTCTCCCTTCAGGGAACTCATAGCTATGCAGAGCCAAAGCTCAAGATAGTTGTGCAGAACCAGAGGGTCGATAGTAGTAAAGAGCCGAGAGCCTGAGAGCCAGAGCCAGAGAACCAAAGAAAAGAGCCAGACCCAGAGCTAGAGCCAGAGCCAGAGCCAGAGCCGAGAGCTAGAACCAGAGCTGAGAGCCAGAGCCAGAGCTAGAGCCAAGAGCCAAAGCCAGAGCTAGAGCCAGAGTCGAGAGCCAGAGCCAATGCCAGAGTCGATGAACAACAAAGAGATCAAAATGATAAAGCTGTTGCTGGTGTCCAGAGTGTGATGAAGACAAAAGAAGGAGTTACGGGGACAATACAGAATTCTGAGGGAGTCGAAGAAGCCAGAAGCTCAAGAAGCTCAGAGAACTGACTGAGGGAGTCAAGTCCAGAGAAGCCCAGATCTATCTGTAGAGTTAGGACAACCAGTGGGATAAGATGGTATTCTAAACCCATAGGTTTAGTTGTAAACCAATGGAGTTGAGCATGGAGCTTGTAAAAGAATTACGCCATAATCCCAAAGAGCCTAATCGAGTTGACTAGAGCTCAAGGAGATGTAGCCCAAGATATCAGGGTGAACTCCATATTAAGCTTGTTGTCTTGTGGTTTGTTTATTTTCTGCATCTTATTGCTGTCATGTGTATGATGTTTATTGCTGCACTGTTTCAATGTTACATGATGCATATCAGTTTAAGCAAATGAACATAAGCACTCAAACAGTCTAAAGACAAACGTAAGCATACACCTCTTTCAAGCACTTTTTAATTCCACAATTGGTTAATCATAAGGTCTTGGAGATATATAAGCTTTGGAGTGGGAGAGGTTCTTATAAGCTTGACAAGAAGCCTTTAGTGCCCCATTTTCAGATCAGGTGATATTAGAGCTTAAGATTGATTAACCCCACCTTCAAAGAAGGTGATATCAAAGTTGGTTATAACAGATCAAGTGGCATCAGAGCAGAATTCTTGATTGACAGAGCAAAGATTACTTGTCTGAAAGGTTTTTAAACAACCAGAGGTTGATTGTATGCTTGTTTGCAGACTGACCATTGTTTGAGTTTGCAAAGGTGAAGGGAAAGATATTGATAGCTCAATCAAGTAGAGGACAAGAAGGAAGAAGGGCTAAAGGCATTCTTCTCATCCCAAAGGACCTCAAGGCAATCCTTGAAGCACAAGAGGTTTGTTGTAAAAGGTTGTTGAATAAGCTCTTTGTTAATCTTGTTTGAAGTTGTTTTGTTCATTTTTGATAATGACAACTTCTACAAGTGAGTCCTCAAATTATTCTTTCTTCACAAGAGTCTTTGATGAAGACAAGAAGCAAGACTTGTTCACCATGATGGATATGGTGAGAGAAATGTATGAGGATGGAAGGAAGAGCATCACATGTAGAGAGCAGTTGAATTCCATGAAGGAAGAGAAGCAGTTGCTTTCTGACAAATGGCAGGAATGGAAAGAAAGGTTCCATGAATGATGTGATTCAGGATGATTCACATGTTGATGCTAATGAGTAGACAAAGGTAGCACCTTTGAAATGGATTGGTAAGAAATGTTTAGAGTTCTTATCCAATTAAGATTGCATGTCTATTGATGCATCTAGTTGCATTTCTTTGTTAATGAGATGTAAGTTATAGGATTTTACCAAGAAGGTGAATGGAAAATTTGAGTAGGAGACTCACTTTGTTGCTACAACATTATGTTCATTTCAGCTTCGAAAGTACAGTGTGCTTAAGCGAAAGTTGAAGGATGAAATGCATGCATGAAAATGATGTGCATGAACACAGGGATGTTGATGATTTCCTTGTATTTGAACATGTATGTGTAATTAACTTGGAGGGTTGATTGCTTTGTTCTAAACATGCATGTAATATTGACTTGAGAAAATTTTATTTGGTCTCCAAGATGGATATAATGATGAAATGTTTCATCTTTTGAAAAGAATCCTTGAGATATTTTCTACATGCTTGACTTGAAGGGTCATTTGTTGTAAAGACATGTTTTGTGGGCTTGTTATCTAGTCCATCATTTGTATGCAGGTGTAAAGACATGGAGGTGTTCACAAGATGTGAAATCTATTTCTTTTGTTGAAGCAATAGTTTAGGCCATCCAGTTGTTGTCTCTAATCCTGTTGTTGTTAACAGTTGTTGTTGACAGTATGTCAAATAGGTACGAATGAAAATTTTGTGAAGCAAATTTAACTTCACATTGGTTTGAGCCACCTTGGATCAATGATCAAGGCAGAGAAGTTCAAACTACCTTCTATGACCTTTTCAGCAGGAGTTCTACAGGAAGTCAAGGAGGAAAACAATTCTTCCCAAGAGGACTAACACATCCAAGAAGGAGAGTGGTCAAAGGTTTTGGTTCAGAGGCACTAGCCATGCAGGAAAGTGTATGAAGGCTAAAAGAAGAGGGTGATGTTACTCTCATGTACTATTCAGATCAGTATATTAGTCTTTTGGAGACCAAAAGTTCTTTTTAGTGGGAAGGTGTGATCCAAAATGGATCTAACACAGACTTCTAAGTCTATGAATTTTCCTCACAAAGGAAAAATGAAAGTCAAAGGATGCTCCTAAAAATAGTCTCATTGTAGAGATCTCTTCATTCTGAATCTAACACAATTTGAATGGGAGAAAATGGACTTCAAATGAAGAAGTTATTGTAAAAAGAAATTGCCCATTGTCCTTTGAAAAGGAGGCATTTTCTTATTAATTGGGACTTAGGAGAAATAAAGGCTTTCTAAGGAAAATTGCATCGGAAGAGGTTAAAGGGCAGAGCAGAAAGCCTTAAGGACCTTTGATTAGCGATCTTTGACATATTGGATCGGAGGTAGGCTGCCATGCGATATCGAGACCCTAGGCGAGCCAATTGTGATATGCGATGATCGGCGTTAGAGATCGGTGATCTAGGGATCGCAACCGATACAAAGGGCCATTACATGTGCGATATGTTGATGAGTGATATCAGTGATCGGAGGAGCAGAGGCATAGTCCATTTTGCTGATGCGATACGCTAATGCGATGGGCCGATAGTGATAGTGCCGATAGAGCGATCGACGATTGGAAATCGGCAAATCCCTGATACAAAGGGTGGGCTGATAGCGATAGCGCCGATAGAGTGATCAGCGATCGACGAATCCCCAATACAAAGGGCCAATGCACCTACGTTACATGCAATTGTGATATGCCGATAAAAGGTGGACCCGATAGAGTTTATAAGTGTGATTTCATAACTTTTGAAATCTAGATTTACGGGATTTCTATGTATTTCCTGTGTATTTGGTTTTTTGGCCATACGCAAAGAGATTGTGATATGCGATGAAAGGACAGACCCAAAAGGCTTATAGGGGTGATTGCATGTTATTTGAAGTCTGGCTAAAAGGAAAATGATGTGTTTTACGTGCGTTTTCCTGTGTATTTTTGTTATGCTACTGTTTTTGGGATTATGGCAGGAGGAAGGCCAAACGAACGGGTTGCCCATGCCCACTGATTCCTTTGTAACAGTCCCTATTCTAAAATCATTGTGCCATGCTGTAATCATGAGTTTTGTAACAATGATGCAGCAATACATTATACACAGAGAGCCACAGAGCCATAGAGCCAGAGCGCCAGAGGGCCAGACGCAAAGCCACAGAGCCGGTGATCCAGAGGGCCAGTCGCAGAGCCGTAGAGGGATGATTACACACAGAGAAATGGATAGGAAGTTGCAGAGCCAGAAGAATGCCTCACAAAAGCTAGAGAGCATGATTGATAGAGGGAGCTCACAAAAAATCTAGCAGTAGAGAAGTTAGTCTCCCTTTAGGGAACTCACAGCTGCACAGAGCCAGAAATCAAGATAGCTGTGTAGAACCAGAGGGTAGATAGAGGTAAAGAGCCGAGAGCCTAATAGCCAGATCCAGAGAGCCAGAGCCAAGAGCCAGAGCCAGAGCCAAAGTTGAGATTCAGAGCCAGAGCCAGAGCCAAAGCTGAGATTCAGAGCCAAAGTCGAGAGCCAGAGCCAAGAACCAGAGCCAGAGCCAGCACCGAGAGCCAGAGCAAGAGCAAGAGCAAGAGCTAGAGTCAAGATAACAATAGAGAGATCGAAATAATCAAGCTATTGCTAGTGTCCAAAGTGTGCTGAAGATAGAAGAAGGAGTTCCAGGGACAATACAAAATTCTGAGGCAGTCGAAAAAGCCAGAAGCTCAAGAAGCTCAAAGCACTGACTGAAGGAGTCAAGTCCAGAGAAGCCTATATCTGTCTGCAGAGTGAGGATAGCCAGTGGGATAAGATGGTATTCTAAACCCATAGGTTCAATTGTAAACCAATGGATTTGAGCGTGGAGCTTGTAAAAGAATTCAACCATAATCCCAAAGAGCCTAGTTGAGTTGACTAGACCTCAAGGAGATGTAGCCCAAGATATCAGGGTGAACTCCATATTAAGCTTGTTGTCTTGTGGTTTGTTTATTTGTTGCATCTTATTGCTATCATGTTTATGATGTTTATTGTTGCACTGTTTCACTATTACATGATGCATATCAGTTTAAGCAAATGAACATAAGCACTGAAACAGTCTAAAGAAAAACATAAGCATACACCTCTTTCAAGAACTTTTTAATTCCACAATTGGTTAATCATAAGGTCTTGGAAATATAGAAGCTTTGGAGTGGGAGAGGTTCTTGTAAGCTTGACAAGAAGCCTTTAGTGCCCCATTTTTAGATTAGGTGGTATCAAAGCTTAAGTTTGATTAACCCCACCTTCAAAGAAGGTGATATCAAAGCTGGTTATACCAGAGCAAGTGGTATCAGATCAGAGTGCTTGATTGATAGAGCAAAGATTGCTTGTCTAAAAGGTGTTTAAACAGTTAGAGGTTGATTGTATGCTTGTTTGTAGATTGACTATTGTTTGAGTTTGCAGAGGTGAAGGGAAAGCTATTGATAGCTCAGTCCAGGAGAGGACAAGAAGGAAGGAGGCCTAAAGCCATTCTTCTCATCCCAAAGGACCTAAAGGCAATCCTTGAAGCACAAGAGGTTTGTTGCAAAAGGTTGTTGAATAAGCTCTTTGTCAATCTTGTTTGAAGTTCTTTTTTTCATTTTTGATAATGACAACTTCTACTAGTGAGTCCTCAAATTCTTCTTTCTTCACAAGAGTCTTTGATGAAGACAAGAAGCAAGACTTGTTCACCATGATGGATATGGTGAGAGAAGTGTATGAAGATGGAAGGAAGAGAATCACACTTAGAGAGCAGTTGAATTCCATGAAGGAAGAGAAGCAGTTGCTTTCTGACAAATGGGAGGAATGGAAAGAAAGATTCCATGAATGATGTGATTCAGGATTATTCATATGTTGATTCTGATGTGCAGACAAAGGTAGCACCTTTGAAATGGATTGGTAGGAAATTGTTAGAGTTCTTATCCAATTAAGATTGCATGTCTATTGATGCATCTAGTTGCATTTCTTTGTTAATGAGATGAAAGTTGCAGGATTTTACCAAGAAGGTGAATGGAAAAGTTGAGTAGGAGACCCACTTTGTTGCTACAACATTATGTTCATTTCAGCTTCGAAAGTACAGTGCTTAAGCGAAAGTTGAAGGATGAAATGCATGCATGAGAATGATGTGCATGAACACAAGGATGTTGATGATTTCCTTGTATTTGAACATGTATGTGTAATTAACTTGGAGGGTTGATTGCTTTGTTTTAAACATGCATGTAATATTGACTTGAGAAAAGTTGATTTGGTCTCCAAGATGGAGATAATGATGAAGTGTTTCATCCTCTGAAAACAATCCTTGAGATCTTTTCTGCATGCTTGAGTTGAAGGGTCATTTGTTTTAAAGGCATGTTTTGTGGGCTTGTTATCTAGTCCATCATTTGTATGTAGATGTAAAGACATGGAGGTGTTCACAAGATGTGAAATCTGTTTCTTTTGTTGAAGCAGGAGTTTAGGCCATCCAGCTGTTGTCTGTAATCATGTTTTTGTTAACAGTTGTTGTTGATAGTATGTCAAATAGGTACAAATGAAAATGATCAAGGCAAAGAAGTTCAAACTACCTTCTATGACCTTTTCAACAGGAGTTCTACAGGAAGTCAAGGAGGAAAATAGTTCTTCCCAAGAGGACTAGCACATCCAGGAAGGAGAGTGGTCAAAGGTTTTAGTTCAAAGGCACTAGCCATGCAGGCAAGTGTATGAAGGCTAAAATAAGAGGGTGTTTTTAATCTCATTTAATGTTCAAATCAGTATATCAGTCTTTTGGAGACCAAAAGTTCTTTTTAGTGGGAAGGTGTGATCCAAAATGGATCTAACACAGACTTCTAAGTCTATGAATTTTCCTCACAAAGGAAAAATGAAAGTCAAAGTATGCTCCTGGAAATAGTCTCATTGCAGAGATCTCTTAATTTTGAATCTAACGTAATTTGAATGGGCAAAAACAGACTTCAGATGAAGAAGTTATTGTAAAAAGAAATTGCCCATTGTCCTTTGAAAATGAGGCATTTTCTTATTAAATGGGACTTAGGAGAAATAAAGGCTTTCTAAGGAAAATCGCATCGGAAGAGGTTAAAGGGTGGAGCAGTAGGCCTTAAGGACCTCCGATTAGCGATCTTTGATATATCGAATCGGAGGTAGGCTGCCATGCGATATCAGGACCCTGGGCGAGCTGATTGCGATATGCCATGATCGGCGATCGACGGATCGCAACCAATACAAAGGGCCATTACATATGTGATATGCCAATGAGCGATATCGGCAATTTGGTGATCGGGCGATCGAAGGAGTAGAGGCACAGTCCATTAGGCCGATGCGATAAGCTGATGCGATGGGCCAATATCGATAGCGCTGATAGAGCGACTAACAATCGGTGAATCCCTGATACAAAGGGCCAATGCACCTACACAACATGCGATGCGATATGCCAATAAAAGGCAGACCCGATAGAGTTTATAAGCATGATTTCATAACTTTTGAAATCCAGATTTACGGGATTTCTATGTATTTCTCGTGTATTGGGTTTTCTAGCCATACGCAAAGCGATTGCGATATGCGATGAAAGGACGGACCTAAAAAGCTTATAGGGGCGATTGCATATTATTTGAAGTCCAGTTAAAAGGCAAATGATGTGTTTTGCGTGTGTTTTCCTATGTATTTCTGTTATGCTGTGGCTTTCAGGATTATGGCAAGAGGAAGTCCAAATGAATGGGTTGCCCATGCCCACCGATTCTTTTGTAATAGTCCCTGTTTTAAAATCATTGTGCCACGTTGTAAGCAGGGATTTTGTAACAATGATGCAGGAATGTGTTATACGTAGAGAGCCACAGAGCCAGAGCACAAGAGGGCCAGACGCAGAGCCACAGAGTCGGTGAGCCAAAGGGCCAGTCGTAGAGCCACAAAGGGATGATTACACACAGAGAAATGGAAAGGAAGTCGTAGCGCCAGAAGAATGCCTCACAAAAGCTAGAGATCATGATTGATAGAGGCAGCTCACAAAAAATGTAGCAGTAGAGAAGTTAGTCTCCCTTCAGGGAACTCACAGTTGCACAGAGCCAGAGCCCAAGATAGTTGTGCAGAACCAGAGGGTCGATAGCAGTAAAGAGCTGAGAGCCTGAGAGCCAGAGCTAGGGAGCCAGAGCTAGAACTAGAGCTAGAGCCAAGAGCTAGAACAAGAGCCGAGAGCCATAGCCAGAGCCAGAGCTAGAGCCAAGAGATAGAGCCAGAGACAGCGTTGAGAGCTAGAGACAGATCCAGAGCTGAGAGCTAGAGCTAGAGAAAGAGCCGAGAGCCAAAGCCAAAGCTGAGAGAACAACAAAGAGATCAAAATGATCAAGCTGTTGCTGGTGTCCAAAGTGTGATGAAGACAGAAGATGGAGTTACAGGGACAATACAGAATTCTAAGGGAGTCAGAGAAGCCAAAATGTCAAGAAGCTTAGAGCACTGACTGAAGGAGTCAAGTCCAAAGAAGCCTAGATCTGTTTGCATAGTGAGGACAACCAGCAGGATAAGATGGTATTCTAAGCCCATAGGTTCAGTTGTAAACCAATGGAGTTGAGCGTGGAGCTTGTAAAAGAATTCAGACATAATCCTAAAGAGCCTAGTCGAGTTGACTAGAGCTCAAGAAGACGTAGCCCAAGATATCAAGGTGAACTCCATATTAAGCTTGTTGTCTTGTAGTTTGCTTATTTGCTGCATCTTATTGCTGTCATGTGTATGATGTTTATTGTTGCATTGTTTCACTGTTACATGATGCATTCATTTTAAGCAAATGAAAATAAGCACTCAAACAGTATAAAGAAAAACATAAGCATACACCTCTTTCAAGCACATTTTAATTCCACAATTGGTTATTCATAAGGTCTTGGAAATATATAAGCTTTGGAGTGGGAGAGGTTCTTGTAAGCTTGACAAGAAACCTTTAATGCCCCATTTTCAGATCAGGTGGTATCAGAGCTTAAGATTGATTAACCCCACCTTCAAAGAAGGTGATATCAAATCTAGTTATACCAGAGCAAGTGGTATCAGATCAGAATGCTTGATTGACAGAGCAAAGATTGCTTGTCTGAAAGGTGTTTAAATAGTTAGAGTTTGATTGTATGCTTGTTTACAAACTGACTATTTTTTGAGTTTGCAGAGGTGAAGGGAAATCTATTGATAGCTCAATCCAGGAGAGGACAAGAAGGAAGAAGGGCTATAGACATTCTTCTCATCCCAAAGGACCTAAAGGCAATCCTTGAAACACAAGAGGTCTGTTGCAAAAGGTTGTTGAATAAGCTCTTTGTTAATCTTGTTTGATGTTCTTTTGTTCATTTTTCATAATGACAACTTCTACAAGTGAGTCCACAAATTCTTCTTTCTTTACAAGAGTCTTTGATGAAGACAAGAAGCAAGACTTCTTCACCATGACGGATATGGTGAGAGAAATGTATGAGGATGGAAGGAAGAGCATCGCACTTAGAGAGCAGTTGAATTCTGACAAATGGCAGGAATGGAAAGAAAGATTCCATGAATGATGTGATTCAAGATGATTCACATGTTGATGCTGATGTGCAGAAAAGGTAGCACCTTTGAAATGGATTGGTAAGAAATGGTTAGAGTTCTTATCCAATTAAGATTGCATGTCTATTGATGCATATAGTTGTATTTCTTTGTTAATGAGATGCAAGTTACAGGATTTTACCAAGAAGGTGAATGGAAAAGTTGAGTAGGAGACTCACTTTGTTGCTACAACATTATGTTCATTTCAGCTTTGAAAGTACAGTTTGCTTAAGCAAAAGTTGAAGGATGAAATGCATGCATGAGAATGATGTGCATGAACACAGGGATGTTGATGATTTCCTTGTATTTGAACATGTATGTGTAATTAACTTGGAGGGTTCATTGCTATGTTTTAAACATGAATGTAATATTGACTTGAGAAAATTTGATTTGGTCTCCAAGATGGAGATAATGATGAAGGCTTCATCCTTTGAAAAGAATCCTTGAGATTTTTTCTACATGCTTACTTGAAGGGTCATTTGTTTTAAAGGCATGTTTTGTGGGCTTGTTATCTAGTCCATCATTTGTATGCAAATGTAAAGACATGGAGGTGTTCACAAGATGTGAAATTTGTTTCTTTTGTTGAAGTAGGAGTTTAGGCCATCCAGTTGTTGTCTGTAATCCTGTTGTTGTTAATAGTTGTTGTTGACAGTATGTCAAACAGGTACAAATGAAAATTTTGTGAAGCAGATGTAACTTCACATTGGTTTGAGTCACCTTGGATCAATGATCAAGGCAGAGAAGTTCAAACTACCTTTTGTGAACTTTTTAGTAGGAGTTCTACAGGAAGTCAAGGAGGAAAATAGTTCTTCCCAAGAGGACCAGCACATACAGGAAGGAGAGTGTTCAAAGGTTTTGGTTCAGAGGCACTAGCCATGCAGGCAAGTGTATGAAGGCTAAAAGAAGAGGGTGTTTTTACTCCCATTTAATGTTCAAATCAGTAAATCAGTCTTTTAGAGACCAAAAGTTCTTTTTAGTGGGAAGGTGTGATCCAAAATGGATCTAACACAGACTTCTAAGTCTATGAATTCTCCTCACAGAGGAAAAATGAAAGTCAAAGGATGCTCCTGGAAATAGTCTCATTGCAGAGATCTCTTCATTCTGAATCTAATGCAATTTGAATAGGCAAAAACGGACTTCAGATGAAGAAGTTATTGTAAAAAGAAATTTCCCATTGTCCTTTGAAAAGGAGGCATTTTCTTATTAAATGGGACTTAGCAGAAATAAAGGCTTTCTAAGGAAAATTGCATCGGAAGAGGTTAAAGGGTGGAGTAGGAGGCCTTAAGGACCTCCGATTAGTGATCTTCGATATATCGGATCGAAGGTAGGCTGCCATGAGATATTGGGACCCTGGGCGAGCCGATTGCGATATGTAATGATCGACGATCAGGGGATTGCAACCGATTCAAAGGGTCGTTACATATGCGATATGCCGATTAGTGATATCAACGATTGGGCGATCGGGCAATCGGAGGAGCAGAGGCACAGTCCATTAGGCCAATGCAATATGCCAATGCGATGGGCCGATAGCAATAACATCGATAGAGCGATCGACGATCCGCGATTGGTGACCAGCGAATCCCCGATAGAAAGGGCCAATGCACCTACGCGAAATGCAATTGTAATATGCCGATAAAAGGCAGACCCGAAGGAGTTTGTAACCATGATTTCATAACTTTTGAAATCTAGATTTACGGGATTTCTGTGTATTTCCCGTGTATTGGGTTTTTTGGCCATACACAAAGCGACTGCGATATGCGATGAAAGGATTGACCTGAAAGGCTTATAGGAGAAATTGCATATTATTTGAAGTCCAGCTAAAAGGAAAATTATGTGTTTTGCATTCGTTTTCCTGTGTATTTCCATTATGCTGCTATTTTCAGGATTATGGCAAGAGGAAGGCCAAATGAATGGGTTGCCCATGCCCGTCAATTCCTTTGTAATAGTCCCTGTTCTAAAATCATTATGCCACGTTGTAAGCACGCATTTTGTAACAATAATGCAGGAATGCGTTATACGCAGAGAGGCACAGGGCCACAGAGCCAGATGGCCAGATGCAGAGCCACAAAGCCACAGAGCCGGAGAGCCATAGGGCCAGTCGCAGAGCTGCAGAGGGATGATTACACACAGAGAAATGGACAGGAAGTGGTAGAGCCAGAGGAATGCCTCACAAAAGCCAGAGAGCATGATTAATAGAGGGAGCTCACAAAAAATGTAGCAGCAGAAAAGTTAATCTCCCTTCAAGGAACTCACAGCTGCGTAGAGCCAAAGCTCAAGATAGCTTCGCAGAACCAGAGGGTCGATAGCAGTAAAGAGCTGAGAGCCTGAGAGCCTAAGCCAAAGAGCCAGAGCCAAGATCTAGAGCCAGAGCTAGAGCTGAGAGCCAGAGGTAGAGCCGAGAGCCAGAGCCAGAGCCGAGAGAATAGAAAAGAAATCGAAATTATCAAGCTGTTGCTGGTGTCTAGAGTGTGCTGAAGACAAAATAAGGATTTCCAAGGAAAATATAGAATTCTTATGGAGTTAGAGAAGCCATAAGCTCAAGAAGCTGAGAGCACTGACTAAAGGATTCAAGTCCAAAGAAGCCTAGATCTGTCTGCAGAGTGAGGACAACCAGCGGGATAAGATGGTATTATAAACCCATAGGCTCAGTTGTAAACCATTGGAGTTGAGTGTGGAACTTGTAAAAGAATTCAGACATAATCCCAAAGAGCCTAGTCGAGTTGACTAGAGCTCAAGGAGACGTAGCCCAAGATATCAGGGTGAACTCCATATTAAGCTTGTTGTCTTGTGGTTTGTTTATTTGCTGCATCTTATTGCTATCATGTGTATGATGTTTATTGTTGCACTGTTTCACTGTTACGTGATGCATATCAATTTAAGCAAATGAACATAAGCACTCAAACAGTCTAAAGACAAACATAAGCATACACCTCTTTCAAGCACTTTTTAATTCCGCAATTGGTTAATCCTAAGGTCTTGGAAATATATAAGATTTGGAGTGGGAGATGTTCTTGTAAGCTTGAAAAGAAGCCTTTAGTGCCCCATTTTTAGATCACCAAAAAAGAAA
This sequence comes from Pinus tabuliformis, assembly GCA_031772625.1. NCBI lineage: Eukaryota > Viridiplantae > Streptophyta > Pinopsida > Pinales > Pinaceae > Pinus > Pinus tabuliformis. The sequence goes on along the minus strand of CM062814.1, from coordinate 590,323,661 downwards.
AAATAAAAGGAATACCTAAAAATAGAGATCTATTTTTAGCAGTGGGAGTTACAGTTGAGTTAATTTTAGAAAACTACCACCACTTGTCTCTTTTTTTTCTAGGTTTTTAGCATGCATGTAATAAATCATAAATTTATCACATCTATGTAGTGGATGCCTTCAAAGCTCATTTTCACACTATATCTCTGAGTTCTGGCATTCAAAAAGAATCTAGGAACCTTCGGCACAATCGACACAACTTTTCTGGGTAAGCTTTTGATTTTCGATTCTTTTTCTGCTTTTTTTGTCTCTTTTGTTTCATTGGCTTGTGTGAGTGTTTTTTTGCATGTTTTATTGAATTACCACTGAAGTTTTAGTTTGTTTTAACCTGTAGAATTGTTGTTTCAATTTTTTCATTGCCTTTCTTAAGCATCACATGTATAACCCCATTTTGCATTGACAATCGTCATTGCAGCGACTCTCCCCACTAGCTTCATTTTTTTTCCATTTGATTGATTTATGCACTTGATTGGATTGCATGCATAGCCATTCACTCATATATTCAACATCATTTGAACATACTTTCAGATCTTCTCGTTTTTAAGTCGCCCTTGGGCAAATCTGGGTCGCCTTAACTTTGATCTAGCTCTTCCCGGCATTCACTACACATTTCTAGAACTCAAGGCTCTACCTTGGCTCTAGGAATTGCATAGAGGCTACCAGTCACTAGCTCCAGCTATGCTCTATGCAGTTCCAGGAGACATTCCCCAGTCTTTCAAACTGGGATTACGTAATACACAGTCCCAGCCAGCATCAAATCCAAACTGAACTATGCATTGTGTAGATCCAGTCCATAATAAGCCATACTATATTGCACTCTATGCAGTTCCAGTCATTAGTACCTCTCACTTGTAGTTGGCACTATGAAATATGCATATCTAGCTAATATTCCTTCATCTTTGAGAGTCACAACTGCACAAGCTTTCCCAGCAGTTGCCCAGTTTGTTGCATGATCGATCCTTAAAGTGCTTTGTGTTTTTAAGCTAACATTTGCTTTTTGTGAGTGTCCACTCTATCTCTAGGTACATCAGTTGTTGAAAATAGTTTCTCAGTAGTACAAGCAGCATGGTTTCCAAGAGAGTTGGATCAAAGGATACTATAAAGTGCAGCACTAGAGATGTGGTTGAACAAGTAACAATGAAATTTCCCATCTATGCAAACACACAATTTTTTGTAGAGAAGGACATGAAGATTACATGGAAAGAAATAAAGGACACATTTGCAAGTAGTTTCAAGGAAGATCTAGAATATCGACAAGTCTATGTCAACATTCACAAGTCAGGCTTGTACAGGGCTGCATGCAGGTAACCCGCCTTCTCGTGCACAAATATCATTCACTGCATCATCTCACATACCAATCCTAAGATGATGACACTGAGCAGTACCAGTGGAACACATATTTCCACCTTCAAGAAAAAGGACTACCATAATATGTATCACTTACCACAGCCGGTGAACCACATGTATGCATTGTTATTCACTCCGAACAGCAATGTGATCACTAAAGACAACATGAAGCGTTAGGTAAAAGAGCCATAAAAATTTAGAGTGACACCCAACTAGGTCTAAAAGACGAAGTCACTTAGGAATGGTTACCAACTCTTCATCATCTTTGCATGTCACTTGTATGGTCAAGAGAGCATGGAGACCTTTCCGCAGAGTTGGGTGGTTATGTTGGATTAGTTGGAAAATGAAGGAAGACCATTCAACTAGTCAGACATGTTGGATCTTCAGTTGAAAGTGCATGTGTCTAATGCTCGAAGTCCACCTAAGGATGAGCAAGAAATATTTTTTATATCTACGTACCTTCTTGATGCAATCTGTGCCAAGTAGTAGTTCCCTAGCATGGGTTAAACATGGACACCATGAGAGGATGTTGTGAATATCTATTGCAAGTTGCACTTTGAGTGCAGCTACTGAGGAGTCATGGAAAGGTTTTCTGACCACTTCATCACCCCATTGTATAGGATGATATTCGAACAAGATCCACCTTACATGTCCCAGGAAGTGATGTAGGCATTCCTTAACATTGTAGATTGGTATGCCTCACCCAGCAACACCTTCATCACGATGTTCGACTCGGATAAGCCTGCGTATAAGCTAACAAGGTTTTCCATAGACAAGTTGGTCATGCAAGAGGTTGTATACCACATCTCCATAGGGATATTAGTAGGACTGCATAGGAAGAAGAAGGCACCATGACCTACTCTTCCTTTGTGGATTAGGTTGTACGAGATCTATACCTTGAAGGATGCAGATGTCGAGGCCGAGGACTTGAAGAAATTTGGGTTTGGCACCAAGAGTTTCAATCCGTACGATCCCCAGTGCATATGTAAGAACCACTGTGTGAAGGTGTATTACCCATGGATCCACGGGGCATGTCATTAGCCAGAGGAAGATCCTTTGAGGTATTGCTACAACTTCTCTAGGCTTAATGAACCGGTCAGCATGGCTATAGAATGGAAAGCATCATTGTAGGCAATAGAACCATAGGAAGCAACAACAACAACAACATTGAGTAGAAAACTGGTGCAAGACAAAGGCAATAGGGAGATTGTCGAGAGCGTATAGGTTGAGAAAAGCTACAAGTTTAGAGAAGATCCTCTTTTTCAGAAAGTAGCTTTGGAGATAGAGACGAGGAGGTGACAACACAAAAGGAGAGTATAAAGAAGGAAGAGAGAGAAGAAAAGGTTGGAAGATGTCGAGAAGAAGTTGAAATAGATAGCAAAGAAGTTGAAAGAAGAGAAAGAGCTCAGGAGGAGAGAAAGGGAAGAAAAGTAGAAATAGGAATAGGAGGAAAGACAAGGCACACTGATAGAGGAAACTATGCCTATATAGGTTGAGACAACAGAACAACCAAAAAATGAAGAAGAGGGTGAGTAGATGAAAGCTCGGGAATTTGCTTAGCAGTTTGAGATGGTTCACTCAACGGACATGGAGTTGGAACAAGAGCCACAAGACCAAGACGTTGATATCATGCTGACAACATCTGAGGTCGCACCACAATCTCTGCCACCTCCATAATCACAATTGGTCCCGAGTGAGAAAGGAGAGGTTTTTCTCCTTGATGATGATCCAGAGATGGATGTGTACAATCTATCATTCGACATGTCATATCACTGGATTGTATAGGCACGAAGAAATCAACTCTCGGATGATCACACATCACCTGCGCACATAGAGGAGAGGGTGATTGTATCAGACGTTAGAAGACATCAAACTGCCATGGCCAAGGCTTCTCGGCCTTATACAAAAGCCATGAGTTTGGCAGTCAAGTTCTTAATAGCAAAAAATGATTGGATGGCGAAGGACTTGCAAGAGGCCAGGTAGAGAATAAAGCAGTTCTCAAGATTGCTATGGAAAAAATTAAGAAAGAAATACTTGCGAAGATATCAGCTTTGGAGACCACCATGCAGACATTGTATAAAAGATTTGTCATTGTGCACAAACTGGTTGTCCATTTATACGGTTTTTAGTAGCAATGCACGAAGATATGCCAAACTCTCAAAGACATCCATGCTGCCATTATGCATGTATAGGAATGGGCAATGAGGTACAAGGGGGCCCCGCTTTACTTACACAAGATGATGAAGATGCAAGTAGATCTAGACAAAGCATGGATTTGGATGTTGATCTGGAACTATGAGCAGCTCCCTTTGCTCATTACCAACATTGAGGCTTCCTATGCATGATTGTACAAGAGTCTAGATGTCATAGTGAGGACAGACAAGATCCCTTCCATCGGAACCCTCACTCAAGCCATGAGGAAGAACCTAGTCATGCTGAAGGTCGACGGCTACATAGAGAATTTGATGCACAAAGCCACTAGTGGTGACTTGTAGTTGATCATAGAGAACATGCAGAAGTACATCAATGGTCGAGCCACACTCAGGACAGTGTTGTGCATGATTCAGGATGAGCTGGATAGAGGTTTCAGAACCATATACCCAGAAGCCATGGAGGCAATACACTTCGATAAATACATCACCAAATAGTAAGGGGACACAATAGTGTAGTACTGAGATTGGTATCAGTTCATCACCAAAGACCACCAAGAGGAGGTTATTGATTTTTCCTTTCCCCAAGACCCCGAGTGATGTTGTTTTTCTTGTTAGGTTGACTCAAGCCTATTTTGTCCCACATGAGTATATGTGGAAATTATATTATTGTAAATATGTTGTAAGTGAAATTCCAAGTGTCACTAGTGGAATGTGAATAGTCATGAGGGTAGTCCAAGAGTCAAAGGGGAATGTCAAGGGTCACCCCACTATTTGTTATATATAGAACCTCATAACTCATAGTATGGGATTTTGGGAGCCAAGATTTTGCTAGGCATTACTTAGAGAAGGCTTGGAGAGTATTGTGATGAGCCTTGGCTTCTCTAGAGCGTAGAGTGAGTACATCTCTTTGGAGGAGTAAGAAGTGTTGACTGTAATGTTCCACTATTGGGGCTAGTGGTTTTCAATGGCGTATGTATGGATGGAAATTTCACTTAATAATATAACTAATCCAACACGGTTTCATGCATATGTTGTTATCGTAGTTTGACTATTCTAGTTACTTTAGCAATGTATTTTATTTCGCTTACGCATTTGTGTATGAACTATTTTGTATACGATTGTATGAATCTTATTGAAGATGTGTTGTTGTATTAACCCATCACTTTGGATTGTGGACTATTCCACTTCTAGCCTGTGATTTCGTTTAGCTCGTGTGTTCCTTTCACGTTTCGTACTATTATAGGATTCTAAGGGACACATTTCCTTTTCCCCTTTATGTATTAGAACCCCCCATGCATCTCACTTGACTCGTTACAAGGTCACACAGTTGCTTCCAACAGAGTTATCATACTTACCTTTGCGCACTACTATAGTCAAGGCACTACTGTACTATCCACTGTTGGGACTCCTACTCCAAATGCTCTGAGTTCTAGTTGGGACTTCTTACAAGGGAGATCCCTTGACATGTTGGTGGGTCCAACACCATCAACAAGTGATAGAAGTTGTAGTTTTCATAGGATGGGAAGGAAAATTACCCTACATATGTTTTCAAGGTACATGCTCTAAAAGGGCTATGGAAGTGCTACATCAGGAAGCACAATAAGTGTACTTTGTTCAGGGAAATAATGGAATTCATATTTTTTACTCCAAGCCCTAGTTTTTTCCTTATATCATTGTTGTATGTAAGGGCCATGATCCCTGGTACAGAAGCCCTAATATTGTTATATTAAAGTTCGTAATATAACAAGTTGTGGGTTAAAAGTTAAAAATTGTCATGTGAATGATATTGATTCACTATTATGTTTTTTCGACAATGAAAAGTAGTAGTGTTATGGAATTTAAGTGTGTTTGTGATCGTGATCTTAGACTCAAACCTTATTCTTGAGTTTCGTGGAAAATCAATAGTCATATATGAAATTATTATTACAAACACAAGTTCTACCTCATACCAAAGTCTCAACTTAAAGAAAATATCATGCAGGAAACGCATAACTTACCACTAGTAGGGCACCTTGGGTACTTGAAAACTTATAGGAAGATCAGGAACATATTCACACGGAAGGGCCTTAAGAAAGATGTATTTAGGTTTGTGATGGAGTACAACATCTTCCAATAGTATAAAGTAGGACACACTCATCTAGAAGGATTGCTTCAACCACTTCCCATACTGGAGAAAATTTGGGAAATAATTTCTAGGGACTTCATTATAAGGCTACTTGAGGTGTATGGGAAGGACTGAATTTATGTTTTGGTTGATCAACTCATGAAGTTCTCATACTTCTTCACCATACATTCCTAATACTCAGCATCACAAGTGGTAAGCTATTTTCAGAAAGATATTATGATTGCACGGACTACCAAAAACCATTTTCAATGACAGGGACAATAGGTTCATGGGTGTATTTTGGCAGGAGTTGTTCAAGTTTGTTGGGGTAGAGTTAATGTTGAGTACTAGTTACCACATGTAGACTGATGGGAAAACCGAGATAGTAAAAAAATGGTTGGAGGCCTATCTAAGAAACTATGTGTCAGGCCAACAAAAATCTTGGATAAAGTGGTTGCACTAGGGAAAGCATTTTTATAACACCACTTATCACATAACGATTGGGATGACTCCCTTCAAAGACCTGCATGGGTATGATGCACCAACATTTGTAGATCAAGTGTTTAGAGACAATAGGGCTCCTACAACTAAGGATTGGATTCAGGAGAGCCAGGACATACTGCAACTCCACAAAGGTAATTTGCAAATGGCTCAGAGTCAAAAAAATATTTATGCAAATAGGAATCAAGTGGAGTGTAGCTTTGAGGTTGGGGACTTGGTATATCTTTGTCTGCAACCGCACTAAAAATCATCTCTTAAAAGGAAGGTGGCAGAGAAACTGAAACCTAGATTCCTTTGAACACTACAAGATTGTAAGGCACATAGGAGAGGTGGCCTATGAGTTGGAGCTTCTAGAGGGGTGTAATATACACAATGTCTTCCATGTTTCATGCAAAAGAAAGCCCTAGGGAAAAAACATTTCTCTTCTACTTAACTTCCACCATTAGATGAAGAAGGGGAATTGATTCTGATCAAGGAGAAAATTTTGGAGGTAAGGGAGAGGAAGCTAAAAAATAGAACCATTAAAGAATACCTAGTCAAATGGAAATATTTTTCTATCAAAGACACCATCTAGGAAGGAGAACAATTGCCCCAACATCCAATATTGAAGTTTCTTAAAGACAACCAATCTTGGGAGGCGAGGACTACAATGTCCCGATTTTCTTAGGAGACATATGGGGATGATTTCACTAGCGTAATTAAGTTCTCGGAGGCTAGGATAGAAAAATTAATAAAGGGAACATAATTCTCCTAGGAAAAAAACTATTTAAAGCTAAAGGGGGGGAATTGGAACATGGATCCTAGGCTAACAAAAAGTCACTTTTAAATTATAAAGTCAGAAAACCCACTAAAGTCACTTTATTAAAATAAAAGGGTAAAATGGTGGCAAAAGAGTCAAGTTATAAAAAGGGGGAATGAGAACTCTCTCCACATTCTTGCATTTTCTCACTTCAAAAATAGAATTTTGGAGATCTCTTGAGAAAGAAACTATGGTTTTTCGAAACCCTCATTCTATTTTATGGTTTTGGTGTTGAAAATATACATCCTAACTAGTACTAGAGTGGAAGCACTCAGATTTCATCTTTGGGATTCATTTTTGAAAAAGATAAATACATTGGTAGAAATGGACAAGATATGAAGGTGTTATCACTCAATTTTATCATATATATTTTGGTATTATACGTACTCTTTACAAGTTGAGTTTCCATTGTCTTTGTTAGAGTATTGGCCGAGATTATTGTTTTTTTGGGTGGCTGAGTTTTAAGTTGTGTTGGGTTGATATTGTAAGCCTCAAAGAGGCTAACTCTCTCTCTCACATCAGACTAATATTTCTTCTCTTGCTGGATGATTTTCTTATCAAGCATATTCTCTATTTATGGGCCAAGTTGCCTCTTATTGTTTGTTGTACGAGATGGGCTATTTAAGAAGGCCAAGTCTCTCATTTTCATAGGTCGTGATTAGTAGATTGAAGAGGTAGAGTACTATCTCTTGTTGAGTAAGTTATGTCAGCCCAAAAGAAGGTCGAGTTATTTACTTTCCAAGGACTGAATTACAGTCAAAATTTTTGGGGGTTTGAGTGGTTGTTTTAAGGAGGGTCGAGCTTACATTTTGTGAGTTGAGTTGTGTGCCTAAGGGGTTGAAGCCCTTGTCCAATCCTTCTGGTCGGGAGGAGCTATTACAATCTGTCTGGCCAGGTAACCGGTTGCCCTACTTTTTGAGTAGTCTGCCCTACTTCTTTTAGTAGGGAGTCACTTACAGCTATTTGGTTTCACCCATTGGGAGGACGGTAATCCCAACGATAATGAACTTGCTGTCGGGGAGATTCATCGCGTTCACTCTACCCGAACTCTAATCCGGCGGCGGGTAGTATTTTCTCTAGTTGGATGCCACCCGTACAGCTGCTGAGGATTAGAAATTCTATTTCGTTTAGGCAGCTAATTAATATGTTGACTCATTTGAGAATCTTATTGAATTCCTATCATTGTGGGTGAAGGATGGGACTTTTTTGAGCTCCTCATACCGGTAGGCAGCTCCTCTCAAATGGATGGGCTCCATCCCACAGGGCCAGCTAATACACTAATGATTTGCCGCTATCCCGCCCCCACACCGGTTGAACTCCTTTCTGTTAAGCAGGGTTGCTTCGTGTTGCAGGGTTGAACTCCTTCCCGATGGTTTATTGAACTTGGAGCTTTCTTTCCTGTCCTACCTAATAAGAATTGAGGAAAGAACGAACGAATGACCTTTAGGGGTACGCTCGCCCTCGTCTACCACTACCGGAGGTTTGACTTATTATCCCCTAGTTCTTCTATATTACAATTATTTATGCTTGAGAATGTATCTTATTACTTTGAGTTTTGGTTGACTGCCGAGGGGACAGGAGGTAGGGTAGGGATGCTCAGCGGGAAGGAATGGTACGTGCGGTGCCGGTTCCATTGACAACATGCTCGGATCACTGGACAACGAATCTTTCTTGGCCTGGTATCTATGACCATCTTTTGCTTCTATTGCCATTAGGAAAGAAACATCCCGGTTCACTAGCCAGCTTATGGGATGGGATCCACTTGACGCTAGGAAGCATTAAACGGTCTGGGCTCACTTTAGATTATTGAGCAAGGGCCTCCGAAAGATCACAGGGCAGGAGAACTTGAATTAAGACTTAGAACATACCCTGAGTTCCCACCACATCTTTTGAGCAACTACTTTATATGATATTTAGGCGCTACATTACTTACTACTTTTGTTATATCACCCATATATATATCTATATGAAAGTCAGACTGTTACGGGGGCCAACCTGAACATAGTCTCTTTTATTACTTACGAGGGAACACCATGAGTCACCTCCGGGGGAACACCTTGACATACTCTTTTAGCGGCTTGTACCTACATTTATGTTATTTAGTACCTACTTTACCTACTATTAGCTGTGGTACCTTAATCATTGTGGTACCTTACTAACTGTATTTCCTATTTCTTCTTATTTAGCAGTGGGAACTCGAGCTACGGGAGCAGTGGTACTTCTACTTTCACTTTTATCGATAGATTACGAATCAGTTCGACCTATAGATACCGGTAGTTTGTCGCTACAGGAACTGCTATCTTACCTATATAAACCCTACTACCATCATAATATACATATTGGGAACTTGAATATGAGACACCTAGAATTGATTAGAGGTATGTAGAAGTATGAATTTTTTAGACTATTTTGATACAGTACAGGCCTACCCAACTAGAATAGAACCACAGGAAAGGAAAGGTCCGGAGGGCTTGCGCTTCTGAGGGCAAGGGAGCCACCACTTTGAGGGAGGAGTCTCCACTTAGGCACCGTTATCACATATATAATATGAGAACACGTACGCACCCCCGTTAGGAATAAATAAAGAAGTATGTTATTACGAATGAAGGATGAATTTATAAGATATATATTCTATATATGAATGTTGAGTTGTATTTTCATCTACTATCAAGGTATGTATCCACCATTGGTACATTTCTGATTTAATTCTAGAGAATAAATTGGTATCATATAACTATTTCTAGCATCTTACCAGCAATATGTAAAGTTCTAGGTCTAATACAAATCATTTATCATTGTTTTAAAGTTATTTCATAGTGCTAGTCGGTACTATGTATGTTTTATTTAAATAGAATACAAAGAAATGCACCTACAACCATATGCAAGAAAATTGTTTTTCAAAACATCTCAGTGACAAATGTAATAAAATTAGAAAAATTTGTGAGAAGTTTTGAGATATGCTAAGGGAGGTATCTTACATGATCCCTATATTTATACAAGATGAGTGAGGAGAAACCTCCTTGAAAGGAGGATTACATTCCCTCCAAAAATCCTAAAGGACAAGATCATGCTCCTTGATTGACCTCACAGCTAGAGGGGAAGAGTATTTAATGCTCCATGGTAGTCAATTTTGATCTTCGTCTAGCAGTAGACAGGTCCCATAAATTTCTCTAGCTAGATATCTTCATGATCTATGCCAAATATTCTCGATATCCTATATCATAACCACATTAGGCACATAAAGCATGAAAAATCTCTTTAAAATTCCTAAGAACTCATTTAAGCTAAGAAAACGTTATAAAGTGCAAAAGGGAAGGTCTAATACCAGTTTTATGTGCCTAGGAAAAGTTAGATGGGTCTATGTTTTACCTAATTGGGAGGTCCATCACCTACAATGCACCTCATCCTTCCTTCTATGAGTTCACGTCACAAACCTTGTATGCCTACACTAACATACTCCTATGCATGAACTTCTCGCCTCCTCAAGCTTCCCTCTATCTTCAAATGATGAATCTATTTTCCCATCAACACCTCTTTTCTTCTATTGACCCTGGTCTCCCCTCTTGTGTGTTGACCACCCAACATGCTCCTCAAGGGCATAGATGGTATGGGATTTTCCTTCAATCATGAATCCCATACTCAACCCCCATACCTATTGTGAAAGTCATTAAACCCAGTCAAAAAAACTAGAGGCCATTACTAATGAATGTCCTAAATTAACCAATTCCCAAGTAACTCCTCCCCATACCTCTGAACCTGTGTCTACTTCTCTTAGCGAGTCATTGCGTTTACATTTTTGTAATATTAACATGAATTACAAATTCATGGTGATAATTACAAGAGGGGTAGCCAAAATTTTCGTTACAGACCCCACCCACTTAGAGGAACATTGAACTTAGCGTTCTACACCTGAACACAACATTCAACAATGTTTTATTCCTTAGAACAAAATTTAACAATGCTTTATGCTCAAGAACAAAACTCAACAATAAAATATGTAGATATATACAATTATTTTTACATCCATTTACATAATGAATAGAATTGGGTAAGATATCTTCATTCAATCAACAATTTTTGATGTGGCCTCATCTCATTCATAATTCTTCCCCTACACCTTATCCTACTAAATCACTTGATTCAATGCAATTTTCCTTTAATTTCTACTCATTTTTTCCACTGCACTTAGTTCTCATTTAGGAAAAAAGTGTAACTCGTTACTTCCCTAAACACACCCATTTCATCTTTGATCCCAATCAGTATGCTCATGATTCTTTACAACTAATTTACTTTCCATGTTTTTACATCCCCTTCTCTTCATCCTCAGTCCATTGGGTGATTTGTTCCTCTTCCATGCAGTCACTCACCTTCCAAGTTCAAGCATCCCCCTCTCTACTTCCTTACTAAGGATTCCTTGTACAAGGCATACCACTCTCTGCTACATCCCCTTTATGTGATCCACCCCTTACTAAGGCTTCCTTGTACAAGAAGAACCTTCTCAGCTAACGCATATCCCTGCCTTTCATGAATAACACATCATATGTGACATGGAATACCTCATGGTGAATCAATGAATATCATAGGGTTCTGTTGATGGTGCTTGGCCCGCAAACATTTAGGGAATCTCCCCAGGTAAGAAATCCCAACTAGACTTCAAACCATTTGGAATAGGAGTCCCAGTAGTGGGTGGTAATGTAATGCCTTGAGCGCGGTAGCGTGTAGAGGTAAGTATGATAAATTTGGGTTGAAGCAAGTGTGTGACCTTGCAATGAATCAAGTGTGATGCATGGGGGTTCTAACAAAAAGAAGGGAAAAGGAGGTGAGCCCCTTAGAATCCTGTAATAGTATGCATCTTGAAAGGAACAAACGATCGGAATGACATCACAAGATAAAATGCGGAATAGTCCACAAATTAAAGTGACGGGTTAATCCAACAACACACATTCAAAAAGATTCATAGAATTGCATACAAAGTAGTTCATAAGAAAATGTGAAGTTAAAAAACATAAATTTCTAAAATAACCATAATAGTCCAACTACAATAACAACATATGCATGAAAATGTGTTGGCTCTAATATTATTGTTATAAGTGAAAGTTCCATCCATACATACACCATTGACAACCACAAGCCCTAATAGTGGAACATTATGGTTAAGAACACCTGCTCCTCCAAAGAATTATACCCACTCTATGCTATGGAGAAGCCAAGGCTCATCAATAATCCCAATCCTTCTCTAAGTCTAATCCTAGCCAAAATCTTGGCTCCCAAAAGCCCTTTCTATGAGTTATGAGGTTCTATTTATAACAAAGGGTGGGGTGGCCCTTGACATTCCCCTTCATGACTTTTGACTACCCTCATGACTCTTAAAATTCTTTACAAATAACTCTTTACATAACATGATGACATTACAGATTCCACTAATAGCACTTGGAATTTCACTTACAACATATTTACAAATAATATTACATTTTCCACATGTACCCATGTGAGACAAAACATGTTAGAAACAACCTAACAAGACAAAACACTATGAATCTGAAGTTTGGGGAAAGACAAACTCAAAAAACTTCACTTGCTGCTTCTCAGTCACGTACTCATGCCAAGCTTGGTACTATGTGATGATGTCCCCAAAGTTTTTAATGGTGTGTTTCTGATAGTGGACTCTTGCCTCCATAGTATCTAGGTCTATGGTCTTGGAACCTATATCCAACTAGTCTTGAAGCATGTGCAACATAGTGTTGACCATGACAGGACCACCAATGTACTTTTGCATGTTATGTGCACTAAGCTCCAAGTCATCCCTAGCGGCCTCTCACCTTAGCTGCTCCATGTACTTATCGATCTCTAGTCAAACTTGGTACTTGTGCTTAGCTTCGGTGAGGGAACTGATTAAAGGGATCTTGTGCATTCTCACCATGAAATCCAAACTCTTGTACAACCGTGCATATGAGGCATGTATGCTGGTGACGAATGGGGTGAGTTGCTCATAATTTTGGATCAACATCCAAACCCTTTCTTTCTCCATCTCTACTTGAGGCTTCATCATCTTTAGCAAGTGAAGTGGGGCCCCTTTATACTACATTGTCCACTATTGCAAATGGGTGATGGCAACATGTATGTTCCTGAGAGTTTGAAAAAATAATTTTGTCTATTGATGTAAGCCATGCACATTGGTATGCATGGTGAAAAATCCCTCATAGAGCTTCTGCATGGTAGTCTCAATCGTTGATACTTCATCAAGTATCGCTTTCCACATCTCTATCATTGTGGAAATTGTGCTCTATTCTCTGAGTTGTTCTGCCTCTTGCCTAGTGTTGGGCATGGAAACCCCCCGAGGCATGTTTTGGGGCTCAAAGCCCATGTTTTAACCAAATAATGTTGTAAAGCCTAGCGAATTGTGGTGTGGAAGTATGTTAGAGTCATAGGGTTGTCCGCCCTAGTTTTGGATGTAATGTCGGCCTACCCATGGTCCGCGGACCATGGGATTGTATAAATAGAGTGAGGCTCTAAATGTAAAAGAAAACTAATGGAGAATAGAATGGCATAGAAGAATAGCGAAGTGAAGTAAGAGTTTGAGTAGCTAAGTGTGTCTTGGATCGTAGAGTAGGAAAAGGCTCTGTAGCTGAGTGCGTAGAGGCCTAGTAGCCTACATCTGAGTGCGCAAACCCCTGCAGTTGAGTGTGCACAGTGGAGTCGAGTCTGTAACTAAAGAAGAGAATAATAAAGAGAAGTTTTATCCAAATTCTCTGTATCTGTTCTTGAGTTATTACATGTTTGATATCAATTGCAAATATACTATTTATTTACTGCTTGCACTTGTATGAATGATTTATATTGTTATAGTATAACTTAAAACTCGTGATTGGGCTAAAATAATCAACTAACAGTGGAAAACTCAAAAGAATTGGGTAATAATAGCATTTAGGCCCCGAGTAGGACTGCGCGAAGGCAGCCTCTTAGGCTACAAGGTATGGGTAAGTGTGCATAGTTATGTGTGTTAGAGTCAGTCTGGTCAGCCCTCCATCAGAGATCAAAGCCTTTTGTGCATTTCAATTTTAGGTGTCCCGCTTCATCCGCTCAACTGCATTTCTCTAGGGACATGTCATGATCTGACAGAGAAGGCCATGTTAGTTAGTTTCTCTCATGTCTGGCTCCTGCTGGCTTATGTCTATGTGTCAAATAATCAAAAATCCATAACAGTCAAGGTCTGGTCCTTCTTTGGACAGAAGTCATTTTTGGTTATTAGATCTAGGGATTGATCAGTTAGGTCTTTAATTATGTCCAGAAAAGACATGCAAGCCAGAGGGAGACCTTATATAGCTATGGTTCAGAAAGCTTCATCATCACCTAAAGAGACATCGACTCTTCTTCAAAACTCTGTTTTGAAGAAAAGTCAAACAGTGCCATTTATAACAAAATTTTCCAAAAAAGTCACCAGTTGATTTTTCAGAGGCAGTCATGGTTTCCATGGCTAGATGCTCCGTCATACAGTCCCTGCAAAGATGTGCCAAAAATTCCATCAAGAGAGCCACAATTTCGAAGAAAAAATGAAAAAACAAAGTGCTTTAAAAGTCAATAAAAAGGTGCAAAACTCAACATTAGAAAGTGGGTTTTTTAAAGAGGAAAAAATAAAACCAGTTTCTCTCAAGCCTATAAATACATATTGTGGCCTAAAGCAAAGCCATTGTGCCATTGAATACCTAGAAAGACATTGCAGAAGGTCAGAGAGTGAGATTGGTGAGCGTTTGAGTGAGTTGGGAGGTGATTTGGGAAGCGTGGCGCACACACTCCAGCGGCTCAAAAACGGTGCCAAAACACTTGAACAGTTGGGAAAAGCGATCAACTCGACAGGTAGGCCTTGTGACATCCCTGCCCATCAAATTTTTGTCAAGAATATGCTATTTGTTAAGAGGTTGAATGATATCCAAAGCGCAATGGCCAACCATAAAAATTCACCAAGTAAAGCAATGGATGGGGTTGCAAGTTTGCATTGATATCACCATGGTTTTGCTCCCCTCCCCTTGTCCCCTCACTCCGCATCATTTTCACCTCCATTCCATCATGATTCCTAAAGAAAACACCCTAAAACTTCCTTAAAACCCCCTCACCTGTTTTGCAAGCAAAAATTGTGTCATTTGACCGCGCGCAGCGCACACACAATGTGGCGCAGCGCACTCAGGACGCGTGGCACACTGGGAGCCCGACCACAGTGTTAACTTTACACTGGCGTGGCGCACTGGGCAAAGCACGCGGCGCACAGGCCTATGAGCCTAAAAAAGCACCAAATCTCTCAAATTTTTGTAAATTGGCTATCAACATTGCAAAAATTCCCATAAATCTTTTCACCACTGATCCTAAACTCAAAGAAAAATACGATGTTCGTGACCATGAGACCAAAAACAATTTTTTTTTAAGCAAACACAAAATTGACACAAAATGGTAAAAAAGCTAGGGTTTTTGCTACAGTAACTTGATTATCAATTATGCTCCTACACTACCTCTGTCAGCTAATTCCTCTAGAGCATTTTCCCCTAATGGTTACCCTAGCTACAATGCAATCCTATCCCTTTGTCCCCTTTACTCATATAGCTCAAAAGTGCCTTAACCCTACCCCATCAAAACGACACCCCAAACACTCCCAAATCCCTGATAAATTTCCCCTTTAAACCCCTATCCCCCTTTTCATCATTCCCCTCCTAACACTCCCCTGTTTTATTGTCCCCTTGGTAACAGATTTTTAGAGCATTCATCGGTGTCATTAGATTCACAGGGCAGCGAAGAAATTCAGGGTAAAAACCAGTAATGGCATCGGAAATTTCATCAGATTATGAGGGGGAAACTCACAGTGATACAGCTTCAGGAGAACAGGCTCCTCGAAGACCTAGGAGTGGCAGACATGTCAGGGATGAACCAAACACCCTCACTGAGTTGTAGGCATGCCCTCTCGCTATGTCGTGTTTCCAACACTTAGCATGTTTCGAATTTTTTCAGAGGGTGGCAAATGTCAGAATTCATCATGAGTTGGCCCGTCTTTTTGCACTTCACCTACATGGAGGACAATCTATCTTGGCAGGGGTCACTTTCACATTGACACCCGAAACCATATCAGTGGCAACAGGCATACCAAATGTTGGAGAACAGTGGCACAAGAAGATGAAGGTGGAGAGGGAACTTTATGAGCCTTACATTAAGGCCAGTTGTTTGAGTCATCTCACTAGAGTTTTCCCATTCAGGTTTCTGAGAGATGAGTATGCTCCACTCATGAAATTGATCATGAAATACTTCAGTTGTGAGGGGAGGTTTTCTCGCCTTTATGCATATCACATCAGGTTGCTCATGCACTTTACCAGGGTGCGTATGATGAACCTCCCATTTTTCATTTGCGGAAACATAGAGACGATGAGAAATTTCATGTAGCACAAGACCCCTTGGCAGTAGCTCAACAGCGTATATCACTTTTCTCTTATCCAAATTTTGGTGGACCATCAGCTGGGATTGCAGGGCATTGCTTGGGAGGACTTTATCTCCCGTGACTTCTTCAGTGCTCCACAGGTAGTAGCAGAGGCAAAGCATGAGATAGGTGGTCCTTCTCATCAACATGAGCGCCATGAGACCACTGTGGTGCCATTTTCCATCACATATCAGAGAGGTTATCCAAAAGGCACCAGGCCTTTGTTTGCAGCAACAAAGCAAGTGTTATCTCCACCCGGGGTGGAAGGGGCATCGCTTCCTACATCAGCAATACAGGTATAGGACAAGGGCAACAAGCCCAAGCATGAGGAGGGGCCTTCAGGTGTGCCACCAGGTGAACGAAAGACCAGACTCATTCTCCTTCATGATGATGATGATACAGATACACGTCCACAAAGTGCACAGCTGAAAGAGATATTCCAGGAGAAAGAGACAGAGATTCACTCCTTGACACTTAAGTTGGAGATGGCCAAATGGAACATCAAGTATTTGGAGCAGAGGAACAAATAGCTGGAAGACTAGCATGTGATCATGGAGTTGCAGAACATCCTTGAGGATCGCCTAACTGCTCAACAGAGGAGGATTGAATTCACTTCATTGGAGCGACAGGTTATTGATGATCGTGAGTCTGTTCTCGAGAGAGTCAACATGCACCTAGACAACATGTTGAACAAGGCCGACAAAGACAACACACTGCTGAGACACATGGCTCGTCATTACAGGGCACGGAACTTGAGTTTGAGAGCCCGAATAAGGAGTTTGAAAGCAAAATTGAGGAAGGCCACAAGAAGGGAAAAAAGGGAAAAAGAGAAAGATAGGCTTAGAATCTTGGTTGAGGCTTCCTTGGCTCAGCAAGGCACCCCATAGAGAACTTCCAAACCAAATCTTAGAAAGTTTGGGCAAATTTTGGTCATAGGGAAATTTTTTGGGCAAAAAACAGAGATTTTCTCCCTATGCATCACGCACCCTGCGCGCGCTAAAATTCTAGAACTAAGATCGCGGAACAACTTGCATTTTTAGATTCAACATCAAAAAATACGTCTACTGGTGTCCGGGCTAGAAATTTTGATAAGTTTTGGGTCTCCTAAGGGTCAAAAAACATCCAAAAATGGCCTCTCTGCCACTTTTTGGACACACAGAAAGCAGTCTTGGGAGAATGAAGATTTGAAGGGGCAAATGAGCACCAAATTGAGAAATTCCAGTGGGGTTAGAAAGTAGACAGGCCAAGCTTTCCAACAAGCCCACTTGGGAACATTTTGGACACCTACAAGTGCCCCAAACTAGGCCCCAAAGTAGTGTGATGCACAGAGAAAAGCGCGCGGCGCACAGAGGAAATTTTGCCCAGTTTGCTCCCGTTTCGCAAAATTTCGGGTCGCGACTTCTCCAAGTGGGCCTGGTCATCCACTCTTCAGTTTTTTTGGCACCAAAGGTGGCTTTTAAAGAGTTTTCTCTCCAGGTGGGCATCTATCCAAGTGGCGAAGAATGCAAAGGGTCACCATAGCCAAATGTCATGCTTGAGAGCACTGCACCTGTAGCTGATGGTTGGCTCTCCATCTCCATTTCGAAATGATTTGAGTAACTGCCCAACCCCTGGGCATTCCATCTCTTCTCTACACTTTCTATATATTGTATGTATTTCATTTGCAAAGGGTTGGCTGGCTTGTAACTTCTGAGAGACTGTGGGAAAGAAACTCTGTTTCTGCACTGTGTATTTTTGACAGAGAGTTTAATGAAAGGCAGCAAATCGGTTTCATGAGATTCTTGTGCTTTTGAGTGTAGCAAATTTGTTCTTATGTTCCATATGTATCTTGTTATGTTTCATAATTCATTTCATTTTCATTTCAGTGAAATTTTCTAAGTGAGGTTAGGTAGAATTCAATTTATATTGCTCTGCCTGTGGGAAAATTTCATGTGCAGTGTTATTCTTCTATTGAAAAGGATTCATACGACCATGCCCTTTTCACTATCTTCGGCCATCTTTCCATTCCACGCCACCTTAAGTTAAAAATTTTGCGCTTCCTACCTACCTTGCCTCACAGAATAATTTGTGCCTTCATTCTCAATTCTTTGTTCTTTGTTAAGCGCCAGTCCCATATACATCTCAGAAGTTCAGTCACTTTCAAAAATATTTTCCAAGATCCTTTTTTCACTTACTAGCCTAAGGTAAACATCGTATTGTAAGTCATCTCAGACCATTTCGCTTATCCATTTGCTGAGTGTGACTCGGAGAGAGACCTCTCCTGCTCTGGTAGGGCTAACTACCAGACTGAGCATGGTTTGTGGTTACCCTAATTTTTGCCTTCTTTAGCCTAAGGCAGATTTAGGTGCTAACATAGTGGTGACCATACTGGGGAGCTACAAGCTGAAAATCAAATCCCCTTGTTTCATAATAATTCTAGGCTCCCGGATGATGGGCTTAGGATTGGAAAGGTTGAGTAAGTTGGTTGTGTCCCGTAATTCTTCTCAATAGCACGCTAGCTTCAAGACGATATACCAGAGCGAATCCGGATCCGGATCCTCCTCACATTTACGAAAATCCCAATTTGATCCCAAAAATCCTTCGTCAAGAAAGCACCTTCACTCCCGTATTCAAATCCCCTTCATGTCCCGACATTTTTGAGTATCTTGAAGAGCTTGAGTTTGACGAACGATTTGAGATATCACTGTTTGAATCTAAATCTGAAAGGGCTGTTGATTACACCGTCCCCAATCCGCAATTTCTTGTAGACCTTGAGACAGAAAGAGCTAATAGATTAATTGATAATTATATTGCCACATAGCCCCAAACTCCAATTGCACGCCCCTTGCAAACTGTGTGTACTCCTCCAACACGTCCAAGGCCAAATCCACCTAGAATGATGGCTGCCCGTTTTTCTCCTCTTGTTCTGCCCCAAGTCTTAGATGACATGCCCAATGATTATCAAAGTAAAATCCTGTTTTTTGATGGCACTCCTAACAGTATTATAGCTCAACAACATGTGGATAAAATGGCAGACTTCTACGAACTTCATGAGATCAATGCGGAGAACGTGGGAATGAGGCTCTTTGTACAAACATTTGTAGGTGATGTGAGGAAATGGTTCAGAGGTTTGACGATTGCAAGTATCACCACCTTGGCTGAGCTACAAAGACAATTTTTGAATAGGTGGGAAGTGAAAAATAATCCCCTTCAAATTCTAGCCGAGTATGAGCAAATCAAAAGGAATGCAGGTGAGTCGTTCCAAGATTAGTGTGTTAGATTTAATGCAGTCTACAATGACATCCCAGACCATCTAAAGCCACCTGTGGGACTAGCAATGATGAAGTTTCCGGATGGTTTTGATGCTGACATGGCGTACCAATTACGAGAGAGAGAACCGGCTACAATGGAAGATATGGAGAAAATTGCAGCCAGCGTTGAGGCTAACCTGCTGTCCAAAAGAGCAAGAGCGAAAGCAGAGAAGAAAACCACAGTGAAAGAAGAACCTTCTTCCATGGATCAACTACTCAAGAAGGTAGAACAGATGCTTGAAAGAGTGAAAATTGACAAGCCTAAGCCACAAGTTAGGAATCCTAACTTTCGTGTCCAACAGCAGCAGCCACAATATAGGATAAGACAAAGAGATCAGCGAAACCAAGAGTAGGCAGCGCAACAGCTGGTACAAACACCTTTGCAGCAGAATTTTGTGCATGGACTGGAATCAGATGAGGAAGGGAACATAATAGGTGAAGAGAACCATCTTTTTACTCCAGATGAGTTGCCTACTTACATTACCGAAGAAGAAGAATGTGCAGTGAATTCAGCTGCACACCAAGACACTGATTTTATTCTAGCTAGTGACACTGTTTTGGAGGAAGAATCAGATGAGTACCAAAGAGGCTATATGAATGCTCTATCCACCCAACAACAGTGATATTCACTGAGGAATAGAGATGTGCCGGTCAAAACAATTTAGAAAAAGAAGGATGGTGAGACATCAAAGAATGATTCATCAGCTACACAAAGAAAGGGAAAGGAGGCAGTGGTCCCGGAGAGCAGCAAATCAAAATCAGCAGAACAATCATAGCCATCAGCCACATCAAAAGAGAAGGAAAGAAAAGAGATCCCGGTCAAAGAGGTAGAAAAAACTCCCGCTTTCAGCCTAGAGAATGAGATTTCTAAGCTAAAGGTATCCATCCCTTTGACTGAAATCATGAAAAACAGCAGCTATAGAGGACAGATTTCCAAAATGTTGAACTTGGACCCAACGTCCGACATGGTAAATGTGGAAGATGATCAGCCTGAAATGATTTTTGGGCCAGCAACGAATGGTGAGTCTCCCGAGAGCGAAGTGCCACCCTTCTATATCAGTTTACACTTGCATGACTTTGTGCTACACAATGCCATGTTCGATTCCGGAGCCTCTCACAATCTCATGCCCAAGTCTATCATGGATAAGCTTGGTCTAGACATCACCCGGCAATATCATGATCTTTATTCTTTCGATTCTAGCAGAGTAAGGTGCATAGGGCTCATCAAAGACTTAGTTGTGAGTTTAGATCAACTTCCTATGAAAAATGTGCTGATGGACGTAGTGGTAGCAGACATTCCTCCAAGGTTTGGTATGCTTCTTTCCAGGTCTTGGGTGGCAAAATTGAAGGGGACACTACAGCTGGATTTCTCCTATGCGACAATCCCGGTGTTTGGACAAATGAGGAAATTATATCGGGAACAAAAGATGAAGTATATGATCACAAGCAAGGAGAAACCGATCAATCATCCTGTAAACTATGTACATACAGATTTAGAGTCTTTTGTTTTGTTTTCAGATAGTTTAAATGAAATAGATAGCCAGATAGTAGAAGCAGACAACATTCCAGAGATAACACAAAATTTTAGAGAGATTCTGAAGAAAGAAAGACAAGAAAAGCAACAAAAAATTGGGCAATCAGTTGAAAACAATGGACAGCAAAAAGATTTTCAGCACTTGCAAGAAGAAGAAGAAGGCTTATGGACCATTGTTACAGGGAAAAGTGTTTACTCAAAACTGCTTATCCCACTAAGGTGTGACAGCTGCCTTAGAAACAAACAGAGTAAATCTACTTTCATTTTTCCTTTATGAATTATAGATAGAGAGGAACAAAAAGACCAACCTCTGTCTTGCGCTAATCTCCTGATTTGATTCCTCTCTTCCTTGATAGTCTTTCGCTACTTGTTCCCTTGCACACCCAGCTTCACAAAGTACCTGTAAGATCACAGTAGCATAGCACTATACAAAGACATGGATCTATAATCATAAACAATCTAGGATCAGATGTAAATTGACCATAAAAATGCAGCAAACATCAATGACACAAGAGTATGGAGGAAAACTTGAATAGCTTTTATTGATAAACAAGAAAGAGCCAAGAGGAGTTACAACCAGTTTTTCTGACCCAGCATCAACCTCTCAACAAGGAAGCCCCTCTTCACCTCATACAAAGCTTATATCACCCAACAATCTGATGTTTGTCTCAAGAAACCAACAACAATTCCTTACAATATGCAAAATTTCAGCCTCTGGATCTCTGGGATGAGGGATCCATATATAGATATCTGTAATGGAGATGAGTCAGCTTATGATTTGATTAGTGTCTTCCCTCTGATAGTTCTTGCTTCCACTTGGAGATTGATGATCTCTTACTCATCCTTGGTCGAATTCAGAGAGGCAAGTGTCACAGGAGAAGTTTCTGGAAGCTTCCATTGCCTCTGCACCTCGCGGAATGACACTTCCATTTGTCATTTCTCGCCCATCGCACCCCATAGAAGGGCTTTTTGAAATGTAATGCACCCACACAGTGTACTTAGGTGAGATGCAATGCACTTGGCCAGTGGAGCAGCTGAAATGATCCTGTTTTGACCAATTCTGAGCAGTTTTTCATGGAGAACTTCTGGGAGAAGCTGTAATCTGTTGACCTTGTTCTTTTAGGGGTTAGAACAACACTTTTAGGGACTTAGGAGCCCTTGGTTTATGGACATTTCATGCTTGGGGCTGTAGTGCCAAAAAATGTCTATAACAGTTGCCCCCTAAAGCATGAGGTCATTAATCTTTTGATGTCGGGTGAAATGCTTTATTATGAGGATCTGAAGTTCTTTCAAGCTGGGAGGAGACCTGTAATAAGATACAATACAATACATTATCTTCATAATATTTTCATGATCTAGCTGAGGCGGGCATTCCCATTCTCAGCTTTATAAATTCATTTTCACGTACATAGGACAGACAATCGTCTGAGTGTAGACTGATGATTCTGATAGAGCCATCATCCCTTTGATTGGATGATTATCTGTGCAGCAATTATGTACATTTGATGTTTTTTATTTTCCTGAATGTATATCGCAGCCCGGATGGATGAAACTAGATCCGGGGTCTTCATTCTCATTCGATCTTCACTCGAAGTACAAGTCTATCCATGTGAGAAATGTTCTGAAGTCGAACATGGAAAGACGTCGCTTGATTACCAGCCAATGATATAAGCTGTTAACAAGCGCGAGTGGAATCACCGATAATGATAATGACCCTCAAGGTACTGTAGTACAATTCATGTGGTGTGAATAAAGGACTTGGCGTCGAACACCACACAAAATCTTTCGGTCGAAGTTCATTGATGTAAACCTGTCGCCGGAAGTGAGAAACTTGCCATTGAGGCATGCAAGCTTCAAAGTACTAAATGGGGTGTTCCTAGATCAACTTCTTGGATAATGAGCTGATGTCAACAAGAAGTGATCCGTCACAGGAGGGCCTTAATGAATCCCATATCAATGACACTGAACGGAGCAAATGATTTTAATGGAGGTGAAAATGATCTGGTGATATAAGGTTCAGGGTGGCGGTCATGAAAGAATGGAGTATAAATGTATTGTAATGGGTGAGACACAGGTGAATTCTCTGAATGACTTCTCTTGAACATATCGGAGACACTGACGCGATGGATTGGTAGCATTAACCCCAAATGTGGATGGTATGATGGGACCATGGTGATGTGATTAGTGAATGAAACAATCCAACCCGACTTGGATGCGGAGTGAAAGTGTCATGTTCAAGAGCGACTTGCTACCAACAAAGTTTCTTCAAGTTTTCTTCCCAATTTTTCCCCAGTCATTGCTGACCAGTACCTCTTTATTTTTATCAAGCTTGAGGAGGATAACATATGGTTGTTCTATAATTTTCCCTTCGGGCAAACCCATCGCTATGTTTTAACGAGCCTAGCGATAGTGAAACTCGTTCTCGTCTATAGACAAGTTTGTCGCTATTAAAATTTTAACGAGTTTAACGACAAAGATAACTCGGTCCTTTTCAATTTTAGAGAGTCTGAAAAGGAACGTAAAGGAAACTCCAAAATTCCTTTTTCGTCATCTAATCCCTTAAGTCCGAAAAAGTATAAAACAATACAGAGGGGATGAATTTTCAATACTTTTAACGAGCCGAACAAAACAAGTGCTCGATCTTTCTGTGTAATAATCCCTCAGGTCCAAAAAGATTAAAATTTAGAGGAGGGATAGCACTTCCGGTCCCTTTAACGAGCTGGAGAGGCCAATGGCTCGGCAATCTTTTCATATTTTACGAGTCAGTTGAAAAGAGCTTAAAGGAGACTCATCTTTTGAGGAACGAGTGATAAAATGGGTAGCAACTGATTCCAGGTAAGGTTTGGAATTTTCCAATCACGGCAGTGTTACAAGGATGGCTAGTGAGATCACTCTTTGCAGCTGTTCCTCAAAATGGGTAAACAATCAAATGGAGGTGACGGTGCAAACACGACCAAGGCTTTAACGGCTGAAGTACTACATTCACGATGGTTATTTACCGGGGAATAGTTAATTTTTTAATGAGCTTAAACGCGGGAGGAAACATTTGCTCATGGCTTATGTTTATTTTTTAACGAGCTTGAACTATGTGCTAAAACTGCTCGATTAAATGGTCTCTTTTTGACTTTACCATATATAGCTTTGTTCTTTCAAAGATTGTACTGTATTCTCACTTGCTTCATCAAACTAGTCAAAAATGAACAATATATATGCTTGAAAAATGAGTTAGAACACTAATATTTTACTTTAAACTATGTAAAAAGTAATAAAAAGTGCTTTCACCTCTCATTTTACCATTTCATTTGAACTTTGGTTTGTTGGAGCTTTGGAGGTGCTTTCCCCCTTTGATTTTCATCAGCTGATTTCGGGAGATTCTGTGGACGATTCTCGGCGTCGTCTAGACCAGGTAGGAGCTAAACCTGAGCTCTTTCATTTCATGCTTTCCATTTTGCATTCTGAGCTTGATTCCTGGTTTTTCTGAGCCTCTGGGGTTTGAAAAACTCGTTCTTCCTTCAGCGCACCCTCTGTGTATCGAAAGGTGCATTGGATGTTAGCCTGTTCACTGGCCATCTAAAATGCAACGCACCCAGAGCACTACTGTAGGTGCGATGGGCACAGAGAAGGAATTTTATGCACAGTTTTTGATGGAAATTTTGCCTGTTTCTTACCAAAATCAGGATCTAACTCTTATCTTGTTTGTTTTTCAGAGATCTTTGGAGTAAGATGACTATTACATGGCGAGAATGTGAGCATGAAGAAGAGGACATGCTTGCCCTACATGATCCGGTTATAGTAAACGCACTACGGAACTGTGGCTTGCTGAAGTTTTTCCGCATTTCTATCATGAGACAACAAATCAACTTACTGCAGTATTTGCTCGATGCTTGGGATCCTACCAACCAGGTTTTCCAGATCAGGGGAAAATCCATCCCTTTGACTGTAGTAGACATCTATTTCTTGACTGGCTTGTCGAGGCGGGGTGCCCCCATCTCTTTATCAGGTTCAGCCAGAGGAGGTGAATCTGTGAGAGATTATGTTCACCGGTATTGCAGAGAGGGATCTCAGTCGAGTAAAGATGGCAAGATCATCATCCGTGATGTCACTGACAGGTCCCTCAGGACTATTCTATTTACTTTTGGTAGGATGGCTAGTGGTGCGGCTCTTCATGTAGCCAATCGATCTTATATGCAGTATGCCTTGGAATGCCTCCAACCAAAGGTGTTCAACTGGTGTGACCTAGTACTTCTTGTGATGAAAGAATATTTGACCAAGGTAAAGAGCGGGAGGTTGAAGAAATTTGGGTATGGTTCTATTTTGACCACCTTTGCCTTGGAAAAGATACCACTGATGCAGCCGCAGTATATTGCACTTAGTTTACCTTCACCTACTGAACCACGTATGCAGAGATGGGTTGACCATATGTCTAGGCATGCTGGTCAGTCTCAGATTTCATTTTTTGATACCTTCTTCGGGTGGTTTGATCGTCAGGAGATGGTTTATTCTGAGTATCCATATGCTGGCATGGACTTCCGGGGTGATCCAGATTTAGTACTGCTGGATGGCGAACAGTGGGGTGCCATTGGTAAATTCTTTGACCATATTCCTATTTATCGTTTTTCATTTATAATGTCCTTGTGCTTTATTCTATCAAGACTTAATCAAACTCATATGTTTCTGCAGATGTTGGTCCTGTTCGGCCAGTAGCATGCCTGAGAGTGCCAGCTGCCGCCCCAGCAAGAGAGGCTATTGGAAGGGCTATCCTTCGCGACCTCGATGTGGCCGAGACTCTCACAACATTACAAGAACAGGTTGAGGGCCTCATTCTTGGTATTCCAGATGTGAGGACTGATGAGCTGCCCTTGAGGTTGCAGCGGCATACTACTAGTGTGCCAAGACGATGGACTCGTCTCTTACACATGATTGCACAGGCTGTGACTTGCTATCACAAGCATCATTAGACTAGGGTGCCCATAGCATTTTGAGTTTTTTGGTCATTTGACCAATTTTGTCTTGGTTACAGAACATTATGTGTAAACCATAAACAGTTATATATATTTTTGATTTTCGGAGTTTTATTTTGGTTAAGTTACATGATCCAAATGCAAACATTGATGGTATGCTTCCTTTTATAAATGTTGCAAATGTCTATCTAACACATAATTTGCCAATGAGTCAGTTAATGTGTTTAAGTTTCTGGAAATATGTTGATATTTAATAAAATCAAATTGTCTTTCCAAAATCTTAACCCTTAGGAACATGCGATAAATAACTCGATTTCAGACAGAGTAGATACCAGTGAGTTGTAGTATGACGAGTTGTGAGTCTAGCCTGACAATTAGTCGACGTATACCATGTGTGATGGCATCAGAGAGGAGTTCTATCAACGTGCTATATTCAGCGATGTTATTCGTTGATCGACCAATACATACCCCTCTGAAACTCACTAACTCGCCGCTTGGATCAAAAATGGACCAGGTCGCGGAAGATAGGTTCTGCGAACTACGACTCGCTCCGTCGGCATATCCAACACATGACTCCAATAGGTTTGAGTTCTGCAATAAATGTAAAAAGTGGATTACTTGACCAAAATAAACACTTTAGCGAAAACAAAAACCTAACAAAAGCATACAGGTTACCATGCTGAATTACGCATAGTAATGCTTGAGGTACAACCCGTTACGAGGTTGCGCCAGTGGAATTCTGTCATAATCCATTAACTCGTAGGCTCCTTTTGCTAACACTCGCTTAACAATATAGGGGCCCATCCATAAAGACTTAAATTTACCTGCTCCCAATTTATCGGATTCTTGGTCATAATGCAAGACCAAGTCACCTTCTGAGAAGACATGAGGTTTGAAATTTTTGTCGAACTGTGCTTTGACTCGTTTCTTATGGGCTTCGTTAGCCAAAGCGGCATCATGACGGGTTTCATCCAATTGGATTAGTTCCAAGAAATGAGCTTCTTCTTCTGAAGTTCCGGGGAGGAGATCAATTGCGAGTTTGAGAGACGAGATTTCGCACTGGATTGGTAAGACTACTTCCAGGCCATATACCAGTTGGAAAGGTGTAAACCCAGTTGCATTCCTTACCGATGTTCGGTAAGCCCAAAAAGTTGAGTACAGGATTAGGTGCCATCTTCTTTTGTGAACTCAAATCATCCTTTGCAGCATGCGTTTCAGGACCTTGTTGATTGCTTCAACTTGTCCGTTGGCTTGCGGATAATATGGAGTAGAGCTGTCGTGAGACAACCCTAGTTTAGCAGCTAATTCGACCATCATGTGATTGCGAAAATGCGATCCATGATCTGTGACTATAGCTTGTGGTATACCGAATCTGGCGACTACATGATTGAAAAAGAAGAGGGCAGCTATTTCACCAGTATTATCTAATGTAGGCATCGCCTCAGCCCATTTGGTAAAATAGTCAACTGCGACTATGATATACCCATGCCCCCCGGTCGAGGTGGGGTTATATGTCATGAAATCGATGCCCCATTTGGCGAATGGCCCGAAAACAACTATTGGTTGCAGAGGTGCGGGTGGTCTTCTGGTTTTGCTATCGAAAATTTGACAAGAATGGCAACTTCTGACTGCGTTTATGCAATCTTTAAACATTGTCGGCCAGAAGTATCTTGCTCGTAAGATTTTTTGCGCTATAGCATAACCGGATTGATGCACCCCACACGTGCCTAAATGGCAATCATTTAGGACTTTTTCGGCCTCCTCATGCGTGAGGCACCTTCTCAGAACTGTATCGATACCGCGACGGTAAAGTGTATCACCGACGATCATGTAGTCTTTTGCTTGGTATCGAATATGTTTTTTTTCGAAGCGGGAGGTATTTGGCCTATATTTTTGGGTTTGGAGATAAATTATTATATCTCCATACCACTCGTTGCTTGAAGATATCAGAAACAAACTTTCGTCCACAGTTGTTTCTTTGGATGTTTCATCGTTGGACGACGATGGGAGATCGCATAATAATTCTGCGAAAACCAGAGCTTTCTTTGACTTTGATTTTACAAATTCCAGATCAAACTCTTGTAGGATTGCTATCCATTTTGAATATTTTCCCCCCAGCAACTGTCGCGACAATATATAAGTCATGGGGTTGCAATCTGACAGAATGGTAGTTTTTCGAAAGAGGACATAGTGTCGAAATCTCTGTATCGCTTGAACAGCTACGAGCGCTAGCTTTTCAACATAAGAATATTTGCTTTCTGTATCATTTAAGTTTTTACTTAAATAATATATAGGATGTTCGATTCCGTCGTCTTCTTGAACTAAAACCATTGCGATGGTCGTATCCGCTGCAGCCAGATACAGGTTAAAATATTTTTGATAATCAGGAGCGTACATTAATGATGCTTTCATTAGGGATTCTTTTAAAGCATCAAAGGAAGCTTGCGCAACCTGATCCCAGACAAAGGGTACTTCCTTTTTCAAAAGATGCATATAACCTTTAGCAAGTTCGGCGTAATTTGGAATGAACCTCCTCAGAAAGTTTGCTTTCCCTTGGAGTTTCTGAATCTGAAGCAAATTCGAAGGTGGAGGCAAATTTATGATTTCCTGAACCTTACATGGGTCGAGACAAATCCCGTCCTTTGAGACTACGAAGCCAAGTAAACGACCAGAACTGACAGAAAATACACATTTGTGTGGATTGAGTCGTATCTTGTAGTGTCGGCAACGTAGAAATATTGCTCTTAAATGCTGCGGGTGATCAGTCCGCTTTGAGAATGAGCCAGAAGGTCGTCGAGGTATGGTTGAACGATGTTTTTGATGTCATGGAAGGCATAATTCATTGCCCTCTGAAACGTCACCCCTGCGTTCTTTAAACCAAAGGGTAATTTTCGATATGCGAATGTGCCCCATGGACAAATAAATGCAGTCTTTGACTGGTCCTGTGGGCGGATATTTATTTGATTATACCCGGAGAATCCATCCATGAATGAAAAGATTTCACATCCGGCGCATTCATCAATTATCTAGTTGATGAAGGGTGTAGGGTAGTTGTCTTTTGGAAAAGCTTGATTTACATCCCTATAATCGACGCACACTCTAATTGTTCATTGTTTTTTCATAACAGGGACAATATTTGATACCCAATCGGTTAGAGGAACCGGGTAAATGAAACCAGCATGGAGAAGTTTCTCAACTTCTACCTTAATGGCAGTGGCTTTCTTGGGGTGCACCTGCCTTAGCCGTTGTCGTACTGGTTTGACATCTGGATACATTTTAATTTCGTGTTCAACGATACTCGAGTCAATGCCTGGCATTTCACTATATGACCAAGCAAAGACATCTCTGAATTCGCGAAAAAGAGTGTCATATATTTCCAGTTCTGAAGGAGAACAACATTTGCCAACATAAATATTCTCTACAACATCTGTTTTGGTCGAGATATTTATGGTGATAGTCTCTTCAATGTTGGACAAGTTTCGCTCGGAATCCACCGTGTTTACAGTATTTGATAGAAAATCAAAAACTGAAGGATGATAAAGGTCATCAGGAGTATCTTCTCCACAATCCGAAAGAAGGGAACGATGGTGGGAATCATTCCATGGTGCTCCTTCAATTACCATTGATTGAACAATTCCTTCATCGGTGTCATGCACTCTCGACCAAGGATCTGAAGGGGTGCCATATTCCTTAGACCTATCTATCCAAACACTCGATGAGCATTGATTTGGGTTTGCCATCCAGGCTAGGAACATTGATTGCTACAATATTTCCGTTGGGCTCGGAGGCAAAACCATCGCATGATCCATGTCAATATCGTTTTCTGAGATCTTTTTAGAAGATATCATATTGCAGGTTCCTACCGACGCTACTTCTGCCAGATGGATTGGAGGTGGAAGGGCGAAAGTTCCCATTAATATAGGATCTTTTAGTAGGCCTACTCCGATATTTTGAAGCGAATGGGGGCTTCCATGGATCATAGGAATGCTTCCTGTAACTTGAGAACCATTGGGGAGGAAGTTTTGTTGATCGACGATTGTAATCCCTCCTTGGAAGGGAAATGCAATCTTCCTAAAATAGGTCGACACAACGGCAGCCATAGCATATATCCATGGTCTTCCTAGTAGGATGTTGTAATCGAGATTTCCATCGATTACTTCAACATCTATTTCTACTGTTTTCCCTCCTAGTTCAACCTTCAAGTTACTTAGAATACCATATGGGGTATATGTCCTTCCATCGAATGCTTTTAATGTCGTCGAAGATCGCGACAAGGTTGGAGATCCTAAAGTTTTCCAGCAACTCATCGACATAATGCATGTAGATGCCCCCTCATCAATAATTGTTCGATGAACAGTTTTGTTGAGGGCTTTCACTTGAAAAAGGAAAGCTAGTTGAGCTAGTAATTGAGGATCGTATCCTTTATGATCGAAGGATACAAGATTGGAATCCTTTGGGTCTATTCCACCAATCGCTGATTATAAAGCCTGCTTTTGGGATGGGCAATTTTGTAGTACTTCAAGAGTCGACATAGCGGATGGCGATTGGGCCAAATCTTCCACTATATTATAATGTTGTGCCACTCTAGCGCAGGGATTAAACATCGACTTGTGTACTACTCCCTTTGGTGGTTTTATTGTCAATTCAGGAATGATGGGCGACGCAACTTCTGTCGAAGTTGTTGTCGAACTACTAGGCTGATCTTTATTCGACAGCTGTGGATTCCCATAATCTTTGTTCCTTGTCGATATCAAAGCATCATTTTGCTGTTTTGAAACCGACAACATTAGCACTTGACAGTGGGAAGCATCTTCACTGTCAACCACATTTGTTCCTAGATTTGGAAACGGATCAGTCAATACTGCCGAGGTTTTTGAATTCTTGAAGAATTTTTTAAACTCAGCTCTATGTGGACAATTTGCGGTCCAATGATCCTCATCGCATATAAAGCATGGATTTTTTGGTTTCCTATTTCCAAGAGGGTTTGCAGAAGATTTTTCAGGAGATGATTCTTCCTGCGTCTTCTTCCTCCCTTTGCCTTTCTTCTTGCCCCCTGGTTGCTTGGTTTCTTTGCCTTTATCTGTCGATACGGAATTTACTTCCAAGGCAAGAAGTTCATCTTTTGCATTTTGACCTAAAATCTTACGGGCCTTTTTGGATGTAGCCTTTGTCGATTTTGTGTCTGTTGCGTCAATCACGCCATCGCCGGCATGAGAGTCATTGTTTGAGTTATGAGGAGGAGGAACTGAGAATTCCGGTCTAGGGGCGTTAGGTATTTTATCGTAGAGCGTGCTGGACTGAGTGTAAATCAAGTCCAAATATTGCGCACGAGCGATAACTTGCTCTTCTGTGATGACTCCCCCTTTTTCCACATCTTCTGTGATGGAAGGTAGTAATGACTTGATAAACCATTCAGCTAAAAGCTGATCGGGAACATACGTTTTTACCACTCTACGACGACGTCGCCACTCATGTATATGATCAGATATGTGAGTGGCTGTCGTTTGTTTGAAGTTGGTAAGGAGTTCTGTTCCCGTTTCGTACCTTATCAGTAATTGAAAATGGGTTAAAAAGGTTGTGGCTAAGGTACTGAAGTTGTTGAATGAAGCTCTAGGAAATTCGATGTACCATTTTGCCGCCGAACCCATTAACGTCCTCTGAAAAAGGCAAAGCCTTATCGAATCATCATTTAGGGTGTTTGATGAACACCACAGATGAAAGGTCATCACATGATTCGACGGATCTTCACCCGGATTTCCATTAAATTTAGGAATATCTGATGGAAGTTTATGCGGAATCGCTGGCCACCAAGGGGCGTAAGTGATTGGATCGTTTGTTAACCGATTTAAATCAGGTTACTCTAAAGTTGCCACAAAGGGTAACTGCTGATTCAGGTTAGGTGAAGCATACCCAGGATAAGATGGGATTGCCTGAGCAGTTGGTCTTTGCATACTGGCATAATGCATTTGATGCTGGTAACTTTGGTGAGGTTGGTGGGCATGACCATTATAAAATGGTTGATTTTGACCGTTTTGAATATATGACTATCCACTATTTGCAAAGATTTGTTGCTCAGAACCTTGGTATACTTGTTGGAATTGCGGTTGTTGGTATTGTACTAGCCATGGTTGTGAAGCCATGTTTTGTTGCCCGATACTAACAGTTTGACCAAGATGAGGGGTAATTTTACCCATCTGAACCTGTGTCATTCCACCAGTCAGTGATTGTGGTTGAGTCACAGGGTCAAGGGGCTGTTGCATTACAACCTGAGAAACCTGAGGTTGGAATACAACAGGCAGCGCTTGAACTTGCGACACCGTCACAATAGCTGGCGTAGTTGGTATATTTGACATAGGTAAGCATTGTTGCATCGAGTATACAACTCTTGGTTGTTGAGGTAGCATTGGTACCCAACCGTTAGAAGCAATTCCAACATAACCCGAATTTTGTTGTGAACTCTCGTATGGTTGTCCCCCCGGAGGGGATCACGAAAGGGTATACTGCCCCCCATACAGTGGTAATCCAAAACTCAAGGGAATGGTTTGCCTTTGAGGGTCAGACTGCCTAAATTGACCTCCAAATGGATCAATTTGTTGAGACTCAACATAAGAGTTTCCGGATATTATTCTGGATGAACAAACAGGAATAGACCATACTGTCAAAATGGCCCCTGAGTGGGCTCCTTCTAGCGATTGAGAGCTAGTTGGGACAGATGGTATACCGGTGAACATTGTTGGAGTGATAGCAGGGGGTTCTGCCATTGCTGTGTCAGACGACACAGTCCTAGATGTTGACGGTTGTTCAGACATTTCTAATCTATCCAAAAGATTACCTAGCGATTCTATAGGAGCTTCCACTGGCGGTAGACTAACTTCTGATGAAGAAGGATACAAAGTGATCCCAACTCCAAATTGCGATGGAGTACTAGTTGGAGGATCTTCCACAATCTCTTCTATGGCAATCAAACTAGGTGGAAGGGGTAGACCGTCAGGTCCGTAGAATATTTCTGGTGCCGAAGAAGGTATGGAATCAGCAGCGACAGATGTTTGAGGAGCAAGACTCTCCGAACCGGTTGTAAATGGAACTAGTTCGGTAACACAAGTGTTTACCCTCAGACTAGGATCAGTACTATTGTCCTTCTGTGGCTGCTGAACTTCTTTTGTAGATGCAGGGATTCCAGAAATGTTTGGAGTAACCGGAGTCTCTGATGTTGTTGGAACACTTGTTCTAACTTTAACAGGAGATTTGGAACCGGTTAAATGAGTTCGCTTTGTCCGTACTAGCTTTGATTCCGGAGACAAAGACGGTTGACTCGTAAGCCTCCGCGAACGACGGGGTTTCAATTGAATTTCTTCCACGATTGCGGATTACTCGATCAACTAAAAATAAAGGGGAAGTATGTTTCCGAATTAAATGAATATTAGATGCTTTGACAGAACTTATTTTTTCAATTTTTAAGAGTCGAGAAAAAACGAAAGATGACTCTAGTCTCCTTTGATTTTTAATGAGCCTGAAGTGACAAGTGCTCAGATGGACCTTTTCTGTTAAAGAGTCTGAAAAGGAACGAAAGGGACTGCTCTGGAAATCTAGGTAGAGGGATTACCAAACCAATCGCAAAACTGCAAAATACTTTTTACGGTATGGCAGTGAATCTTCCCGAATGTTGTGTCCAGTGCATTACGATCGATAGGGCGGCAGACATGGCTTCCTATGGATAAAGGATTAAGCCTATTGGGGTCTCCCAAAATATACTCGATGGTACGTGGGAGCACAAGTCCGTACTGGCACTTATCGTCTCAAAGTGGAGGAATCACCCAACCATCAGTGAGAACAACAGTTACCAGGCTTTACGACACCGGAATACGTCTCTAGCCTAGACTTCTAAATGTTGTGCGTTATGTTCCAAAGCGTTGTTAGGTTCATTGAATTTATTTTATGGTTGATCTTATTTATGAAGTTTTCCTTTCAGGTTCACCGCAAGATGTAGATGTAATTCCTAAAATGCAATCTAAGATGATAAACAATCTTTTTATCTTCTTTGTGCAATGAAAATCATAGCTACTAAGGAAAGAAAGACAGAATCTTTTCACAAAAAGCAAAGAGCACACTCTAAATGCACTTTCCTAAATCAAACCAATCAGACTGTCTATATGCAAATGCACATGCATGTATTTGTTTTCGACTTTCTT
This sequence comes from Pinus tabuliformis, assembly GCA_031772625.1. Taxonomy (NCBI): domain Eukaryota; kingdom Viridiplantae; phylum Streptophyta; class Pinopsida; order Pinales; family Pinaceae; genus Pinus; species Pinus tabuliformis. Next base: position 590,289,290 of record CM062814.1, on the reverse strand, counting down.
AGTATATGAATGATAAGAAGAAAGTTGATGCACAAATCTGAATTTCTTTTCAAGCGACAAATATCAACAAGTTTCTTTTCGAAATCAAAAATGTAGATGATCACAACACCTTACAATTTTGAAATGAATACTTGTTTTTGGCACTAGAAAATTACAAATTCAGACCAAAAACAATAGTAACAGGATAATTGACTATCAACAGAAATCAAACTCTTTCCTATGATTGAAATCGACACTTGCGACAGTTTCAAATCAAAGGACGACAATACGATTACGCTACTTTTGCAAAGGAGAACTGAAAATGACTCAACAAACACACAAAAACATTTACAGTTCTTTTGTACAAAGGAGGCAGAATAACAGCAAGGAAAAGGGGTTTCAAACAGACATATACTTATCACAGGCAACAAAATTCAGGAATAGAACTGGAAAGAATGAATCATAGAAACCAACACTGCTCAAAGCCTAGTCTGATCAGTGCACCTGTAACACAGGGAATTTGAAATGCAGCGCACCTTCTCCACTCGGGAAGTGCACTGAAGTTCAGATTCTCAGAACAGTACCTGCGCTGGGCCAGAAACGAGACTTTGCTTGGGTTCCAAGTCACATTTTGTAGTTCAGTTCATGGGTTTTGGCCGAGCAAAAGGTAATCAGTAATGCAACAATCAGGGGTAGATCTAAGGAGGATCTAAGAGCTATCACAAGGGCAATCAGAGAGTTTGTGAATCAGTTGTTTAAATCATAAACAGATCCCGTAGATGGACTGAAGTAGCATTTATCTACTTTGCATTTGCTATGGAAAATGCAATTCGAATGCTACCTGTAAGTTTATGAAATAGACAACAAGGAAGATAAACAAACAAACTAATTCATCCCCAGCAGAGTCGCCATTTTGTTTCAGGGAAAAGTGTCTACTTAGAACTGCTTATCCCACTAAGGTGTGATAGCTGCCTTAGAAACAAACAGAGTAAAGCTACTTTCATTTTTCCTTTATGAATTATAGATAGAGAGGAACAAAAAGACCAACCTCTGTCCTGCGCTAATCTCCTGATTTGATTCCTCTCTTCCTTGATAGTCTTTCGCTACTTGTTCCCTTGCACACCCAGCTTCACAAAGTACCTGTAAGATCACAATAGCATAGCACTATACAAAGACATGGATCTATAATCATAAACAATCTAGGATCAGATGTAAATTGACCATACAAATGTAGCAAACATCAATGACACAAGAGTATGGAGGAAAACTTGAATAGCTTTTATTGATAAACAAGAAAGAGCCAAGAAGAGTTACAACCAGTTGTTCTGACCCAGCATCAACCTCTCAGCAAGGAAGCCCCTCTTCACCTCATACAAAGCTTATATCACCCAACAATCTGATGTTTGTCTCAAGAAACCAACAACAATTCCTTACAATATGAAAAATTCCAGCCTCTGGATCTCTGGGATGAGGGATCCATATATAGATATCTGTAATGGAGATGAGTCAGCTTATGATTTGATTAGTGTCTTCCCACTGATATTTCTTGCTGCCACTTGGAGATTGATGATCTCTTACTCATCCTTGGTCGAATTCAGAGAGGCAAGTGTCACAGGAGAAGTTTCTAGAAGCTTCCATTGCCTCTCCACCTTGCGGAATGACACTGCCATTTGTCATTTCTCGCCCATCGCACCCCATAGAAGGGCTTTTTGAAATGCAATGCACCCACATAGTGTACTTAGGTGAGATGCAACGCACTTGGCCAGTGGAACAACTGAAATGATCTTGTTTTGACCAATTCTGAGCAGTTTTTCATGGAGAACTTCTGGGACAAGCTGTAATCTATTGACCTTGTTCTTTTAGGGGTTAGAACAACACTTTTAGGGACTTAGGAGCACTTGGTTTATGGACATTTCATGCTTGGGGTTGTAGTGCCAAAAAATGTCTATAACAACCATGGATTTTGATGGAGCAGTAGGGAATGATGGAGCTGGTATTGGCATTTGGGTACGTAGTCCCTTCTCCGCCCCAAACAAAGTACCTAGCAGCATGAGAGTTTGCTCCTACAAGCTAGCTTTCGAATGTTCCAATAATGAGGCTGAATATGAAGCTCTGATTGCTAGCCTGAAAATTCTTAGAAACCTGAATGCAAAGAGGATTTCAATATATGGCGACTCCGAGTTAGTAATAAAAAAGGTCAGAGGTGAATATCAAGCAAAACATCCTAGGATGCGGGCCTATCGAAATGCAGTTTTGGACATCTTGAAGCTATTTTCCGAATACACCTTGACATGTGTGCCATGAATAAAAAATAGTATTACTGATGCTCTTGCCAAGGCAGCGAGCAGCTTGAAGATCCCCATGAACTCCAGCAACAAATTTGAAATCCATGTCAAGCACCGTCCAACCATTCCTGACAATCAGCGACATTAGCAAGTGTTCCAAGATGATGAAGAGATTAAGGATTTTCTGCTCAACCAAGGAAAGTTCAAAGAAACCTTAATCGATGTGGAAAACGATGAGAACAAAGGGAATGGTACAGAAGAAGTGCAGATCAATCAAATGGACGTATTGCAGATAAAGAACAACATCATTCCTAAAGGCTTGATACCCCTTGAAGAACTTTTCGATCAGGATGATGTAGCCCGCAAGCCAACATTGTAGCCAACAGAGAAAGGAGTGGAAGAAGTCTCTATTGGTACAGCTGCAAATCCAAAATTGGTGAAATTGTCCAAAGCATTACCGCCAAAAATCAAGGATAAATATATCAGTTTGATGGCTTCATTTGCAGATGTATTTGCTTGGGATTATTCTGATTTGAAGACCTATGATACAAATATCATTTAGCACACCATACCTATCAAGCCCAATCAAAAACAATTTAGACAAAAGCTGAGAAGGATCAATCCAAAGTTGCTGCCATCCATTGAAAAAGAGGTAAAAAGGTTGTACAAGTCAGGTATCATTGTGCCCATCAAATTTTCAGATTGAATTTCTAATTTGGTACCCGTAAGAAAGAAGACCTGTGAGATCCGCCTATGCATCGATTTCAGAAATCTGAACAAGGTCTCATTGAAGGACAACTATCCACTGCCCAAGATGGACCATATACTTCAGCGAGTAGTGGGGGCATCTCGTATGTCACTGCTTGATGGTTATTCCAGATATAACCAAATTTCTTTCCATGAAGATGATAGAGACAAAACATCGTTCACCACTCCATGGGGAACATTTCACTATGCCAAAATGCCATTCGGTTTGAAGAATGCAGGTGCCACATTTGAGCGTGCAATGGACTTGGCGTTTGCAAATGAGAAGGATGTGTTTTTGGTGGTGTACTTGGATGACTTGGCAGTGTTTTCAAAATCAGATGAAGAGCACATGCATCACTGTCAGGCGGAAAGAGTCGATTGTGCGGACACAACCAACCTCCCTAGGAGCCTAAGACTCTCTAGTGACAAACAAGACAAACTAGAACTATCCTTCTCTAAACATGCATTATAATATGAGAAATCAAGTGTTTTGTTCTTACCTTTGTCCAAACGTTGTTGTAGAAGTCCAAGTTTTGTTGATCTGGATGAGCTCCTCCTTTTCTCCAAAACCTGCAATCACCAACAGTCAAACAATTAAATAGCACCTGATTATGACATAAAACAAAGCATATCCAACATATAGACCAAGGAGTACATGAAATAACTCATAAACAACAAGTTATTGAGAAGAATGGACCAATTTGCATTAAAGGTAATCAAAAGGAACCATTACAACCTGAGCCTTGGTGTTGTGCAAGCTCCTTCCAGGGTCCACAAGAGTCTTCCTCTACTTTGACAAAGCTCACCCACTTCCAAATAGAACAAGCAAAGATGGCAATCTCTCCTCACAAGCTTCTAACTGGGAGTCCTAATTCCTGCAGCATTTACCCTTAGAAATGTATAGCTTTCAACCTCTCCTCCTTCTGGCCCAATGCCTGTATTTATAGTGCTCAAGAGGAGGTTAATCAGGTCCACCATCAATGGGATAATCCCCTCTTTGGGTGGGATAGCTCCCTTATTGATAGGATAAGTTCCTCTTTGATAGGAGTGCATGAACCATCTGGAGGCGCCCAATACATGTCGAACAACCTTCTAGAATGCTATAGAAATGACCACAAGTAACTTTTGAAAGATGAAACTTGCGCATTCTAACCTTTACAGGGGGACGCACCTGTCCCTTTACATACAGAGCGTCTTTGGATGCAGCTTTTGTGAACATTGGGAGCGTCCCCGCAGGTAAGGTTGAGAGAACCTGCGTCCCCAGAGATAAATACATTTATATAAGACTTTCTCTCTTTTTTTTGGAGTTTGACATGGAGAGCAGAGGCATAAGACTTGCCTAAGAGGGTAGCATGACTGTTGATTGAGTCATACTAACTGTAAATAGTCATGGTGACATTTTTTAGTGTAACAGATTGCCCCCTAAAGTGCGAAGCCTGGAATACATTAGGGTTTGTAATATCTAGGAAGGGTGAAGTGCTTTATCATTTCAAGGATTATCCCGTGGAGAGCCTGGTCAGAACCTGCAATTTTCAACACAAAATACATGTATAATATTATATCATCACTGAGGTAGGCATTCCCATACTCAGATTAAAACTTTAACTAACAGACTAACTACTCTGATACAGGAATGATCTTGCAGTACATTACAATCATAGACTTTTGTAGACACAATATGGACGCAGCCATCTATTTATGATTAGTCTACTTAGATAATGAATACAAAACTCCTCGCAGCCTAGATGGTGGAAACTAGATCCAGGGTCTTCATTTCTACTTCCCGAATTGGTACGATTCTAGCCATGCGAATAAATGAGTTGATGTCGAACATGGTAGAAACCACTTGATTACCAGTCGATGATGTAAACTGTTAACAAGCGTGAGAGAGACCACCAGTAATGTCAATGGTTCTCAAAGTACCCAGTACAATCCATGAGATGTGAATGAATGAGTTGATGTCGAACATTTCACGGAATCCTTCGATCGAAAGTCAATGATGTAAACTGACGTCAAAGGCGAGAAACCTGCCATTGATGCATGCAGATTTCAAGGTACTGACGATTTCTAAGTCATCTCTCTAGATAATGTGCTGATGTCGATAGAAAGCGACTCGTTGCAAGCAAGCCCGTAACACGAAATCATTGTTCAAGTTGAAGAAATGTTGCTGTAAGGACTGACTCAGGGATGGTCAAATGGATGATAAGTATTTTGCATATGAAAGTTTTGTTTGCAGACCTCTTGAACACATAACGACACAACAGATGGCTTGGTGATAAATGACTCAAAGTTAATCCCCGGAACCCGGCTGAAGACTTTCAATGTGGTTTGATCAACTGTGAGGCAAAGGATTTCCCAACCCAGGTGAATGAAAAGTGTCGTGTTCAAGAGTGGTGATAAAGTTTCTTTTGAGACAAAAGGTAACAAACAGGTTCATTCTTCTCTCTTTTCCCCCACCATTTCTGGCAAGTACCTCTTTATTTTTAACAAGCTTGAGGAGGATAACATATGCTTGATTATAAGCTCATCCTTCGGATGAGTCCAACCTAGTTTTGATTCGAACCCTAGGAAGGAGTGGTTCGTTCCTGTTTGTAATTGAATAGGTCCTTTACTGTGAAATGTTTAACAAGCCCAGTATAGGAGAAACTCGGTGTTTTTCAATTTTAGAGAGTCTGAAAAACTTAAGAAGACTCCAAGTTGAACTTTTTCGTAGATTTGTGTCCCTCAAGCCCGAAAAAGTATAAAATAATACCTGGGGGAATCGCTTGATCTTGCGACCAAGGAGTACTTTCATAATTAGTGCCACTGACCTGAAAAGTAAAAAGCGATCAAGGACACGTCGTTTTATTTCCAGTATCGAGTTTGAAACGACAAAAACCCGGCAATCTTTTCCTATTTTTACGGTCAGAAAAGGGCTATAAGGGGACCATCTTTTAATTCCATTTTAACGAGTGTAAAAGAAACGCTCGGCAATATTTTCATGTTTTAGGAGTCAGAAAATGGCTTAAAGATGACTCTGAGGTTTCACTTTTTCGTAAATTTTAACGAGTTCGAAAAAGGGATAAAAATGTACTCATAGTTTTCACTTTTTCATAAGTTTTAATGAGTTCGAAAAAATGATAAAAATGTACTCATATGGCCGACTTTCAATTTAATTTACGAGCAGGAAAAGACGGAAAGAACTCGGCATTTTCATTTGTTTTACGAGAATGAAAAATAGCAAAATAATCTCGGTATTTTCATGAGTTTAACGAGTCTTGAAAATAACTAAAATTGACTCGAGATAGGTTTCATTTTTAAAAAAGCTTGAAACAGAGAAAAACTATGCTTCATAGTAGTTTCATTTTTACACAAGCTTGAAACAGAGAGAAAACTGTGCTTGATGCCCCCTAAGCATAACTGCTAGAGCGCATGCCCCCCAGCTTCATTTCATTCAACTAAGTTGGATGAAGTGAAGGCTGAGTTAAGAAATCATTGAAAGACTTGACCTTTAGAACTGTAAGAAAACTATGCAAAAACTGAAATAAGTAACCTAAAAATACAACTTAACATCTATGAGATCTAGTCAAACTCTTGACTCAATTAGAGGAGGATTTGTTTCATTTTTTAACGAGCTTGACACAGGAAAAGAACTATGCTCGGACTCAGTTTCATGTTTATGCAAGCTTGAAACGAAAAACTATGCTTGTTATAAGTTCACATGCCCCCAGAATAATGACGCAAAACGAGGTACATGCCCCCCAAGCTTCATTTCATTCAATGAGGTGGATGGAATGAAGCTTTACTTTCGAGATCTTGGAAAGACTTGTAGGAGCTGTTTCATTTTTTTTTAGTGAGGTTGACATAGGAAAAGAACTATCCTCAAAACCCTTGTTTCATTTTTTAAACGAGCTTGACACAAGATAAGGAACTATGCTCATAACTACTCTCTACAATCTACCTAACAAAAACTCTACTCTAAAAACCTTGATTCATTTTTTAACGAGCTTGACACAAGACAAGGAACTGTGCTCTACAATCTACCTATTTAACCTACCCTTGTTTCATTTTTTAAAGAGCTTGACACAAGACAAGGAACTATGCTCAAGAAGTTCACATGCCCCTAGCATAATGATGCAAAGCAAGGTACATGCCCCCTAGGCTTCATTGCATTCAACCGGCTGGATGAAATGAAGGTTTACTTTCAATATTTAACTTGAAAAGGGAGTTGTTTCATTTTTAAGGAGGTTGACACAAGAAAAGAACTATCCTCAAACCTGATTCATTTTTTAACGAGGTCAACTCAGTAACAGGAACTATCCTCAAACCTGATTCATTTTTTAACGAGGTCGACTCAGTAACAAAAAACTATCCTCAAAACCCTACTTTTTACAGTCTACCTACATAACCTAAAATCTACCTGATTCATTTTTTAATGAGGTTGACTCAGTAAAAGAACTATCCTCATTACAGCCTATTTCATTTTTTAACGAGGTTGATACAGGAAAAAACTATCCTCGTACTCACTGATTCATTTTTTAACGAGGTCGACACAGTAAAAGGAACTTTCCTCGTACCATCCAGTTTCATTTTTTAACGAGGTTGAGAGAGGAACAAACTATCCTCGTACCATTGATCATGGCTTCCAACTGGAAGAAAGACATGTCAATGGACACACCTTGATCATGGCTTCCAAAAGGTCTTCATCCGAAGGAAGAATAGTTTTCGGAAAGGAACACATGTCAAGGGACTCAAAAGGGATAAGAACATCGTGTTCAAGTAATCCCATAGAGTTTTCCATGTCAATTACCGGATCTAAATCAAAGGAAGATGAGCAAACAGTGAGAGGCTCACTTACATCGGTAACTGAAAACATGGGACCGGTTGCCACATAATTAACCCGAGGCAGGGTAGATACCACTTTAGAATCAGGAACATTTAGGGGTGTCATATTATTAGTAGTTGAGACAAGACTAGGGAATGAAAGCTGGTCTACAGTCACAATACTGCCATTGTGAGGGAAAGACATCACGCGAAAGAGTGTCGATACGACAGCTTTCATTGCATAAACATAGTCTCGCCCAAGGAGTAAATTGAAATCCAAGGGACCTCGAACTACCATAAGATCAATACAGACAGTTTTACCTTCCAAGGTAATAGAAAACTTAGGAAGGATCCCTAAAGGTTCACTAATGGTTCTGTTAAAAGCTTTCAGATTTTGCGTAATAGGCGCAAGCTGAGGGGAACCCAAAGCTTTCCAAACAGTTGAGGATAAAATACTAACAGAAGCACCTTCATCTACCTGAGTACGATGTATGTCCCTACCAGCAGCCTTGACAATGATTTGGAAAGGGATGGAGGAAGGAAGACAAGGTTCTGTCAGTCTATTCCAATCAAAGGAAAAGACCTCAGTGCTTGGAGGGGGTTCTATAGAAACAGGTGAAATGCCCCCTGGCATAGAAGAATCTGATGTAACAAGAAGAACCTGAGCGGTATGAAGTTCACTCTCTAAAGGGAAAGTGGGATCGACCGAATGTGAAATTGAATCGACCACTTGATCAACTAATTGATCATCAACCTGAGTGACATGAGTTTCACTCTCCAATGGAAGAGTGTGATTGACCGTACTTGAATTTTGATCAATCACTCCGTCAGTTGACGGTAGGTTGGGAGAAAGTTTACGGTAACCAGTTGGAAATTCTTGCTGTGGAACAGTAAGGTTTTCCAACAATTTTGAGGCTTCATCCATGTGAGGGCAAATGTGAGTTTGATGACTCCCTTTGCATAACTTACAAGGAAACCTAACTTTACCCTTTTTCCCAGGAACCTGACTATCACTGGTTGATGGATCAATGGAAAGTTGATGAGATTTTTCTGACCATACTTCCAAGACCTTTGGAATACCAGGATAATTAACAAGGAAGTGGTCACCCTTAAAAAGCCTGCAAGGGTATTTTGGTTTACGACGCATGTCGGAATTTTCCTCAACACAACTAACACTTATAGCCATGGTTGGTTGGTTGACTTCTTTCTTATCTTGCTTCTTCTTCTTCTTCTTCTTCTTCCCTTTCTTCTTCTTCTTAGCCTCCTGGTTACTAGCATCAAGACTTTTACCAGGCGAAGAGGAAGAAATGGAGGAAAAAAAATTAGGCGAAGAAGGTAAAGGGTCAACAGAAGGTTGGTGATGTTGAGATGGTGAACTCTGTTGAGGTGAAGCATCCGGTTGAGATGGAACAATTGGAGTACTTTGGGCCAACGAAGTTGAAAATAACCATATCGGTAATCCTATTGTAAATCCAGGTAATGACAAAGTAGCCATATAAGGAGGACCAACATTTCCAAAGTAAGGAAAAGTACTAGGATTCTCATTAGGAGGGGTTCCTAGGTTGATAAATTCCGGAACATTTTCCATTATATTCAACTTCAGTGAATTTTATTAACAATCTTAAAACTAAAATTAACAATTCACAATTCACACCTAACAATTAAAATTCACAATTCACACCTATGGTCTCTAAAAGTAAAAACAAACAAATTAACACGCGCTATCAAATCTAGGAGTCAAACCATATACAGACAGTAGCCTTCCGGACCGAAAACACTAGTTGGTGATGAAGCCCAACATCGCCGAATTCAGTACAGAAGTGGTGGGTGGAACAGTTACCCCGGCAACCTGCTTAATGAATAGACTGGACCAAGTTCCTCCACTTTAACCGTCTCGAGTGAAGTGAACCCCCCCGAAAATCCAAGTGAGTATAGCCGACGTCTGCTCCAGGTACAGTGGGACCTTCCCTCCACCGTCACCTCGGTAGAATCCTAAAGATAATGGCCACTAAGGTTACCAACCGCAACAAATGCACTTGGGGGAACAGTCTAAACTCCGACAACACGCAAGGGCAGAGTAGCAAGCTCAATCCCCTTGCCGGCTCCTTGACAATAATCCAAGGTTTACCGACAAGTGACCCCTGGCTCCTCGACAATGGTTAATCCGAGGTTTACCGTTTGTAATACGTGCGTGTCTGGCATCGTTCCCAATGAGGGGGGAATGATCCCCTCACTGGTTCGGACACGAGCTCGTGCTTCTCCTTTAAGAGGAGCTTTCCCAGAGTACAAATGAAACAATTGGATTTACCCTACCACAAGATGAGCTACTTGTTTGGTTTTACTGTCTTGGAGAGTTAAGTACTCACCTACTCCAAGACACTAGCCTAAGCTATGTTGGTGCTTCAGAGCCCTAGAAATGTAAAAATTACTAGATGAATTTTAATTAAGCGCTGTGTTATTAAGGCTGTTATTACTCAAATGGGTAAATGGATACGAAACCAATGGTGTTATGACCCGACTCAACTGAATGCAATCGAATATGATAATGTAATCTTTTCAATTCGATGAATCCTAACTAAAGTAAGGAGAGAGTTTCCATTCACTTCCAACAATGCAAAACTGATCACTAAGAGAAAATATAACAAATTCTCTAATGCACTAATTTCATCAAGAAAAACTAATGCAAATCAATTCCAAACTCTTTTTTATTTTTATTTTTGTGTAAATTCAAATCAAAGAAAGCTGATCTAAACCTACAATTGATTTTTCAGAATGTAAACTATGCAATTGTAATCTATGCACAATTCACTTGAAAAGTATGCAAATGTAATCTATGCACATTTTTCATTCATATTCTGAAAATGAGAATTCTAATGATGCAAATGTGATCTATGCAAGAGAATCCTCAAACACAAGATGATTCTAATGTAATCTAAGAACCAATCAAGTGCAAGTCGAGAAAATTGGGTGAGAGTTCCAAAGATCAAAAAATAAAAACACTCAAAGGCGATTAACACTCATACACAATTTAGCCCCCCCCCGGGCGAATGAGGGGGAAATTTTTTTGCAAAAATAGAAGCAAAAAGATGCAAAATTGTGAAAAGATTGAGACAAACCGCCAAGTAATGATCAAAGGAAATCAAATTTAGAATTTCTCAAAAAAGAGACTCAAAACACCCAATTGATGAAAGCTTAAAGTAGAAATGCCAATGGAACAAGTTCAGGTGAAGATTCTTGGCAAGGGACTAATGAATCTGGGCAGAAAAAACTAAGAAAAAACAAAATCTAAGAGCAAAAAGTGTAAAAAATGGAATTTTCTCAAATTTTGGCAGGGGACGCAGGCAACCCGTTAGCACAGGTGCGGGCCCGCTCTGTGCACACAGCAAAAGTGCGTCCAGGGACGCACTGTGCAGCACTCAGAGGGTGCGTCCTTCTGAAAAACTCAAGAAAAACCAAAATAAAACTAATCCTAAGCTAACCCACCCAGAGACAGAATCACAGAGCCAAAACCAGAAAAATAAACCAATTTTCTCAAAGCAAAGTTCACACAAAGGAAAATACTTTTCTCATCAATGGAATCCCCAGCGGAGTCGCCAATTTGTCAGGCGGAAAGAGTCGATTGTGCAGACACAACCAACCTCCCTAGGAGCCTAAGACTCTCTAGTGACAAACAAGACAAACTAGAACTATCCTTCTCTAAACATGCATTATAATATGAGAAATCAAGTGTTTTGTTCTTACCTTTGTCCAAACGCTGTTGTAGAAGTCCAAGCTTTGTTGATCTGGATGAGCTCCTCCTTTTCTCCAAAACCTGCAATCACCAACAGTCAAACAATTAAATAGCACCTGATTATGACATAAAACAAAGCATATCCAACATATAGACCAAGGAGTACATGAAATAACTCATAAACAACAAGTTATTGAGAAGAATGGACCAATTTGCATTAAAGGTAATCAAAAGGAACCATTACAACCTGAGCCTTGGTGTTGTGCAAGCTCCTTCCAGGGTCCACAAGAGTCTTCCTCTACTTTGACAAAGCTCACCCACTTCCAAATAGAACAAGCAAAGATGGCAATCTCTCCTCACAAGCTTCTAACTGGGAGTCCTAATTCCTGCAGCATTTACCCTTAGAAATGTATAGCTTTCAACCTCTCCTCCTTCTGGCCCAATGCCTGTATTTATAGTGCTCAAGAGGAGGTTAATCAGGTCCACCATCAATGGGATAATCCCCTCTTTGGGTGGGATAGCTCCCTTATTGATAGGATAAGTTCCTCTTTGATAGGAGTGCATGAACCATCTGGAGGCGCCCAATACACGTCGAACAACCTTCTAGAATGCTATAGAAATGACCACAAGTAACTTTTTAAAGATGAAACTTGCGCATTCTAACCTTTACAGGGGGACGCACCTGTCCCTTTACATACAGAGCATCTTTGGATGCAGCTTTTGTGAACATTGGGAGCGTCCCCGCAGGTAAGGTTGAGAGAACCTGCGTCCCCAGAGATAAATACATTTATATAAGACTTTCTCTCTTTTTTTTGGAGTTTGACATGGAGAGCAGAGGCATAAGACTTGCCTAAGAGGGTAGCATGACTGTTGATTGAGTCATACTAACTGTAAATAGTCATGGTGACATTTTTTAGTGTAACAATCACCTAAAAATTGTCTTTCAAAAATGCAAGAAATATGGTTTATCGCTGAATCCTAAGAAGAGCTTGTTTGCCATGGAGGAAGGAAAATTACTTGGGCATATCATTTCAAAAGATGGAATCCGCATAGACCTAGCACGTGTCCAAGCAATTCAGCAAATCGATCTACCTAGGAACAAAAAGGAGATACAGTCATTTAATGGTAAGATGAATTTTCTGCGTCGCTTTGTGCCCAATCTTGCGGAACACTTGAAAGAAATGACCAACATGCTTAAGAAGGATAGCCAGGTGAAATGGATGGATGAGGCTGTAAAATCTTTCAACTTGGTCAAATTGGCCCTCTCTTCAGCTCCAGTTCTAGTCAGCCCGGATTATACTCAAGATTTCATATTGTTCTCATTCGCTTCTAAACACACTATGGCAACGGTACTATTGCAGAAGAGGGATGATCATGAAAGATCCATTGCATTCTTCAACAGAGCTATAAGAGATGCAGCGTTAAAGTACAACATCATTGAGAAGCAAGCTCTAGCATTGGTGAAAGCATTGAAGGATTTCCGTGTATACATTTTACACTCTCACATTCTGGCCTATGTTCCTAATACTGTTGTAAAATATGTTTTGGTGTAGACTGATCCGGAAGGGAGAAGAGGAAAATGGATCGCAGCCTTGCTAGAATATGATGTGGAGATAAAGCCTACAAAGCTGGTCAAAGGACAGGGGTTGGCGAAACTATTGGTTGAGTCAAACTTGCATGCATTAGACATAAATTTGATCGCTGCCATGTCCGATGAGAATGAGGAAGGAACTTCAGTTCAGGTATTCGAAATGTTTGCTTTGTCCCCATGGTATTCTGATATGATATATGTGCTGAAAAATCTATCGCCACCGCCCGGCATGGCTAGAAACAAAGCGAGAACACTTAAATTGAAAGTTGCCAAGCTTTGTATTTTGAATTCTGCATTGTATTGGAAAGATCCCGGTGGCATTTTGTTAAACTGTCTGGTAGAAGAGGAGGCCAAGAAATCCATGGAAGATTTCCACAGAGGAGAGTGTGGCGGTCATCTTTTTTGGAAATCAATAGCTAACAAAATTTTGAGAGCAGGGTACTACTGGCCTACTTTGTTTGCTGATGTGCATAAGATGGTAAAGCACCGTCATAAGTGTCAAATTTTCGAAGGGAAACAGAAATTACAACCTTTGCCACTCAAGCCTATCGAAGTGAGTGCTCCTTTTCAGCAGTGGGGATTGGATTTCATTGGGGAAATTCATCCCGCATCTTCCGGACAGCATAGATGGATCCTTACAGCCACGGACTACTTCACAAAATGGATTGAGGCAGCACCTACCAGACAAGTGACGGACACGGTAATCATCTCATTTCTCGAAAATAACATCTTGTCTTGCTTTGGTTGTCCAAACAAAATAATCACTGATAATGCAGCAGCTTTCAAATCGAAAAGGATGGTAGAATTTTGTCATAGATATCATATAATTTTGGGTCATTCAACTGCCTAACATCCGCAAGGAAATGGATTGGCAGAATCTTCGAATAAATATTTGGTCAACATCATCAAGAAGTTGCTGTAAATTAATAAGAAGAGCTAGAACAAGAGGTTGGTTCATGCACTTTGGGCAAATCGAATCAGTCAGAAAAAGTCTATTGGTATGTCACTGTTTGAGCTAGTTTATGGAGTTGACATAGTATTTCCCACTTCCCTTGCTACCCCGGTGGTCAAACTTCTTCAGGAGGTAGGCAGTGAGGAAGATCCCATGCAGAGAAGGCTGAATCAAATGGTCCACTCGCAGCAAACAAGAGAAGAAGTTTTCCAAAACACATCCAAGTTGCAGGAGAAGATAAAGAAATCTATGACAGAAAATCAAAAGCGGACAAATTTCAGTTGGATGATGTGGTGCTGAAGTGGGATGCAAGGAATGAAGACAAAGGCAAGCACGGGAAGTTCAAAAATCTGTGGAAAGGTCCTTTCAAAATCGCAGCATATAGAGGTCAAAATGCCTTTCTTCTGAAGGAAATGAATGGGGAAGACTGTCCTGGAGGGCCGATCAATGGTCGGCTGCTCAAGTGGTATCATTGTTGATCTATTAACGCTGCTTCCACTGTCATTGTAAATACCATTTTTATTTCAGTTTGGTTTCAGTATGTACAGTCAGTTTTTGAGTTATTCCAATTGTCAAGTTTGAGTCAATTTCTTGGTTACTCCAGTTTTGTAAATAAGTTAGAGTCTTGTGTTGTTTATCAAAATGATGACTCCATAGCCCAATGGACCAAGAGGCACTGTCTAGCTCCTCCAGAGATCTGCTATTCTTGGCACCTCCAAGGAGCTACCATCCCCCATTGGAGCCAATGTTAGAGTCGGTCTGGTCAGCCCTCCGTCAGAGATCAAAGCTCTTTGTGCATTTCAATTTTAGGTGTCTCGCTTCATCCGCTCAGCTGCATTTCGCTAGGGACATGTCATGATCTGATGGAGAAGGCCATGTTAGTCAGTTTCCCTCATGTCTGGCTCCTGCTGGCTTATGTCTATGTGTCAAATAATAAAAAATCCATAACAATCAAGGTCTGGTCCTTCAATGGACAGAAGTCATTTTTGGTTATTAGGTCTAGGGATTGATCAGTTAGGTCTTTAAATATGTCCAGCAAAGCCATGCAGGCCAGAGGGAGACCTTATACAGCTATGGTTCAGAAAGCTTCATCATCACCTAAAGAGACATCGACTCTTCTTCAAAACTCTGTTTTGAAGAAAAGTCAAACAGTGCCATTTATAACAAAATTTTCCAAAAAAGTCACCAGTTGATTTTTCAGAGGTAGTCATGGTTTCCATGGCCAGATGCTCCATCATATAGTCCCTGCAAAGATGTGCCAAAAATTCCATCAAGAGAGCCACAATTTCGAAGAAAAAATGAAAAAACAGAGTGCTTTAAAAGTCAATAAAAAGGTGCAAAACTCAACATTAGAAAGTGGGTTTTTTAAAGAGGAAAAAATCAAACCAGTTTCTCTCAAGCCTATAAATACATATTGTGGCCCAAAGCAAAGCCATTGTGCCATTGAAGACTTGGAAAGACATTGCAGAAGGTGGGAGAGTGAGATTGGTGAGCGTTTGAGTGAGTTGGGAGGTGATTTGGGAAGCGCGACGCACACAGGCAGGAGCGCGGCGCACTCACCACGCGCGACGCATACACAGCCAGCCCATCGTTGAATGAATACACAGGCGCGACGCATATAAGGCGTGTGGCGCACTGGGAAGAGCGCGCGGCGCACACAGTCCAGCGGCCCAAAAACGGTGCCAAAACACTTCAACAGTTGGGAAAAGCGATCAAATCGACAGGTAGGCCTTGTGACATCCCCGCCCATCAAATTTTTGTCAAGAATATGCTATTTGTGAAGAGGTTGAATGATATCCAAAGCACAATGGCCAACCATAAAAATTCACCAAGTAAAACAATGGATGGGGTTGCAAGTTTGCATTGATATCACCAAGGTTTTGCTCCCCTCCCCTTGTCCCCTCACTCCGCATCATTTTCACCTCCATTCCATCATGATTCCTAAAGAAAACACCCTAAAACCTCCTTAAAACCCCCTCCCCTATTTTGCAAGCAAAAATTGTGTCATTTGACCGCGCGCGGTGCACACACAATGTGGTGTGGTGCACTCAGGGCGCGCGGTGCACTGGGAGCCCGGCCACAGTGTTAACTTTACACTGGCACGGTGCATACCCAGCGCGCGGCACACTGGGCAAAGCACGCGGCCTATAGGCCTGTGAGCCTAAAAAAGCACCAAATCTCCCAAATTTTTGTAAATTGGCTATCAACATTGCAAAAATGCCCATAAATCTTTTCACCACTGATCCTAAACTCAAAGAAAAATATGATGTTGGTGACCATGTGACCAAAAACAATTTTTTTTTAAGCAAACACAAAAATGACACGAAAGGGTAAAAAAGCTAGGGTTTTTTCTACAGTAACTTGATTATCAATTATGCTCCTACCCTACCTTTATCAACTAATTCCTCTAGAGCATTTTCCCCTAATGGTTACCCTAGCTACAATGCAATCCTATCCCTTTGTCCCCTTTACTCATATAGCTCAAAAGTGCCTTAACCCTACCCCATCAAAACCACACCCCGAACACTCCCAAATCCCTGATAAATTTCCCCTTTAAACCCCTATCCCCCTTTTCATCATTCCCCTCCTAACACTCCCCTATTTTATTGTCCCCTTGGTAACAGATTTTCAGAGCATTCATCAGTGTCATTAGATTCACAGGGCAGCGAAGAAATTCAGGGTACAAACCAGTAATGGCATTGGAAATTTAATCAGATTATGAGGGGGAAACTCACAGTGATACAACTTCAGGAGAACAGGCTCCCCGGAGACCTAGGAGTGGCAGACATGTCAGGGATGAACCAAACACCCTCACTGAGTTGCAGGCATGCCCTCTCGCTATGTCTTGTTTCCAGCACTTAGCATGTTTCGAATTTTTTCAGAGGGTGGCAAATGTCAGAATTCATCATGAGTTGGCCCGTCTTTTTGAACTTCACCTACATTGAGGACAGTCTATCTTGGCAGGGGTCACTTTCACATTGACACCCGAAACCATATCAGTGGCAACAGGCATACCAAATGTTGGAGAATAGTGGCACAAGAAGATGAAGGTGGAGAGGGAACTTTATGAGCCTTACATTAAGGCCAGTTGTTTGAGTCATCTCACTAGAGTTTTCCCATTCAGGTTTCTGAGAGATGAGTATGCTCCGCTCATGAAATTGATCACGAAATACTTCAGTTGTGAGGGGAGGTTTTCTCACCTTTATGCATATCACATCAGGGTGCTCATGCACTTTACCAGGGTGCGTATGATGAACCTCCCATTTTTCATTTGTGGGAACATAGAGACGATGAGAAAGTTCATGCAGCACAAGACCCCTCGGCAGCAGCTCAACAACGTATATCACTTTGCTCTTATCTAGATTTTGGTGGATCATCAGCTGGGATTGCAGGGCATTGCTTGGGAGGACTTTATCTCCCGTGACTTATTCAGCGCTCCACAGGTAGTAGCAGAGGCAAAGCATGAGACAGGTGGTCCTTCTCATCAGCATGAGCGCCATGAGACCATTGTGGTGCCATTTTCCATCACATATCATAGAGGTTATCCGAAAGGCACCAGGCCTTTGTTTGCAGCAGCAAAGCGAGTGTTATCTCCACCCGGGGTGGAAGGGGCCTCACTTCCTACATCGACAATACAGGTATAGGACAAGGTCAATAAGCCCAAGCATGAGGAGGGGCCTTCAGGTGTGCCACCAGGTGAACAAAAGATCGGACTCATTCTCCTTCGTGATGATAATGATGCAGATACACGTCCACAAAGTGCACAGCTGAAAGAGATCTTCCAGGAGCAAGAGGCAGAGATTCACTCCTTGACACTTAAGTTGGAGATGGCCAAATGGAACATCAGGTATTTGGAGTAGAGGAAAAAACAGCTGGAAGACCATCATGTGATCATGGAGCTGTAGAACATCCGTGAGGATCGCATAACTGCTCAACAGAGGAGGATTGAATTCACTTCATTGGAGCGACAGGTTATTGATGATCGTGAGTCTATTCTCAAGAGAGTCAACAATCACCTGGACAACATGTTGAACAAGGCCGATGAAGACAACACACTGCTGAGACACATTGCTCATCATTACAGGGCACGAAACTTGAGTTTGAGAGCCCGAATAAGGAGTTTGAAAACAAAATTGAGGAAGGCCACAAGAAGGGCAAAAAGGGAAAAAGAGCAAGATAGGCTCAGAATCTTGGCTGAGCTTTCCTTAGCTCAGCAAGGCACCCCATAGAGAACTTCCATCCCAAATCTCAAAAATTTTGGGCAAATTTTGGTCATAGGGAAATTTTTTGGGCGAAAAACATGGATTTTTTTCCCTGTGTGTCGCGCACCCTGCACGGTGCTAAAATTCTAGAACTCAGATCAAGGGATGGCTTGCATTTTTGGATTCAGCATCGAAAAATATGTCTACTGGTGTCCAGGATAGAAATTTTGATAAGTTTTGGGTCTCCTAAAGGTCAAAAAACACCCAAAAATGGCCTCTCTGCCACTTTTTGGACACACAGAAAGCAGTCTTGGGAGAATGAAGATTTGAAGGGGCAAATGAGCACCAAATTGAGAAATTCTAGTGGGGTTAGAAAGTAGACAGGCCAAGATTTCCAACAGGCCCACTTGGGAACATTTTGGAAACATACAAGTGCCCCAAACCAGGCCCCAAAGTAGCGCGACGCACAGAGAAAAGCGCGCGGTGCACAGAGGAAATTTTGCCCAGTTTGCTCCCGTTTCGCGAAATTTCGGGTCGCAACTTCTCCAAGTGGTCCCGGTCATCCACTCTTCAGTTTTTTTGGCACCAAAGGTGGCTTTTAAAGAGTTTTCTCTCCAGGTGGGCATCTATCCAAGTGGCGAAGAATGCAAAGGGTCACCACAGCCAAATGTCATGCTTAAGAGTGCTGCACCTGTAGCTGATGGTTGGCTCTCCATTTCCATTTAGAAATGATTTGAGTAACTTCCCAACCCCTGGGCGTTCCATCTCTTCTCTACACTTTCTATATATTTTATGTATTTCATTTGCAAAGGGTTGGCTGGCTTGTAACTTCTGAGAGACTGTGGGAAAGAAACTCTATTTCTGCACTGTGTATTTTTGACAGAGAGTTTAATGAAAGGCAACAAATTTGTTTCATGAGATTCTTGTGCTTTTGAGTGTAGAAAATGTGTTATTATGTTCCCTATGTATCTTTTTATGTTTCATAATTCATTTCAGTGAAATTTTCTAAGTGAGATTAGGTAGAATTCAATTTATATTGCTCTGCTTGTGGGAAAATTTCATGTGCAGTGTTATTCTTCTGTTGAAAAGGATTCATGCGACCATGCCCTTTTCACTATCTTCGGTGATCTTTCCATTCCGCGCCGCCTTAAGTTAAAATTGTTGCGCTTCTCACCTACCTTTTCTCACGGAATAATCTATGCCTTCATTCTCAATTCTCTGTTCTTTGCTAAGCGCCAGTCCCATATACATCTCAGAAGTTCAGTCACTTTCAAAAATCTTTTCCAAGATCCTTTTTTCACTTACTAGCCTAAGGTAAACATCGTATTGTAAGTCATCTCAAACCATTTCGCTTATCCATTTGCTGAGTGTGACTCGGAGAGAGCCCTCTCCTGCTCTGGTAGGGCTAGCTACCAGACTGAGCGTGGTTTGTGGTTACCCTAATTTTTGCCTTCTTTAGCCTAAGGCAGATTTAGGTGCTAACAACGTGCGAGCAGGGTCGAACTGCAGACCACTTGAACTCACTAGACATCTCTAGGGTGTGGAAACCTAGTTCTAGCACCCTCCCATACTACTTCCAGTGAGACCTCAGTTCGCGCTCTGTGGACAGTTGCTGAAAGGGCCAGTAGTACCGGGATTTGTTTGCCTAAATCACCTCTGAACCTCGATCAGGCCCCAACAAGCCAACAAATGGTTCTGTTGCTGGGACCGAGATCTACATAAGGGATGTCTGATGTCATGTAATTGGAATCTGACAAGGAAAGAAATTTAAGGGTGGTTGGACAGAAAAATTCACGAGTTCACGACGCAGGAAAATAATAATCCGTGAGTGTCGAAGGAACAGTGGTTAGAGCGCTACTTATATACGGAAATCCATGAAATTTTCTTCGCATCCTTCCCCTCCAAGTTGTACGAGTGGATCACGAAGCTAGCAGACAGACAAGGAAGGTGTAGGCTTGACAAACCTATTGTGTGGACTCTAGAGTTGGTGCGCAAACTAGAAGCATTGGAAGATAAGATCGCACACACTGTGGAGCATTGGATCGATTGAATTATAGGAGGGTTTATCAATGAATTCGCGGTAGACACGTCAGTCAGCTACAGCGAGGCGGAATGATGCTTCCTCAAAGGATCGCGAGGTAAGTACATTAAGTCTCTAAACACTTGGATTAAAATGCTACTGTGTGGAAAGTGGGTTATGCGAATGAATTAATGTTTGGGGCTGTTAGCACCTAAATCTGCCTTAGGCTGAAGGAAGGCAAAATTCAGGGTAACCACAAACCACGCTCAGTTTGGTAGCTAGCCCTACCAGAACAGGAGAGGGCTCTCTCCGGGTCACACTCAGGAAAATAAACAATAGGGTCTGAGATGACTCAAAAATGGATACTGATTTTAGGCTAGGTAAATAAATATGATGGAGATGTTTGAAGAATAACTGAGTTTTCTGGGATGTGTGGGGCCAAGGAACAGCATGAGCAGAGAATTTAACTCAAAGACGCAGGTTATTTCGTGAGGCAAGACAGGCGGAAAGTCTAGCAATTAGAGTTGAAAAAATGTGAGGTGGAGAGATTGTTTGAGAGTGTGAAAAGGGCATAAATACATGAATCCTTTTCAAAAGAAGAAAACATAGAACATGAAAACTATCCCAATGTAGAGCAGTGCACTGAATTCTACCTCTTTCACTTAGAAAGGTTTCACTGGAAATGAATTTGCATGAAAATATGAAACATAATGAAATACATATGAAACATAAAGAAGATACATTTGCTAAACTCACGCCACAGGAATCTCATAAACCAGAGCTGCAATCTTTCATTAATTCTCTATCAAAATGTACAGTGAGTGATTGGGTGTCTCTCCCACAGTTTCCCAGAAATTCCAACCAACCCCTTTGCAAATGGTTTGCATACAATAAATAGACTATGCCATTGGGAAATAGAATGACCTAGAGTTGGGGATTTTTCCAAATGATTACAAACTGAAAATGGAAAGCCAACCATTAGTTACAGGTGCAGCATCACAAAAATGACAAATGTCTTGGGTGACTGCTTGCCTTCCTTTGCCACTTGGATAGAAGCCAACATTTAGTGAAAATATTCTTTAAACTTTGCCTTAGGTGCTGAAAAATGTGTAGCGT
This sequence comes from Pinus tabuliformis, assembly GCA_031772625.1. Classification (NCBI taxonomy): domain Eukaryota; kingdom Viridiplantae; phylum Streptophyta; class Pinopsida; order Pinales; family Pinaceae; genus Pinus; species Pinus tabuliformis. The sequence continues at coordinate 590,267,865 of CM062814.1, read as the reverse complement.
AAATGAGCAAGCCCACTTGGAGAAAGTCGCAAATCGAAATGACGCGGAGCGGAAGTGATTTTGGCCTTTAGGTCTATATGCACCACGCCCAAATCTATATGCATCGCGCCACTTTGGAGGTGATTTTGAGGTACCTGTAGGAGTCCAAATTGTGCCCAAGGGTGATTGTTCGAAAGCCTGACCTGTCTACTTTCCATCCCAAGTGGAATTTCTGAATTTGGTGCTCATTTTCCCCTCCAAAACTTCATTCTCCCAAGACTGCTTCTTGTGTGTCAAAAGAGGGGCAGAGAGGTCATTTTTTGAGTGTTTTTGACCTCCTGGGGACTCAAATCATGCCCAAATTTCTTGTCCATGCACCAGAGGGCATGATTTTTCATGCTGAATCCAAAAATGCAAGCCATTTGTGATTTGGAGCTCCCAATCCTAAGCGCCGCACCACAGGGAGAAAAACCCTGTGTTGTGACCAAAAATTTCCAAAAACACCAAAAATGCCCCAAATTTCTTGAAATTTAGGCTGTAGCTTCATTATCAAGTGTTATGTTGGGCCAAAGAGGCTTCGGCCAATATCTGAAGTCGATCGAGTTTCCTTTGCCTCTTTTTCTTCTTGATTGCCTTCGTCAATTTCGCCTTCAATTTCCTTATCCGAGCCTTGGAACTCATATTGCGTGCCCTATAATGATAAACCATATTGTCACACGGAATGAGTCATTCTTGTAGAAAAGATCGACCTCCCTAGATCTAATGATATCTAGTGACAAGCAAGCCAATCAAAAACTATCTTTCTCTAAATATTTAATTCATAAACAAAGGCAAACAAGTGTTTTAGGCCTACCTTGGTTCCAATGCAAGTTTGTGGAAGCCTCGCTCCTTTGATCCAAATGAGATCCCTTGTAGCGAATCTACAAACACAAACAAGCACACAAATTAAATAGCACCTGAAAAGCCAATATCATAAAGCATACTTATCATGATGATCAAGGAATTCATGAAACAAATGACATAAGACAATTTGTTGAGAAAAATAAATCTGATTGTATTAATTCAAATCAAAGAAGAACTTTACAACCTGTGCCTTGATGTTGTACAAGCTCCTCCCAGGGTCCAACAAGAAGTCTCCTCTACTTTGACAAGTTTCACTCTCTTCCCAATGAAGCCAAAAAGGTATGTAATCTCTCCTCTCAAGCTTAACTAGGAAGTCTCAATTCCACCAGCATTTACCCTCAAAAATGTTCAGCTTCTAACCTCCCTAGAAACCAGCCCAATGCCTTAATTTATAGTGCAATGGAGGGAAGTTACTAGGTCCTCCTTCAAAGGGATAAAGCCCTCCTTCAAATGGATAGCTCCTCTCATCAAGGGATTAGCTCCTTCTCTTTTGGGATGCATGAACCACCTAAGAGCGAACCATCTACGTCAAAATTCCTTCTAGAATCATCTAGAATTAACCCAAAGTGATTTTTTTACAATAAACTTGCACCTTTTTGACTTTCACAGGGGTCTGCACCCACTCCTTTAGGGACAGAGCGGGCAGGTCCGCAAGTAATGTGAACAGGGGGTGCAGGACTGCAGCTTTGATGATTTTTAAGGTCTTTCTCTCATTTTCAAAGCTTGACATGAAGAGCTGAGGTCTGAGACTTGCTTAGGAGGACAGTATAAGTGATGATAGACCCATATTGACTATAAGTAGTCATGGTGACAATATTTTGTGTAACAGATTGCCCCCTAAAGTGCGAAGTCTGTAGTAGATGAGGATTTCATTTATCATCTAGGAAGAGTGAAGTACTTTATCATTTCGAGGATCATCTTGTGGAGAGCCCAGTTCGAACCTATAAAAACATTCAATGCAAAATATATATATGAGATCATATCATCGTTGAGGTAGGCATTCCCATACTCAGATCAAAACTGACTAGAAAACTAACTACTACTCTGATATAGGAATGATCTTGTAATACATCACATGTATAGACACATGTAGACACAGTATGGATGCAACCATCTGTTTATGAATAGTCCACAATATAATGAATACAAAATTCCTCGCAGCCTGGATGGCGGAAACTAAATCCAGGGTCTTCATTTCTACTTCCCGAAACAGTACGATTCTATCCATGCGAATGAATGTGTTGAAGGCGAACATGGTAGAAACCACTTGATTACCAGTCAATGATGTAAACTGTTAACAAGTGTGAGAGAAACCACCAGTAATGTCAATGGCTCTCAAAGTACTCAGTACAATCCATGATATGTGAATAGATGTGTTGATGTCGAACATGTCACGAAATCCTTTGATAAGGTCAATGATGCAACCTATCGTCGAAGGCGAGAAACCTGTCATTGAGGCATGCAGATCCCAAGGTATTGATGATTTCTAGATCATCTTTCTAGATAATGAGCCGAAGTCGATAGAAAGCGATCCGTTGTAGGCAAGCCCACAACACGAAATCATAGATCAAGTTTGAAGAAATTTAGTTGCAAGGACTGACTCAGGGATGGTCAAGATGGATGACATATATTTTTCAGATGAATGGCTTATTTGCACTGACCTCTTGAACACATAACGACACGCAGATGGTTTGATGACAATTGACCCAAAGTTAATACCCAGAAACCGGCTGAAGACTTTCAATATGGTTTGATCAACTGTTAGGCAAAGGATTTCCCAACCCAGGTGAAAAAGTGACGTGTTCAAGAGTGGTTACAAAGTATGACAAACAGGCTCACTTTTCTCTCTTTTCCCCCACAATTTCTGGCAAGTACCTCTTTATTTTTGACAAGTTTGAGGAGGATAACATTTGCTTGATTATAAGCTCATCCTTTGGATGAATCCAACTTAGTTTAAATTTCAACCCTAAGAAGGAGTGGTCCGTTCCTATTTGTAATTGAACAGGTCCTTTACTGTTAAACTTTAATGAGTCCAGTATAGGAGAAACTCAGCGTTTTTCAATTTTAGAGAGTCTGAAAAAATTAAGAAGACTCCATGGTTGACCTATTTCGTAAATTTGTGTCTCCCAAGCCTGAAAAAGTATAAAATAATACTTGAGAGAACCGCTTGATCATTACGACCAAGGAGTACTTTTCGTAATTAGTGCCTCTGATCAGAAAAAGTAAAAAAGCGATCAATGACATGTCGTTTTATAACTAATATCAAATTTGAAACGACAAAAATCTAGCAATCTTTTCATGTTTTTATGGTCAGAAAAAGAGTTGTAAGGGGACCGTCTTTTTAGTTCCATTTTAACGAGTTTAAAAAGAAAAACTCGGCAATCTTTTCATATTTTAGGAGTCAGAAAAGAGCTTAAAGGTGACTCTAATGTTTTTTCGTCGAAAATGACCGATTTCGCCTGAAAAATTCGTTATCCTGAACAAAAACTCAAAAATTACTCATACCTGTTTAAAATGAATAAAAATTCTGCAAAAGTTACCTTTCTAAAGTGAAACATAAACAAATTAACAATTCATTTATTCAAAAAACTTATAAAAAGGGGCTTTCATCAATTCATTTTTACCGTTTGAGTTTTGGGTGAGAAAATAGAGCTTTTGGTCAGAAACCTCCCGTGAAGATTACGGAAAATCCATCCGTTGGAATCAAGCGTCGTCTCCTCCAGGTAATCCACATCATCCTACTCTTTAAATTCATCCGTTTCAAATTTGTTTTTAGGTTTTAATTTCATTTTTTAGGAGCTTTTAGGTCAAAAAACCCACGCGCGGGGGTCTGCAGGTATAACACAGGGGACCCGCGGACCCCGACTTTTTCGCAATGGGGAAAAAGTCAGGGGTCCACACCTACCATGAAGGCAAGGTGCAGACCCATGCACTATCTCTAACAGAGATGGTGTGTACCCCGCAGAAAGGTTTTTGAAACCTAACAAACTCAAATTTCATCCAAAAATTTCAATTTTTTATATTCTAATTCGCCTTTTTGTTGAATGTAGAGTATACATCATGCTTGATTGGCGAGAACGGGAGCATGAGGACGTAGATCTTGCCACGATAAATCATCAACCTTCGATTGATGCATTGAAGGCATGCGGCTTATACAAATTCTGGGCCATACCTGGCATGAGGGCCCAGGTGGACTTTCTGCAGTGGCTGGTAGATAGGTGGAGCATACAGGACCAGTGCTTCTTCATTGGTGGTCACTAGCTCGAAATGGAGCCAGCAGACATACTTTTTGACTGGTTTGCCTAAGAGAGGTGAACATTTGACTCTATTCGGGACTAGGCCAGGTGGCCAGTCTGTCGATAGCCTCCGGCTAGAGTTCTATAACAACCAGACTAGAGACAAAGGGATAGACATCAAAACCATATCCCTTCCTAAAATCATGGTAATCACGTTTACTGTTACCAGGCTTTGCGGGAGCGCAGCACTACATATAGTCACGGGATCCCAAATGCGGATGGCAATTGACTGCATTCGAGGCACCATCTTCAACTGGTGCGATGCTGTGTTGGCTAATGTAAAAGGCCAACTGACTAGAGCCAAAAATGGACAACTGAAGACCTTTGGATATGGTGCTTTAGTTGTGAGATTTGGTTTGGAGAGGGTTCCAATGTTGGTCCCACAGCACCTCACTGTTGGACCCGGACTTCCTCGAGAGCCCAAACTGATGCAATGGGTTGCAGTTATGGCCCGTCATCCTGAGGAGGGGACAGAGGTCGTTCGATTCACTCCTGAGTATTTCCATTGGTTTGAAAACCAGGTTTTTTCTATTAAGGACTTTCCTTACGCTGGGGTAGATTTTCGCGATGACCCAGACATGGCTCTTCCACCAGGAGAGCAATGGGATGACTCAGGTAAAATCATTTTCAACATTTTCCTAATTTAATTTTTTTTGTTTTTATCTCGTCCCAAAATTGATAGTAAAAGTTTCAAATGCAGATGTGGGTCCACAGCGACCAGCTGCTCTTCGGCCCTATGAGAGGAAACAACCAGCTGTAGCGGCACCAGCCCCACAGGACGAATCAACAGAGACCTTGGCCGAATTGGAGAGCCATCTAGAGCATTTGACAGGAGACATTCCAAAGACTGGCATAGATGACATTCCTCTTCGACTGCAGTGCTATGTGATTGGGGTCCCAGGACCTTTAAGGAGGTTCCTTTGTAAGGTAGCCCGTATAGTGGTTTCTTATCGAGATCATCACCAGTGATAGGATGATCACCTATTGTAGACACATATGACATTTTTGCTTTTTGTGCTATCATTTTTGCCGATCATAAGGTGTTTTTCAACCTATGATCGAGGATGATGTATATTTTGACACACTCCTATATTATACTATATCACTATTACCGGCTTATCTTGTAAAACGTGTTATGGAATGTTTTTAAATTTATTTGTATGATTATTGCAAATGTCTACTTAACATTCGAGAAGAAATTGCATTTGCTAATGTATTTAAATATCTTGGAATATGCTGATACTCAATATAATCAAATTCACGTTCCAAGAGACGCACTCTCAAAAATAATCTCAATAACACTGGATTTCTAATGGCATATACTCTATTAAGCTGTAATACAACGAGTTTCGAATCTAACCTCACTATCAAACTCCGAATCCCAAATGAAATAGATTCAGATAATAACTCAATCACTGCACTATACTCTGCAATGTTGTTCGTTGTTTGACCGAGGCTTACCCCATGCATAGATACCAACTCATCAGAGGGTGAACAAATAACCCAAGCTGTGGAAGAAATGTTCCGTGTATTATGACAAGCACCATCAGCAAAACCAATGTATGTTTGGAGAGGCGTCGACATCTGCAATATCAAGAGTAAAACCAAGATAAGCAGGAATAATGACGAAAAACACTCTCTAAGCTAAGCACACTTTTTAAACTAAAAACAGACCATCTAGAAAGAAAACTAACCTAACTAAAAATCTCCCCACCCATTTTTAAGCATAATACCTCTTCAGGTAAAGACCATTTCTGGGTTTACCTAAAGAGACCGTCAAAGTCTACCAATTCATAGGCCCCTTTTGCCAGCTTTCGCTTGACAACATAAGGACCATGCCACATAGGTACGAATTTCCCAGCGCCTAATTTATCATTTTTTTGATCGTACAATAAGACTAGGTCTCCTTCTGAAAATTTTCGAGGGGTCACATTTCGATCATACTGAGCTTTAATACATTTGGCATGAGTTTCGATCGCCAATGCAGCATCACGTCGATTCTCATCTAGCTGAGCCAAGTATAACAAACCTTTTTCCTCTTCGGAAGTGGCTGGAAGTAACTCGATGGTCATTTGCAATGACGGGATTTCGCATTCAATGGGTAACACAGCTTCCAGACCATAAACTAGTTGGAAAGGAGTGAACCCTGTTGACATTTTTACTGAGGTTCGATACGCCCAAAGCACTGAAAATAGCATGTTATGCCAATTCGACCTGTGAATCCCAATGATTCGTCAGATCATGATGACTAGAACTTTGTTGATGGCTTCAACCAGACCATTAGCTTGTGGATAATATGGAGTTGAACTATCGTGACGCAAGCCAAGCTGGCCTATAAGTTCAGTCATCATAACGTTTCGAAAATGACGCCCATAATCAGTGATAATCACTTGTGGAACAAAAAACCTAGCAATTATATGATTGAACACAAAAATCACAGTTGTTTTGCCATCTGCCTCAAATGTAGGCATCGCCTCAGCCCACTTGGTAAAATAATCTACCTCAAGGATGATATACGCATGCCCCCCGCCGAGTGAGGGTTACATGTAATAAAATCGATACCCCATTTTGCAAATGGACCGACGGCAATTATAGGGTGGAGAGGAGCAGGTGGAGCATGCATCTTTCGATAAAAAATTTGGTAGTTGTGGCATTTTCGGACCGCGTTAATACAATCTTTAAACAAAGATGGCCAGAAGTAGCCAGCGCGCAATATCTTTTGGGCTGTGGCATACCCAGACATATGACCACCACACGCTCCAGAGTGACAGTCATTCAGAACCCTTTCAGCTTCCTCATGAATTAAACAATGTCGAAAAACAGAGTCTGCCCCATGGCAATAAAGAATATCTCCAATAATTAACAATGTAAACTTTGAAACGGGAACTGATACTGTTACCCGTTTTGTAGAGGTGGCAAAAAAATGACCCGATTTTCAAAAGTGGTGATGCAGAATACACATGTTTTTTTTAGAACATGGTTTTTGGAACTTTAATTTTTTTCATGTGCACTAAGTTTTAGAATGGTAGTGAATGGTAGTGATTTTCATCCTGATTTTAAAAAGTGAGTATTCTGCATCACACCCTTTTTTTAAAAGACCTATTTTTTGACTTTAAATTTTCTAGTGTGTGAAATGTAAAAAATTATTTTCTAAATTTGATAGTTTTTGAAGTGGTCATTTTATTCATATTTTCTTGTTCTCTATCTTATTTTTTTTTTTTTTTTTAGTGGGGTTTTTATTGTTTTGCGTTTTTAAATTAGAAAGTCGATAGTTTGAATTTTAGATAATCTACATATTTATACATCCTTAATTAATTTTTCAATCCACATGAAATAATTGTTTCTAAAAAACAACATTTTTTAACAATGGACATAAAAATAACCATTTTTAACATAAATATAACAAAAAAACTAAACGTTTTGATAATTTTTTGCTAGAATTAACATGTCAAAATCACAATTTTTATACAAAAATATTAACTAAAAATGGTCAAATAATAGTTTTTTTTATGAATTTCATGTCAAAAAAATAATAATAACAACTTTTTTTTTTCAAAAAATAATAATTAACTTAAAAATCAATGCGAAAATCACAGTTGTGCTCTCTCTTTCTTTCACATACCAGACTCTTGATGGAAATTTCACCTCTTTTGAACTTTTCCATTCACAATCTTGAGGAACCATCCTTCTTCTTGATTAAAATCACCGACACACCTCAAGGTGAAATAGTAGGTCTTTTTAAAACCTAAATCTAATAGATCTTTTAATTTCATCTGCAACTCCAAAGTTATTGAGTTGTCATCCTGTACGCTATCTTGGATATTGGCTTTGCAATAAGTTTTTAGTTCGATTGTGAAATCGATCTCTATGGAAATTCCTAGGGAAAAAGATCTTAAAATTATGACAAAACTGCTCATTATCCTCTTATCATTTATTGTTCCATTTGTATATTTGATTCTCTCTTTTATTCTTATTGTTTCTTTAATTTGGTATTCCCTTTGTAAACACACTTTAACCTGTGTTTGCATCTTACCTATATATATATATATATATATATATATATATATATATATATATATATATATATAACTTTTGATTGCACATTATTCTACTCTTGCTTCTTTCTCTCACTTATTACTACTTTTCTAATTTATTTATTCTTTAAAATAATTTCTTATTAATTCACTTTTCTACTTTTTATTTTACTATCCCATTCTATGTTGTTTACTCTTTTATATTTGATTCATGCTCTCTTTACATGTTCCTTCACAATGTTGTTGCACATTTACCATTTATATACCATTCTTATTTATCTAACTTTTTTTCACTCATTATTTACTTATTTCTTATTTTTATCATTTTATTAATACATTTGTATTTACTTTCTTATAATTTATCCAATTATTTGTTATTTCCTTTTTTATTCTTCATTAAGTCTCTTACTATTTTTAATTTATTTTATTCTTTGTTGACACATTTGATAATTCCTTTTAATAACTTATTAGTTTTATTATACTCTCATTTAATTACTAACTCATTAATTATATTATAATCGCATAGAGTGCATTCTTTTTTTATATTCGTATTTTATTAACCATCTAACTAACCTTGTGCCATGACTAGCACGCCTTTGATTACATGGAAAAGGAAAAGTTGGTTTTTACAGGATTTGGTTTTGTTTTATTGGCCAACGCCTCGGTATCCCACTTTAAAGATTCTCGAATGCTCCGTGTTAAACGCAAAGATATGAAATTTTTTTATTTACAAAAAGAAATGTTGTTGCTTGACCATGGCTTTTCTAGGTCAAAGTCTGAATTTCATAATCTCATAGAATGGGGGCACTAGTTTCTGGTTGGAAGAAAATTACGAGGAATGTCATGAAGCCGACAGAATGAACCACCGATTTATTCTTATCATCCACAAGCAAATAAAATATACACTTTGCAATCCTGCTTTCCAACATATTTCTAACCACGTCACAGAATGTGGATTTATATAATTGCGGGCAAGTGTTGATGACTTTGTGTAGGCTCAATATAATAAGCGAAGATGCTTGGAACTTCTATTATACGCCCATCTCCAATACTTTTACTGTACATTATGCGTGACTACCTTAACGGCTCCACTGAAGTGCCTAATCTGTGTGTCCAATTTCATAAACAAAACCAAATGTAATGACGAATGGAACGTTTCTTTATATCGCTATTAACAAGAAGCGTCTCAATTTTTTCCGCAACATGTCGATCGAAGTTTGACTGCATCTAAAGGGTGACTATGACATATTTGAATCTTATCGCTGAGGGTCGTCGCAGAACCTGTGAAAAACAAAAATGCCCTCGCCCTTCTACCGTCTCTTCCTCTCCTGGATTCAAAACCCCATTCTCACAGAATGCAAATATCCTTTTATAATTTTCAGGGTAAATGAGGATCTCCATTCCCTTGAGAAAATTCCATATTAAAGACCGATTCTCATGGAAGAAATTCAACTGAATGAACTCAAAAAGAAAATGCCATTTCAGATTCAATTTTCCTAAACGATTTTATTTTTTGTTCGATTTTTCCCAAGCTTGTTTCATTCATTGAATAGTAGCCATTTGCCTGAAACCTCCGGAGTCTTTCCAACGTCATCATTTATCTTGTAACCTATCGGCTAGATCCTCTCTTGTGTTGACACACATCATCACCGTGAATGCCTTGAAAAAAAATTGGGTGAATATCGCAATTGGCAATTGCGTTCCTGAGTTCCAAGGAAAATACCTCATTTCCTGTCGATTCTTGATTCAATGGTTTTGTTTATTTATGAATATTTTAGCTCGATCCCATATTTTTCTACCTCAAGTGGCCCTTTGCCATCCAACCAAAAGCTCAGGAGGCACCTCTCTCCAGCACCCCAATTTCATCTTCGCAGAGCTGGTTCGAGTAGGCGCGCAGCGCCACCCCCGGGCCGCCCCGCCCCGCCCGACCGGCGGCGGGTCGATTCCGGGAATCGACACGCCGCCGGTCGGGCGGGGAGGGGCGGCCCGGGGATGGCACTGCGCGCCCGCAGCGCCACCCCCAGGCCGCCCCGCCCCGCCCGACCGGCGGCGGGTCGATTCCCGGAATCGACCCGCCGCCGGTCGGGCGGGGCGGGGCGGCCCGGGGGTGGCGCTGCGCGCCTACTCGAACCAGCTCTGCGAAGATGAAATTGATCAACGAACTCCTTATAGTGGGACAGCATAAAGCATTTTCAATTTCCGAAAACAAACCAAACAAACCACTACAGTGCAGAATCTGGATGCTTTGTTTTCTGCTTCGACACAGTAATAAATTCACTCCTCAGTGGCCCACTGCGAATAAGCTGAGGGCAATTATTGCCAATTAAGAATGAATGAGCCCGGTTAGTGGTCGTTATAATTTTGTCATTGTATCGGACGGTCGTTATAATTCGTTTTAACCTCGTGCACCCAGCGGATTCTGCGTCAAATTGGCCGTGAAAATATTATTGATTAGACGGTGTTGAAACGTATGAAATATATTGATATTACGAGTATAATGGATACATTATGATGGTTACTTTGATGAAATATTTTTTTGACTAAACTAGTTAATTATATAAACAAATATGGAAATTTCGATAAATTGATAATTAATTATTAATTATCAACGTGTCTTCAATTGGGAAGAAATATTCGGTAGAATGGTCAATAATTTGCCGTCAAAAATCGTCTTGACTTACAATATTCTAGTTTCTAAGACAGGAATTTATCGCTTCATTTGTAAACTCCTCTCCGGAGGTTGTTGGGTCTCCTCAGCTCATATGAATTCTCCCATTGAAAGGCGTTGGATTGACAAACTAATTTTCTGATAATTGATGTGATTTTGGCGTTATTATAAAGTTACGTAATTGTTAAAGGAGTTGTCTATAATGCGACTTTTTGAGATTCCGGTGACGGAATCCGGCGGAAGAAATTGAGATGAAATCATGATTTGTTGCAGTTAAAATGGTTTTTTAACTGCATATTCGAATTCAGCACCCTGAAAAACCCCTGGGACGCTTTCATTGTGTAGAAATTAGCTATCAAACTTGGATTCCAATAAATTACTGCCGGATTTTCACCGGAAAAAATCGCCGGAAAGGCTTTCAAAAAGTCGCGTTAAAGACTACTCCATTGTTAAATACTTTTTATTTTTATTATCATTTCAATTGAAATGTATAATATATGAATGTTAATAACAGTAAATTTATAAACCAATTCACTTGAATCCGAAATATTTAAAAAGAGATAAAATAACACAAAAATTATTACGAGTGAATGTTTCATGTTAAATATATACCGTTGGAGAAACTAAAGTTGTCATGACTTGTCTTATAGGACAAATGTTTTCAGATCAATCTTTAATTTTAATTTTTAAACAAAACATTAATAAGAGAAAAATAATATAATATAAAATTAAGGTGTTTTGATTATTGATATCAAACTATATATATATAACAAATGCTCAAGAGGCAAATAGTAATTTGTTGGTAAACAGTTTAATTTTTTTAAGTTAAAAGCTGAAATCTTATAAAGACGGAAAATGACAATCTTCTTTCCTAAAGTTAAATTCTAAAAACGATTGAAACTTGACCCACACAATCTAACCCTAACATATATATATATGAAATACCAGAGATTGAAACTTGACTCCCGGGCTGCCCCTCCCCGCCCGACCGGCTATGAGTTTATATTATTTAAATGTTTTATATAGTTATTTAATTTTTAAAATTTTTAGATTTTTAAATCTTTTTATTTTGACAGTAATAATAAAATTTTATTTTTATGAGGAAAAATTAACTTTACACTGAACTGTAAAATGAACCTTTTTATTCAATTAAAATTTTGTAATATATAAAATGATAAAATAATTTAAAAGTATCAATAAATAATGTATTTTGTTTTATCCCAAATATATTAATAATGTGTTTTGATTTATCCCACATATATCAATTTTGTTTAAATGAATTTGGCTTTGTCATGTGAATAATTCCAGTATCATTCAGTGATATAATTTGTTCATAATGTCATGCTTTTTTAATTTTATAGTTCAAAAAATTTCAATTTCTTTTATATCTAGCATGTTGTGGTTGAAAACATGTTAAATTTATACTTAGGAAAGAAAAATGATATTCTACCAGAAACATTAATGTGTTTTTTCCTTAAAATTTAACTTTGTTTGAGACATAAAAATTTGGTTTTATTAGCATTTTTTAAAAAGTTTGAAAATTGACCCTAAAAAAAAAAATCATTATTCCAGTATCAACACTTTCGTTTTGAAGCTATATTTTGCAAGAAAATTTCGTATTCACTGCCATTTTTAAAACACGTTCAAAATTGACACCTAAAAAAAAAAAACATCGTTCCAGTATACACACTTTTCGTTTTTATCACTGTTTTTGTGGTTTTTTTGGGGTTTTTGGGCCAGAGTTCCCGTTTTGAGTTTATAGTTCCCGTTTCAAAGTTTACATTGTTAATTCTGAATTGTTGGGACTGGAATCGTATTTTTTGATGTTCTGACCTTGAAATTTCTGGCCGAAAGGATTGGGTCTGGAGATAAATGATGATATCCCCATACCATGGATCTAAAGTGCTAATTAGAAACAAGGATTCGTCCGCAATGGACTCCTCCGCCACAGTTTCCGTGTCAGCACGCGGGAAGTCACACATTAACTCCGCAAAAACTAAAGATTTCTTCAACTTAGACTTTTCAAATTCCAAGTCGAACTCCTGCAGGATCACAATCCATTTGGAGTAATTTCCCCCTAGCAATTGCTTGGTCAAAATATATATCATAAGGTTGCAATCAAAAATTACTGTAGTTTTACGTAGTAAAATGTAATGACGAAAACGTTGGACAACTTGAACAGCGGCCAATGCCAATTTCTCCACATGTGAGTATTTTAGCTCAGTTGGATTTAAAGTTAGACTAAGGTAATATATCATATGTTCAGTACCATATTCATCTTCCTGAACTAACACCATTCCAATGGTGGAATGCGAGGTGGAAAGATACAAGAAGTAGTCCTGGTTGTAGTTGGGAGGATGCAATAACAGTGCATGGGTTAACACTTGTTTTAGTGCATCAAAAGATTTATCAGCTATCTCATCCCAAAAGAATGGAGTATTCTGTTTCAACAACCAGGTAAAACCCTTTGTGATCTCGACGTAGTTAGGAATGAATTGACGTAAAAAATTTGCTTTCCCTTGCAAACTTTGGAGTTGGCGAAGACTCGAAGGAGGAGGCAATTTGAAAATAGCTTCAACCTTTGAGGGATCGACGCGAATGCCGGATTTTGAAACAACAAACCCCAGTAACCGACCTATTTCTATACAGAAAACACACTTGTGTGGATTCAACCTAATTCGATAATGCCTACACCTCATAAAGATTGCTCGTAAATGGATGAGATGATCAGCTCGATGTAATGAATGAGCAGGCAAATCATCGAGATAGGGTTGCACAATGTGCTTGATGTCATGAAACGCATAAGACATGGCCCTTTGAAAAGTTGCCCCGGCGTACTTGAGCCCAAAAGGTAATTTGCAATAAGCAAATGTCCCCCATGGACAAATGAAAGCCATTTTTGGTTGATCAATAGGTAGAATATTGATTTGATTGTATCCGGAAAAACCATCCATAAAGGAAAATATTTCACTGTTGGCACAATCATCAATGATTTGATCGATATAGGGAGTTGGGTAATTGTCTTTTGGACAAGCTCGATTAATATCCTTATAATCGATACATATTGTTATTGTCCCTTGATTTTTGTTAACAGGAACAATATTCGATACCCAATCCGTTAATGGAATCGAATAAATGAAACCTGTTTTGAGTAATTTTTTAACTTCTGATTTAATAGCAGCAGCTTTTCTCGGGTGAATCTGACGCAAACGTTGCCGGACGGGTTTAGTATCCGGGTAATTTTTGATTTCATGAACAACAATTGCGGGGTCAATTCCTGGCATTTCCTCATATGACCAGGCAAACACGTCGCAGAATTCTTGAAATAGGGCCTTATATGTTTGAATTTCATCTTCCATACACGAGGCACCTATATGAATGTTTTCAACAATTCCAGGCTTAACCGAAATGTCAATAGGAATTGTTCGAGAAATGTTTCCCAAATTTAACTCAGAATCAGGATTTTTCATTAGATTATGAGGTTCCTTGACATATTCAGTCGTAAAAATTGATGAAAAATAATTTTCAAAACGATCACTCTCGGGTAAAAACGAAGATCTATGATGAAGATCTTCCCATGGTAAATCATCGACACATAGGATTTCATGAATTTGCTCATCAGTGTGAACAAGTTCGGAAAACATTGTTGAATCCGAGTTTGATGTTGAAAGTGATTCCTCATGGACCACATTCATTAAGTCAATTTTGGTTGAAGATGGGTTGGAAAACGACTGCACGACCTGATACGCAATTTCATATGGACTCAAAGGCATAACATCACCAAATGAGTCTATCTCAGATTCGGAAGGTACGATCCAAGGATCATCATAAACAATGGTGTCTGACGAAATCATATGAATGGTTGCAGTAGAAGACGATGCATTGATAGGAGGAAAAGGAAAAGTTCCTAGTAAACCAGAATCTTTAACTAGTCCCACTCCAACATCCTTATACGGGATAGTTGTTTTGCCGACATGCTGAATACTTTCAGAAGAGGCTGGGTCGGACGAAAATTAAGTCAGCTGGTCTATAGTTACGATCTTTCCATTATGAGGAAAATTTATAAGCCGGAAGACCGATGAAATGACAGCTGTCATAGCATAAGACCAACTACAACCCAATAGAAGGTTGTAATCTAGAGGGGCATCAACCACCTCCACATCTAAATTAATAGTTTTTCCTTCAACCCCTATAGGTAGATCCTATAGAATGCCAAAAGGATGAAATCCACGGCCATAAAAGGCCTTTAGAATCGTCGGGGATTGATTTAGCGAAGGAGAACCAAGCGATCTCCAACACTGTATCGACATAATACACGTTGAGGCTCCCTCATCAATCAGAGTCCTATAACAAGGTCTGTTTTTGACTAACACTGGGATCTGGAAAGCCATTTGATGAGGTAAGCACGGTGTACTATTTTATAGATCAAAAATTATAAGGTTCGAGTCTTGAACGTCAACAACTCCTATAGCCAACAATAGTAATTTACGCTGTGCTGGGCATGATTGCAGCACTTCCAAAGCCGACATTGTTGAAGGTGAAACAGCAAAATCTTCAACAATGTTATAGTTCTGAGCTACTCTCGCATGTGGATTGAAAGCTGACTTTCAAAGTATACCCTTGACGGGCGGTTTGATTACTAGGTCTGGGTTAGGTTTCTCGATCTGTAGTGGATCGGAACCGGGAGCTGAGGTTGATGGGTTAGAATGAGAAGATTCTACTTCTTTACCATCAACGGGACTTTTACTTCCATAATCATGCGATCGAGTCACAATCCTAACATGGGACATCATCATTATGGTTTCTTCGGAGGCATTTGAGGAAGAACCTATCATCTTACTGTCTTGACTTGGAAAAGGATCCTTCAAAACAGCAGGCGTTTGGGAACCTTTGACAATCTTCGCAACCTCTGCATGATGAGGGCAGTCTCTTGTAAAATGCTCTTTGTCACAAATGAGACAAGGATAACGAGGTTTGCGTTTCTCATCATTTGATTCTGCTTTTTCTGGTTTCTCTTTCGAATTTTTATCTGTTTTTTTTTTCTTCTTCCCTTTCTTCTTACCGTCGGATTTTGATTTTGCTGTAGATGACTCTACAATATGAATATCGGTGGAAATTTCCAGGGAAGAATCTCTTGTCGGGGAATCTAGCAAGGTTATGATAGGAGAAGAATTCTTGGAAGATTTCTTCTTACTTTTGGTATTAATCGTACCAATCATACCATCAGCGGCATGAGACCCTGAAGGAGCTGCAGCGATTTGATTTTGTTTAGGAAGATCGGGGATTTTCTCGTGTAACGTACCTAACTGTGTATAAACTAAGTCAAGTTACTGTGCTTGAGCAATTACTTGCTCCTCAGTAATGACTCCGGCCTTAGCTACATCCTCAGTGATCTTCGGCAGTAAAGATTTTACAAACCATTCAGCTAAGATTTGATCCGGAATAAAAACTTTCACTAAACGCCATCGACGTCTCCATTCATGAATGCCATCTGAAATGTAAGTGGATGTTGACTGCTTTAATGAAGTTAATAATTCTGTGCCATTTTCATATCTGACTGGCAACTGAAAATGAGTTAAAAACGAAGTAGCTAACTGACTAAAGTTATAAAAAGTGGCTCGCGGTAACTCAATGTACCGCTTGGCCGCAAGACCAATTAGAGTGCACTGGAAAAGCCTTAAACAGATTGAATCATCTGAAATGGAATTAGACGCACATCAAAGGTGATAAGTCATCACATGGTTCGACGGGTCTTCTCCTGATTGGCCTTCAAACTTAAGAATATCACTAGGCAACTTATTTGGCATTGGTGGCCAAAACAGAAGATAGTTAATGGGATCGTTCGTAAGGCATGACAAGTCAGGCAAGTCCAAAGTTGCAATAAACGGTAACTGACGATTAGGGTCCCTAAAACTCTGGGTCATGAGACCAGCCCCAAGAGGAGGATATCCAGGATAACTAGGAATTGGAATTGCATTTGGGATATTATATCCTCCCGGAAAACTAGGATTAACCAGACCGTACTGGGGTTGTTGAGGTTGTTGATATGTATACCCAGGGTACGGTTGATACTGATAGACTGGCTGCTGCACAGCAGGACCGAATTGGTACTGTCCCTGGTACGGTTGCTAAGTAAATTGAGGTTGACTTGTGACAACCCTACTTGAACCAGGTTGTCCTACAGGCATCTGAACCAAAGTTTCGATTGTGGATCCAGACTGAGGTAAAGATGTCTGAGGAGTTGATACAGGAACAATAGAAACCGGAGCTGTCGATACTCCAGAAGTAGGTGGGGTAGATTGAACAGATGTTGCAACAATTACAACAGCTGTTTGAGGCAGAGTACGAGGTGTACTAGGCCCAAGCGGAGAAACTACAGAAGGTGCAGAAGTTTGAATAGTAGACTAATAGGTTGCTGGGGTGAGCCAGAAACCAAGGGTTGTCCAGTTTGAGATGACAACTGTACATTCGGTTGTAAGACCTGTTGAGTTTGAGATGGATCCCACACTAAGTTCATTCCGGGGTACGGACCCATAACAGGTTGAGAATATTGAGGACCATAACCGGGTTGAGGGTAGGGTTGATAATTCAAAGGTACATTTCCAGTTCCTTGAACATATGATTGACCAGAAGGTGGTTGGAAACCTTGGGTTGGGTACTGACCTTGAGGTTGATAACCTTGAGGCACGTACTGATACTGGGGTTGACCTTGAGGTACATATTGATACTAGGGTTGACCTTGAGGTACATATTGAGTCTGGGGTTGACCTTGAGGAATGTACTGTCCCGTAGGTATGTACTGTCCTTGAGGTTGCCCCCCAGGTGCAAATTGGGTACCTTGAGGTTGCCCCCCAGGCGATAATTGAGGACTTTGAGGCTGCCCCCCAGGTGGTAACTAGCCACCTTGAGGTTAAGGATTAGGAATAGTACCTGACATCATGAGAATATCTTCTACACTCAATGGCTTAGTTCCATTATTTCTAGTTAATAACCCTTGTTCAATAGGTTGAGGAGATGCTCCCAAAAAAGTACCAATAAGTGACTGATACCCAGAGGAACAGAAAGACCACCGTACAAAAAGGTTTCTGGAGATTGAGAAAACATGGACGACTGTCTTGACATATTTAACAGAGGATAGTAACCCCTAGGTGTTGGGTGAAAAGGAATGCGAGGTGGTGAAAAACTTAGTCCCGGGTTTTCCAAAAAATTGGTCAATGAAAGATACCAAGCACTACTCCTAGGTGAACTGTAAAAGAATGATTCACGCTCCCTAAGCTCTATAACAGGTTGATTTTCAGGGATAGGGATACCTTCTTCTTCCAGAGTAGTAAGTTCTTTAATAGCTATAAGTCCAGAAGGAAGATTTGGGGTAATTATTCTTTCTACCCTGGGTGAACCAGGACCACTAGAAGTTGGAGAGGTAAATCTCAATGTTGGAGTAGCAGCAAATTCAGTTTCAGGTTCAGATGTTTCAGGTTCCTCACCTAAATCACTAGTAGATGAAAAACTACCAATAACTTCGGAAACAGACACAAATTTTGGATTATAATCTGCTACTAAAACTTGATAATCAGGATGTACCACTAAAGAAGACTCTCCTTCTTCACGTGACCCAACTCTACTATCTCTAGGAGTTACAAGGGCTCTTAACCCTTCAGGCTGGCTCGGTGAAAGCTCAGGAGGTTGGCCCCGAAGTCTATGAGACTTCCTCGATAATTCAGCCACGATTAAATATTTTAACTACTTCACATGCAAACAAAGTAAAATCTCAATGCAAACCACCTAAAACCTCTAAAGAACCAAACAAATTTGAATCAGAGGCCTAAAGAATCTAGGAGATCAAACCACACACAAACAATAACTTTCCGTACTGAAAACACTAGTTGGTGATGAAATCCAACGTCGCAGAGTTCAATACAGAAATGGCGGTTGGAACAGTTGCCCCGGTAACCTGCTTAATGAACAGACTGGCACAAGTTCCTCCACTAAACCGTCTCGAGTGAAGAGAACCCCCCAGAAAATCCAAGTGAGTCTAGCTGATGTCTGCTCCAGGTACAGTGGGATCTTCCCTCCACCATCACCTTAGGAAGAATCCTATAGAATATGGTCACTATGGTTACCAACGGAAACAAATATACCTGGGGGAATAGTCTACGATCTGATATGCACGCAAGGGCAGAGTAACAAGCTCAATCCCCTTGAAGGCTCCTTGACATAATCCAAGGTTTACCAACAAGTGACCCCAGGCTCCTCGACAATGGTTAATCCAAGGTTTACCATTTTTAGTACGTGAATATCTGGCGTCCTTCCCAATGAGGAAGGATTGATTCCCACACTGGTTCGAACACGATCTCGTGCTTCTCCTTTAAGAGGAGCTTTCCCAGAGCATAGATGCAACAATTGGATTTTTCTCCTACTGCAAGATACAGCTACTTGTTTGTTTTACTGTCTTGGAGAGTTAATTACTCCCTACTTCAAGACACTAGCCTAAGCTATGTTGGTGTAATAGAGCCCTAGAAATAAAATGATTACTAGATAGATTTTACTTTGAGCGTTATTTTTATTGGTTTTTCTTTAAGTCAAGAGGTGCGGAGATGAAACTTATGGTGTGAAGACTCGACTCGAAATCACTAAAAAATGCACTTAAGATGATAAGCAATATTTTCTCTTCAATGAATTTCTAGCTATGAAAAAGTTTAAGAATGAAAATGCTTGTAAACACAAATATTTCTTAACAAACAAATCAAAAGAAGAGATTTTTTTCTTTTCCAATGCACTCAAAACGAGACAACTAGTTATGTTCACAAAAATTTCCCTTTTCTTTCAAACACTCAAATACTACAAAAACAAACTTTTTTTAAAAGAGATTTTTTATTTTTTATAAAACACTCAAAACTATGGAAAAAACTAACCTTGAGATCTATAAACTATAAAAATTATTTGAAGTAAAAGCTTACAAGATGTCTTTTCAAGGATGTTTTACTTAGCTATAAGCGAACTAAGGACTAATTCGTCCAGAATCACAAATCAGTCAAAAAACAGCCAATTTTTTGTTTTCTTTTCTAAAAATGAAATCCAAACTTTTAACACAAGTCTTTTCGAAGTTTCGCAATGAGAAACACAAGATGGATTCCTCAACAAAGCTAGATTTTGCAAATGGTCAGACTCATAAGAAGGCCAGTAAAAAACAAGGTGATCTGAGGCTTCTATAGCTTCTAAGATTTGAGCTACTACAAGACCAAAATGAAAATCAAGCCCGGTAACCAAAACTTCTAGGAATTTCACCTAAAACCCTAACACCAATGGAATTAACCTAAGAAAAGTTCCTGACAAGTCACATGCAGGTCTGGGTAGGGGATATAAACATCTAAACAAAAACTAAGCTGACTGAAAGAGAAAATCTTAAGTTTTTCAAAATTTTAGCAGGGTCTGCAGGCCCACAGTTCACACAGGTGCGGTACCGCTCTGTGTGAAAAGCAAAAGTGCGGATAGGTCCACACTGTGTTGCAAGCCGAGGGTGCGGTCCTCTCCCAAAGTTATGAAAAACAAAAAATAAACGAAGATCTACTAAATCTACCCAATTCCACACACAACAAGCCAAAAAAAAAAACAAAAACACAGTTTCTCAAGTCAAAGTAAATCAAATCAAGAAATCAAGTCCCCAGTGGAGTCGCCATTTTGTCACACGGAATGAGTCATTCTTGCAGACAAGATCAACCTCCCTAGAATCTAATGATATCTAGTGACAAGCAAGCCAATCAAAAACTATCTTTCTCTAAATATGCAATTTATAAACAAAGGCAAACAAGTGTTTTAGGCCTACCTTGGGTCCAATGCAAGTTTGTGGAAGCCTTGCTCCTTTGATCCAAATGAGCTCCCTTGTAGCGAATCTACAAACACAAACAAGCACACAAATTAAATAGCACCTGAAAAGCCAATATCATAAAGCATACTTATCATGATGATCAAGGAATTCATGAAACAAATGACATAAGACAATTTGTTGAGAAAAATGAATCTAATTGTATTAATTCAAATCAAAGAATAACTTTACAACCTGTGCCTTGATGCTATACAAGCTCCTCCTAGGGTCCAACAAGAAGTCTCCTCTACTTTGACAAGTTTCACTTACTTCCCAATGAAGCCAAAAAGGTATGTGATCTCTCCTCTCAAGCTTAACTAGGAAGTCTCAATTTCACCAGCATTTACCCTCAAAAATGTTCAGCTTCTAACTTCCCTAGCAACCAGCCCAATGCCTTAATTTATAGTGCAATGGAGGGAAGTTACTAGGTCCTCCTTCAAAGGGATAAATCCCTCCTTCAAAGGGATATCTCCTCTCATCAAGGGATTAGCTCCTTCTCTTTTGGGATGCATGAACCACCTAAGAGCGAATCATCCACGTCAAAATTCCTTCTAGAATCATCTAGAATTAACCTAAAGTGAGTTTTTTAGAATAAACTTGCGCCTTTTTGACTTTCATAGGGGTCTGCACCCACTCCTTTAGGGACAGAGCGCAGGTCTGCAGGTAATGTGAACAGGAGGTGCAGGACCACAGGCAACAATGAGAGAAAGTGCGGAACTAGAGCTTTGATGATTTTTAACAGGGGGTGCGGGACCACAGGCAACAATGAGAGAAAGTTCGGAACCAGAGCTTTGATGATTTTTAAGGTCTTTCTCTCATTTTCAAAGCTTGACATGAAGAGCTGAGATCTGAGACTTGCTTGGGAGGACAGTATAAGTGATGATAGACCCATACTGACTACAAATAGTCATGGTGACAATATTTTGTGTAACACATATGCCTCAATAATGCTTTGTCCTTGTCGCTTTCGCCAACAACTTCTCTAAGTGGATGTTGATCCTCTTGAGCCAAATCTCTCGATCAGCCTCTATCTCCTGCTGAATGGGTGTCCTCTCATTTAGGTTTTGTTGGGCAGCCTACTGGTCTTCACAGATGTTTTGCCACCTCTATGAGGCCTCCTAGTTACATGTACCTCTGTTGGAGAATCACTGTGTGTCTCTTCTTCATGATCATATGACGGATCAAATGTCATGTCTGCTGGTGGACAAACTGTCTTGGACAAATAGGTGTTGATATGTCACACTGTCTTGTAATGCCTTCGATGATGTGCTTGACCTTTGTCAGCAAGAGAAAATAATGACATGAGGGACAGTAAGGGGAGGGAAAAATAGTGAGGGATTAAGGACTATTGGGGAAAGATTTGTTTGGGAAATATAGGAGGGTTTGAGGGGTCTTATGTGTGGGATAAGGTTTAGGGTTTCGCCTTTGAAAGTTTTGGGAAAAGGAATTTAGGATAGGGTTTAGTAACTTTAGTGGATGGGGAAAAAAGGAATTAAGGACAAGAGAAACAATGGAAAAGAGTAACCGTGGTGGCGAACAAGTTTTGAAACCTTAGGCAGCAGTTTACATGTGAGGAATTCAAAATGAGAGGGGTTGAATTTTTTGTTTCAATCATTAGCATCCATAAACCACCATACCCTGGCACAACCTTAGATGAAGCACCAAAATGGAGGCTTCACCTACTTTTGGAATGAAGCGTTTGCAATTTGGAGGAATATTTCAATGAATTTCAGCCCTTTTAGCCCTGTGCGCCGCGCCTCCCATGTGCGTCGCGCCAGTGTAAATTTACACTGGAAAATTTCTCCCAGTGCACCGTGCCTTTTTGGAGGAGCCTTTTGGAGGCCTTACCGGTGTCCAAATTGCATACAGGATAGCTCATTAGAAAGGTATTTGAGTATAATTTCCTACCCAGCTAGAATTTTTCAATTTGGAGTTCATTTTCCCTGTCAAAAATCAAATCTCCCAAGACTGGTCAAAATGTGCCAAATGAGGCTGCCTCAAGGCAAAGTGTTGTTACAGTCAACTTTGGAATGCCTTTCTCAACTCCAAATTGAGCTCATGATAGCTCATTGGAAAGATATGTGTGTCTAGTTATCATTTGACTCATCAAGAAAGTCATTTGGCTAGCCGAGATAGGAGAAAAATTGATTTCCCCAAGGTCACTTCAAAGGTGCATTAATTCTCCCGAGGCAATTGTATTTTTGACATTTCTCCAAGACCATGACACCTGTGTAAAACGTGAAGGAGGTTTTTCTTCCTTGGCTTATTTTGGAAAAAATCCTCTCTCGGTTTTCCCAAATTCATATTTTATTTCTTATAAACATCATTGGAGTAAAACCTATCCCGATGTGTGGAACAAGAGATTTGTCGAAATGAAGTGAAATGAAGGGGATAAGCGGCTTCTAAATCCTTGGGAAAATTCTTGGAAGTAGGGAGGGATGTTAAGAAGCTGGGGAAAGTGGAATTTCAAAGATTGAGTGAGGGAAAGGGGTCCAAAAAGGCAAAACACAGGTCCAACCTAGAAAATTGCCAAGTTGTAGCAAGAAACTAGGGTTTGTGTAAAAATGAGGAATTTGGGGGATCTCAGTGATGGGAAGTGTTTGATAAGGTACTTTAAGGATAGGGGAAGGTGTATGAACATTAGGATACAAGTTTTGCTGATGATTTGACCGTCCAAGAGAAATTGCCTTCAAAACCCTGGGAGAGGGAAATGACCTTACCTAGGCGCAACTGAAGCATGAACAAGGTGTAAAATGACCTCGTGGAACTTGACATGATAATGAAAACCCTCTGAATGATGGTACACTCAGCTGAATGGTGACATGGACCGACATTTGGACAACTTTGACAGGAATAAAAGCAAACCCTAGATCTAATGCCTAGTGACCAAATTTTGCTTGAAGACTTACTGAAATGACAAAATTTGATCTTGACACTCTGAAACCACTTTGTAAGAGTATATTTGATCACTAGAGGAAGTCTGCAGAGATTGAAACTAACATTGGCTCCAATGGGGATGGTAGCTCCAGCTCCTTAGAGGTGCCAAGAACTGTAGATCTTTGGGTGAGCAAACAGTGCCTTCGTTCATTGGGTTATGGAGTCCATTATTCCGACAAACCAACATGACTCAATTTATTGACTGAAACTTGACTCAAACTGAATCAATGCAAACTGAAATGACTGAAAAACTTGACTCTAATAAACTAACCCAAAATACCAAGACCTGAACTTAAAACTTAAAGCTTGGTGGCAGTACATGGCCACCTGTGTTTCTTACAACGCAATATATGATCAAACTATATCAAAATGCCAATGTAACCAATCAAGCAGATGCCTTCTTGATTGATTCTCTTGATCAGATCTCCAGGTCAACAGTAGATACTTGTAACTGGGCATCCAAAAACACAGTCGACTATGATCTCCTTCATCACTGAATACTGCAATAATCACCTTCACTGTTGACTGCAACAGATTTGCCATTGGATCATGAAAAACATGAAGATTTACCTCCTGTTTAAGAAACAAGATGTCTTTTTCTTTTGATGCTGATCTTCCTTCATAATGTTCTTCAGAAAAAGGATGGTCCTGGTCCTCAAAAATTTCTGAACAAGTGGATGAGCAAATTTCCTCTTCAAAAAACATTTCAAAACATGAGACATATGAGGAAGAATCTGAAAGGGAATCCTGAATAGTCTGGTCTGCTAAAGTCTGAATATATGGTAGGTCATCTTCATACGATATGACAGCCAGATTCTCATTACATTCATCACATTCATCAATCATGAGAAAAGAAACTTCAGATGTTTTTTGAAACCTAACACTAACATTTCTATCATCTACCATAAATTCATCCAGAGGAACTTTTTTACTTGCTTGAGCAAAATTCTCGTCTTGTTGTTCATGAACAGACTGGATTACCTCTTTATGAAGGCTTCGTTCTGATGACATGATAATGTTTGGATTCATAACTCTGTCTTCTTTATTCTAGATGATTTTAGCAGCGGGGTTCTCCTTCATGAGATTCGGCACACTATATTCTTGGTCATTAAAATCTAACTCTGTATCTGAAATAGCTGTCTTGACATTATCACATTCTGGAATCAGAACTGGACTTCCTTGCATGCTATCTTCTTCTATGGACAGATCTGAAATGACACTTTTTCTTTCATCACTTTCAGCCATATGGACATCTTCAACCTGCTGATCTATAAAACTGTTTATAGGACTGTCATCCTTTTCAATAGAGGAAGAAGTTCCATCATCACCTTCTTGACCATGTGCACACTGCAGATCTGTGTTGACTTGAGTTGTAACATGACCGTGCAAGAGTTGATCTATCTCATCTTCAGACTGAGGAGATAATACTTTTTTTTGTCTTCTGCTCAAACAGTGGTTTTCTTCATTAATTTCAAGTGAAGGTGTATACAAATTTTCCTTATACAGCTGATCCATTTCATGTAATTTCTGCTGACTATCAAGATGCAAAATTCTTTCATCTTCCACCGTACTACAATCTTGATTCTGCTGCAAATTTTCATGATCATCTTCATGCTACTGAAATGGGTTTTCACACAGGGCTTCCATGATCTCTTCATCCATGAAATTATCATCTTCATAATATTTTTCAAGGCTTTCAATAAAACCATCAGCGTATTTGCAACAGTCATGAACTAAATTTAATGTTGGATAAGAGTCTTCATACTTCTCAAAGAACATGGCATGAAAATCCTTTAAACAGTAAATACAAGCAGGCGGCAAACTTTCATACCAAGATTGGGCTTCACCTTCTAGAGTGGCCAGGAATATCTTCATTAAGCAATCTTCAGGAAAATCAACCTTCAACTTGCGAATATGCATGTGAAATCGAACTAGATGTAAAGCAGCGTCCTTCTTACCATCATCTTTAAACGTAGGCAAATTCCTTGACCAATCTACTTTCGGAATCTTATTTGGAAAGCCTGGAATGTGATCTCGGCTCATGGGAGCGTATCTTCTTGCAATCCGCTCCATTTTAAAAAAAAATCTCAAAGCTACTGATCCCTCTGCAATGGAGTCACCATGAAGCACTAGTTGCTAGATTCTTTAGTGAAAGGAGTCGCTAGGTGAATGATTTCAGCCGTCTTCTTATGTCTGATCATTGTTCACCATCAACAATCAGCTCTGAACTTGAGATATGTACTGGGGCAAAACAATCTTCAAGCAAACCATTTTCGTCCCCAGTGGAGTCGCCACTATGTTAGCACCTAAATCTGCCTTAGGCTGAAGGAAGGCAAAATTCAGAGTAACCACAAACCACGCTCAGTCTGGTAGCTAGCCCTACCAGAATAGGAGAGGGCTCTCTCCGGGTCACACTCAGGAAAATAAACAATAGGGTCTGAGATGACTCAAAAATGGATACTAATTTTAGGCTAGGTAAATAAATATGATGGTGATGTTTGAAGAATAACTGAGTTTTCTGGGATGTGTGGGGCCAAGGAACAACATGAGAAGAGAATTTAACTCAAAGACGTAGGTTATTTCGTGAGGCAAGACAAGCGAAAAGTCTAGCAATTAGAGTTGAAAAAATGTGAGGTGGAGAGATTGTTTGAGAGTGTGAAAAGGGCATAAATACATGAATCCTTTTCAACAGAAGAAAACATAGAACATGAAAACTATCCCAAGGCAGAGCAGTGCACTGAATTCTACCTTTTTTACTTAGAAAGCTTTCACTGGAAATGAATGTGAATGAAAATATGAAACATAACGAAATACATATGAAACATAAAGAAGATACATTTGCTAAACTCACGCCACAGGAATCTCATGAACCAGAGCTGCAATCTTTCATTAATTCTCTGTCAAAATGTACAGTGAGTGACTGGGTGTCTCTCCAACAGTTTCCCAGAAATTCCAACCAACCCTTTGCAAATGGTTTGCATACAATAAATAGACTATGCCATTGGGAAAAAGAACAACCTAGAGTTGGGGAATTTTCCAAATGATTACAAACTGGAAATGGAAAGCCAACCATTAGTTACAGGTGCAGCGTTATAAAAATGACAAATGTCTTGGGTGACTGCTCGCCTTCCTTTGCCACTTGGATAGAAGCCAACATTTAGTGAAAATATTATTTAAACTTTGCCTTAGGTGCCAAAACAAGTGTAGTGTAAATGAGTGGGCCCACTTGGAGAAAGTCGCGAATCGAAATGTCGCGGAGCAGAAGTGATTTTGGCCTTTGGGTCTATATGCGCCGCGCCCAAATCTATATGCGTTGCACCACTTTGGAGGTGGATTTTAGGTACCTTCAGGAGTCCAAATTGTGCCCAAGTGTGCTTTTTGGAAATCTTGGCCTGTCTACTTTCCAGCCCAAGTGGAATTTCTGAATTTGGTGCACATTTGCCCCTCCAAAACTTCATTTTTCCAAGACTGCTTCCTGTGTGTCAAAATAGGGGCAAAGAGGTCATTTTTTGAGTGCTTTTGACCACCTGAGGACTCAAATCATGCCCAAATTTCTTGTCCATGCACCAGCAGGCATGATTTTTCATGCCGAATCCAAAAATGCAAGCCATTTGTTATTTGGAGCTCCCAATCGTAAGCGTCGCGCCACAGGGAGAAAAAACCTGTGTTGTGACCAAAAATTTCCAAAAACACCAAAAATGCCCCAAATTTCTTGAAATTTGGGTTGGAGCTTCATTATCAAGTGTTATGCTGGGCCAAAGAGGCTTCGACCAATATCTAAAGTCGATCGAGTTCCCTTTACCTCTTTTGCTTCTTGATTGCCTTCCTCAATTTCGCCTTCAAATTCCTTATCTGAGCCTTGGAACTCATATTGCATGCCCTGTAATGATAAACCATATGCCTCAATAATGCTTTGTCTTTGTCACTTTTTCCAACAGCTTCTCTAAGTGGATGTTGATCCTCTTGAGCCAAATCTCTCGATCAACCTCTATCTCCTACTGAATAGGTGTCCTCTCATTTAGGTTTCGTTGGGTAGCCTGCTGGTCTTCACGGATGTTTTGCCACCTCTATGAGGCCTCCTGGTTGCATGTACCTCTATTGGCGAATCGTTTTGTGTCTCTTCTTCATGATCATATGACGGATCAGATGTCATGTCTGCTGGTGGACAAACTGTCTTGGACAAATAGGTGTTGATATGTCACACTGTCTTTTAATGCCTTTGATGATGTGCTTGACCTTTGTCAGCAAGAGAAAATAATGACATGAGGGACAGTAAGGGGAGGGAAAAATAGTGAGGGATTAAAGACTATTGGGGAAATATTTTTTTGGGAAATATAGGAGGGTTTGACAGGTCTTATGTGTGGGATAGGGTTTAGGGTTTCGCCTTTGTAAGTTTTGGGAAAGGGAATTTAGGATAGGGTTTAGTAACTTTAGGGGATGGGGAACAAAAGGAATTAAGGACAAGAGAAATAACTGAAAAGAGTAAGCTTGGTGGTGAACAAGTTTTGAAACCTTAGGCAGCAGTTTACATGTGAGGAATTCAAAATGAGAGGGGTTGAATTTTTCGTTTCAATCATTAGCATCCATAAACCACCATACCCTAGCACAAACTTGGATGAAGCACCAAAATGGATGCTTTACCTACTTGTGGAATGAAGCATTTGCAATTTGGAGGAATATTTCAATGAACTTCAGGCCTTTTAGCCTTGTGCGCCGCGCCAGTGTAAATTTACACTAGAAAATTTCTCCCAGTGCCCGCGCTCCCTCTATGCGCCGCTCCTTTTTGCAGGAGCCTTTTGGAGGCCTTTACAGTGTCCAAATTGGGTACAGGATAGCTCGTTGGAAATTTATTTGAGTCTACATTCCAACCCAACTGGAATTTTATCAATTTGGAGTTCATTTTCCCTGTCAAAAATCAACTCTCCCAAGACTGGTCGAAATGTGCCAAATGAGGCTACCTCAAGGCAGAGTGTTGTTATAGTCAACTTTTGAATGCCTTTCTCAACTCCAAATTGAGCTCATGATATCTCATCGGAAATATATTTGTGTCTAGTTATCATTTGACTCATCAAGCAAGTCATTTGGCCAACCGAGCTAGGAGAAAACGTGATTTTCCCAAGGTCACTTCAGAGGTGCATCAATTCTCCTGAGGCAATTGTATTTTTGACATTTCTCCAAAACCATGACACCTGTGTAAAAAGTGAAGGAGTTTTTTCTTCCTTGGCTTATTTTTGACAAAAACCTCTCTCATTTTTCCCAAATTCATCTTTTATTTCTCAGAAACATCATTGGAGTAAAACCTATCCCGATGTGTGGAACAAGAGATTTGTCGAAATGAAGCGAAATGAAGGGGATAAGCGGCTTCTAAATTCTTGGGAAAATTCTTGGAAGTAGGGAGGGATGTTAAGAAGCAGGGGAAAGTGGAATTTCAAAGATTGAGTGAGGGGAAGGGGTCCAAAAAGGCAAAACACAGGTCCAACCTAGAAAATTGCCAGGTTGTAGCAAGAAACTAGGGTTTGTGCGAAAATGAGGAATTTGGGGGATCTCAGTGATGGGAAGTGTTTGATAAGGTACTTTAAGGATAGGGGAAGGTGTATGAACATCAGGATACAAGTTTTGCCGATGATTTGACCATCCAAGAGAAATTTCCTTCAAAACCCTAAGAGAGGGAAATGACCTTACCTAGGCGCAACTGAAGCATGAACAAGGTGTAAAATGACCTAGTGGAACTTGAAATGATTATGAAAACCCTCTGAATGAGGTACACTCAGCTGAATGGTGACATGGACTAACATTTGGACAACTTTGATAGGAAAAACCCTACCTAGTGACCAAATTTTGCTTGAAGACTTATTGAAATGACAAAATTTGATCTTAACACTCTGAGACCACTTTGTAAGAGCATATTTGATCACTGGAGGAAGTCTGCAAAGATTGAAACTAACAGGGGCTACGCGAAGTAGAAGGATCTAGAGAAACGGAAATAGCGAAGAATTAGAGACTAGTCCCTTGATTTCACCTCGGCGAGAAAGTGAGGAAGAGCTCGCGAAGGTTTCACCAAGGAGTGCGATCAGTCTGATAAGGCAACGAATTCTACGCATACCACCTCCACCTAAATCACCACCAATTTCACCATCTTCACCCCCATCTTTGTCCACACCAACTCCGCCACCACCACAGTTTAATATTGCAAGCACAGTAAAGTTACCGGTATTCAGAGGAGTGGGAAACAGAGATCCAGACCAATTTTTTTTCGTAGTAAAGGCTGTATGGGAAGTGCAAGGAGTCATAGATGATAATATCAAGAAGGAAACACTAGTTAGTGCCTTGCAGGATCGCTCACCGACATGGTACATCAAGCATTCTAGTTACAATCCAAACACAAGGATCACGAATATCCAAGCTGTGCTAAACAGGGAATTTAGCAGACCAAAATTAGAGACACAGTCGATTATCGGGTTTAAGGAAATCACGATGCTTCTAGGCGAGACCCCCTGGGAGCTAGATCAAAGACTGAAGGGTATGATTCGTGAAGCCAACATGACCTTGACAGATGGGCAACACCACGCATGGTTTGTAGCGTCACTAACGCCGCATCTAAGGAATGCGCTGTCACAGTAGAAGCTATCTACTCAGGTCGAAGCCTTGGAGATTGCAATGAGACTGCACGAGACCCCAATATAGGAGCTTAGCCTGGGAGTGCAACAGATCCACGCATAGTTGAAAAAGTTGTGTCTCGAGATGCAGAGCTTGAAACAAGACAAGACAACTCACCCAGAAGTGCGCGAGGAGGTATGGGGCATAAAATGCAAAGGCTAGGGACATGATAAGGACCATTGTCCAGTCTTTGCGAACTATTTGGCGGGAGGAGGACCAATGCCCCTAAGACTAGAGGCATAAGCAGGACTGAGCCCTACATTATGGTGCATGATTTGTTAGATAGGAGGAAAGCATGCTACAGATAATTGCCACCAATTACAGAAGTATACGCAGACATCCCAAAAATTGTTCTATAATTTCTACAGGTCAGTAGGCCATGATGAGCACACCTGTAGAAGTTATGAACTGATGATGGATCAGACTCCTATCTACAGAGTTTAGACTGAAACATGATCCCTCGATCAAAATGCGGGGATGGCGCGCACTAGATTTCAAGGGCGCGGATGAGGTCGAGGTGGAATGGGACCAGGAAGGGGTCATGGACAGCTGATTTGTTACAATTGTGGAGGGCCAGGGCATTATGCCTGTGATTGTACAAATCCGATGAGAGCATCATGTTTATATTGTACCCAGTTTGATCATGAGATAGAGGATTTCCCCACACTGATAGCAAGGTTGCGTGATAAAGGAATACTCTAGCCTCCCCGATTCAAAACCTGCAAATGATGATGTCGAGCCGTGCGAGGAGGACCCGAATGTAAACATCGTGCTCCAAAGTGGTATCATGATAGAATATGACAAAGATGAGCAGCCAGAAGAAAGTGCCTAGGTTTGCAAGGCTCCAACAAAGGAACTAGAGTTTGATTTCGAGCACACGAAGGAGACATTCATGGAAGCTAAGAAGAGCTTCACAGAGGCCTCCACTTCAAGTAGTAAAGAAAAACTAGAACTAGAGATGGACCCATCAATGCTTACTACCTCTCTGGATACATGCATGAAGTTGCTGTGTGACAGCAAGGCTATGAAGGGACTGCAAAAACTCATCACTAGATGTGTTGGATTAGGGGAACCGTTCATAGTCTGGAAGCTCAGGAAGCACACGACGTAGACAGGAAGGGATACGAGATTGACTGCGCAAATTGGGGAATATGAAATGGATCAAGTGATTCTATAGTTAGGATCGGACACGAACGTACTACCAAAGCAGACATGGGAACACATGGGTAGGCCCCCGTTGCGATGGTCTCCTATTCAATTGAGAATGGCGAACCAACAGAAGATCCTACCGATGGGGAGATTGTAGGGAATAACGGTAGACATCGAAGGTGCAAGCGCAGTTGCAGATTTTGAAGTAATAGAGATTGTTGATGACAACAATCCCTGTCCCATGCTACTGGGAATATATTGGGCCACTGATATGAACAGAGTGATAAATCTAAAGAAGCACAAGATGATTTTTGAGAAAAAGTCATTGCACGTAGTGGTACCTTTAGACCCTACGGAAGGATCATGCTACATAGAGCTAGTGCGCGATGACAAGAGTGATGACAATATAGAATGTATCTACAAGATAATCACTCAAGAATAGGATTGGGTGAATCCTACAGCAGACGGAAGGATTTCGTGGGAGTGCGAAAGATCCTACACATCAGATTCAGACGAGGAAATAGAATGATGGTAGAATTGGTTACACGAGGTAACCACACTCAATTGCAACATGATGATAAAGTCCCTACGCTGTGTAGCAACAGAGGCAAGGGATCTGCCTATGTATGATGGGTTGGAAGCGGTGGATGATTTCTTGAACAAATTTGAAAAAGAAGTACCGGAATAGCAGCGTTTCGATTCTCTGAAATGGGCGCTGCGCGCTATGGCTGCAATGTGGTGGGGTATGCACCAGCAAAATTTTGACTGGCGGGAATGTAGAAGGATGATTCTCATACGATTTGGAAAACCTCAAATACGGATGGCTATCGGGTATGATGAATGAAACAGCTTGTGTGCCCACCTTTCCAAATGGGTACAGGCATATGGTACACAGCCTACACAAATGCACACCATCCTCACAATAGTAAATAGGAACAACAAGCAGGATTAGGAAAGACGAGGCCGCGAACGACGAAGTATGACAAGACTAAGTGCGCCAAAGATTATACGTGGGGAAACCTTTGACAAGGTGTGCGAAGTGTTGAACATGGTCCTCCATGTGAGATGCACTGACTGGGACCTGCGCGTACTAGTGGTTGTATGGGCTTATAGGACCATGTGCAAAACCCTAACCACACGAGCACTTCCAAAGCCAAAGTATGAAGCAGGGGCTGTAATCCCCATGGAGCATGCAAAGCCTAGTCCGCGCATAGCAGCACTCGTAGATATGATGGTTTACAAAGCCTGGAACAAAGGAATGACACAACTGCGAGAAATAGAACACATAGGATTTGAGGAAGAAATCTGACACAGAAACCTCAGACTCCGTGAAATTGAAAAGGAAAGGGTACGATTAAGGAAGAAAAGTGCTACGATGGACGTGAAGGTCAAGAAGCTGGAGGATGAGATAAAGGAAGCATTTTTTGAAGAACCTAGGATGGTAAGGCAAGGTGTGTATGATCATACTGACAAGTTTGAAAACTACCGCCGTGAACTGGTTAGTCTGCTGCCTTGGCTTGGACCGCATATCACCAAGCATATTGACTAGGGTAGTGTGTTGCAAGTGGTAAAGTGCATGATGCCAACCACAACAATGGAAGTTGGGGATTCTCCGTGAACCATGGTGGAGGACAGGATGGAGCCCCATATGGGTGGTGTGACCACCTGACTAACCATAGGAAGGACAGTCTTAGTGCTCTAGGTAGTTGAAAGGAAGTGCGGGACTATAAACTATTTTGCTTGGAAGTTGTGTGATATTGAGGATGCATGCATCATCAAAGTGTCACAGTGTCCGTGCCCACACACGGAGGGCTGCACTGCTACGTGGGTTGGCCGAAAAGTGACCGTTGAATTCACTATTCATGATGGGATGCTCGATTTGAGGCCAAATGGAGCGGGCAGTAGGCATTTAAGACGTGATTTATGGGCAATATTTGGGAAAATATACCACCAAGAAAGCATTAATGGACCAGAATTGGGGGAACGGTCGAATTCAAATTCAAAAGGTGCTATAAAACACAAAAGGTTGCCCAGCAAACAACACTTGGTCGTTTGAGAATTGAGCGATTGAGCAGAGTACTGAGCATTGAGAACTGAGTGATAATTGAGCCCCTGAGTTCGCGAGTGACAGAATACAACCTAGATACGATGATAACAACTAAGGATGGTTTGGGAATTAAAGAGGTAACTGCCGGCGAGGCTGCGCAAACCCCAATGGTGGAGGATGTTCCAGAAGGTGTCAGGGTTGTGACAGAAATCCCCAAATCACTGCGGACGCCGAGGCCCAAGAAAGATAAACAAGTAATGGCCCTTATACGTGTGTCCCCGAGGAACCCGCTACGCAGCAAGCTATCAATGGCAGAAAAAGGGAAAGTTGTCAAGGTTGACACAGATGAGGAAGAAGAAGATTTGCAAGCCCTTATCATCATAGCAAAAGAAGACAAAGACATGGAGGAGGATATTCAACCTACATGCTCTGCAACAAAACTACTTGCATATGTTCCTCTATAAAAAGGGAATACCAAAGTGTCGAAGGACCTGGATGAAACCAAGAGTTCACTCCAGATCCCGCTCCTCCCAAACAACATAGTGTTTGAAGTCATGCACTTGGGCCATGTGCCAACCATGAAGTTTGAAGATTGGGACCTTGCTGACTTTGAGAAGTTCCCCCACCTAGAGACCAGGAACCTCATGAAGCAGAAAACTGAGGGGGTGGTGACAATGTTAGAGCTGCGAAAGTGGTTGCACGGTGTGGAAAAGGCTAGGTTGTTGCACTTACTATGGATATCGCATTTCCACCGTGCGCCCATCACCATTTTCGTCATCAGGCAGCTACTCTGCTTGGTGCATGATGGGTATCTATGGCTGGAGGAGCCTATCCCCATCATGGCAGACCTAATTCACCACATTTCTCGACTCCCCTGCAAAGGAAAGGACCCTGCAACCATAGCTGAAGGAAAGGGCAGTGATTTGGCCCTTGCAGAAGCCATGAAGACAAAATACAAGCTGGAGAAGAAGAAGAGGGGCTACGCCATCTCCAACATCAAGGACAAAGGGGTACGTGTAGCAACCCAAATCCTAGCCAGCAAATTTATGAGGAAGTGTCGCGCCGATGAGGTACCAGCACTGGTGGTCGCATTGGCCAAGCAGTGCACAGAGGGGGTCTAGTTCAACTGGTCTAAATTCCTCTGTGAGGAATTTTTGACAAATTTTCGCGAAGCCTAGGAACAGGGTAAAACCTTCCACTATGTGTGGTTATTGTTATCCATAGTACTCATAGTGGGGGAACTGCCGGAGGACAATCAATTCCCCATCATTGACAGAGAATTACCAGAGGCCACGAAGTACGCTTCGCTCTGGGCCACAAAGGATGCAAAACGGATATGCGACACCAAAATCTTCTGGGTGCTCATGGAGATGAGCATTTGGATGTGGATCAATCGGAGGCCGCGCCTGTCACCTACAGTGTACAATAATCTGCAGAGTTTTGTAGAATTCAAAGCTGACATGCATAATGTATACATCAGGGTGCGTAAGGATACAATGAAGTAGTGGACGAAGATCCCTTTTATCACTACTAATGACGCCATCTTCATTGTCTTGGAGACATGGCCTCCAGAATGGCACGCTCCAGATCTTGAAAAACTTGAGAAGGCGACAACACAAAAGAAGAAGGATGCTGCCAAGATGCGCATCACATAATTGGCAGAGAAAAGGTGGAAGGAAATAGCAGTCGCTGAGGTAAGGGCAGCATGCAAAGCGATAGAGAAAGCCGCCGAGCAGAAGAAGGTTGCAAAAGTAGCAACAAAAATACAGGCTGTAGAGGAAGCAACCGAGAAGGTGGACTAGGTCCAAGCAATGCCCTCGTAGGAGTAGGAGACAGAGGAAGCTGAAACAACAGAAGGGAGCATGGACCCAAGACCGTGTCCACCCATTTGAAGCACCCACACACAGTAGAATGCTCAGGACCAAGGAAGAAGGTCAAGGCCTCAAAATTGGCCATTGACCTGATCACCTTAATTGAGGGTGATCTACATGACATCGGCGAGACAGTTGGCGATGTCACAAATGAGGCCCTTCAGGAATTTATGCAGCAGCACTAGACAGTGTTGGGGGCCCTCAGAGCGAAGCTACAGGAGTTACAGGTGCGCCCCCCCTCAAGAAGGTACCCTGTCAACCCACGTCGCAACAGGGACTTCAGCGGCAAAGTAGATGTTGCGTGCATAGATGGAAAACAGCATAGTGTTGTCAGAGGGAGCTCTAGTGTCATCAAATGAGATGGATCGATTTCTAGTTAGCATGATGAAAGGCCTTGGCCTTAATCTAGCTTCCCTTCTGTGGGAAACACTACGCTCTAGGGAGAGCTGCGTGTTCCAAGTTCTTAATGAATAGAAGATAAACATAGAATAGCTCAGCTTGCAGTGTGACGAATAAGTGTCGCAGAATCAACAGTTGGAGCAGGTGGTAGACGATGCTTGCGAACGCATCCCAGAGCTGGCCATCCCAGTAGATCTACCAATAGAGGTGTGGATCCACAGGTTGGCAACTGGAATCCACGAGGCTAGGAAGGAAACGACCAAGGTTCAACTAGAGCTGAATCTTCATATTGCCAAGTTGTGGTTAAAGGCACAACCGTCCACTCTCCTGGAAGTTAGAGAATAACGCGCTAGTGCTATTGCAGTGGGACTGGAAGAAATCAGGGGTGTAGTGAAGGACTCTACTACTTTGTTGGAGCAAGCACTTGAGGTCCTCACAACTCTACAGGAGGACCCCAACATACAACGCCTAGAGATAGAGGCACGAGAACTCCAACAGCAATACGACAGTGTCCGAGGAACTATGCAAACAATAGTCCTCACTCAGCACCTTATGAGGATGCAGCAAGCGAAGGCACTAAAGGAGCAGGTGGACACAGAGTGACACAAAGACGCAATTCTCAAAGCACGCATCCAGCCATGGATTGACGAGGCTTTCACTATCATGGTAAACATCGAAGGAAAGCTCGTGCATAAACAGGGGATGCACATGTTAATGTAGAGAAACACCCTAGACACAGAGGTTTCAAAACAAAGGATGCAACAGATTCAGCAAGCAGTGGCTCAGTGCGCTGCCAACATCAGCATAGTTTGAGGACAGTTGGGGGAACTCCATGCCAAGATTGCTGCACCAATAGAGTGACTCGAGGGCGAGTCACGATGTTTGTATTGCGGGCCTGTTGGGCATGGAATCCCCCCGATGCATGTTTTGGGGCTCAAAGCCCATGTTTTGACCGAATGATGTTGTAAAGCCTTGCAAATTGCGGGCACGGAAGTATGTTAGAGTCATAGGGTTGTCTGCCCTAGTTTTGGATGTAATGTTGGCCTACATTGTATAAATAGAGCAAGGCTCTAAATGTAAAAGATAACTAATGGAGAATAGAATGGCATAGAAGAATAGCGAAGTGAAGTAAGAGTTTGAGTAGCTAAGTGTGTCTTGGGTCATAGAGTAGGAAAAGGCTCTGCAGCTGTGTGTGCGGACCCCTGCAACTAAGTGCACAGGGCAGAGTTGAGTTTGTAACTAAAGAAGAGAATAATAAAGAGAAGTTTTATCCAAATTCTGTGTATCTGTTCTTGAGTTATTACATGTTTGATATCAATTGCAAATATATTGTTTATTTACTACGTGCACTTGTATGAATGATTTATATTGTTACAGTATAACTTAAAACTCACGATTGGGCTAAAATAATCAACTAATAGTGGAACACTTGTAAGACTTGGGTAATAACAGCATTCAGGCCCCAAGTAGGACTGCGCGAAGGTAGCCCGTCAGGCTACGAGGTATGGGTAAGTGCGCGTAGTGATGTGCGTGTAGGGTCAAACCACAGACCACTTGAACTCATCAAACATCTCCAAGGTGCGGAAACCTGGTTCTAACACCCTCCCATACTACATCGGGTGAGACCTCATTCCGCAATCTGCGAACTGTTGCTGAAAGGGCCAGTAGTACCGAGATTTGTTTGGCTAAATCACCTTTGAACCTGGGTCGAGCCCCAACAAGCCAACACCTGGCAACCTTCAAGTTCTCTTCCACTTATTCATTCTCAGCCAACAGGAACTTAACATTCAATGTTGTGGCTCCTGCATAGGCAAAGGTAGCATGAACAAGGGCAATTGGATTCTTTCTAACATTTGACACTATCACCCTTTCCTTCATGAATGTAGGTGCTGCGTGTTCATTCAGAAAGTGATTCCCCTGTGCCTGTAAATTCTTCTTCTACAACTCATCAAATGAAATATTATACACATCCATGATCATATCATCATCAAGGAGAAAAACCTCTCCTTTCTTGCTTGGGAATGGGTTTGACACTGGAGGTGGTTGAGACTGAGAGGTGACCTCGGGTTCTCTTGGCATAAGGTCGATGTCTTCATTTTGTGGATCCTACCCCAACTCCATTATGTCACTTCTATCAGTTGCTCACTTTGCTGAGCAAGCTCGCAATCCTACATCTGTTCACCCCCTTCTTCAATTGTTGTTTATTATGACTCCTAAACCTATATGGGCATTGTTTTCTCTGTCATCACACCTTTCCTTTATTCTTCCTATTGTTTCTTCTTCTCCTCCCTTTCTCTCCTTCTCAACTCTTGCTCTTCCTTCAATTTATTCTTCATTTCCTGTAACTTTAGTTTTGCTTCCTGTAGCCTTATCTTTTCTTTCTTCCTTCACTCTGTTTGCTTTAGTTGTTGCTCCCTCTTTGCCTCCACTACCAAAGCTGCTTTCTCAGTGATAGGATATGCTCTCATGTTGTAGCTTTGTTATGCCTCCGCGTTCCTGGAAACCTTCCTCTTTCCCTTGTCCTGCATTGGCTTGCTACTTATTTTTGTTATATAAGCCTGACAGCTGGATACTGATATACACCTGCTAGTCCTGTAAGTCTTACTTGAAGTCCTCTTCAAAAGTATCCTTGATCTCTGCCATGTTAAATTGGTGCTCTTCTCAATGAACAACTGAGTGTCTAAATAAATTGGCAAGTCAACTTACACTTTCTCGACTACTTCCCCAATACTACTCTCGATAGTTTCTTTTGATGCATCTCTCTTAGAGGCCATGTTAACTATAACTTCTACATAGATAATCAACAATTATTGTATCTTGAAATAGAGAGGATACTCATGGCATGCAAATGTTAACTTAAAACCAAAAGCACTTCAAGACAAGTTCAAACGAAAAATCAGGCTAATGACGGGAGAGACTCTGCAATCTTGGTTCATATAGGTGACTAACTTCCTGCTGGAACTAGGCACTACATAGTCCCAACAGTCAGTGAGGGAGGCTTGCTGACTAGAACTGCACATGCACAGTTCAATCCAGGCACAAGCCAAGAGAGACTGCACATTTCACAGTCTTAGTGGCCATGAATAGAAGACTGGCTCTTAGAACTATGCAGTATGCAGTTGGAGCCAGGCCAGGGCAACCTCTACATAGATCCAAAAGCCAAGGCAAAGATATTGAGCTCCTAGAATGCGTAGTGCATGCAAGAGAAAGTGAGATCTTGGTAAGAGAAGCCCAGATCTGCACAAGGGGAGTGTGAAAATGAGCAGATCTTAAGGATGGTGTGATGTTAAGTGCATAGCTAACTGAATGATGATACATGCAAGAGAAAAAAGTGCATAAATCAATCAAACTAAAGGAAAATGAAGCATGTGGAGAGAGTTTCCGCAACAGTGACCATAACTACAAAAACAGGGTAATGCATGCGACACTTGGGAAATGAAATGCAAAACTTAAAAAAACACTTATATAAGTTAAAACACCAACATTTATTCAAAAAAATAAGTGAAACATCACTCTCACAATCTAAACAAGAAACAGTGATAGAAGAAGTGGCAAAATGCTAGAAAAGCAAAACTTACTCGAAAAAGTGATGATGATCGCACCAAAGGTTCTTTGATCTCCTTGGGAATGCCAGATCTCCAAGATCGAATGAAAAAATGAGCTCTTACAATGTCGATTATATAGATTTGGTTGATTTAGGTTTTATGACGTGAAGGCCAAAAATCAAGGAAAAACAACACTTGGTGACAGTTTCGAAAATAACTCAAGTGCCTCCTTCGGACTGCTAAAAAATAGGTCACTATTTTCTAGGGATTCTTTTTCACTTTTTTCTTCTTTTTTATTTTTTGGGAAAAGATTCCATGCATTTCCTGGAGAGATTGCAGAGTTTTGGGAAGGATTTGGCAACTCACTGACTCATGCACTAAGCAGCGTCTGAGCAAGAGGCTTCCGTGAAATTTCTGGGTTGAGTGGCTCTGCGCTGCCTCTCATTCTCTACATAATTTCTTAGCTGAAGGCTAGTTGTCAACTAGCTCTATGCAATTTTGGAGCTGAAGGCTCACTGTCAACTTGAACTGCACAATTCTCAAGAGAAAGGTTGGCTGCCCTCAAGGATTGCTCATATCTCAAAGGAAATCTCGGAACTGGGTGGAAAATAAGTCAATATATCAGATTGTGGGTTAGACAATAAACCAACTAAGAAAACACAAACTATGATGCAAAGGATAAGGATCAATAAAATCACAATTACCTGGTTTAGTACAAGATGAATTGTTGTAATTTAGAAGGGAGGCTCCAAACTGAAGCACAAGAAAAATTTTGGAGTGTGGTTGTAGCCTCTATAAAACTGGTGACACACTGGTAGAGCTTTGGCTCTTTGTATGTACCTTGTCTAGTGTAAAGTGATTCCAGCTCTTCCAAAAGTATTGTTCAATTCTTTGATTGCCATAACTTCTTCACTAGCTTGAGTTAAAGATGTAGTCCCTATCATTCTCTTTATCAATAGCACACATACCAAGTCAAGTCAAACTGATTTGTTTCAATTGGGGATGAGGGGTATATAAATGCACAAGTAATGTAGATTGTCAGAGTTTTAGTTTCATCTCTGGTTTTTCTCCCCTACCAACAGGTCTAGACAGTAACCCAGTGGAGTCACTTTAGGAACACAAGCATTTCTTTGCTACTAGTGAACCTGGCCAGTACCCCGACGAAGTTACTTTCTTCACCTCTATGCACAGGAAGCCTTTCTCTTCTTTCACTTTTATTTCATTTTTCATTTTTTATTTTTATTTTTCAAAGAACTGTGCATAGACACTTGATTATTTCATGAGGCAAAAGAGGGATCTTGAATTATTGAGAGCAGAAGAGATTTTCCCTTCAAAGAAGGATGTTTATATAGACCTCTAACATACCTGTTGAGGTTTTCCCCCTCTCCTTACTCTACTTGAATGAGTTGAAAAGGGTTAAATGAATATAGAAAACTGATTAGAGTAGGCAGTACTAGTTAAGAGTGAAAGCATCGTGATTTCACCATGAATATCTCTGAAAGGAACACATTTTCCATTAGGGTATCATTGTCTAGAAGAAACACAAGATTCTCATAAAGAGAGGGAATAGAGAGATAACCAAGTTTTGGTAGTTGTACAAGTTCCTCTTAGATTTCACCCTGCTTTTCTAAGAGCCAAACATGGTTTCATGCAGAACTAACCTATAGGCGCACAAGAAAACAAGAAAAAGGAAATAAGCAAGACAAAACCAAAACAAAGTAAGCAAATCAAGAAACAAAACAAGAAATCAAACACTACTTCTACTCCTAAGCTAAGCAGAGCATGAGCCAACTCACATGAAGTGATATTTCCAATGTAGCCATCGATGCATTGGTTGGCCCATGTAGGTGACAACATGATTGACAAGAAATATATTCAAGCATACCAACAAACAAGAAAGGTAAAAACAATTCAAACCAAATCATTCAAAGCATGAATGCATCCATATAAAAGAAAAAATGAAAGCACATGCAAGGCACTCTGTAGATGTATCATGGTGTCTTGTCACACTGTGCATTGAAGACAAGCATGTACACACCTTCGAACTTGGAAAATGAGCAAACATGAAGAAAGAAGAAAACTTTCGTTTCACCACAGTGCTTGCTACGTATGACTCCTCCAATGCATGAGAAATAGGATCATGTGATTATGGTGGAGGATGCGAAAACTATGAAATGGATTGATTTTCAGTGTAAACAAGAGAGTGATGAGGACCCTAGAGAGATTCAATAGATTCTTGATCAGAAGTGGAACTATCCTCAAGGCTACGAGAACCTGACATACCCATCACCTTGGGTTTAAGTTGGCAATTTGAAGACTTTCAAATTCAACAAAAATGGATCATCAAAGACCGATGGCTTAGAAAGATCAACAGTAGGTGAATCAGAATCATGACTGAATGAATGAGTGAAAATATCACAATAGCCATGATTAGAAAATTCGATATGGACATTGGCATCCTCATGACCTAAAAAATAATAGAGAGGGGGTGATGAAAAACAAGAAATTTCTCCCTCTAAGTTTCTGGAAAAGTAAGATGAGAGATTGGGTGGATCTGGGAAGATAGATTTTTCCTCTTCACAATCAAATGAAAGAATGTCATCCCACGTGTTTTTTGAATTATCGAAAGTGGAAACATCAAGAGATGAATTTTCACAAGATGGAACAAAAGTGGCAGAATCGTGGAAGATGTCAGGATAAAGCAGACAAGTTGCGGATGGAAGGAGGTCATCCTTCACCTAAAATTATTGTTCAGGCTACCACACATACTGATCAAAATTGATAGCGTAGGTTGGTTGTTCCACACCAACTACGTCCAAAACTTGATCCTCGTGAACATCACATGTGGAATGTGGAATGAATGAACACAACACACCAAAATCTGGAGGATCAAAGGAATCAAAGGACAAAGGTTGACCAAATCAGACCACATGACAACCATCAGGATTGCAGTCCAAATTTGCACAAAGTTCCTAAGCGGATGGGGTAGGAGGAGATGGTGACAATTCAACAGGTGGATTCACAAATTCTCCCACCTTGTCCTATGGAGATATTGCTATTTGATGAAAAGGCGATAGAGGATCACTTGGGACAACAACCTTGTCTGTCTCATACTTTGAAGCTCTAAAATTGAGGTATGTTGGGAGAGAGTCAGAAGTTTCTAATTTATGTCGATTCTCAGAGATGTGAACAAGATATTGAAATCTTCCCTCCAAAAATTTCCAGTCAACTTCATCTTCAGGAAATTAAAATAGTAATGAATAAAGAGATCATAAAAGTTCTTAAGAGATTAATCAGGTGCTTTTCGCAATTTTAAAGTTTTTTGATGAAGTTCTTTATGGTCATAAAAAATGAAAGAACTTCATAATTCTCTAATCATGTGATCAAAAGAGTTTATAAAGGTTGCATGGAATGTGAGAAACCATTTCTTTGAGTGCCCTTCGAACATGAAGGCAAACAACCCACAAGAAATGTCATCCGAGGGGACATCATGCCTATCACATAAACCAACAAAGGAAATTATGTGCCTGAATAGGGGTGTTCCATTATTGTCGTTGAACTTATATTTCAACAAGTCATCTATAATATCTACTACCACATCGAAATCAACAAAGTGAGAGAAAAATGTCGGGGTTGTGATTTGCACATAAGTCATGAAAGATGTGCAGAAATTCAAAACAAAATTCAAGGCCTCAGCTTGTCATCTCACCCTCCTTCTAGTGCCATAAATGTTGACAGTGTTGGACCCGCCAACATTTATGGGATCTCCCCAGTAAGAGTCCCAACTAGACCTCAGACCACTTGGAGTAGGAGATTCAGCAATGGGTGATAATGTGATGCCTTGACCACGATAGTGCACAAAGGTAAGTATGATAACTTTGGGTTAAATCAAGTGTGATACATTGCATTGAATCAAGCGCAATGAATAGGGGTTCTAACACATGGAAGGGAAAAGGAAGTGAGCCCCTTAGAAGCCTATAATAGTACACATCTTGAAAGGAACACATGAGCGAAATGAAATCACAAGATAAAGTGCGGAATAGTCCACAAATTAAAGTGACAGGTTAATCCAACAAAGCAAATTCAACAAGATTCATACAATTTCATACAAAGTAGTTCATAATCAAATGTGTAAGTTAAAAAAAATACATTGCTAAAGCAACTAGAATAGTCCAACTACAATAACAACATATGGCTGAAAGCATGTTGGCTCTGATATTATTATTATAAGTGAAAGTTCCATGCATACATACACCATTGATGACATTATTAGGTCCCTATAATACTAGTGATTCACCCATTACTATTTTCATTATATGCCTTATTGT
Source organism: Pinus tabuliformis (assembly GCA_031772625.1). Taxonomy (NCBI): domain Eukaryota; kingdom Viridiplantae; phylum Streptophyta; class Pinopsida; order Pinales; family Pinaceae; genus Pinus; species Pinus tabuliformis. The sequence continues at coordinate 590,224,190 of CM062814.1, read as the reverse complement.
TATTGTTGTGCCCCTATTGTCCCCATATTATTATTAATGTGCCCCATAGAATACCACTATTGTTATTTTTGTGCCTTTATATTATTATTGTTAGGTCAACTTTGGTTATATTGTGACCCCTTAGACTCCTATATATAGAAATGAGGTTTTGTCATTTGAATCATCTAAGAATTGTTCATTTTTCTAATGTAAAGGAGGTGTCCCCCTCGAAGAGGCTTATTTCTACAGCGTTGATCTATCTTTTCTATATTTTGTGACCTAGTTTCATAGCATTTGGTATCAGAGCTTTGGATTCTAGGGTTTCGCTGCTCCAAACAGGTCATCGTGGAATTTTTGCTATAATTTTTTTTCTACAAAGTTGCAGAAGATAAAAACAACACCCATTTGAGACGGAATCAGTCTGAACCTTGGGCCCGAATTTCAAAGCTTGTCTCACTATATTTTCGGAGATATAATCTAAGTAATTTAGGGTTTTTGCAAACCCCCAAATTACATTCCAAATAGGTGACCTTGGGAAAATCATCATAAATTTTTCTCTGAGCATCAAATTGAATTTTTGTAAGAATTTATAGAAATAGGATGGACTTTAGTTTTTTGGGTATCATTTTCAGAACCTAAGGTTGAAACAGTGACCCACAGCATGTCCTAAAAGTTTTCTCTACTGAACCAGTCTATACTCAGGTCATCATGGGAGATTTGGCATAAATCTTCATTAGATAATCCAATCTTGATCAGACTTCTGGGGTTAGAAATACTACTCCGAGGGTTACCGCAAGAAGAAATTTCAGACCATGGAGATCCAAAATTACAGAGATACATCAAATTCAATATCGAGCTCCTACAAAGTGAAAAAATGTTTGTAGTTTTTTTTAAATTTTTGCATAAGCTTGGTTTGAAAAATTAGTTTGAAGGAATTCCAAGGGAATAATGAAGCATTATTATCAGTAATTAATGCCCCGAAGAAAGAAAATGGAAACACCCAATAAGCAACTTGAAATCTCTAGCTTGACTCATGAATAAGAGGAAGAAATGCAACATGATATATCAAAATTACAAGACCAAGTACAACAAATTTTACTCGCACAAAAAGTAACAAAATCTAAGATGGATGGTTTAAAGAAAGACGTAGAAGCTAAGATGTACGACATGGAAGCTAAGATGGATGGTTTAAAGAAAGGTGTAGAAGTTAAGATGAATGATGTGGAAGATAAGATGGATGGCATGGAAGCTAATATGGATGGCGTGCAAGCTAAGATGGATGATTTAAAGAAAGGCATGGAAGATTTGAAGACATATTTGACAAAGTTTCTACAAGAAATGCTTACTAATGGCGAAAGGGTAGTAAAGGAAACTCATGATGGGAATAAAATAAATGTTAATCATGATTTCATAGACTCTAATGTTAGATCAAAGAACCACCATGTTCCAAAGATCGATATGTGGAAGTTTTATGGCAAGGACCTCAGAATATGGATACTACAAATGAAGCAATTTTTTGATCTCCATAATGTGCAAAACACACAAAAGGTACGCATTGCAATTTTATATTTGGAACCAAATCAGTTTGTATGGTATCGATGGATTTGCTCTTGTAAACAAATTGTCACTTGGGATATTTTTATGGATGAAATGATAGCACATTATGAGGATACAAAAAGCAACACTTTTTTTAGCCAATTGATAAATCTCAAACAAAAGGGTTCAATGATGGAGCACATTGAGGACTTTCAAAAAATTGAATATAAGGGTAAAAGATATTCCAGAGGAGCATAGGATTGATGTGTTCATAGGGACTTTAAAAGATAACATCCAACATGAGGTTCATCTTTGGGAACCAGATTCATTGGAGAAGGTGTTCAGGCTGGCAAGAAAAATGGAAAGAAAAATTATGGAAACAAGAAAGCCTACCACTCACAATCATAAAGATGGAAGTGTTGCTTCCCCTAGCCATCCACAACCTACAAGGTTGAAACCACAACAATTGGAAGAAAAAAGAGCAAAAGGGCTTTGTTACATTTGCGATAGCAAATACACTAAAGGTCATAAGTGTGCTGAGAAGAAATTATTTTACATAGATTGTGAAGAGGAGGAATAAAAGGAACAAGAAACATCAAAGGAAGAGGATATACACCAGGAACAAACCCTAGAAAAAGAATAAATGAATCCGACCATATCTTGTAATGCATTAGCTGGAATTATCACTCCTCAAACTATCAAGATAGAAGGGCATATCAAGAAGAAAAAGGTAATAGTGTTGATTGATTCGGGAAGTTCCCATAATTTTATTCATTATAAGATAGCCAAGGAATTGAATTGCTTCCTATATCCAGCACCAGAGTGTCAAGTGATGGTTGCAAGTGGAGGAACCATAAATTTCTCAGGAAAGTGCCATAATATCAAGTTATCCATGGGAGAATATGTATTGAATAGCCCAATGCTTTCCATTCCAATGGGTGGTGCTGATGTTGTACTAGGAGTCCAATGGCTACAATCCTTGGGTATAATAGATTTTAATTTTCAAGAACTTTTCATGAAATTATCTTCAGAAGGAAAGGAAGTTGAATTAAGGGGTATCGCAGGGAAACCGGGAAAGATAATCAGTGCTAACGAAATGAAAAAGATTTTAAAGAAAGAACAATGAGGAATAATTGCACAATTATGTTCACTAGAGGTTCCCACATCGAAATCATCCATTTCCCCAGATCTCCAAAAAGTATTGGACAATCATTCCAAGGTATTTGAGACTCCCAAAGGCCTCCCACCTATTCGTGATCCTGATCATGATGTTAATTTGATTCCAGGAAGTGTTCCTTCAAACATCAGGCCTTACAGATATCCCTATGTCCAAAAGAGTAAAATTGAATGTATGGTTGCAGAAATTCTAGAGGCTGGTATAATTCAACCTAGTCAAAGTTCTTTCTCTTCTCCAATAGTATTGGTTCACAAGCAGCATGGATCATGGCGCATGTGTCCAAATTATAGGGAGTTCAACAAGCTCACTATTAAAAATAAATTTCCCATTCCTGCCATTGATGAATTATTGTGTGAATTGCATGGATCAATTTACTTCACCAAGTTGGATCTTCGTTCAAGATATCATCAAATCAGAATGAAGATTGAAGACATTCCAAAAACAACATTTAGAACTCATGAGGGTCATTATGAATTTTTGGTCATGCCTTTTGGCCTTACTAATGCACCTTCTACATTTCAAGGTTTGATAAATTCCATTTTCAAACCCTTCCTTAGAAAATTTGTGTTAGTATTTTTTGATGGTATACTAACCTACAACAAGTCTTGGAAGGATCATGTCCAACATGTTGACATGGTGCTCAAACTATTGGAGGAGAAACAATTATATGCAAAAATCTCCAAATGTTTCTTTGGAGTACAAGAGGTGGAATATCTAGGTCATATTGTATCTCATGAAGGTGTTAAGGTAGACCCTAGAAAAATTAAAACCATTAAGGAATGGAAAATCGCCACATCCATAAAGCATCTACGAGGATTTCTTGGGTTGATAGGGTATTATCGCAAGTTTGTTAAGAATTATGGGAGAATAGCAGAACCTCTAACAACATTACTAAAGAAAGATACATTTTCATGGACTCCAGAAGCAACAAAGGCCTTTGAACATCTTAAAGAGGTAATGTGCCAAGCACCAGTCTTAGCTACACCAGACTTGACAAAAACATTTATTGTGGAATGTGATGCCTTAGGAAATGGAATTGGTGTTGTTTTAATGCAAGAAGAAAGACCCATTGCTTTCGAAAGTCGTCCAATCAAAGGAAAGTATTTATGCAAAGTTTTTTATGAGAAGGAAATGTTGGCAATACTACATGCACTTAATAAATGGCGACCCTACCTAATGGGAAGACACTTCAAGCTAAAAACAAATCATGATAGTATTAAATACTTTTTAGAACAAAGATTATCTTCAGAAGAGCAACGAAAATGGGTCACAAAGATGTTGGGTTATCAATTTGAAATCATCTACAAAAAAGGGAAGAAAAATGTTGTGGCAGATGGACTCTCAAGAAAGGATGAGGATGTGGAAGCATTTCTTTGTGCCATTTCTATTATCCAACCATATTGGATAAACGAAGCAAGGGATGAATGGAAGAATGACGAGGAAGTGTGGGCACTCATTCAAAAGATACAACAATATCCCAGTACATCTGATACATTCAACTGGAAAAATGATTCATTATGGTACAAGGATCGGTTATACCTATGTAAGAATTCTCAACTCAAACAAAAGATCCTTAGGGAATTGCACACCTCTCCCTTAGGAGGGCACTGAGGATTTCTAAAAACCTACCACAGGGTTAAGAAGGATTTTTTTTGGGATGGCCTTAAATTAGATATTCAAAATTTTGTGGAGGAATGTTTGGTTTGCCAACAAAATAAAGTTGAAACAATTAAGACCCCAGGACTATTACAACCTTTATCCATTCCAAGCCAACGTTGGGAGGAGATTCCACTAGATTTTATCACAGGTTTACCCAAGTCCGAAGGAAAGACTTTTATCATGGTGGTAGTTGACAGACTTACCAAGTATGCACACTTTTGTGCTTTATCTCATCCATTTAAAGAGAGTACAATTTATACTACATTTATGGAAACAATTCAAAAGCTACAAGGAAACCCAAAGATTATTGTAAGTGACAGAGATCCCATTTTCACTGGATATTTTTGGACAGAATTATTTTCTTGTCTTGGTACTCAGTTAGCCCATAGCTCATCTTATCATCCTCAATATGATGGGCAAACTGAGATAGTAAACAAATGTTTGGAAGGATATCTTTGTTGCTTTGTATCTGATAAACAGACACAATGGGTCAAATGGTTGCCTCTAGATGAATGGTGGTATAACACTTCCTTCCATACTGTGACAAAAATGACCCCAGTTATGGCACTTTATGGATATCATCCACCATCCATCACATCATATTTAAGATAAAATTCTAAGGTTCAAGTAGTGGAAGATCACATCAAGCATCAGTAACAAGTTCTCCAACTCTTAAAGGATAACCTCACCTTGGTGTAGAATAGAATGAAATAGTAAGCATATCAACATTGCAGTGAAAGAAGTTTTGATGTAGGTGATTGGATATTCCTACGGCTACAACCATATAAAGAAATGTCCCTCAAGCAAGCTAAGAAGGATAATAAATTGTCACCAATGGTCCGTACAAGGTGTTTCAAAAGATAGGTACTATGGCATACAAATTGGAGCTTCTTGCAACTTCCCGAGTGCACCCAGTTTTCCATGTTTCATGGTTAAAGAAGGTTATAAGTGACAAGATTCCAGTTCAAACAATATTTCCAGAACTTGATGAGGAAGGAAAAAAATATTGGAACCTAATGCAGTCAAAGAAACAAGAACTTGACAGCTACGAAACCGATCAATTTCAAGTATCTCATCAAGTGGAAGAACTTACCCATTGAAGATTCCACATGGGAGGATGAGAATTTTATACAGAAGCATCCAGAACTACTCAAGCATTGAGGACAACACTTTTTTGAAGGAGAGGGGCATGTTAGGTTCCTATAATACTAGTGATTCCCCCATTGCTATTTTCATTGTATCCCTTATTTTTATTGTTGTGCCCCTATTGTCCCCATATTGTTATTATTGTGCCCCATAGAATCCCACTATTGTTATTTCTGTGCCTTTATATTGTTATTGTTAGGTTGGCTTTGGTTATATTGTGACCCCTTAGACTCTTATATATAGAAAAGAGGTTTTGTCATTTGAATCATCTAAGAATTGTTCATTTGTGTAATGTAGAGGAGGTTGCCCCCTTGAAGAGGCTTATTTCTAAGGCGTTGATCTATATTTTCTATATTTTTTTGAATTGGTTTCATAACAACCACTAGCCCCAATAATGGAACATTACAGTCAAGAACACTTGCTCCTCCAAAGAAGTATACTCGCTCTACATCGTGGAGAAGCCAAGACTCATCACAATACTCCCAAGCCTCCTCTAAGCCTAAGCCTAGCCAAACACTTGGCTCCCAAAATACCTTTCTATGAGTTATGGGATTCTATTTATAAAAAAGAGTGGGGTGATCCTTGAAATTCCCCTTTGTGACTCTTTGACTACCCTCATGAGTCTTCCACTTATTTACAAATAACTCATTACATAACATGACGACATTTCACATTCCACGAATGACACTTGGAATTTCACTTACAACATATGTACAAATAATATTACATTTTCCACATGTACCCATGTGAGACAAAACAGGCTAGAGAAAGCCTAACAATACAAAACACTATGACTCTGAAGTTTGGGAAAAGACCAACCTGGAAACCTTCACTTGGTGCTTCTCGGCCACGTACTCATGTCAAGCTTTGTACTGTGTGATGATGTCCCCAAATGACTTGATGGTGTATTTTTGATAGCAGACTCTTGCCTCCATAGCATCTGGGTATATGATCTTGGAACCTGTATCCAACTCATCTTGAAGCATGTGCAACATGGTTTTGACCATTATGGGACCACCAATGTACTTCTGCATGTTTTGTGCATTGAGCTCCAAGTCATCCCTAGTGGCCTCTCACCTTAGCTATTCCATGTACCTTTCAATCTCTAGTCAAACTTGGTTCTTTTGTTTACCCTCGGTAAGGGAACCGATTGAAGGGGTTCTGTGCATTCTCACCATGAAATCCAAACTCGTGTACAACCGTGCATATGAGGCCTGTATGCTAGTGATGAATGGGGAAATATGCTCATAGTTTTGGATCAAAATCCGAACACTTGCTTTCTCCAGCTCTGCCTGAGGCTTCATCATCTTTGGTATGTGAGGTGGGGCCTCTTTATACCACATTGTCCACTCTTGGTCATCAACGATGGCAGTGTATGATCCTGAGAGTTTGAACAAACTCTTTGCTTCATTGTTTTAAGCCATTCATATGGACAACTGCTTTATGCATGGTGACAAATCCTTCATAGAGCTTCTGCATGGTATTATCCAGTGTTGGTACTTCATCAAGTATCACTTTCCTCATCTCTGCCATTGCGGAAACTACTCTTTTCTCTCTGAGTTGTTAGGCCTCTTGCCTGGTAGCCTGCAAGTTCTTTCCCATTTGTTCATTATCAGCCAGAAGGAACTTAACATCTAAGTTTGTGGCTTCTGCATAGGCCAAGGTGGCATCGACAAGGTAATTTAGATGCTTTCTGACATCTGACACTATCACCCTTTCCTTCATGATATATGTGATGCGTGATCATCCAGAAAGTGCTTCCTCCTCACCTGTATAATCTTCTTCTGCAACTCGTCAAATGAAATATTGTACGCATCCATGACTAGATCATCATCAAGAAGAACAAAATCTCCTTGATTGCTCAGGACTGGTTCTGACACTGGAGGTGGTGGAGACTAAGAGGTGACCTCGAGTGCTCTCGACATAAGGTTGGTGTCTTCATTTTGTGGCTCCTACCCCAACTCCATGTCTGTCACTTTAATCAGTTGCTCAATCTACTGAGAAAGCTCCCTGTCTTGCATCTCCTCACCCTCCTCTTTAGTTGTTGATTGTTCTGACTCCTCAACTTGTATGGCCATTTTTTTCTCTATCATGACACATTTCCTTTCTTCTTCCTCTTGTTTCTGATTCTCCTCCCTTTCTCTCCTTCTCATCTCTTTATCTTACTTCAACTTCTTCTCTATTTCCTACAACTTTATTTATGCTCCTACAACCTTTGATTTTCTTTCTTCCTTCACTCTTCTCTCTTTAGTGGTTTCTCCCTCTTTGCCTCCATTTCCAAAGCTACTTTCTCAGTGATAGGATCTTCTCTAATCTTGTAGCTTTGCTCTACCTCTAGGATCTCAACAATCTTCCTCTTGCCCATGTCTTGCGCTAGCTTCCTGCATATTTTTATTTTTGTTGCTACCTGCAAAGTAGCCTTCCAAGTTGTGGCTATATTGACTGGCTCTTGGAGCTTGGAGTCATTGTAACAATATCTCCAAGGGTCGTCCTCTTGCTAGTGAAATGTCATGTGGATCCATGGATAGTACACCTTCGCACAATGCTTCTTGCAAATATCGTGGGGATCATACATATTAATGTCCTTGGTGCCAAACTGAAACTTCAATATATTCTTAGCTTTGACATCTGCATCTTTCAAGCTCTTAATCTTGTATAACCCAATCCACAAAGGAAGAGTGGGCCATGGTCACTTGTTCTTCCTGTGTAGTCCTATTGATAATCCTATGGAGAGGTGATATGAGGCCTCTTGCATGACCAACTTATCTATGGCATACCTTGGTAGAAAATTTAGAGGCTTCTCTCTACCAAACACTCTGATGAAGGTGCCACCTGGTGAGGCATACCAATCTACAATGTTAAGTATCTCCTGCATCGCTTAATGGGACATGCAAGGTGGATCCTACTCAAAGATCAGCTTGTACAATGGGATGATGAAATGTTCAGTCAGCCTTGCCATTACTCCTCTATAGCTACATTTGGAAAGAAACTTGCAATAAATGTTGAAAATAGTCTCCTTCATTGTCCATGTCCATCTCATGCTAGGAAACTATTGCTCGGAACAGATTGCATCCAATAAGTATGCGAACATGTGGAATCTCGCTTGCTCATCCTTGGGCAAACTCTGGGAGTGAATCACATGGAATTTCAATTGATAAGCCAACAAGTATGACTAGTTGAATGACCTTCCATCACTCACCAACTAGTCAAGTACAACTACCCAACCTTCAGGAAAGGTCTCCGTGCATTTTTAACAGTATATTCAACATGAAAATATGATCAATAACTAGTAAGCCTTCCTGAGGGACTTTGTCTTATAAATATGATTGGGTGTATGTCTAAACTTTGACGACTCTTTCACCCAATGCTTGACTATATCTCTCATGCTCACCTAGTTGTGGGTGGCATAGAAAAGTGTGTCCATGCACCTCGTCGACTGAGGTAAATGATACATATGATGAAAGTTATTCACCTTGGATGTGGCATGCTCTATCCCACTAGCATTGGTCAATGTCATAGGTTCTAGATCTGTGTGTGAAACAATCCAACTGATAATGTCCTCACATGGGAAGGCAGGGTACCTGCATGCAACCTTGTATAAGCCTGAATGATGGATACTTATAGAAACTTGTTGGTCCTCTAAGCCTTCCTTGAAGTCCTCTACAAAAGTATCCTTGATCTGCTGCCATATCAAATTGGTGCCCTTCTCAATGAACAATTGAGTGTCTGAATAAACTGGCAAGTTAAAGAACACCTGCTCAACTCCTTCCCCAGTACTACTCTCGACAGTTTCTTTTGATGCATCTCTCTTGGAGGCCATGTTAGTTGTAACTTCTACAAAGATGCTCAATAATTGTTGTACCTATACATAGAGAGGATACTCATGGCATGCAAATGTTATCTTAAAACCAAAATCACTTCAAGACAAGATCAAAAAACAAATCAGGCTAATGCTGGGAAAGATTTCGTGATCCTCATTCACAGAGGTGACTAGTTGCCTACTGGAACTGGGCACTACGTAGTCCCAGTAGTTACTGGGGGAGGCTTTCTGATTGGAACCGCGCATGCACAGTTTAGTTTGGGCACAGGCCAAGAGAGACTGTGCATTATGCAGTCTTAATGGCCAAGACTAGGAGAATGGCTCCTGGAATTGTAGAGTGTGTAGTTGGATCTATGCCAAGGCATCCTTTGCACAATTCTAGAAGCCAAGGAAGAGGCCTTGATCTCCCAAAATGCATAGTGCATGCAAGAGAAAGCGATATCTAGGAAAGGGAAGCCCAAATCTACCCAATGGGAGTGTGAAAATGAGAAGATATGAATGATGGTGTGTTTCTGAGTATAGATCTAATTGAATGACTATGCATTCAATTGAAACAAGTGTAGCAATCAATTAAACTGAAGGAAAAGAAGCATGTGGAGAGAGTTTCCGCAACAAAGACCGTTAGTGTAAAAACGAGGTAATGCATGCGCCACTTGGGAAAGGCAATCCAAAATCTTAAAAAAATACTTCTACAAGTTAAAATAAGTTAAAACACTAATAGTCATTCAAAAAAATGAGTGAAAAAACACTCTCACAAGCTAAACAAGCAAAATCGACAGAAAAAGTGGTAAAAGGCTAGAAAAGAAAAACTTTCCCAAAAAAGTGTCGATGATCTTACCGAAGGTTCCTTGATCTCCTCAGAAATGCTAGAGATAAAATATCGAATGTGAAAATGAGCTCTAGCAACATCAATTAAATATATTTTGTCAATTTAGGGTTGATGACACAAAGGGAAAAAATCAAGGAAAAAGAGACACTTGGCGGATGTTCCCAAAATAACTCAAGTGCCTCCTTTAGACTACTAAAAACTAGATCCCTATTTTCTAAGGATGATTTTTTACTTTTTTCTTTTTAATTTTTCAAGAAAATATGACATGCATTGCCTTGAGATATTGCACAGTTCTGGGAAGGACTGGGAAACTCACTGGCCCATGCACTAAGCAGCCTCTGAGCAAGAGGCTTCTATGCAATTTCTGGGCTGAGTGGCTCTAGCTGCCTCTTATGGTTTTCACAATTTCCCGGATGAAGGCTGTCTATCTACTAGCTCCGCAAAATTTTGGAGTTGAAGGCTCACTCTCAACTTGAATTGCGCAATTCCCAAGAGCAAGGTTGGTTGCCCTCAAGGATTGTGCAATTCTCTAAGGAAAGTAAAGAACTAGGTGGAAACCAAGTCAAGAGATCGGCTTATGGTTTAGATAGTAAACCAAGTGAGAAAACACAAGCCATGATGCAAAGGATGAGGATTAATAAAAGCACAAGTACCTAGGTCAATGCAAGATGAGTTACTGTAATTTAGAAGGGAGGCTCCAAAACAAAGCATGGGAAAATTTTTTGAGAGTGGTTTTAGCTGCTACAATAGATTCCAGTGTCACCATAATAGCTCAATTCCTAAACTCTTCAAATCCAATGTTTTGTTGTTGTGTATGTTGATATTATTGAGTTGATGTTGTTTGCATTGCAGTTAGCCTCTTGCATTTGAGTTGGAAATTTTAGTCGTTCTTCTACATCATAAGCACATAAATTTTATGAGTTTCATCATAATAATTTTATATCAATTCAAGCATACCCTCATTAGCATATTTATTTATTAACTTATTCATAAAATTCTTAAATCAATTCAAGACACAACTTTAACAGATAATTTCCAACTGTAATTAATACTTATATGCTACTCTTTTCTTCCTTGACATTGCAAACATTAGGTGGTGTGTACACCCCATAGTTCCATGTATCCCACTTCTATCCACTACAGGAACCTAGAGCATGTCTCCACCTATTAAGTACTATGGGAATCCAGAGCATGTCTCCACTTGTTAAGCACTGATGAGTCAAAATCTCCATTCAACCTCCATCTAGTTTCATCTTTAATTTAGCACATATGAATCTAGAACACAAAGTGGTTCCATCGACTTAAACCACTAGCTATCCATACTACATTGTGCTTCCACCCGTGGATACACCACTCCACACAGTCTTTTCATACAACTCCAAAAAATCTCCCTCATGTTGGGATCCCAATGAGCATTGGCATGTCATCGACCATCAAGGTAGGAACCTGTTGACAAAATATCATCATATCTCCCCTAGCATACCATCATATAGCATCACGTCTCCCTTTCCACCCTAATAGTATTCTTCATAAGCTCCCAACTCCATTATTCCACCTTTGAATCACAACATTTAACTTTGCATGAGATATACTCAAAAATTTCAAACCAAAAATTTTAATTGCCCAATCCTTGCATCATCCAAGGGCATTTTATTATATGCATGAGATAAGTAGTCATGTCATTGGGATCCCTTGCAGGTACTATTGATCTATAATGGTTTCTTTCATCTCATGCACCATTCCAATGTTTTCCTATAACATGATCCTTCAATCATCCAACACTTGTTAGTGTCGATATATAAATACATGCAATTTCATTTTGCATAAACTCATAATAGCCTAAAGTGATTTCTGAATTATTAGGCTTGTAATGGTTCTATCACTAAAACTAATTTCAAAAAAAGTAAAATGTTGTTTTTATTGCATTATACACGTGCATCGTATTTATTTCAAGAATTTCATAATGAAATTAATTATTCATTTCAATGGATGACTAAGTCAGAACTCATAAATGCATATAGTTAAATTCATTGGCATTTTAATTCTTTGTTTCACTTAGTAGGCATTGAAAAATACATTGCAATATTTCATACCAAAGGCTCTCTGCCTTCACCATACCACTTCCTAGTATCCATGCAAGGATGTATTAATTTGAAACAATAGTTTTCAAATTCAGCTAAAGGAATTCTTACCTAATTCCTTTCCTTTACCCCTTTTTACCTTATCTTACTTCTTGCCTTATTCACTTGGCTATCATTATCAGCACTTTAAGCTAAATCCTTTTGAAGGGTCCATCTCGTTGATGAAATTCTTGCTTTTACAATACTCAACAGTTCCTGAAAGGGTCTCAACCTCACACATTAGTCATAACTTCATCCACTTAGTTATTCCTAGCCTTCAATGAAAATTTCATACATGAATTTCCCTTTGCATTCAATTCCAACATTTCATCATCCATGCTAAGCATGCACTATCAATTTTCCATCATTTATCATTTTTGTTGATGCTCACAACAAATATTAGGAGCATAAGCATACCCTAATAATAAGGATGCTTATTATCAATGGGTGATTCCTACCCATTTTCTCAATGGTGTTCCATGCAACATAGAATATATTAAGTAATCTCATTGTGCTACCCAACATGATAAGTACAAAATATATTTTTATACCATTCACATAGTGATCATATTTTTAAATACTAATCACCTATCATGCTACTATGATGGTTGTAAATTAATGGCCTTTCAAAGGGATTAAAGCATTTTTATACATTCATTTCACCTTCCCATATTTCTCATATTCATAAAAGATAGAATACACACACAGACATATGTATATCAACCATGTACGGTTTCATTTAAGGTAACTTCCATCTTATGCTATTATCATAGTTTCCATGTCGTTGTTTGTTTTATTCATGTGGATCCAACTAATCCACCTAGCTATTTTTTTATATTCTTCTACCTTCCAATCCCATTTATCTTATGTACAAGGTTTAATCAAGGTCTTGCACTTCCAATTGGGTTTTACTAAAATCTTGTTTAGAGCTCCTTGTCTTTCCCTTCCCACACCAAATCAAACAAGCCAAGACCAAACCACTAAAGGAAATAAGAAAGAATGAAAATAGAGAAAAGACACAATAGAAACATGTGAAAAAATAAAAATCAACATGACCATGCTCAAAGTAAAAAAAGAAACAAGGTCTATAAAGCCAATAATGACAAAAGCATGTAAAAAATCCCCTTTTCACTTCATCCACTAATCCACAACAACTCAATCCCTTGAGTTATGGTGTCCAAAGTGTCCATCACAAACATGTGCACATTGTGCTAAATAGAGTCCTTTCTGAGGTTTACAACAACCTCAAAATTCCAGTGCCCTTCTAAATAATCCAAGAAGGGACCTTTCATAGAAATTGGTGGGATGCTCCCTCCTCTCCTTATATATTTTAGATGGCTGGTTCATGTGCCTATGACTCACATGAACTATTTTTCTTTTTATTTTTCATTGTCTATTAGGACAATCTCTTCATAGGTGTTCCTCTCCACAGTGCCAACATGAAACTGGATTTCTTTTCTTTCCAACCTCACATGAACTATTTTTCTTTTTATTTTTCATTGTCTATTAGGACAATCTCTTCACAGGTGTTCCTCTCCACAGTGCCAACATGAAACTGGATTTCTTTTCTTTCCAACCTCACAAAGTTTCTTTTTGACCTATCAACATGAACTTCCTCTATGTCCTCAGAAAATTATGCTTGTTGCAACAACCCTTGCATGTATGATAGGTATTTTAGCATCATTGTATTCAACCTTTCCTAATCTTTTTGCTTCCTAATGAGATTTTTATTTTCTTCCTTGCAACTCTCTAGTTCATCTTTCAAGCACCTAAATGTTATTTCTTTATCAAGGGAACTTTCCCTTTCTTGTTCGTGATGGACTTGGTCCATGCTATGCTGCACCATACTTTCTTCCATGTTTTTTTTATGCTACAAAAGGATCTTGTTATGTGTTGTCACAGACATATACTTGTTAGTTATATAAGCATAAACAAAATGACTTGTTACCTTCACATGCTAACGCTAAACATGTTGATCTATTGTTGTTCACATATCTAGAATTCATGCCAGCCACATATTATAGAAAAATCAAGTGCATATTAGTATGTTTATATTCATATTACCACTAGGTTTGAAATCATCCTTTTACCAAGACGAGTAGCCAAAACATATGCAAGCTTAAAAGTCAATTACAAAAAAGCTAACATATTAGGAAGTGCCATTCATATCCTTTTACAATTCTGATATCAACACTGATATGCATACAACATGTAGTATTCAATCAACTCATAATCATCAATCACAGTTCCACAACTAGCACCCACTTGAACACAACAAAAAATCACTAGAAAACATTGTTCTCTATAATAAAGTTCTAATTTTTTATCCCCAAAAGTCTAATGTAGAACCTTCCCTCTTACATTTCATTTATCTTGAGTGCATCTAGTCCAAGTGTTGAACTTGGAGGCTGTGATACCACTTTGTAATTCTCCCTCCCACCTCCCTCGGAGTTACCAAGATTAGCATAAGGTGTTACCTTAAATTCACCCAACCTCCATGGTATCATTATGAAGATAGGGTTACAAAATTCCTTCCCACTCAAAGTGTGCAAAACTCACCTTGGATAACACCATTGCATTCAATTCATCGAGAATTTCTAGTGATATAAACTTTATCTCAATCTAGCCTCTAGATTTGAATTTATGCCCATTCAAAGTTCGAACAGCTTAAACCTTACCACATCAAGAAGGATTTCCAATGTGGCACTTCTTCCGCATATGAAGCCCACCACAACACCCACCATGTCATGGCACATTAGCGCCATTGTGCCCCATGCCACATCTTTAGAATTTCACTCCATTCAGACCTCTATAACATGCCATACAGTTTCACATCATTTGATAGGGGATTATCATTGTCCACATCTTCTATCTACCCCCATGGTAGCATTGCACCACAACACCTTTGTGGTCACAACTACTTAAAAATTATCCATTTAATGAAAAAAATGTGGATCACTGGATGCATTGGGTAATCTTAAACTTTGATCAATTTTTCACCTAATGTAGACTACAGTTGTTGCTCCCAATAATTTAGAAGTTTCAAATCGTATTAGTGATAGTTATATAATTAATAGATGTGCGTGTTTGTGCCCAATACACATTTATCACCATTGGATCAATAGGAACTACATGATACCTATGTGGTCCCAAGCTCCATGATGACATGGCTCCCAACCACATGCACCACCACATCAATGTCACATTATAACCCCATGCCAGGTGGCTCCATTCACCACCACCACGTGTCACTTATTTTCATGTCAGCATTGGCTTCCATATCATCCACTTCTACCATGTCTTTTTGATGTCTTACTGACGTGAGGGTGTCGTCCTCCTACAACATGGAAGCCTTCAGTGGTGCCTTGTGTCATTCAAAAATGAACACTTGGCCACCCTAAAAGGCCATATATTTATGTCACATTTCACACTGACATTGTGACACCTCATCAACCATATGATGTCATTGTTACACATTATTAGTGCCCCAAGTGGCCTTTGCCACCTCATCTTAAAGCATGGGTCCCTCTAGGTCCCAGAACCCCATGTAAAATAACACTTTATCATTTAAGGACAAAGTGGAAATTATGTCCTTACCTCCGTCAACAACACCAATATGCTCATGGGAGGTGACACCATAGTATTTCCTCTATGACATGACATAAAGTACTGGTGATAGGTGATGGGAATTTTCCATCCTCGCACCCTATATCAACTGAACCCACTTATTCTTGAAGTTATTTTGTAGCCTTGTCATGGCATGACATGAATATTCATGATAGATAATGGTAACTTTCCCATTCTATGCTCCCATCAATTCACAACTTTCACCAATGATGCCAAGTTTCTCGTCCCACGAAAGCACATGTACATTCCCTCGGAAATAAATAAATCCAACAAATGATAGATATTCTTTAGCCTCCATGGCTCTGTCCTGTGCAAGTCTTAATAGATTTCATCCATCCCAAGCACAAGCCCATAATTCAGTGATAACCACCCATCACCCACTAATAGATTCTTACCCCAATCATTTACATAGTCATTCTAGGTGGCTAGAAATGCTCTACACCATTAATATAATAGGGATAAATCCCTCATTCCCATGCTAATGCTCCAAGAATTAAACATAGCCACAATATGGAAATCACACTATCTGCATGCCTAACAACAAGTGTTATCAATTTCTATGATATAGAGGGCCACATACACATCGACCCTAGAATTATACTTGTATATGTATATATATATATATATATATATATATATATATATATATATATATATATAACCACAATAAAAATCACACACAATGACAATCAACTAAACTCAACAAATAAACATACAAGCTAATTGTGTAACCATGAATTTAGGAGTTTATTAACAGTCACAAGGGTCTGCAAATCCCTTCCAACCATGAGAGAAATCACACATGTCTCATCATAAGTAACTAGGAATAACACCATTCTTCCATAAGCAATACAAATTCATTCATTATTATAACCCATAACAATACCATTCAACATTTATAATGCAATAGAACTACAAGTAGATGCATTTATAATTAAACTCTCCACCCAACTGTAGGCTAACCACATTGCAATATTTCTTGCAGTTGAACACCCTCAAGCTAGATTTAGAGTCCAAGGAGTAAGTGTTAAAGGGAATTAAAACCAATTCTAATCAATTGATCGCATAGGAATGCAAAGACCACCCAACCTCCACTTGCTTAACTCGGGATTATATCCCCCAGTGTCTCCACCTATTCAACCAAGAATTTAGAGTACATTAAGTCTCCATTTTCTAACCCCACATATATATAAACCACACAAATATTTCCCTATGCTTCCCACAACTCCAAAGTACACTATGTTCCACCTGATCCACCTCATAGAATTCCAAAATGCACATTGTCTCCACCTATTCACTCAAATGTGTTTCAAGTATACACAGAGTTTCCCATCTTCCTACCAAGAATCTAGAGTACATTGTGTTCCACCTACTCAAAATCGTAGAACACCAGAATGCATGGTGTCTCCACCTACTTCTTCTCTTCAACCATGCCCCCCCATGTATAATATGTAGGGATCTAGAGAACACAATGGTTCCACCCACTTAAACCAGTGAGAATCCATACTACGATGTGTCTCCACCTACTCTTCTCTTATCTCTCCATCAAGCCACACACCCTTGCATGCTTCAACTCTTGCACTTAGTCCTTCCTTCAATAAGTTCACCTCACAAACCACATATTCTTACCCAAACATACTCCTAAGCAAAATTTTCTCCTCTACAAACCTCCCTCCATGTTCGAATGATGAATCTCTCTTCCTATTAGCTCCTCTTTTCTTATACCTACCCTGGTATCCCCTCTTGCATCTTGAACACCCAACACACTCCTTAAGGGAAAAGGTTGTATGGAATTTTCCTTTAGTCAGGAAGCCCATACTTTTAACCTCCCTTCCTATCGTGTAGGCCATTAAAACAAGTCATAAAAACTGGTGGCCACTAAATGAGTAACTTAAATTAACCAACACCCAAGCAAGTACTCCCTAGACCTCTGAACTTGTATCCACTCCTCTCAGCTAGTTAGTGTGTTTATTTTCTACAATATTTATAGGAATTATAAATTCATAGTGATAATTACAAGAGGGTTACCCAAAAGGGTTGTTACAATTTCAAATTCAGTGGTTTCTTGCAATTGTTTAAATTCTTTGATTGCCTTTGAATACTTCCCATGCGAGGATTTTATAGGAGTATGGTTAAGCTTGTGTAACTCTTCCACATGTTATTAACACAATTAGAAAAATCCAAGCCTTGCTAAGCACCACGCCACCTACCTTCTTTAATGTCACCTACATTATTTAATGTTAACTTGATGTAGTTGACGGGAGAACTATAGTACAACTACCCATTTCTCAGTATTTTCCCTTAGAAAAACTTCCTATCATTTCATGGTAAGACCTTGTGTGGAAGTAAGAATACAAATTCACCTTTCATTAGGAAGCCCCTAATGGATAGAAGGTTATATCATAATGGCCTAACCTAGCGTGGCCCTAAGAGTCCACTTCATTGGCCCACCCATGGTGTTATCATAGGGTTATCCTACCTACATAAAAGTTGGGTGATGATTATTTATTAGTAATCCCTTTAGGCATGTTGGATGTTGTGAGTTTACACAATGATCGCATGAGAAACAACCTTGTTTCTTTAGAAATGACCCATATCTCATGAATCAATTCCACCTTGTCCCCCTAAGAAATAATTATAACCATGTAAAATGTTTAAAATGTATACTTCCCCGTGTTCCCTTAGTAACTCAGTTCGATATTAATGTAAAGACTCTGAAGATGAAGCCATTATGGTGAAATATATGAAGAACTAAGTGATGAGTGGTCCTAACATAGTAATAAGAAATTATCATTATTTGAGGGATAAAGGAAATAAGAACTCTATTATATTGTATTAATGTCTTCTACATTAGTATTTCTGATTACATCATACAATTTCCTTACTTTGCAAGCATGCCTTACTACTCAAACGGAAAGTCACAAGTTTTCATCTAATGAGTCCTAAAAAAGAGAGGGGGATTTCATATTGTTGAAATTTTTTAAGTTCAATTCATTCCTTTTATTTGTTGTCAAATGTCATCAATCCAATTTTAAAAAATCTCTGGAGGCACTACCTAGTGGTTAACAGGTACAATTTTTGTGAGAGTGGTAATGGAAAATGATGCAACGGTAGAGAGCCTTAAGATTAGCTCAGATGGTAGTGTGTTATGAGTATTGAGGCTACACACAAAAGATTTCATGAAGCATTAAACAATGTAGCTTGGTCATCCAACTTGGCCTATATCATCATTTCCAATTCAACCCATATTGTTATACTAGTTTCTACATGAACATATGCTTAGATGAAAAATATATCCTAATAGCTAAGTTTAGGCCAAATCAAGTAAGCTATCAAATGCTTCCAAAACATCAAAAATATTTTTAGAGGGTGTGCTGAAAGTTATAGTGGAAATAACCTTGCAATGCATGCCACCATTTTCCAACAAATCCTCAAGTAGCCTAAGATAAACTTCATTTACTACACATATTTTGTCTAGCATGCAGGTCTTTTCAATTGCAACGACCAGCCATTACTAACATCAAATAGATAATTTATATTGATTGTAATCAACTATCAAAGTCTAAAACTAGTGTTATAATTAATGTGATTCGTTACATTCTACATGGATTTTTGTATCTTTGGAACATATGTCCCAAAAAGAAAATAGAAAAAAAGTTCCCATCATGGGATTTTTTTTTCTCCAACATGAAGATGATATATCTATTTCTTTACCTTTAAAATAAAAATTCAATCCTATCATGTTATATTTCATAAGGTTCATTACATTTCATTTATCATTTTATTTCTTGTTTAATTTTTATGAACCTATACAAATATACATATAATGGCTTCTAAACCCTAACTTAAATCACTATCAAATAAAATAGTGATCTTTAGTGGGAATCTTATTTGTAGTTAGTTTTTGGCTATACTCAAGCAACTTGTATTCAATTCCTAAATATATTGGAGCTATATTTTTCGTAGGCGGTACTCTAAAACACCCCTTAGACTACATTTTTTCTTCAACTTGTAGTTAAAGCCAACTCAAAGTTGTGACATATAATGTCGCATCATTATAAACTACTCCTTAAGTCCAAGGAGAAACTATTATGTAGAGTGAACTCAATAATTTGTCTTACTTTCTTATTGTGTTATCTTTTATTTCTGTATGTCAATCATGTAGCCCATCTAACTGTCTCTTCTCCTCTTGCAGGTAAAAAAAAGGGAAAAATATATAGATGGGCCAAGGGAAGTTAATGTTGTTTGTCCATATTTTGAATCGACTCTTTGATACCACGTGTGGGGATCTAACCCAAGCTCCTCAACCATAAAATTTTTTTGTATAATTTCATAATAAAAATAGCATATTCACTGTTGTCACTCACTGCATTGTGGTTTTCAATTGGTCAAGGTTGCCCAAGAGTAGTGAAGTTTGGAGCCACTTTCCTAAGCCACAAGGGATCTCAAAGCTTGATCAAACCTCCTCCAATGCCTAGTGCCCAGAAAGAGCTTTCCAGTGGTATATAGAAGTCCAAAAAAGGACTCCTGGAGAAGAATTTATGGCCTGTTGAAGATTTGCCTTAGAAGGCCTCGAAAACCAAGAAAATGACTCAGTATGAGGGAAATCTCGCATGGCCCCCACAACACCTGAAGGGCCATCCTTAAGATATGCGAGATAGGATCACCAGTAGTGTTCAATCGTTGGGAAGGGCAGAGGCCAATTTACACTAAAAACCAATGAAAAATAGGGTCGTGCAGCTCCCCTTCTCTCTCCTCCACATGGCGAAAGGTGGTAAACCACACATCTTGCAATCCCGAAATATCTATTGATCGGCGGGGTTCTGACTTAAATGTCCGTGTGGGAGGCCGATTTGTGATATAATGAGAAATCGTTAGGGGATGTCCGAAAAATTTTAACACAGGAAATGTGAACAAAACAGGAGCGGGCCGCCTCCCTTCTCTCTCCTCTACGTTGTGCAATCCCGCATCCCACACCCCGCATCACAACAGTCCTGTAGATAGGCATATCGGTGGGTTCCAAACCTGAAAGACCGTGCGAGGGCCGATATTGTGATATAGTTTTGTAGTACCGAGAAGGAAAATAAATGATTTAACAAAGGAAAGCGGGACAAAACAAGAGCAGGCCGCCCCACTTCTCTCTCCTCCATGTGAAGAAATCCTGCATCACAGCAGTCCCGCAACTCATCACATTGGAAAGTTATAGAAACTCCAAAGACTTTGTGGGGGTCGATTTGCGATATAGTGTCATATCGTGGGGGGAGGGCTAAAACGATTTAGGAAAAGGAAATGTCTGCAAAACCAAGGCGGATGACCCCCTTTCTCTCTCCTCCATGTGGAAGTATGGCAAGTGATGCAGCGGTACAGATGGTGATGTGGTAGAGGACACGTGTCACCCAGTTTCACTATTTTTAGGGGTGACATGGGCCATTTCTGCGTGCCATGTGTCACCACTCATAGGGTGACACGTGATAGTAATGATGTTACTCTACAAACTAACAATCATAACTGTTAAGGGGAAAAGGGATAAAGACAATGGTGCGGAGCGATTGTAATATGTGGGACTCCCCCCACGAATGCAATAAATTATTATGGTAGGGTCCATAAAGATATCGCATTCAGACTTTCAGCCTACTCCAAAGAAAAAGGTAAAGGGTACTTCCCTCCAACAAGCGATTTCGATATGCGGGCACTCCCCCCCGAATGTGATAAATTATTATGCGTGGTCCATAATGATCTCACATCTAGATTTTTGGCCCGCGCTAAGGAAAAAGGGTGGATCAAGGTAAAGAAAACTTAAAGTGCCGATATGCAGGATTTATGATAACAAAGGAAAAGGCCTCTAGACACGAGTTCAAAGGCCTTAGTGCCTGAGAGCTCAACCCCTTGTTTCAACTCCCAGTCATATGAGGGAAGTTACACAAGGGGCTAAGCGGGTAAATCAAAAATGCCCATTTCGCCTGTTTGAGAAGAAAAAGCCCACACCTACGAGACTGTGTTGGACACTAGAATGCATATCACCTGCTACCTCAAGACACCAATGGTGCAGTACAGAGGTTTAATGGGTGGATGGGTTGTCAACTAGAAGACTTTAATGGAGCATGGCACAGCGATGGAGCAGTACAAGGGACTCAGAAGGATTAATGGCTCAGTATGGAGCCTCATCCCTCTACACAGAAAAGGACCACAAATTCCAGCACTAACAAGTGACCCAACCCCTAATCCATAGAGGAAGGCCTTCAAGCATTTAAAACATAATTGATGGGAGTCGATTGAGCAGCACGAAAGGGCCATATAGCAAGCCAACTGCAATATGTAACAATGGTTATGACCTGGATGGGAACTAAGACAATTAATGCTTCTCTTTGACTGATATTCATTTTTGGTGTCCTGTAACATGCCTCCTGTTATCACTCAGGTTGTTCCCTAAAGTTGTAAGAAAGACAATACGGACGAGGTACCACAGACCAATATTTTAGATACAAATTCTAGCCAATCTGCATCTAGAGAGGGCTCTCTCTTTATGTTTTAGCTTTGTTTGAGGTATATTAGGCTAGCTATGAAGTGCAAGGGTTTTGTTTAGAGTTTGGTTGGAAGGATGGGGACCCAATAGAACAGTGAGGTAAAACTAAAACGTTTCAGTCCATTGGGCATGATGGAGTCAAAGAAGGATGGCTTCCTAGGTTAGGTTTCTTATCAGAGGATTTATCACAGAGCAAGGTACTCAAATATGGAACAATTTATAGGCTGGAATCAGATGGAATGGAGTCAATGGGTGAAGGGCAATTAAGAATCCTTCATCATGTTGACTGTGGGAAAATGGATGATTACTGCTAAGGAGAAATTAAGGTTTCCTTAGCAGATATTCAAGATGAAAGAATCAGGGGAAACATGAGAAATTAAGAATTCACTATTTATGCTAATTCTAAAGAAAACATTAATAATAACAAAGACTAAACACAGAGTGCAAACAAGCAAATTCTGAGTTACTCTTTTTCTCTATTATTTAGATCATGAAACATAGATGATATAGTAAACACAAAAACTGTAAGACACAAGTTAAAAGGGACTTATTGATCCATAAAACGATTCAAGAATTTTGTAACATGGTCCTTAGCATCAATTCTTCATTCAGTAAGCCAGACAAAAATGGTTCCAACAGCCATTTATTCCAAACTTCTTCAGTATTACAGTCAAAACTATGAACATCCACCACTCACCAACCCCAAATACTTTGTCTGGGGGGTATTTATACAAAAATGTCAAGATATCATACAAAATATCTAATAGAAATAATATCTGCTGACAATTAGTGCTTCTTTTACACAAATAGAGACAGACAGTCTCGAAAAAAAGGAGACAATAAATAGATACAATAAATTCATGTTGCGTTGGTTGTTCCGTCTTTATGAGATGTACTGGAGGTAGGCGTTGCAAGTCAGTTCACGACCATCTTCTACTGATCATCTATGCTGGTTATTCTGCTTTGGCCGAACTTTCTTTAAGTCTGATGTGATGGACTTTAACCCGCATGAGAGTGGTTCATTCCTGTTCTCTGCATTATAGTAGATGGTCCCACAATTTTCAATTGACTAAAGAGAAGTTTACAGGATTTCTAACATGCTTTGCCACCACTCCAGTCCTCTTAATTTATCTCTCTACAGCTTCCTCAAAGTTTCGTCAGTCTCTGTGTACCTGAAGAAATTAGGTGGGATGGTGAACAAATGCTTCACCTCGTGTTCTATGTAGAATAAATTTTCCAGGCTGTCATAGAGGGATTGGCCAGATGGGAGTGCTTTTTCTCCTGAAGTACTTGATGATGTATCAACTTGACTAACAACATATGTATTCAATTTATGTACATAGTCCTTGTGTTTCATCAGACGATTATTACTTCCCAAAGGACTTGGCAAACCTTTTTGATGCAGGATTGTAAATTTTTCTGTGAAAGAATCAATCTCTACCTACATGTCCTGACATCTTCTATCCAAATTTTGCATTAGAGTTCTCATGGTTAGAACTCTCTTGATGTCTAGAATGGTGCCTATTCTGTCTCTAATGTCCAGTGCTTCCAGTTATTCACTGGTCTTGGTTTTTAAAAAATGTATTAGCCTCTTAGCTTGCTCAGGCATCTGTCCCAATAAGGCTCTTGTTTTTTGAATTTCCACTTAGGCTACTCTTATTAAGTCAATCTTCTCATAAATGGTTTGGATAGACCTCCACACATCACTAAGGGATTGAGTGATGTTGGTCTATAAAATTTCCCTGATTTTTGCTAGAGGTTTATGTAGAGAAAGGTCCTTTTCTAATACTCTCACCTTGTTCTCCAATGCTTTGATCTCCCTTGTTTTCTCTGCCACATTCATCCTGGATTTATCATAACTCTACTCAACCTTTGCCAATTTTTCTTTTACCTACTTCAGCTATGATATTTGGAGTTTCAACTCCACCATGGCTTTTATTAATTGCTCTGTAGTCATAGTAGTACTGCTGCCTAGTGCTGTTGCTGTGATGACGTCTGTTGTTGACGACGGGACAGTGGGAGGCACTATTGTTATAAGTGTGGTAGGGGCAGTAGTGACTATTGGGACTACTTCAGGTGGCTGGGAGGTCGACTCTCCCTGCGTTTCTTGTAGAGCTTTCTCCAATGCCTGCTTTGTCTCACTCAATCTCTCATTCAATCTCATGAGCAGGTCCATCATGTCCTCTTCAAAATTCTGCTGCACAACATCTGCAGTCTGTGGGTGCATAGAAGGAGGCATTTTAAGTTGTTTTCTGAGGGCAGCAATGTCCTCTTCTTTTTTCTTAATTAGTGCTTTTATGCCTTTAGCATCTTTGGGATCATGTCCCAGTTCAATAATGATGTCCTCCAAATATTTTATGCTGTTGTCCTTTGCTAGAGAAGAAGCTTTCTCTAAATCTAATTGAGCAGAGGTATTATTCAAGGAGTTTTGTAATTTATGAGCCAACATTGCTTTATCATCTAGTGTGGAGTATACCATTTCTCCAGTCTGTTTGTGCAGCTCAATCTGGTCTATTGGATGAATGTATTTGGCCAAGACCTCCAGATTTGTCCTGATATAATTACCTGCTGATTGTGGTTGCTGCACCTTGGGTTTGAAATAACTCATGATCATCTTCCCTTCTTTAATGTCATAGGAAAACATCAATATTTATTGTTTTGTGGGGGGCATCTTGAGATATTGATTGTAAATCTGCAGCCTTAGTGGATCATTTCTAGCCTTTATCTCTGTGAATGTTCTCTTGATGTCAGAGGTCTACTTACTTGGTGGCCTAGTGGATGAAACTTTCACACTATGCTGCCTTTCTAGCTCCTGCCTATGTGGGCTAGTTGATGTCTCTATCACTGGGGAGGTTTGTTGGCTGGTTTCCCTCTCACCTCTTAGACTTTCTATTGTTTCTTCAATGATTTCCTCTTCAGACAGAGGATTCAGTCTTTGCCTTTTTGCACCTATCTGTTCTGCAGGTCCACTGATGG
Organism: Pinus tabuliformis; assembly: GCA_031772625.1. Lineage (NCBI taxonomy): Eukaryota > Viridiplantae > Streptophyta > Pinopsida > Pinales > Pinaceae > Pinus > Pinus tabuliformis. The sequence continues at coordinate 590,198,798 of CM062814.1, read as the reverse complement.
GTGTGGACTCTTCTCTATCTCTTTTCTTGCCTTTTTCCTCATTTAGAGGAGTCTGTAATGTAGGAATCTCTGCTGCTTTGGTCTAGACCGAAGGAATTTTCCCCTGTTGATCAGTCATTGCTTGCTGCTCCGTGCCTGCCACTTCCTTTCCCTTAGAAGACCCTGTACCTGGTGCACTGGTTTCTTGTACAGGTTACTGTGAAGTTTCAGCAGAAGATGTACCCACTCCGGTTTGCTGAGGTAGCTTGAAAGATACCTATCCAAAAAGGTCTAGGTCAAGGGTCTTTTCAACATCTTTCATGGCTTGCTCCATCACTTCTTGTTGAGTAAGTTCTTCTATTAATGTACCCTCTACCCACTCATCCTAATTAGCAAATTGCTCTATTTCAGGGATCCTAAAATGTTTATAGGCTGATAACCTATTTTTTACTTTTCCGTCACTTATAAAGCTATTTGGATCATATGGTACCCACCAGAAACTTTTCTTCAATATAAGGTCTTCCCCTAATATCTTATCAGCATCTTCCCATACCTCCCTCTTGTTCATGATAAAAGGGCCTAACTCGTTTCTTATTCTCAGCGGAGCCTTTTTCTTCACATTGCAAAAGTGAGTTAAATCTGCATTGATAAGTTGCCTGAAATACTCCAATGCAAACAGTCTCATGGGCACATATTTGGGTAGCTTATAAGGGCACAGTTCATAGCCATAAATTCTGATTTCAGTATGATTCTGGTAGAGGTACCAGTCACCTATTCTGTAGTTTTTGGAGAGTTGTAAAATCTTCTTTATATCCCTAGAGAGCCTAGGAGGAGGAGCTCCTATCAATAAAGTGGAAGCTGGATGTATAAACCAGTCGATGAATTCACAGTAGGTATAAGGGGATTCAGAAACATTATGGAAGACTGAGGTCCAAAAGATCACAGACCTCATCTCTCCATTGAAATCCAAGTTCCTGATGGGAAATGAAAAGTTGTTTGTCTGATAATATAGCAGAAGGTGATATATGAAAGAGGTGTACTTGAAGACTCCTTCTCTTTCCAGATATATGAATTGCTCATTGATTTTATTGGCAATGAAAGAGGCATAATCATATTTGAAAGAAAGGGGCTTGCCTGGAGTAAACATTGACAACATAACAAAGATGGTCTCATCAACAAATTCACTAGTTTTGAAACCTAGAATAAAAGATATCATGTCAAGAATAAGCTTGCCAGTTTCAGTGAACCATGCATGTACATAGGGAGGTGGGCTTTGAGGCTGGCAATCTTAGCAATCTAGGTTATTTCTGAACTAGGCAATTGAGAGGCTTGCTCAATCAAAAATCCTTTGCTAGGCAATTGAGCTCCTTTGCTTCTATACCTAACTACTTATCTGCCAAGTTTAAATAGTTTGGACAGATTTTTATTCTCTATCTCTAAAACAGGAAATTCAAACATGAACTAGCCAAGATTAAGCTATTTGGCTATTCATCAATTGCAGCATAAAGTTCAACAAACTGCACATGAAACTTTAATTTACAGGACATGAAATGTTAGTGGCTTTTAGGCTTGCACACTTTCCTGGTCTTTTTCCTTTGGGGTTCATTTCTTTCATTTTTTCTTTTGACCATTTCATTCTTTTTATCCTTTGATCTTTCTTTTAGGGCATACCCTCTTTACATTTTTTAATGTTTTGATCTTTTCAAAATATGGAAACCTTTGCAGCAAGGAAAGGATGAACATATTAGGGATTTACTAGTCAATGATGAAATATGACACCTATTGGTATAGGAGCATGACACTAGCTCCACTTGGGGATGGATTTTCCTGGTGAAAAGTCAAGAACAACAGGTCAGATGGCCTTATGTACAATTCTTGATGCATTCTGAAATCTTCCTTTGCTGTAAGTAAACAAAACCGTACAGAGGACCACGTAAAATATACACATCTCTCATGAGCTGATTCAAACCATTGTACCTCTGTTTTCGATAGTTTGTTTGAATATTTGTTTTTTTATTTTCAGCTCCCAAGTCTTCTACAATTTTTGACAAACTAAAAAATGAGACAAAACATAAAGGTGGTAAAATTGCTTGACTGCTCCTCAAAATTTTCTACACATTCCTTCCTATTCTTATTGCTGTAATAAACTGTAGAAACTAAACATCCTTATGTACAAGTTAGAGTCCTGATATATCAACAAACTAGATCAAAATAGTGTTTCAGCATCCGACCATTGACTGGTCCTTCTTCTGCTTCTGTACCATCCAGGCTTCTCAAAAAGTAGGTATTATTTCCCTGTGAGACCTGAATAATAAAAGGTCCCTTCCATAGGAAGTCAAACTTCCCATGTTTTCCTTTATCTTCTCTTCTGGTGTCCCATTTCAAAACTTTGTCTCCTATGAAAAAATCCTCTACCTTAGTCCTCTTATCAAATATCTTCTTGAGTTTTTCTTGTAGCACTTGAGATCTTTGATATACCTCTTCTCTAGTCTACTGCAAATGTATAGTCTGATTTATCCTTCTTTGAATGTCATTGGGTTGTACTTGAACTTCTTGCAATAATTTCATTACAGGTATTCCTAAGGATGAAGGAAATACAGCCTCCATACCATAGACAAGCTCATAGGGACTAGTCCCAATGGATCTCTTGGTAGTTAATATGTCTACCCATAATGCATTTATAAGCTTTTGATGCCAAATTTTCTTTTTTTCTTCCAATACTTTCTTGATGATATTGATCAGGCTTTTATTGGAAGATTCAACTAAACCATTACCTTGAGGGTAATAGGCTATGGAGTGACCTAGAGTGATATGGTATTTGTGACAGAAACTGATCATTCTCTTGGATTTGAAAGTAGCAGCATTATCAGTTATAATTTTTTCAGGATAGCCAAATCTAAACAGGATGTTGGTTTCTAAGAATTGCATGATTACTGAATCATTGGCTTGTCTACAAGGGATGGATTCTATCCACTTGGTAAAATAGTCAGTAGCAGTCAAAATCCATTTATGCTGGCCAGAAGAGGGAGGGTGAATTTCCCCAATAAAATCTAAACCCCATTGTTGGAATGGTCTTTCAGTGGAAATTGGTCTAAGGGGCATAGGTAGAAGTTTTCTTTTGCCTTCAAAAATTTGACATTTATGGCAGGCAGTAACAAACTTTTTGACATCAGCAAACAAGGTGGGCCAGTAAAATCTAGCCCTTAGAATTTTGTCAGTAGTTGATTTCCAGTAAAAATGTCCACCACAATCCCCTGCATGAAATTCTTTGAGTACCTTATCAGCTTCATGTTTTATTAGGCAATTTAATAAAACACCTTCATGATTTTTCCAAAAGAGAGCACTATATAAAATACAAAACTTTGAAGCTTTCATGTTCAAAAACCTTTTCTTTGCTCTGGATAACCCTGAAGTAGCCTGCAGGTTTAATAATACATAACATATATCAGCATACCAAGGTGATTCTAGGAAGGCCTGGCTGATTTGTGGAGTTGCCATCTCCTGTTCATTATCCAGTTCATTAATATCCAGGGCTTGGAAATTGGTTTCAGTCATGAGTTTAGCCAATCCCTATCCTTTTATAAGCTTTGTAGGTTTTATTTCAATATCATACTCTAATATAGTAGCAATCCATTTACCTCTTTTGCCTTCAATCCCCTCTTGGGTCAGGATATCTTTGACAACAGTGCTTGGCACATAGGCTATTATATGGGAGTATAATATGTAGACTCTGAAATCTTTGATGGCTTTCACAAGTGCATAAGCCTATTTTTCCATGATTGGGTATTTTAGTGGTGCATCCCTCAGTGCTTTGCTGAAAAAGGCTATAGGTTTTTCACATCCTTGATCATCTTTCTGTAGTAAAACAGCAGCAATAGTATGTTCTGATGCAAAAGAAAAGATTATGAAGTCTCTGTCAAATTTTGGGCTTGTAAGGACTGGTGTTTTGGTCAAAGCTATTTTGATTTCTTCAAATGCTTGTTTGGCTTCTAATGTCCATTTGACCTTGGAATCTTTTTTCAGCATATTATTCAACAATCTAATTAATTCAGCCAAGTTAGGTATGAATCTTCTTAAAAATTTGATTTTCCCTAGGAAAGCCTGAAGTTCTTTGACACTTCTGGGGTGAGGTATTTGCAAAATGGCTTCTATTCTGTCAGGGTCAATTTTAATGCCATCTTTTGAGATTATGTGACCTAACAGTTTGCCCTCCTCTAGGCCGAATAATGACTTCTTTGGATTTAGTGATATACCATATTTTCTGCATGTTAAAAATACTTGTCTCAGATGATCTAAGTGCTGCTGATCTGATTTGGAAAATACAGTAAGATCATCAAGGTATATGACTAGAAAATCATGAATTTCTTTAGCAAAAGCTATGTCCATTGCACGCTGGAAAGTTTCCCCTGCATTCTTGAGTCCAAATGATATTTTCACATATTTGAAAGTTCCCCATGGGGTTGTAAAAGCAGTCTTTTCCTGATCGTCAGGGTGAACTAAAATCTGGTTGAAGCCTGAGAAACCATCCAGCAGTGAAATTCTTGAAGCACCTACTACCCTTTGTAAAATGTGGTCCATCTTAGGTAAGGGATAGTGGTCTTTTAAAGAGACTTTATTCAGATTCCTTAAATCAACACACAGTCTGATTTCTCCTGTTTTCTTCCTAGTGGGCACTAAGTTAGAGACCCATTCTGAAAATCTTATAGGTGAAATTATTCCAGCTTCATATATTTTTCTGACTTCTTTTTCAATTAGAGGGAGTAATATCGGGTTGACCCTTCTAAGTTTTTGCTTAAAAGGTTTCTGATTTTCTTTTAGGGGTATTGCATGATTTATCATAGAAGTATCATAAGTTTTGAGATCTTCATAGCCCCATGAAAAAACGTCCTGGAATTCCTTGAACAGTTGAACATATTTAAGCTTTCGGTCAGGAGGCAAAGTTTTGGAAAATCTTATCATTTTAGGATTTTGTTCAGTTCCTATGTTACAGTCTTCAATGTCTGCGTTTAGAGGATGGATTTTGGGCTTCCTTGGGATATCATTAGAGTCAAAAATGTCTTCAAGAGGAGTTAATCCAGTGGGTAAATAATTGTCTTTTAAATCAATAACTTCATATTCTAGTTCAGTGACCTCATCAAGCTTTATTTCTTTAAGATCTTGCAACTTTTTCTTGGTAAATTTTGTTGGGCGCAGCAATTTCATTGCACTTTCTACTGCAATGGTTGTTTCAATTTTTTCCATCTGATCAACTTCACAAACAGTGTCCGTGTCTATATTAGTGTTGGAAAATTCTTCTTTTAGTGTCAAGAAATTGCTAATCTGAGTATCACTGTCAAACACTTGCCAATTTTTTACATTGTCTGGTACAGTTGGCCTATGTTTGATCTCAGCTATAAACTGATGGTTGGGTTCAAATGGCAGTTTACAAGTGCTGGCAAATGTCGCCAAACTGTGAGCATGTAAATTGTGTTTCCTTGGAATTTTGGCAAGCTGAGTTTCAAGAAATGTATTGAGTATTTCAATTGCTGCTCCTCTGTAAGATCTCAATCTGAGATCATTTGTGAGGAAGTTTCCTTTCATCTATTGAATAACTAAATCAGAGTCTCCTAATACTGATACCCTAACTGCCCCTAAGCTTTTGATCAATTTGAGTCCTAGTAAAAGGGCTTCATATTCAAACATGTTATTAGTGCATTGAAAATTCAACATGTATGCATGTCCTTCAGCATGATCGTTTTCCATATTATGTACCCAAATCCCCGCTCCTGCTCCTAGTTTATTGACTAAACCATCAAATTCTAAATACCAAAGGATCTCATGTTCATAGTTAGTATTAGGAGTCTTAGAAATTTGTTTACTAGGGAAATCTGGATTTTCAGTTTCATCTGGTTTCCCTTGTGTGTCTGATATATCATTGTTCACAAAAAATTCTTGAGTTTGAACACTAGATTTTCCATTTATGATTTTTTCTTATTGTAAGGGTAAAGGCTTGACATTAGTTGAAGGGTAAATTTCAGCATTGTATAGGATAAAGGAGTCCATGTCAGAATGCATTGAGTAGATGGGAAAATTCTGGGGTTTCTCCTGGCTGCTCACCACATATTTCATTAAAGTTTCCCGATACAATCTCTTTTGCTGGCCAAATACTAAAATGGTGGCAAAGGACATGTCCAGTTGTAAAGATCCCTGGAGCTTTGCACCCCAAGATCTAGACAACAACATGCCATATTTTGGTGGTATGTTAGCTAACACCACATCCATTAAAATTGTCTTGGAAGGGTATTGAACTAATGATATACATAAAGTTTTGATCAATCCTAGACATCTGACCTGGCTAGAATCAAAAGAGAACAAGTCTTTGTATGGCCTGGTGATATCTGGGTCCAACTTCTCCATTACAGACTTAGGCATTAAATTATGAGAAGCTCTAGAATCAAACACTGCATTGTGGAGTATCTTATCATGAATATTCAGACTCACATAGAAAGGAGGGACCCCTCTATCTATTGATTTGCCATTTACCTCAGGGCCAAAAATTAATTCTGGTTGATCATCAAGGACATTTACTGCATCTCTATTTTCTGAAATTTGAAGTGATCAGCTGATTTGTTCTCTATAGACATCGTGTTTAGCCAATTCTAACAATGCAATTGCTATCTTTAATTTTCCTATTTCGGTCTCAAGGTTGAAATGTTTTTTTGTTTGTACTTTTGCATTTCGGGCAATGAGATTTTCTTTTTCTGCTATTTTTTTAGTGCTTTTTCCTTTATCAGGAGTAGTGTTATGGGCTAAAGTTGCTTCTATGTCAATTTCTGGAGGTTCTCCCACAATTTCTTTGGAAGGAATGGAAGTTGAAGATTGTTTATTAGGTTGTTGATTATCTGAAACATCTTCAACTGTTGGATGATCTGGATTATGAATTGTTTTAGGAAAAGCTTGTACCGGAGGGTTCTTAACCTTAGCTTTGGTAGGTTGCTTGGTTTCTTTCTGTTTATTGTCTTCAGGGACATCTATCCTTCTACTCCTGAGATTATATTGTTTTTGGACTTCGTAGATGGTTGTGTCATATCCCTCCCTAAAATCAAATGACTCACCTGATTGAATTTGGAATTGATTAAGAGTGTGAGCTTCTTGGTCTTCTTGGGTTAGGAAAATTTGTTGTTCACTATTGAGACCCATTAAGTTGATTTGAGTGTCTTCTGTTGGTTCACTAGAATTTGAAGCTTCAACATAGTTTTCTTGGAATGGAGGCCTAATTTTTGGTCAGGGCCAGCGTTTCCAATATTGGGATTCTGATTTTTTCTAAAATTTGGGTTTCTTCCAGTGTTGCTCGGTTGACCATCCCAAGGGGATTTTCTCTCAATTGTTTCTACTCTATCACCAAGTCTATCCATTCCTTTAATAATAGCATCTAATTTTTGTTCAAAGGCAGAAGGTTCTTCTTTGATGGGTATCCTCCTTTCAGCTCTAGCTCGAGCTCGTTTAGAAATTAGGTTGGCCTCAACACTGACAGTTATACTCTGCATGTCTTCTAAGCTTCGAGGAGCTCTTTCCCTAAGCTGGTATGCCATGTCAGAGTCAAATGCATCAGGGAATTTGATCAAGGCCAAGTCTGGTGGAGGTCTGAGATTCTGAGGAATAGCATTGTATACATTGTTAAATCTGGTGCAATAATCTTGAATAGTTTCTTGTGAACCTCTCTTCAAGTTTTCATATTCTGATAAAATGTGGAGAGGATCTTTATTCTTTTCCCATCTGTTTAAGAAGTTCTGATAAAGGGCCTCTAGGTCAGCAATGGTATTTGCAGGGAGTGCTCTAAACCAGGTTCTAACATCTCCAGTTAAGCTTTGGACAAAGACTTTCATTCTTACATCATCATCATCAATTTCATAGTTTTCAAAATAATCAGTCATCTTCTTAGTGTGTTGTTGAGCTGTGTAAGTGCCAGTACCATCAAAATAGGTGATTTTTCTTTGATAATCTTGGGGCATGGCCCCTGGGTTTGCAGGTAGTTGCAGGGGAGCATATCGGTTTGCCATATTTGCAGAGATAAGTGTAACAGCTGGAAGAGCAGGGATAACAGTGGAAATATATGCTGTAGATGGAGGAGTGGAAAAGATGGCTTGAAGTGTTGATGGTGAGCTTGAAGAAGCTATAGTAATAGCAGAAAGGATTGGTGCTTTTTCAGGAGTAAGCTCAGATTGGATAGGGTTCTGCTGATATGTGTCAAGGGGTGAACTAGTAGAATGTTCTTGGCTCTGCCAGCTTCTAAATATCTTAGGAATTAAATTAGGTTTTTCAAAGACCGGCGGGCAATTTGGATCAGGATTCGATCTAGTGTAACGGATCTTCTTCTTTGGAGCCAGCTTCTGAATATATTTTTTGGCTTTCCGTGAAATATTTGAAGCATACAACTTGTGACAATATCTTTCTATGATCCGGATTTAAGCAGGAACGCAATAGATTACAGAGATAACCATAAATACAGAGATGCGATAACCATAAAAATAGAGATGCAGCGGAAATAATACTTCATTTCACTAATGGAGAATACTGAAATATGCTTACAAATAGAAATGACCCAGCTAGGGCGATGGTAGCTTATCTCTGAGAAGAGATGTGTCGGCTACATGCCTCTGAACTGTTCCGAACTGTCTTTATAATGAGGCTCGAAGGCCTATTTATTATTGAGAAACAATGGAAAACCCTTAACATTCCAAAACCTAACCCTAGAAGATGAAAACGCCAAACTATGGGCCCCGTTTGGGTAAATTGGTACATCAACTTCCCGGGGTCGTAACTTTGGCATACGATCTCCGTTTTACGCGCATGATAGCCCGTTGAAAAGATCTTTCTGAGGACTATAACACAAATAACGATTTTTTATTAAAAAAATTGCAAGGAGCGGGATTTCCCAAAAAACGTCGTTTAGGGCCTCAAAACGGCTTCGGAAGTTTAGGACCCGAAAACTGCTAAAAATAGTAAATTGTGCTATAATTAAGGAAACTGAAAATGTCAAGAGGGACAATGGTGGGGGTCTAGGTGGACTTGGCAGGTGGCCACCAATATCCACCTGGATCATTCCTCCCCCCTTAGGAAGCAATGGTCCCCATTGCGTTGAGTTCCTCCATGAGATGGGGAAACTTTTGCTGAACTTGGTCCCTGGTGAGCCACTTGCCATTGTGAAGGAGTTGGCCTGCTTTGACAACTCGATACAGTTGAATATTCTGTCGGCGAGTATTCTTGATCTATGTGTCCATGATTCGATCAGTTGCAGCTTGTTCCATGCAATCTGGATTTAATTCTGTGGGGGTGAGCTGTTCTGCAATGTCGGATGTATCTAGCAATGGTGGAAAGTATGGCCGAAGGCGGTCCACATTGAACACTGGGTGCAGGCCAAGGAATGGGGGAATGCTGAGTTCAAATGCATTGTCTCCCACAGCCTTAGTAATGGTGTAGGGACCATATCGGAGTGGTCTCAGTTTCCGATAGGCTCCAGTAAGGCGTTCCTTTTGTAAATGCAACCAGACTTTGTCACCCACCTGGAACTTGTGTGGCACTCGATGTTGATCATGTCGCTGCTTGAACTTGGCATTTGATTTCTCCAGAATGTCATGGACCTGCTGGCGAATATGTTGGATGTGCTCAATGAAGCTGGTCGCCTTGTTTGTTTCAGACTGGACATGAGCAGAATCTGCGTGAGTAGCTGCAAATGGCATGGCCACATCAATGGGGCATAATGGCTGGAATCCCAAGCCCACCTGAAAAGGGCTATGGCCAGTGGAGCTGTGAAGAGCTCGGTTGTAGCTGTGTTGAACATAGGGGAGGCTCTCGTCCCATGTGCGTGGATGCTTTGAGTTGTACATGCGCAGAATGTGTACAATCATCCTATTGACAACCTCTGTCTGGCCATCAGTTTGAGGATGGAAGGCGGTGGACTTAGTGCGTTTGGTGTCCAGCATTGACCAGAGACTGGACCAAAATGTACTGAGGAACCGACTGTCCCGATCTGAGATGATAGACTGTGGAATCCCAAAGTGCACCCAAACTCGTTCAAAGAAGAGTTTAGCAGTGGCTTCTGCTGTGATGTTCTTCTTGCAGGCCGCCATGATGGCCATCTTCGAGAACCTGTCGACGACTACAAAAACACAGTCATTTCCATGCTTAGTGGAAGGAAGGCCAGACATGTAATCCATGGAGATGGATTCCCAAGGTTGGCTAGGGGTAGGCAGTGGGGTATAGAGGCCTTGCTTCTTGATGGTCGGTTTGGCAATGGCACAGGCAGTACATGATCTGATGTACTTCCCAACATCCTGTCGAAGATTCGGCCAATAGAAATACTTTTGCAGCACTGCCACTGTTTTCTCGACTCCGAAATGACCAGCAACTCGACTATAGTGTGCTTCCCAAATCATCTTGGCACGCTCGCTTGAAGGAACACAAAGGTGACCCAAGTGGCATAACAGGTCGTCCTGGAGGTGAAAATCTGGAACATGCTGACCCCCCAAGAGGTTCTGGTATGTGTGGTCGAATTCCGGGTCGCTTTTGTAGAGCAGTGGCCAATCAGAAGTCTCATGCCCACAAGAGTTGAGGACGGTGGTTAACGCCATGATCGGTGGTCGGCTGAGGCAATCTGCAACATTATTAGTGCTGCCCTTCTTATACTTGATATTCAAATGGAACTGTTGTAGGTATGTGGACCACTTCTGATGGCGATCATTCTGCAATTTCCCTTGGGTCTGTATGAACTGTAGGGGTCGGTGGTCTGTGTGGATGACCGTTTCCTTCCCCAAAATGTAGTGCTTCCATTGCCGACAAGCCTGTACAATGGAATACATCTCTTTATCATAAGTGGGATACTTCCGGACCGTGTTTGAAAGTGTTTCACTGTGATATGCCACAGGATGCCCGTGTTGAGTAAGGACTGCCCCAATAGCATAGTCAGAGGCATCTGTCTCGACCTCAAATGGTTGTTGTAAATCTGGTAAAGCGAGCACTGGTGCTGTACAGAGGCGATCTTTCAACTCTATGAATGCCTTCTGTTGAGATTCAGACCAAAAGAATTTTGCCTTCGCCCCGCCCTTGGTGACTTGACTCAAAGGCCAAGTGATATGAGAAAAACCCAACACGAACCTGCGGTAGAAGTTGGCAAGACCTAGAAAGCTGCGGAGCTCTATCAAAGTGGTCGGAGGTGGCCAATCCCGAATGACTTTGATCTTGGCTGGATCCACATGCACCCCCTGTTCATCAATAATGTATCCCAGATACTGAACCTGGGTCATGCCAAAAGTGCATTTCTCCAAATTGGCACATAGCTTGTGTTGCCGCAATGTTTGGAGAACCTGTCGGATGTGGTGGAGGTGCTCTTCCCAACTCTGGCTGAAGATCAGAATGTCATCCAAGTATACCACTACAAATGAGTTGGTGTATGGCCGCAAGATGTCATCCATTAGCCTCATGAAGGTTGCAGGAGCATTTGTCAACCCGAAAGGCATAACCAACCATTCGAAAAGGCCCTCTTTGGCTTTGAAGGCAGTCTTCCACACATCAGAGGGTTCGATTGGTACCTGGTGATATCTTGACTTCAGATCAATCTTGCTGAAATATTTTGCCCCGTTTAGTTGGTCTAGGAGGTCATCAATCCGCGGGATCGGGTACCTATTACGGACAGTGATCTTGTTCAGCGCTCGATAGTCAATACAGAGTCTCCAAGTCCCATCCTTCTTCTGTACCAACACAATTGGGCTCCCGCAAGGCGATGAACTCGGACGGATGTGGCCTTTTTGCAGAAGCTCCTGAATCTGCCTCTTGATTTCATCGTTCTCCAGAACGGAGCGCCGATAAATTGGTCCATTGGGTAAGGGTGCACCTGGGGTTAGATCGATGGAGTGCTTGACCTGACAGTGTAGAGGAACCCCTACGGGGGAGGTGAAGATGTCCTCGTACTCCTCCACGACCTTGTCCATCTGTAGTTGTCGTGCAGAGGGGCCCTGTCTGGAGGTTGTGGCCACCGTCTTCTTCTTTCCTTGAGGGCGTATCATCAGGAAAACAAATTTTCCAGTTTTGGAAATGAGCTTACTGCATTGTTTTGCAGTAATCAAAGAGATGGCAGTAGGCGGTGCTACCTCTGGTATCCTGTACAACTGATTTCCCAAAGTAATAGTAACAGCACGGGGCCTTGATTCATACACAGCATGTCGCTTCCACAAGTATGGTTGTCCTAATAATACATCACAAACTTCAAGCGGAGAAATGTCACACAATACCTCATCTGTGAAGGGCTTGATGTTGTATGGAAGGTGACACTGTTGGCTCACGCGAAGATCCCGTCCTTGGTGCAGCCACCCGATAGTGTACGGTTGTGGATGTGCTGTGGTCGGTAAGCCCAACCGCTTCACGACCTCTGCCGAAATGAGGTTCTTTTGGCTCCCGCTATCGACAATGAACTATAGTGGGGAGCCCCTTACCCACATCTGGGAGTGGAAGAGACGCTCCTCCTCCTCTGGATCTTCGGGTTCATTTTTCTGGATCTTGGCAGTAGCAACAGTGGCGTTGGGATCCGCATCAATGATCTGCTTCCCTTTGTCATTCCCCTTGTCTATTTCTGACTCAGAGTCGGAACATGCATCTGATTCTGAAACCTTTAGTTCGGCCATCAGTGACTGCTTGGCCCGACACTCACTTGTGTTGTGAGTGGAGCTCTTATGGAACTCACACCATTTTCCCGTGTCCTTTTTCGGCTTTGCGGCACTGTTCTTTGCTTGTAGCTTTTGCGGGTTGTCTTGGGCTGCCACGCCTTGGCTTTGTCCCTTGTTCTGTGGTTTAGGAGCACTTTTCCCTTGCTTTGGATTTGTAGATCCAAAGTCTCACTTCTTTTGTTTAAACTTCTGCTCGATCTTGACGGCATATCGGTATGCTATGCCGAGCGATGAGATGTTCAGGAATTCCATTTCTTCCTGGATGTACTTGTGCAGGCAGCCGCGGTATTTGAGTATCAGATGCTGCTCCGAATCCTTGATACCCAACTTCGTGCGAAGGGTATGGAAAAGATTGGTGAACTCTGGCACATCTCGATCCCTTCCCTGCCGCAGCGTGGTCCACTTTATGTATTCATCCTCATAGCTTCCAACAGGGTAGTATTGCTCCTTGATGGCATCTCGGAATGAATTCCAGGTGGGTGCGGCTGAGAATAGCGAGCCTGTAGTTTCATCCTTCTGCTCGCAGTAGGTCTCCCACCAGTCCTTGACGTGGGGGGCTGCTTTGAGAAGAGCGAAAACAATCTTTTCCCGACTTGAAAATTCATGAACAGAAAAATACCCATCTAGCAGATTTAACCATTTATCTACGGCATCTGCGTCTATTTGACCCTCGAAGATGGGGATTTCAAAATTAACTTGTACCTTAAACGGTGTGGCGTTTCCAGAGTAGCTGCTGGAAGCTGATGCGTCACCTTTGGGTAGCCGCTGAAGGATTTGGGCAAAGTTGTCCATCATCGCGTTCCGTTGTCGCTCGAGGGCTTCTTCGAGAAAGATTTTGATGGGATCTCCTGCTCCCTCGTCTTTCTTCTTATCCGCCATGGGAGGTCGTCGATCTTTGCGAGGCTGGTCTTGCAAGGGTTCAACCAGCTCAAGCCCTAACTCCTTATATCCCGACCTCGTCGGGGACATGCAAAGAAAAACAGAGAAAAAGTAGACCTCTCTGATACCACTGATCCGGATTTAAGCAGGAACGCAATAGATTATAGAGATAACCATAAATACAGCGATGCGATAACCATAAAAATAGAGATGCAGCGGAAATAATACTTCATTTCACTAATGGAGAATACTGAAATATGCTTACAAATAGAAATGACCCAGCTAGGGCGATGGTAGCTTATCTCTGAGAAGAGATGTGTCGGCTACATGCCTCTGAACTGTTCCGAACTGTCTTTACAATGAGGCTCGAAGGCCTATTTATTATTGAGAAACAATGGAAAACCCTTAACATTCCAAAACCTAACCCTAGAAGATGAAAACGCCAAACTATGGGCCCCGTTTGGGTAAATTGGTACATCAACTTCCCGGGGTCGTAACTTTGGCATACGATCTCCGTTTTACGCGCATGATAGCCCGTTGAAAAGATCTTTCTGAGGACTATAACACAAAGGAGCGGGATTTCCCAAAAAACGTCGTTTAGGGCCTCAAAATGGCTTCGGAACTTTAGGACCCGAAAACTGCTAAAAATAGTAAATTGTGCTATAATTAAGGAAACTGAAAATGTCAAGAGGGACAATGGTGGGGGTCTAGGTGGACTTGGCAGGTGGCCACCAATATCCACTTGGATCATTCTAAGAAGTTTTAAATATGGTAGATTTGTACTTCCTAAATATCTATTGAAACAAAGGAACTGATCAAGTATTTGAGACAACTATTCAAAGTATAAACTAGGCTGGAGATAGACTGAAGTAGCTTTTATTTACTCCTGCAATTGCATAGAAAAAGCAGTTTCAAAGGCTACCTGGCTAACTTCAGGCTCCATCTGTAGCTTTAAAAAATAAACAGCAGTAACAAACAATTATTCAGATCCCCAGTGGAGTCGCCAATGATGTTATCACTCAGGTTGTTCCCTAAAGTTGTAAGAAAGGGAATACGGCCAAGGTAACCACAGACCAATCTTTTAGATACATATTCTAGCCAATCTGCATCTAGAGAGGGCTCTCTCTTTATGTTTTAGCTTTGTTTGAGGTATATTAGGCTAGTTATGAAGTGCAAGGGTTTTGTTTAGAGTTTGGTTGGAAGGATGGGGACTCAATAGAATAGTGAGGTAAAACTGAAACATTTCAGTCCATTGGGCATGATGGAGTCAAAGAAGGATGGCTTCCTGGGTTAGGTTTCTTATCAGAGGATTTATCACAGAGCAAGGTACTCAAATATGGAACAATTTATAGGCTGGAATCAGATGGAATGGAGTCAATGGGTGAAGGGCAATTAAGAATCCTTCATCATGTTGACAGAGGGAAAATGGATGATAGCTGCTAAGGAGAAATTAAGGTTTCCTTACCAGATATTCAAGATGAAAGAATCAGGGGAAACATGAGCAATTAAGAATTCACTATTTATGCTAATTCTGAAGAAAACATTAATAATAACAAAGACTGAACACAGAGTGCAAACAAGCAAATTCTGAGTTATTCTTTTTCTCTATTATTTAGATCATGAAACATAGATGATATAGTAAACACAGAAACTGTAAGACACAAGTTAGAAGGGACTTATTGATCCATAAAACGATTCAAGAATTCTATAACATGGTCCTTAGCATCAATTCTTCATTCAGTAAGCCAGACAAAAATGGTTCCAATAGCCTTTTATTCCAAACTTCTTCAGTATTACAGTCAAAACTATGAACATCCACCACTCACCAACCCCAAATACTTCGTTTGGGGGGTATTTATACACAAATGTCAAGATATCATACAAAATATCTAATAGAAAAAATATCTGCTGACAATTAATGCTTCTTTTACACAGATAGAGATAAACAGTCTCGAAAATAGGGAGACAATAAATAGATACAATAAATTCATGTTGCGCTGGTTGTTCTGTCTTTATGAGATGTACTGGAGGTAGGTGCTGCAAGTCAATTCACAGTCGTCTTCTACTGATAATCTGTGCTGGTTATTCTGCTTTGTCCGAACTTTCTTTAAGTCTGATGTGATGCGCTTTGACCCGCATGAGTGTGATTCATTCCTGTTCTCTGCATTATAGTAGATGGTCCCACAATTTTCAATTGACCAAAGAGAAGTTTATAGGATTTCTAACATGCTTTGCCACCACTTCGGTCCTGGTAATTTATGTCTCTGCAGCTTCCTCAGAGTTTCGTCAGTCTCTATGTACCTAAAGAAATTAGGTGGGATGGTGAACAGATGCTTCACCTTGTGTTCTATGTAGAATAAATTTTCCAGGCTGTCATAGAGGGACTATCCAGATGGGAGTGCTTTTTCTCCTGAAGTACTTGATGATGTATCAACTTGACTAACAGCATATGTATTCAATTTATGTACATAGTCCTTGTGCTTCATCAGATGATTATTACTTCTTAAAGGACTTGGCAGACCTTTTTGATGCAGGACTGTAAAGTTTTCTGTGAAAGAATCAATCTCTACCTGCATGTCCTGGCATCTTCTATCCAAATTTTTCATTAGAGTTCTCATGGTTAGAACTCTCTTGATGTCTAAAATGGTGCCTGTTCTGTCTCTAATGTCCAGTGCTTCTAGTTCTTCACAGG
This sequence comes from Pinus tabuliformis, assembly GCA_031772625.1. NCBI lineage: Eukaryota > Viridiplantae > Streptophyta > Pinopsida > Pinales > Pinaceae > Pinus > Pinus tabuliformis. The sequence continues at coordinate 590,182,550 of CM062814.1, read as the reverse complement.
TCTTGGTATTCAAAAAATGTATTAGCATGTTAGCTTCCTCAGGCATCTATCCCAATAAGGCTCTTGTTTTTTGAATTTCCACTTGGGCCACTCTTATTAAGTCAATCTACTAATAAATGGTTTGGATAGACCTCTACACATCACTAAGGGATTGAGTGATGTTGGTCTACAAAATTCCCCTGATTTCTGCTAGAGGTTTATGTAGAGAAAGGTCCTTTTCTAATACTCTCACCTTGTTCTCCAATGCTTTGATCTCCGTTGATTTCTCTGCCACATTCATCTTGGATTTATCATAACTCTGCTCAACCTTTGCCAATTTTTCTTTTACCTGCTTCAGCTTTGATACTTGGAGTTTCAACTCCTCCATGGCTTTTATTAATTGCTATGTAGTCATAGTAGTACTGCTGTCTGGTGCTGTTGCTGTGATGACGTCTGCTGTTGACACCAAGACAGTGGGAGGCACTGCTGTTATAAGTGTGGTAGGGGCAGTAATGACTGTTGGGACTAATTCAGGTGGCTGGGAGGTCGACTCTCCCTGCTTTTCTTGTAGAGATTTCTCCAATGCCTGCTCTGTCTCACTCAATCTCTCATTCAATCTCATGAGCAGGTCCATCATGTCCTCTTCAGACTTCTGTTGCACAACATCTGCAGTCTGTGGGTGCATAGAAGGAGGCATTTTAAGCTGTTTTCTGAGGGCAGCAATGTCCTCTTCTTTTTTCTTCATTAGTGCTTTTATGCCTTTGGCATCTTTGGGATCATGTCCCAGTTCAATGATGATGTCCTCCAAAGATTTTATCCTGTTGTCCTTTGCTATAGAAGAAGCTTTCTCTAAATCTAATTGAGCAGAGGTATTATTCAAGGAGTTTTGTAATTTATGAGCCAACATTGCTTTATCAGCTAGTGTGGAGTATACCATTTCTCCAGTCTGTTTGTGCAGCTCAATCTAGTCTATTGGATGAATGTCTTTGGCCAAGACCTCCAGATTTGTCCTGATATAATCAGCTGCTGATTGTGGTTGCTGCACCTTGGGCTTGAAATAACTCATGATCATCTTCCCTTCTTTAATGTCATAGGAAAACATCAATCTTTGCTGTTTTGTGGGGGCCATCTTGAGATATTGATTGTAAATCTGCAGCCTTAGTGGATCATTTCTAGCCTTTATCTCTGTGAATGTTCTCTTGATGTCAGAGGTCTACTTACTTGGTGGCCTAGTGGATGAAACTTCCACACTGTGCTACCTTTCTAGCTCCTGCCTATGTGGGCTAGTTGATGTATCTATCACTGGGGAGGTTTGTTGGCTGGTTGCACTCTCACCTCTTAGACTTTCTATTGTTTCTTCAATGATTTTCTCTTCAGACATAGGATTCATTCTTTGCCTTTTTGCACCTGGCTATTCTACAGTTCCACTAATGGGTGTGCCCTCTTCTCTGTCTCTCTTCTTGCCTTTTTCTTCATTTAGAGGAGTTTATAATGCAGGAATCTCTTCTGCTTTGGTCTGGACTTAAGGAATTTGTCCTTGTTGATCATTCATTGCTTGCTGCTCTGTGCCTGCCACTTCCTTTCCCTTAGAAAACCCTGTACCTGGTGCACTAGTTTCTTGTACAGGTTGCTGTGAAGTTTCAGCAAAAAATGTACCCACTCCAGTTTGCTGAGGCAGCTTGAAAGATACCTGTCCAAAAGAGTCCAGGTCAAGGGTCTTTTCAAGATATTTCATAGCTTGTTCCATCACTTCTTACTGAGTAAGTTCTTCTATTAATGTACCCTCTACCCACTCATCCTGATTAGCAAATTTCTCTATTTTAGGGATCCTAAAATGTTCATAGGCCGATAACCTGTTTTTTACTTTTCCATCACTTATAAAGCTATTTGGATCATATGGTACCCACCAGAAACTTTTCTTCAATTTAAAGTCTTCCCCTAATACCTTATTAGTATCTTCCCATGCCTCCCTCTTGTTAATGATAAAAGGGCCTAACTGGTTTCTTATTCTTAGCTGAGCCTTTTTCTTCACATTGCAAAAGTGAGTTAAATCTGCATTGATAAGTTGCCTGAAATACTCCAGTGAAAACAGTCTCATGGGCACATATTTGGGCAGCTTATAAGGGCACAGTTCATAGCCATAAATTCTGATTTCATTATGATTCTGGTAGAGGTACCAGTCACCTACTCTATAGTTTTTGGAGAGCTGTAAAATCTTCTTTATATCCCTAGAGAGCCTAGGAGGAGGAGCTCCTATCGATAAAGTGGAAGCTGGATGTATAAACCAGTCGATGAATTCACAGTAGGTATAAGGGGATTCAAAAACATTGTGGAAGACTGAGGTCCAAAAGATCGCAGACCTCCTCTCTCCTTTGGAATCCAATTTTCTGATGGGAAATGAAAAGGTGTCTGTCTGATAATATAGCAGAAAGTGATATATGAAAGAGGTGTACTTGAAGACTCCTTCTCTTTCCAGATTTATTGATTGCTCATTGATTTTATTGGCAATGAAAGAGGCATAATCATATTTGACAGCAAGGGGTTGTCCTAGAGTAAACATTGACAACATAACAAAGATGGTCTCATCAACAAATTCATTGGTTTTGAAACCCAGAATAAAGGATATCATGTTAAGAATAAGCTTGTCAGTTTCAGTGAACCAGGCATGTACATAGGGAGGTGGGCCTTAAGGCTGGCAATCTGGCTTCATAAATAATTTAGCAATCTGGGTTATATCTGAACTGGGAAATTGAGAGGCTTGCTCAAGCAAAAATCCCATGGAAAGAGGAGCAAGGGGCTAAGATGGATTGAAGTGTAACATCTCATTGATAGATTTAGTAGTTATGTAGAAAAGAACAGTTTGTGATGGAGTCACAACTGCTTTACTGACAGGGTCATAGTTTGCACAGCATTGGTGAATAATATCTGGGAACACATTGACTGAGGGAAGGTAATACCTGGGGATATTAGATTCCCATATTCCAAGGATATCAGAGTTACTCAAATGACTATTCCTAATTCTGCAAAATGCCTAGAGATGGTTCATATCACCAGATAACTCTTTAATTTGAAAATCTCTGTCAGCCAAGGGTAACCAATCCTGGTCTTTGTGAGGTGCATTGAGGGGTGCGACATTGAGGGCCACAGGGGCTTCCATGTTTGTTTGTTGTGTTTTCAAACTGGAGGTCGAGTTTCTGTGGAAAAAAGGGCAAAAGAGTAGCTTTGGGTGTATTTTTATGAGAGCTATAGACAGAATTTAGCTTGAATTCGGCTCTTTAGGTAAAATTCACAGAGGAAACACGAAATTACAGGTTCGGGAAGTGAAAAATGGGGTAAATACCTGTTTTTAGAGGCGAACAGTGCAATTGGAGGTTGACCGGCGAGCTGCGGAGCAGGATGCTGGACTTTGTTTGGCCGGGTGGTGGACTGTATGCTCGAGCAGTTGTTTGGACGTAGTTTGCATGAAACAGTTTCACAGAGAAAATGAATGAAAATGGGCGAAAATGACATTTTCACGACTTTTTAACAAAAATTGGCTTTCGTAGGGCTTTTTGGCACTTTTCGGTCGGATGATGTCATCGGGATGTGACGTTTTGTCGTGATGCAGGGGTACGGATGCTGATGTGGTGGTGACGTGGTGATGGCGTAAGCGGTCGAGGTTAGCAGGAGGGCGGTAAGCGGTATTGGCCCGCACCGCTTATGAGCTAAGGCGTTTTCGGGTGGAGGGGATGCGAGCATGGTGGGAGGAGGACGCATGTCCCCAATACGGCAACAATACCGCCGACTCCCCGGGTGGTAAAATTTGGTGGCGGAGGGCCTCACGATATGATCGTGGGCCATTGGATGAGCGGGCCCAGATCTAACGGTTGGTGGAGGTCGGAGGTGACAGAGGGTTTAGGAGCAGGCCCCATATATCAAATCAAATGTTTCAATGGTTTCGGGGCTTGTTTTATTGGTCTGCGGGGTGGGTTTAGTTAGGTTATTAATTAACCCGGGTGGTTAATTAATCCCGAGGTCACGCCGATAGGGTTATTCACAAGGTTTTGGATAAACCTTGAATCCCCTGTAAAATATTGACATATGGCTATAATTTAGCCGGGGGTGGGGATAATAAAATTTGGGGTTTTTATTGTATAGATATATTAATACGGGGGAAGGGGAATTTATAAGGGATTTAATACTTGTCATATTAATAGTTAATATGAGTAATAATGTGAAAATAAATGCTAAGCTGTAAAGTTTTGACAACTTAGGCTTAAGGGGACAAGTTTAAATGTGATTTTGCACAATATCCTAAGTAAATGGGTTTTACTTAGGGTTTTTATGAAATGAGGTGGCGTGATTTAGGAGTATTGAGCAGATCTCAATATCCTTGGGGGGAGGTTAGTAAATGATCTGGGAGAAGTGTGAATGGAAGTTAGTCATGCCTCACTTGATTTTTAACCAAACAGTTGCCATGGTACTTATGATAACAATAAGATGAACATCTTTGAGAGACAAAATTAATCATAAGCATGCTTCTGCAACACCAAACTACCTTCTCGGCCTATTATACCTAACATTTTTTGTTCTTCTTCCATGGGTGAACTTGGACTGGAAAACCCTCATTCTCTTCTTTTCTTTTGCCTGCAAAGCTATCTAGATCTACCCTTATCACATCCAAGGGCTCAGGTTTAACAATTGAGCTCCTTTGCTTCTCTACCTAACTACTTATCTACCAAGTTTAAACTGTTTGGACAAATTTTTATTCTCAATATCTAAAGTAGGAAATTCAAACATGAACTAGCCAAGATTAAGTTGTTTGGCTATTCATCAATTGCATCATAAAGTTCAACAAACTGCACATGAAACTTTAATTTACATGACATGAAATAGTAGTGGATTTTAGGCTTGCACACTTTCCTGGTCTTTTTCCTTTGGGGTTCATTTCTTTCATTTTTTCTTTTGACCATTTCATTCTTTTTACTCTTTGATCTTTCTTTTAGGGCATACCCTCTTTACATTTTTTAATGTTTTGATCTTTTCAAAATATGGAAACCTTTGCAGCAAGAAAATGATGAACATATTAGGGATTTTACCAGTCAATCATGAAATATGACACCTATTGGTATAGGAGCATAACACCTCCCTTCAATGAGGCATTTATTTCTGTAATATCTTTTTGTGCCACAGAGCCATTCATGACTGATACAACTAGTCGACCTGACAGTTGAATCTAGGAGATAGATATTTTTCCTATAATGTAGCTTCTTTCTCCCCTCTCTAGATAAATAAGGGAAAGCAAGACTTAGAAAAGTTTCAGAAATTTTAGAGAAAACACTACATGCTGTTTTGAGACTGTATCTCTTTGTAAAATAGATATTTTCAGAATATCAAGGAAACAATGGTGATTCCCTCTTCGAGTATTACAGTATGTGTTCCCCTTGTAAAAATCATTTTTATGTTCATGCTTCTTCCCTAAATGCATGCTAAGTATTGTTTCTAGGAATATTTCAAGCTCTCTCATGGATTCAGTAGTATCTACATGTTAATGCGAATGCCTGTAACTGTTTTATAGATTCATTTGTCTCAACATTGTTTATGTATATGCCTATGTTGACTATTGAAATTATATCTTTAAATCTGCAACACTTGAATCATAGATTTTATTTTCTCCTTCATTCATTATTTATGCTTGTAACTCAAATAAGCATAGAAATCCTGAGTGCCTCAATCTCTCTGTGCTAAGTGTAGTATTCTTGAATCCTTATGCTCTAAGTGATGAGTTTTTCCTCCTCTTGGTCCTCTCTCATACTCTCTGTAAAATCTTATTAAGTTGTAAGATCTTGAAGCACTCGACCTCCTCTATTTTTATGCTTATTTATGAGATATGAGCCTGTGAAGACGTACCAGAAATCCATGTTTAATTTCTTTGGATTAATGAACCAATCCATTTCCTATGTATATATGTATCTATAGAACATAAGTGTTGTCTCTAATTTCCTGTAAATCATTTCAGACACACCAATTTAGATGTGCCCAGGCACTGGTCTTGTAAGCAATCCAAGGTTGTCTCTGGGATATACAACATTCACAACGCAACAATTTCTTTGACAATAACAAATAAAAAAATAACAGTTTTGATTTACAACATAATTAAACGTGTAAGGAACTTTATTTCTACCAATTTACATAAATAAAACAACAATAATAAGAATAGTTGATATGGTGGCTTGATTCTTGTGTTCATATTGGGACCACCCAATTGAATATGCTACCTTGCTAATTAGGAAATATACCTAACTTCCTAGCCCAGGAAACCTCCACAAGTTCCCTATCCCTTTGAGCTCAACTCCAACCACAATCTTAGTGTTCCTAAAATAGATCCAATGCCCTGCAAGCATAAACTGATCTATCTAAGTTCTCACTCCTCCCTTCTCTCCCCACTTCAAACTCCAAAAAAAAAAATGACCCCTCCTTCATTCTCATCCTCTTGTCTTATGCCTCCCTTCCTCACCGATACCAACCACCTAACATAAATGTCATGAATTCCCCCCATTCCTTTGAATCCAATGCCTTCAATGGCCCTTTATTCCTTCAAATCCAATGCTTTTTTTCCCTTAATTAACACCCATCCTCATCACTCCACCTACTATTTTGTCCCTTAATTAACACTCGAGCAGTGCATTGACCAACCAACCCTCATTAATTAAATAAAAAAATTCAATTCAATAAAATAATACTATCCTTAAAATGTTAGTCAAACCTAAAGAATCATAGGAATTTAATTATTAAATGAATCATGCTTAAAATATAATCATTAATTATAACTAAGGTTTTAAGGTTAATTAATCACGTCTAATCAATATTATCCATTAATCAAGCTTAAGGCACATGATGCAGATAGGATGACAAAATAATGTAAGAGAATAAGATCAAGTATAGGAATTATAGCGAAGGTTATGCACATGATGCAACAATTACAAGTCAACCCATAAACCAAACTAAGTTACATATAGTAGGAGCTATACTATAAAGGTCATGTTGTTTTGGTTTGAGATTCCTCATTTAAACCCAAATTGCTATCTAAATTACACTCCTGTCTAATGACAAGCCATTCTCAATTTCAAAAAACACATAATAGGATTAAATATTCATTCTTTTGAGAAGGAATGTGGAAGGATATATTCACATTTATGGAAAAACATGATACTTTCCCATCGAACAAAGGAGAAATCCTTCAAGACACTTATAATCCTTCCCCATTCTCATAGCTATGTGGGATAACATTTCCATGGATTTCGATATAGGGTTACCAAAACTAAGGAACAAATTAGTGATAATGGTTATTGTTAATCACATTTCAAAATGTGCTCACTTTTTTGTTTTACAAAACCTATTCAGTACCTCCACAATAGCAGGTTTCATTATAGAAATTATTTTTGAACTACATGATATTAAATCCGTTGAGATTTATCATGATCGCACCTTCACCGAAAATTTATAGGGAGAGTTTCATTTTTAAGGTACCTAATTAAATCTCACCCAAAACCATTGGTCAATCAAAAGTAGTCAACAAATGTTTAGAAGCTTATTTTGATTGTTTTTCTTCAAACCAATAAGCCTTGTGGGTCCAATGGTTACCCCTAGCTAACTATTGGCATAATACTACATTTCATCATGCTATTAACATGACCCCTTTGACGTACCCTATGGATAACTACCCACATAAGTGATATCATGATTTCTAGGCCTCTCTAAGGCTAATGAGGTGGGAAACACCCTTATAGACGATGATGAAATTTTTCATACCCTAAAGATAATTTGGTGTTGGCTCAAAATCACATGAAAAAAACAATCAACATTGCTCTAAATGTCATTTTGACAAAGGGGATCAAGTTTTCTTTCATATTTAGCCTTATAAGTAGATATCACTCAAGGAAAAGTGGCACTACCTAAGTTTTGATAGACCCTACACTATATGGAAAACATATATTATAATTCCTTGCAAATTGACTCTAGCTATCCATTTTAAGCTCTCGACAATTTTTCATGTATTCTTTTAGAAGAAATTACTTAGGTATAATTGTATAATTCCAACCATCCTTATGGAATGAGATGAGGATGGTTCCATTCATTTTTATCTTGAGGTCATTTTGGAAAACATGAGCATCGTCCTCACTAACACATTATCCAATAAGTTTTTATCCAGTGGATTGATACATAGCCTAAAGATGTTATGTGGGAAACAATAGAGATTATCCACCAATTTCCTCAAATCTAGGCTAGAGAACAATATTACTTTTTAATAGGGAGGACATTTCACCATATCATATCACCATGAAAACTAGTAAAACCATTACACCTTGATAAATCTGAATTTTTTCTATTTATAATGGTCAGTGATTAATTCTAACGGATGAAGTCTATGGAAGTGTATACACTCTACCCCACTCCCAATCATATCAATATGAAAACTACCAAAAACCCTTATACCTTCATAAATATAAATTAAATTATATGAATAATAGTTAGTAATTACTTCTAACTACGAATATTAAGGAGTTGTAAATACTCTAACTCACTCTTCATTTGAATTTAGTAGGAGCAAACATGTTCTTAACTAAAGGACCACTCAATATATAACTAAAATCATTAAAACAAATTATCACATAGAGAGGTAAAATTTATATTCCAATATGACAAAGATATGTAATCCTCCCATGCTTAACATGGATTTGACATGTGGCATTTAGAAAAATTATTAATATTGGTGTAGTCTAACTTATAAACCAAATAGCCTTTTTCACTAGAATTCACCAAAATCCGACAATGCAATTTCAAGAATTTTTGTTGTTTGAAATACTTTTTTGAATGTATAAATGGATTCAGCACCCTAAGAAACCCTAGGGCACTCGAATTATGCATATTTAACAATTTAAACTCAAGTTTTTAAAAATCTTTGTCAAATTTAATTAAAATTAGCTAGAAAAATCATTGCGAAAAAGGTCATTTTGTCTATAAGTTAGACTACACCATTAATATCCAACTAGAGAGAGAGAGAGAGAGAGAGAGAGAGAGAGAGGAATTTCTTATGGTTAGAGCACTTCAACATTTGCTATTAAATATGAGAGAGATATGTGATTGTGTGATCAATATGTGGTTGACACATAGAATTTAAATAAATATAAATAATAAACTAATATTTCAATACAAATTTTAAATATAATATATATTTCAATGCCCTCTTTAAGTAATCTCTCTCTCTCTCTCTCTCTCTCTCTCTCTATATATATATATATATGAAATTAAAAAAATTGTCAGGTTTAAAATATTTCAATGGTGTGGCTAAGGTGTGTAATTCATTACTCAACATGGAGTTAACAAGTGACAAAATTTTGAACCACTAGAATCATCTTAATTCGAGATTTATCATCAATGAATAGTGATTAAATTTTGTTAGTTGCAAACTTTTTTGGATCAACATAAGGATCCATATATTAATTCTAAATTTATTTTACCATAAGTTGAGAGTGATCAAATACTTTTATATGTAAACTTCTTTTTTTAAAATACAAAATTTAAGAAAATGATTATATTTAAGAGATTTGATCCCTCTCCATTTATAATAAATCTAGAGTTATATTATTTTAATTTTTATTTATTTATATTTTTTTTCACATAATTAGGGTGGAAACCCTAATGCCTTTAACCACCACCCTATTTTTGAAAGATTTTCCACTCCAATATTGTGCCACTAGTCTAAAAGACCCCTTATCTTGTTTCTTTTGCTACATATATGGTAAATAAGGGAAAACGTCTTTTGTGGCGGGGTTCTTCCTCAAGCTAAGGCCATAGCTCTAGATCTCTTGAACTTTTTACCCTTCGTGAGGCAAATCTCAAGGGGTACTTTCTATATTTAGGTGAAAGTCGTTGATATTGTTTCTACACTCGCAACCAAAATTCAAGATCAAACAAGAATTCCCTTTGTCTTTATGTGGATCCTACACGAAGGTAGGAAGCTTTAGTAAATCACTTGCTCAAAGATTGCGACACAACCAAGGATGCTTCAATCATTCTAGTTTCAAGATTAAACGATGGAATCAAAGGCTGGGGTGTGCTTTCTGCCTCTCATTCTAAACACTTTAAGGATACCTTAAAGCTAGGGCTCTCACATCTGACTCCCAAATATCTCTCAAGGAAAACCTTCATTGTGGATCATGCAGAAGATATTCCTATTATCAAAGTGGATCATCCTCAATCTAACAATTCTTGCATATATTATTTGCAACATTCCATTATTTTTTGTTTTAATAGGTTATGGCCATTGACACCTATGCTTCGAAATAGGGTGCATCAGATCTGGTCCTAAAAAACAGATATGCTTTTTGTTTGAACAGTTTTTTTGTAGTCTATTTCAAAAATTTTCACAATCATCACAGGGTTTATATCAAGGACCCTATTTTTAGAGCCATTTTGTGCTCTTCTTCATGCTACGGATTATTAGTTTTAACCCTCTTTCCATGATATTTCTCACCACTCTAGTTTGGGTAGGACTCCCTAATATGGCCATTCATTTGTTACATCAGGATTTCTTAGCTGGTGTGGAAAAATCAACCATTTTATTAAGGTAGAAAAAGACAATATTGAGAAGGGTATTATAACCTTTGCTCACATATGTGTTGAAATAGATCTTAGCAAAGGGTTGCATAACAAAATCATCCTCAATTGGAATGGCCTAGTTTATTCTCGGTCGGTGGACTACAAAAAAACAACTTTCCATTGCAAGATTTTTCCACAACTCGATCATCTCCAAAATTCCTTCCTTTCTTCTCAAGGGCTATCTGTCCCCCACAAATGCTAAGATTAAGATCCAAGGATTGAAAGACCCAAGACATCCAAAAGGATCTAATAATTCTTCATATCACAATTAAGAGATCTTGTAACAAAAAAAAGAGTCTATAGATAAATCAAGTCCTTCTGCCTCAACTCATTCAAATATCGCACCATCTCATCCCTCAGACAGGGGGGTACACCCCTTGAATGGAGATCCAAGAGACACAACCATGATCTTGGCTTCGTTAATGAGAAGGCACAAATGTTTCCATGAATCAAAACACTCAAATAGTGATAAGGAAACAAGCAACATCAAAGACCCCATGGTAATGGAATAGTCTCAAGGGCTTGCAACGATTGTCTCTTGTACATCTATTCCTGAGAACTCCTCAAAATGGAATGATGTCTATAAGAAAAAAAGGAAAAATGGACCTTCGGAAAATCCCATGATCATTCATGGGCTAAACGACTAAGAAAATAGTAAATGTATTGGCAATGTGCATTTCAGGTTAACCTGTAGATGAACCAATGCAAATTCCTTAATTTTCATGTAGTCTCATATTAGCGTGTCTTTGATATTGAATTTGATATCATATCCCTAGGACAAACCAATCCAAATTTATTTACTTTCATGTTATTGAGATTTCATAAAATAATACTATTTTTTATTCGAGTTATCTTCAATTGGACTTTTTGGAAGCTTTTCCCGTGGGTTTTTTCTGGTCAAATTTCTCTAAAATACGGCAAGAAGTCTAATTTCTCTAAAATGCTACAAGAATTTATTGAAATCACAAGTTTGATGGGTAACTGTTGCACAATCCAAGTGCCATAGGGGTTTTTCAAGGTGCTAAATCCATATATACAGTCAAAAAACCAATTTAAATAACACAAATCAAGATTTCACCTCAAAATTTTCCGAAAAGACCAAAAAGTCGCACTAAAGACAACTCCTTTTTTATTCACATAAAAAAATCTAAAGTTAAAAAAAATCTTTGTTGATTTGTTAAAAATATAGATAAAATGATCCATTTTAAAAGGGATTGAGAAGATCAAATATTCAATTCTAAAATAAAAGTAACTAGGGATAATATTTTCAATTCTTACAAGAGAAATGAAAAAAATTATTGGCAAAAAGGGTATTCGATGTAGAAATTTTGAATAATATGACACTTATTCACAGATATTATCCCGATTACACACTATTTGCAGAATGCATGCATAATACATAACCTCCTCTATGTTGATCATCAATTTGCAGAATCAAAACATTCGCATGCGCACATTGAAACACATCAATAACACATATCAACACAGTGTGTAACCGGGGAAAGCATACAGCTGAAAACCCCCAACTATCTGTATATTATAATGATAGAGAACATGTAACAATACATAGTACAATACTCCTCGCAAGTACTCAGTACTATCTCTACCTGTTACACACAAACTAGCTCAGATCTGAATCAATCACAGGTTCAAATCTCCTATGCTACTTGCTTGCCTCCACTGCGCAATCCTGCATGAGAATAGATGATAATGGCTGATACAAACTCATTTTCCTTGGCTTGTACTGTGCAATCCTCATTGGCAATCTCCATCAATGCATGTGCAAATCTCATGCACAACTATAGTCACAACTGATAGTAGTGTCCACCTCTAACACCTGTCTCCACTGAACTATCCATGCACTGAGTTAACTGATGTATTCTTTAGTTGCTTTATGAGTTAATAATTAGTGAATTAATTAATAAATAATTCATGTCACTCATCACTAGTGTATTTTGCAGTTAGACTAAATACAACTAGTTCAACTAAGTCAAACTGAACACAACTCCATCAACTCCTCAATCAACTCCACCAAACTCAATCTCTTGAGTTCTAACTAAAGTCCATCATGCAATAGCTCAACTGACCCATAAGAAAAGCGTATTTCCTTCCAGCAGTTGCATGTGCCACATCTGTAGCTCGAACTGAAGTGCTCCAAGAGGATAAGATAATGTTTATAGTCCAAATATTATTAAGAGCTAATAATATTCGACTCTTCTATTTTTAGCCTGGCAGTCTAAAAATAGACTCCACCCATATGTCTAAAAATAGAATTCCATCTATTTTTACCAACATGACCAATCATCCGCAAATAGCATCCTACAACTCATAGACCATGATCCATATGTCTAAAAATAGACATAGTCTAAAAATAGACTTTGTGCCAAAAATAGTCGGCGGGCCCACTTAGTGAAGGAAACTTCTTTTCACTAAGCTCCATCATCTTGTTGCATTTTCAACACTCCCTCTCAACAAGATATGGATTATCTGAAACCACTATCTTGCAACTCTGGAATGTTCTGCATGCAACACATTTTCCCGGCCCACTTGCTCCAACAACACTTGGAACAAAAACACTCCCAACTGACCACTCTATTGGGCTAGGAATATAATCTGATGCTGAAGCTCTACCTACTGCTAACAAGTTCTCCCTCTCTGACATCTGCGCTACTGAAACATCTCCATGCATCTTGCACGATTGCACACCTCTCTGTGCCACCTAGCATTGTGCAAAACACTTATCCCTCTCGCATTGTTGCAGCCTGCTAGCTATGCACTGTCCTGGGATTCCCTGCACTGTCGCTCTCTCTGCCGCTCCATCCACATCTGTCTCTACCCAATCAGTCAGTTCCTGCTACTCCACATCGGGGCTCCCGTATCAAGGTCTCATCCAAGAGGTTGGGTACCTCAAGGATCTTGCCCCTCCTCCTTGGGATGATCACTCTATATCGCCCCAACTAACCACTCTATTGGGCTAGGAACATACTCTGATGCTGAAGCTCTACCTACTGCTAACAAGTGCTCCCTCTCTGACATCTACGCTACTGAAACATCTCCATGCATCTCACACCATTGCACACCTCTCTGTGCCACCTAGCACTGTGCAAAACACTTGTGCCTCTCGCATCGCTGCAGCCTGCTAGCTATGCGCTGTGCTGGGATTCCCTGCACTGTCACTCTCTCTGCCTCTCCATCCGCATCTGTCTCTACCCAATCAGTCAGTTCCTGCTACTCCACATTGGGGCTCCTGTAGCAAGGTCTCATCCAAGAGGTTGGGTACCTCAAGGATCCTGCCCCTCCTCCTTGGGATGATCACTCTATATCGCCCCACCTCCTACCTGGAGGTATGGCTACATGCGATCCCTCAGCCAACCTGGCTCGAAGTTTACCCCTACTGGAGGTCTCTGCATGAGTATATGTCTCTACTCGATCTCCTCCCAACTTCCCTTGTTGTGGCTACTCCACAACCTCCTGAAGCTGTTGCACCAATCGTGGCTCCTCCACAATTGTCTGAGACTTTTTCTGGCTCTGCATGTTGAGAGGTAATATATGCTCCCTCTAAACCACCAAGTCTCCATAAGTTGCCTCACTGCTCGAGGCTTTGCATGCATCTTGAACCTCAAGAGCATATAGGTTCTTGACCCATGAACAAATCTGCTTCACCTGTATAGTGATGATGTGTCCAAGGAAAACCTTTCCCTTACTGAAGACTACATCATATCCTCTGTCTTCCAGTATCGTGATCGACACCAAGTTTCTCTTCAGTCCTGGTACATACTTGACATCGGTCAAGGTAAGGTGAGCTCCATGCTCCCTCTGAAAAATAACCATGCCTACACCTGAGACACTATACTTCTCATCATTACCCATCGCTATGAGTATCTGGAGATCTTTCTCCTCCAAAGTACTAAACAAACTCTTGTCACCGGTCATGTGGAAAGAAGCTCCACTGTCAAGAAACCAACCAATTTCCACCATGGATGAAACCATGCATGCAAAGAGTGTGAAATCCAACTCAAACTGTGAAGCAAGTGCCTCACCTTTAGATCCTTCCCCGGATCCCTTCTTGGATTTCCTCCGTGGACAATTTGCAGCATAATGGCCCATCTCATGACAATGAAAGCATTGCACTTTCGATTTGTCAACCTTCTTCCCATCATTGGAAGAACTGGATTCGGAAAGAGAACCCTTCTCCTTCCCCTTCTTTGCTTTGGCAGCCAAAGCGCAATTTTCTTCATCAAATGCCTTTGATGAAGATCTGTCCCTGGTATTCCACCTGATCTTGTCTTGAACAAGATCCGACCAAAGTCTCTCCCATCCTGGCAATTTCTCCCGACCATTGACAGAGTCCTGATAGGAATGCCAACTCTTCAGAAGACCAAGGAAAGCCAAGCTCACCAAGTCCTCATCATCGACAGTCACCCCCACACCTCCTAGCTCATCCCGACATTGGGTGAACTTCGTGAGATACTTGGGCATACTGTCTCCGTTCTCACACTTAATGTTTCTGAGGTTATCCTTCAGCGGCAACTTCCTTTGGTCTCCCTTGCTTTGGAATAGATCTGTCAACATTTTCCACATCAAGTATGGAGAATCCTTTCCATGCAGGTTGGATACAATGTGATCCTTCACCCCCTCCAACATAATCCTTCGACACTTTGTTGTCTTCTTTTGCCAAACCTCAACGTGAGCAGCATCAGTAGGCTTTGGGACCTCAACCTCTATGAAATCCTTCAAACCATTGTCATCTAACACTACCTCCATCCTGTCTTTCCATGCAATATAATTCGATTTGCCTTCAAGAGCATACTCCAATCACAATCCGTTGCAAGACATTTCAACTTCGACACCAAGAAAACACTGCTGCAAATTCGAATTCCACCAACTCAAAACTCAACCGCTTCTAATCTAAAATTCGTGAGAACAAAGTATTTCTCGTACAGAGATTGACTATATGGGCTTTTACTGGATATCTCACCTTCCAAAAGAAGGATGAATCTAGAGGCTACCTGGCCCGATTACAGACTCTGCCTGAAGAAATAAAATGTAATCACTTTCTGAATAATAGATCTGATGATCAACTCTGCTCTGATACCATGTAGAAATTTTGAATAATATGACACTTATTCACAGAGATTATCCCGATTATACACTATTTGTGGAATTCATGCATAATACACAACCTCCTCTACGTTGATCATCGATTTGCATAATCAAAACATTCGCATGTGCACATTGAAACATATCAATAACACATATCAACACAGTATGTAACCGGGGAAAGCATACAGCTGAAAACCCCAAACTATCTGTATATTATAATGATAGAGAACATGTAACAATACATAGTACAATACTCCTCGCAAGTACTCAGTACTATCTCCACCTGTTACACACAAACTAGCTCAGATCTGAATCCATCACAGGTTCAAATCTCCTCCGCTGCTTGCCTGCCTCCACTGCGCAATCTTGCATGAGAATAGATGATAATGGCTGATCCAAACTCGTTTTCCTTGGCTTGTACTGTGCAATCCTCATTGGCAATCTCCATCAATGAATGTGCAAATCTCATGCACAACTATAGTCACCACTGATAGCAGTCTCCACCTCTAACACCTGTCTCCACTGAAATGTCCATGCACTGAGTTAATTGATGTATTCTTTAGTTGATTTATGAATTAATAATTAATTCACATCACTCATCACTAGTGTATTTTGCAGTTAGACTAAATACAACTAGTTCAACTAAGTCAAACTGAACACAACTCCATCAACTCCTCAATCAACTCCACCAAACTCAATCTCTTAAGTTCTAACTAAAGTCCATCATGCAATAGCTCAACTGACCCATAAGAAAAGCATATTTCCTTCTGGCAGTTGCATGTACCAAATCTGTAGCTCGAACTAAAGTGCTCCAAGAGGATAAGATAATGTTTATAGTCCAAATATTAATAAGACCTAATAATATTCGACTCTTCTATTTTTAGCCTGGTAGTCTAAAAATAGACTCCGCCCATATGTCTAAAAATAGAAGTCCATCTATTTTTACCAACATGACCAATCATCCACAAATAACATCCTCCAACTCATAGACCATGATCCATATGTCTAAAAATAGACATAGTCTAAAAATAGACTTTGTGCCAAAAATAGCCTGCGGGCCCACTTAGTGAAGGCGACTTCTTTTCACTAAGCTCCATCATCTTGTTGCATTTTCAACACTCCCTCTCAACAATATATGGATTATCTGCAACCCGTATCCTGCAACTCTAGAATGTTTTGCATGCAACACATTTGCCCGGTCCACTTGCTCCAACAACACTTGGAACAAAAACACTCCCAACTGACCACTCCGTTGGGCTAGGAACATAGTCTGATGCTGAAGCTCTAACTACTGCTGACAAGTGCTCCCTCTCTTACATCTGCGCTACTGCAACATCTCCATGCATCTCCCACCATTGCACACCTCTCTGTGCTGCCTAGCACTGTGCAAAACACTTGTGCCTCTCGCATTGCTGCAGCCTGCTAGCTATGCGCTATCCTGGGATTCCCTACACTATCACTCTCTGCCGCTCCATCCGCATATGTCTCTACCCAATCAGTCAGTTCCTGTTACTCCACATCGGGGCTCCCATAGAAAGGTCTCATCCAAGAGGTTGGGTACCTCAAGGATCATGCCCCTCCTCCTTAGGGCGATCACTCTATATCGCCCCACCTCCTACCTGGAGGTATGGCTACATGTGATCCCTCAGCCCACCTGGCTCGAAGTTTCCCCCTACTAGAGGTCTATGCATGAGTAGATGTCTCTACTCGATCTCCTCTCAGCTTCCCTTGTTGTGGCTGCTCCACAACCTCCTGAAGTTGTTGCACCAATCGTGGCTCCTCCACAATCGTCTGAGACTTCTTCTAGCTCTGCATGTTGAGAGGTAATATATGCTCCCTCTCAACCACCAAATCTCCATCAGTTGCCTCGCTGCTCAAGGCTTTGTATGCATCTTGAACCTCAAGAGCATACAGGTTCTTGACCCGTGAACCAATCTACTTCACCTGTCTAGTGATGATGTGTCCAAGGAAAACCTTTCCCTTACTAACAACTACATCATAGCCTCTGTCTTCCAGCATCGCGATCGACACCAAGTTTCTCTTTAGTCCTGGTACATACTTGACATCGGTCAAGGTAAGGCGAGCTCCATGCTCCCTCTGAAAAATAACCATGCCTACACCTGAGACACTATACTTCTCATCATTACCCATTGCTATGAGTATCTGGATATCTTTCTCCTCCAAAGTACTGAACAAACTTTTGTCACCGGTCATGTGGAAAGAATCTCCACTATCAAGAAACCAACCACTTCCCACCATGGATGAAACCATGCATGCAAAGAGTGTGAAATCCAACTCAAACTGTGAAGCAAGTGCCTCATCTTCAGATCCTTCCCCGGATCCCTTCTTGGATTTCCTCCGTGGACAATTTGCAGCATAATGGCCCACCTCATGACAACGAAAGCATCGCACTTTCGATTTGTCAACCTTCTTCCCATCATTGGAAGAACTGGATTCGGAAAGAGAACCCTTCTCCTTCCCCTTCTTTTCTTTGGCAGCCAAAGCGCAATTTTCTTCATCAGATGCCTTTGATGAAGATCCGTCCCTGGTATTCTGCCTGATCTCCTCTTGCACAAGATCCGGCCAAATTCTCTCCCATCCTGGCAATTTCTTCGGACTGTTGACAGAGTCCTGATAGGAATGCCAACTCTTCGGAAGACCAAGGAGAGCCAAGCTCACCAAGTCCTCACCATCGACAGTCACCCCCACAGTTCCGAGCTCATCCCGGCATTGGGTGAACTTTGTGAGATACTTGGGCATACTGTCTCCATTCTCACACTTAATGTTTTTGAGTTTATCCTTGAGCGCCAACTTCCTTTGGTCACTCTTGCTTTGGAATAGATCTGTCAACGCTTTCCACATCAAGTATGGGGAAGCCTTTCCATGCAGGTTGGATACAATGTGATCCTTCACGCCCTCCAATAGAATCCTTCGACACTTTGTTGTCTTCTTTTGCCAAACCTCAACATGATCAGCATCAGTAGGCTTTGGGACCTCAGCCTCTATGAAATCCTTCAAACCATTGTCATCTAACACTGCCTCCATCCTATCTTTCCATGCAATATAATTCGAGCTGCCTTCAAGAGCATACTCCAATCGCAATCCATTGCAAGACATTTCAACTTCAACACCAAGAAAACACTGCTGCAAATTTGAATTCCACCAGCTCAAAACTCAACCACTTCTAATCTAAAATTCGTGAGAACAAAGTATTTCTCGTACAGAGATTGACTGTATGGTATTTTACCAGATATCTCACCTTCCAAAAGAAGGATGAATCCAGAGGCTAACTGGCCTAATTACAGACTCTGCCTGAAGAAATAAAATGTAATCACTTTCTGAATAATAGATCTGATGATCAACTATGCTCTGATACCATGTAGAAATTTTGAATAATATGACACGTATTCGCCATACTACCTGTTCGATTTAAAATTTACCATTGGTTTTTTTTCATTTAATCTCTCCATTCTGGATTTAATAGTAAACACTCTTTGCTATTTGCAGGTTTCTCTCTGTGGGAAGAAAACATTGCGATAACAGGTAAGAGAAATAAAACATCATTGTTTAATTGCTATTATGTTGGGAGGATTCACCCAAACTAGCTGTTACTAACAATTTATGGTCATCTCGTGCAAGTAAACCATTGTATGGAAATATAAAGCTTTTGGTCTGCAAATTTTAAGGTCGTATGGGCTTATACACTCCCAATTCTTGCACAGGTTAGCATCACGAACTTATAGACTATTTCTTCCTGTTGATATAGAATTTTCTAAAGTGTTCTACTCCTTAGGGTTTCTAATTTACATTATGCAAGCCAGTTATTAATGTTGAGTTATCTCTGCGACAAGTTTGATTGTCGAATATTGTATATGAACCTTTGTTTAACGATGATTAAGGGTCTTGAGATGTTACTGGTTCTGAGACTCGAAATTCTCTTTTTAATGGCATCCCAGGCTATACAGTGCCATTGGGCAATCTTTCATGCGTTGTTAAGTTAAATTTGAACTAATAGTTCCTCAACTTATTGCTATAAGAAAGGGTTTGCTAGATACTTGACAAGATTTCTCTATTTTGGGTGATTACAATGGTTGTTGTATATATGATAGCTAGTGTTTGTTGCTCATTCATTTATTTGGATTTGTAATTCATATGTTTTAGTATTTGATGCAAGGGCTATGTGTCTTGTGCATTTCGGTTTATATTCTTTGATTATCAAATTTCAGGTCTTGTGACCTTATTTTCACCTGCACTGTATTTTTGTGTTTGTTTTGTTGCGATTAAATATGTTGAACAAGATGTGAGGCTTTGATGGAAATGCTTAGAAGTTTTTACTACAAGTTGAATGTTTTCATTAATCTTTTTGATAATTTTATGGGGAAAGTTTTATTCCGAGAATATTATAATCAAATTAAGTATATAATTACATTAACATGTTTTATTTATATATTTCATCGTAAGGAAAAAGGTTTGACATGTAATCAGCTATTCAAAATATATTTCTGAAATTTGTTAAAAAGGACATTTGTAAATCTGTATATCTCCTATCCATTGTATTAGGTTAAACTCAGAAATTCAGCACAGAGGTGATCCCTTTGTTTTTTTTTTCAATTTATTTACTTATCCTGTATGCTAGATATAACTTCTGAAATTTATCATTCTCAATAGTATTCTAGGGTTTGATTTATATAACTATTGGTCATTAAAGTTATAATAGCTACAGTCTAACATTCATGATATACTTGCATACTACATATTTATTACCTAATATTTCTAGAATCATGTAAATAGATTAACTCTAAAAACAGGGACTATTCATACTACTTACCTGTTACCCTACAGATAATAATGATAAAATAATACTCTCCAGAAAGTCTCTCCTCCCAACCACAAGTGTGGCCATCACGTCCAGACTCCCCCCGAGCACTTTCTCCTTTCCATGCTGGAATTTATCCAGTTACAGTCAGTACTAAGGGCCTCAGGACTATTGTCCAACTTCCAATTTGTACTCTTTGTTGATTGTGCTGAGCAAGTTTCTCCCATTGGTTTATTCCACCCAGCTCCAGGAGCCTTTTTTTCTCTGTTCCCCTCTCTATATTACCTCTCTCAGGCAGAGGGTAACCACTTCATGGCAGCTATTATTTTAAATGAATAAACAGTTTTATTTAAAGTATTACCACCTATAATTTAGGTAATTGCCACATGCATTTATTGGCTCCTTCCAATAACAGTTCATATTCCTTACCAAATTAAATAACAATTTAAAATATCCTTTTAGTAAAAAAAAACATAATAAACTTCGTGGAACTTTATGCAACTTGGGGGTGTTACATCTCCCCCCTCGTGTGGAACACCGTCCCTGGTGTTCTCTTCCTCTTCGGAAAATAATGCGGGATAAGCCTTTCGCATGAATTCCTCCTCTTCCCAAGTAGCCTCTTCTAGGCTAAAGTGCTTCCATTTCACTTTAACCTGGGTGATGGCTCCCTTCCGCAAGTTGGTTTCCCATTGATTGAGAATACGAAGAGGTTCAGCCAGGAACTCTCCTTCTGGTTCGACCTGCACCATAAAACAATTCTCAATTACATCTATATAAAAATAATAATTTATATGTATATATATACCTAAATATGTCCAGTCTTTACCCCCTTAACCACTTTACCTGAATATTTCCCCAATCAATAATGTGCTGAGGGTTATACACATATTTCTTTAGTAAGGATACATGAAATACATTGTGGACCCGAATGTGGCTTGGTAGCACTAGCTTATAGGCCACCGGTCCAACTCTTTCTAAGATCTGAAATGGTCCACAGTATCGGGGTGCTAATTTGGCACAACCCCGCCACTGCAGGGAACTTTTCCGAGGCTTCACCCTCAGGTAGACATGGTCTCCTAGTTGAAATTCCCTGTAAGTCATTTTTTTATCCGCATACATCTTCTATCTATCTTGAGCTGCCCTTAAATTTTGTTGGACCTTCTTAACAACCTCCTCCATTTCTGCTAGCATGTCAGGACCTAGTGCTAGCTTATTTACTGGGTTATTCCAGTCTATAGGTACTCTGCACTTTCTTCCGTACAACACCTCAAAAGGGCTCATGCCTAGTGATTCGTGATGTCTGTTATTATATGCAAATTCCACCAGATGTAGGTAGTCCTCCCACTTATGTGGCTGCTGCATCACGAACATGCATAGCATGTCTTCTAATACCTGATTTACTCATTCAGTCTGTCCATCCGTTTGAGGATGGTAGGCAGTACTAAACTGGACTTGAGTACCTAGTCCTGCAAAAAGAGTCTTCCAGAAGGTGGACATGAATTTTACATCTCTATCCGAAATCACTACCTTTGGTATCCCATGCAAGTGAAATATTTCCTTCATAAATATTTCTGCGATTTCCACTATTTTGAAAGTGGATTTTACAGGTATGAAGTGGGTTGTTTTACTCAACTTGTCTACCACAACCATAATAGAATCATGTTGCTTCCTTGTGCGGGGTAAACCAGTAATGAAATCTAAGGATATAGTCTCCCATTTCCATTCTGGAATGGGTAATGGTTGTAACAATCCAGTGGGATGCTGATGTTCCGTTTTAACCAGTTGACACTCCAAACATTTGGACAAGTATTCTGCAATATCCTTCCTCAATCCGGGCCAAAAATACCCTCTCTTAATGGCTGAAAACATTTTCTGATAGCCTGGGTGACCAACACAAGGTTTTTTATGAAACTCATCTAATATCAACAGTTTAATCGAGGTTTGATTTGGAATATAAATTTTGTTTCTAAAAGTCAGAAGATTATCGAAATTTATTCCAAATTCTGATTTTTCCTCTTTCCGTAGGGCTTATTTTGTTTGTTGCTAGAGGAAGGTATATTTCGGATCCTTATTAGCTACCTCCTTGATGATTTTCAAAATATTTGATGTTTCTTGGCTCATTCGAATCTCATAGATACAGTGAAACTTCTCGCTTAGTGCGTCAACCACACGATTTTATTTTCCCTTTAAATGTTTCATTTCAAAGTTGAATTCGCTTAAGAAAGCCATCCATCAGGCCTTTTGGGCATTTAAGCTAGATTGGTTGAAGAAATTGGTAGGGATACTATGATCGGTTAGCAACGAAAATTTCTTCCCCAACAGGTAATGCCTCCACATTTTAAGTTCATGCATTACTATTGTCAATTCAAGGTCATAAGCTAAATATTGTTGCTCATACTTTTTCAACTTGTAATATTCATAAGAAATCACTTTTCCATCTTGTGTCAGCACCCCACCAACACCTTCCTTGCTTGCATCTGTGCAAACTACGAAGGACTTTTTCGGATCTGCTACTTTTAGTACTGGAGCGGTAGTAAGAAGATGCTTTAATTTTTCAAAGCTCTGCTGACAAGATGCTGTCCATTGGAAAGCACGTCCCTTTTTCTACAAAGATGTCATTGGAAAAGCGATCTTTGAAAACCCCTCAATGAATCTTCGATAATATCCGGCTAATCCCAAGAATGATCTAATATCAGCGACATTCTTAGGGGTTGTCCATTCCATGATCGTTTTGATCTTTTCTGGGTCTACTGCAATGCCTTCTGCGGATATAATGTGACCCAAATACTGAATTTGATCTTTGAAGAAGTCACACTTGTTGAACTTGGCATACAACTAGTTTTCCCTTAATGTCTGCAACACTATTCTCAAGTGTTCTTTGTGTTCCTCCTGGTTCTTCGAATATATTAAGATATCATCTATAAAAATCAACACAAACTTATCCAGGTAAGGCTGGAAAATCCCATGCATTAGACTCATGAAGGTGGCTGGAGCATTTGTGAGACCAAACGGCAATACCACAAACTCATAATGACCATAACGAGTACAGAAGGCCATTTTGTAAATGTCCTCATCTTTTATTCTTATCTGGTGGTATCCCGATCTTAGATCGATTTTCGAGAATACCTTAGCTCCTTGTACCTGATCAAATAGATCATCAATACGTGGTAAAGGATACTTATTTTTTATGGTTAGCTTGTTCAATTGTCGATAATCGATGCATAATCTGAGGGTCCCATCCTTTTTCCATACAAATAATACGGGAGCTCCCCAAGGGGACACACTGGGGCGAATATATTTTTTATCTAGAAGTTCCTGTAACTGCATTTTGAGCTCTGTCAATTCAGGTATGCTCATGCGATAAGGAGCTCTAGATATGGGGGCTGCACCCGGAATCAACTCAATGGTGAAGTCAATATCTCACTTGGGTGGTAAGCCAGGAATATTTTCAAGAAAGACATCCATAAAGTCCTGAATTACAGGAATATTTTCTAGCGAGGTCATTTTATTTTTAGAGTTTGTAAACCCCACCTACATGGCATAAATTTGACACCCTTTCCTAATGCATTTTCCCAGTTGACTGGCAGTAATAGGGCAGAGCTTGGTGCTGGTTTTTATTCCTTGTAGTTCCTTCTGTTGACCTGATTCTGAGACAAAACTTACAGTTTTATGTTTATAGTCTACCAGAGACCAACATTTTTCCAACCAGTCCATCCCGATTAGTATGTCATAAGAGCCCAAAGGTAATATATTAAGATGAACATAAATAGGCTGCCCAAAAATGGTTATAGGATAGTGTTCTGTCTTGGCAATAAATTTCCTCTTTGTGCCGGTGGCTAGTTGTACCTGGCAAGGTTTTGAAAATTTCCTGCTTACTAACTGACATTTTTCAACCACTTTAGGACTTACATAGCTTAAGCTACCACCTGGATCAAATAAAATAGAGACAGGTTTCTTAGCAATTGTACCTTCACATTCGATCATTTTGGGTTGGAATTCGGCCTGATGATCGTCCAAGGCAGCATTAATTTTAGGTATGCTCCTCGCCACTTCACCAATTGTGGATGCTTCTTGCATGTGTGCTAACTGTTTTGTTCTAGCTCTTTGTGGACAATTTTTGTAGTAATGGGTTCTCCGCAACCCCAACATTGTAATGGCGGTTTTGATTGCTGATCGTTGGCAGATTTTATGACCCCTTCAACTGGCCTATTCTCATAATATGCAGATCTGGGTGGATTTCTGGCTGGGAACCTGTTGAATGCCTTTTGTTGTGCATTCCTATGATTAACAAATTTTGGGTGTCTACTTGGGATCGGGCTTCTACCCTTCTTACTTGATCCTCCTTTTGGCCCTTCATTCCTTTGTTTCATTTGCTGATAGCAAATGCGGGCCTTCCTGACAGCATCATCCATTGTCTTAGGGTAGTCAAATTCCAGTTTCTCCTTCATAAAATTTGGTAAGCTGCTAATAAAACGCTGAATTTTGGCCTTTTCTTCTTGCATGTAAGGTACGTAGCGAAGTAATGATGTGAATCTGGTCATGTATTCATCCATGGTTAAGGTTCCCAACCTTAACTCGTGAAATTATTTCACTTTCTCGTCATAATAGCGTTCAGTTAGATATTTATCCTTGAAATGTTTTTGAAATTCGTTCCATGTGACTTGTTCTTCATCAATTTTCCTTACTGTCTTGATTTCCTCCCACTAGAGGGTCGCTTTTCCCCTCAGCTGATAAACTGCCAATCGTGCCTTCAGTTTATTAGTATACTCATAAATCTAGAAATATTTGCCCATATCAATTAACCAGGCTTTCGCAGCTTCTTCAGATTCTCCCTCTAAAAGGGAAGGCTTAATTTTTTTAAATTCTCCTTGTAGTTCTGTCTATGGTTTTGAATTTTTCTTCTTAGTTTTTCGCTATTCAAATACTTTGTTTGAATGCCCCTCATCTTCCTCTCTATTTCCTTTAGCAGATTCAATGTTTTCTTCCCTTTGTTGAGCGGTCGGGGTCTTTTCCCGATCCTCCATGCTGGGATCTGGGTGATGTTGATTTTGTCGGTTGGACAAACTCCTTAAGATTCTTTCCTACTCTACATGCAAGTGTTCATTATCGGTTCTCAAACTAGTCATTTCCTCACGTAACTACTGCACCGTTTCAAGTAATACTGCATTGGCTTGTTAGGATTCTTCGCCCAGCTGAATCCATATATCTGGGTTAGCATTCACATAGGTTGCTCTGGGTGATTCAGGTGGTCCTGAGTTCCTCTGCATGTTGAACTTGTTGTTCTTTTTGTTGATATGATCCCTTTTCTGTTATTTGTTTCACACATAAATAGTTTTAATTAACATTTAAGCACACAATTCTTGTACATAGCTACTCCCAAAGGGCCTCAGTGTACGAACTTGGCTCTGATACCAATTGTAACATCTTAACAACGATTTCTTATATAAAAAAAATATTGCATTACTGTTACCAACCTAGGGTTTATAACTACAACCATAAATACATATGAACCATTGAATTGAATATGATATAAATGTAAAGGTTTTCTCTCATCCAGCATATTTGTACTTCAGACTTTATTAAGCATGTGGATAGATTATCGTGGAGTACTCTGTTATTAATACCACACTTGATTCACACTCTAGTTATGCATGATTGGTTTCCGCATGTATTAACACGTGGCGGACAGCCTGCCTAAGGTGTGGTTTTGATGTCCTATCCTACCAAGCATCTTGGCTCAGGACTGTTGATCTCTTGCCACTAATCCGACTATGGGAAAAGTCTCGAAAACTGATACCCTCCTCGACTTCACGCCCTCGGACCCCAGATGGCTCATTGTTGCTCCTGCTTGGACCTATTTTGTTGTTTTGCGATGGCTATGATCTCCTTTAGAGCTCTTTAGGACAGAAGGTATGCCCTGGATCGCAAGAGGTTGAATGGCACACCATTGATTTATAGGTAAGGTCAACGTCTGAAGTTATGGGTGATTTAAAGGTTCGGCCTTAAGAAATGTAGAAACCTCCCGGGGTTGTCCATTGTAAGCTATGCTAAGCTTTGACATTGGTTTGCAAGTATAGGCTTGGAGGAGACAGGGTTAGCCGACAATAGCCAGCTCCCTTTCACACAAAGGAAAAGGTATAAGGCTTTCCATAACCATACTACCTGTTCGCTTTAAAATTTACCATTGTTTTTTTTTCATTTAATCGCTCCATTCTTGATTTAATAGTAAACCCTCCTTGCTCTTTGCAGGTTTGTCTCTGTGGGAAGGAAACGCCATGATAATAGGTAAGAGCACTAAAACATCACTGTCTAATTGCTATTATGCCAAGAGGATTCACCCGAACTAGCTGTTACTAAAAATTTACGGTCATCTTTGAAGGTAAACCATTGTATGGCAATCTAAAGCTTTTGGTCTGCAACTTTTAAGGTCGTATGGGCTTATACGCTCTCGATTCTTTCACAGGTTGGTGTCACGAACTTATAGACTATTCTTCCTGTCGATATAGAGTTTTTTGGAGTGTTCTACTCCTTAGGGTTTCTAATTTACATTATGCAAGCAAGTTATTAATGTTGAGTTATCTTTGTGACAAGTTTGATTGTCGAATACTATATATGAACCTTTGTTTAATGATTATTAAGGGTCTTGAGATGTTATTGGTTTTGAGACTCAAAATTCTCTTTTTAATGGAATCCCAAGCTATATAGCATCATTGGGCAATCTTTCATGCATTGTTATGTTAAATTCGAACTCATAGTTCCTCGACTTATTGCTATAAGAAAGGGTTTGTTGGATACACAGGATTTCTCTATTTTGGGTGCTTACAATGGTTGTTGTATATATGATAGCTAGCATTTGGTGTTCATTCATTTATTTGGATTTGTAATTCATATGTTTTAACATTTGACGCAAGTTTTATGCGTCTCGTGTATTTCGGTTTATATTCTTTGATTATCAAATTTCAGGTCCTGTGACCTTATTTTCACGTGCACCATATTTTTGTGTTCGTTTTGTTGCGATTAGATATGCTAAACCAGATGTGAGGCTTCGGCCGAAATCCCTGGAATTTTTTACTGTATGCTAAACATTTTCATTAATCTTTTTGAGAATTTTATGGGGAAAGTTTTATTCCGAGAATATTACAGTCAAATTAAGTATAATTACATTGACATGTTTTATTTTGCTAAAAGAGTCTATCTTCCCAACCCTACTACCACCGACCCCTCTTGACTGTTGATGACAAATGCCAATTTTCCCTCAGTTGCAGCACTCCTTTTCACTCACAACTTCCAAATGAAGGACCAATTAGCTACTATGATCCTTGACAAAGTAAGCCAAAAGAACCTCATCTCTCAGACCTTCGTCAATCTTAAGCAACGTACTTAAGGCTTGCGACAACTAGGCCTGCTTTCTGTATTGAATGAATGAGCCATTCCTTCGAATGAAGGAGTAATGCGGAACTCGATAGCCAGCCACCAGCTAAATGAGAACTGCCGGGCTGATGTGTGGATGGATGAGTGCCCTTCAGCAAGGGGACATCCTGCGAGCAACCAGGAGCACGGTGCGAGTAGAGGGTCCTTCGGTAATCACGTTAAGTGCCTCCTTTGCGGGGCTCGTGGGGGATTTGTTTTTGAGAGGAAGGGAAGAAGTTCACAATTCGATCTCTCAAAATAGCATAATGACATATATCATATATGCTTTGGCGGAGGTTTTCACATCTTTCCCTCCTATTATAGCCACTATTTACCCACCCACCCCAATCCCCGGAGGTTTTCACATATTTCGATGGCGGCCAGTCAAGCATGCTTACGCATCCTAATAATTAGGCCCCACGAGGACCCTTTAGGGGGCTCGACTGATAAGGAGAGGAGGGCGGAGGTTTTCTTCAAGGATGGGTGTGTTAGGCCAAGCTTGGCGGAGGTTTTTTCAAGATTTACCTCTCAATTTACTTATTGGGTGGGGGGGCTTTTGGTCGAGCACCTAAAGGTGATGGCGGCTTTCATCGTAAGGAAAAAGGTTTGACATGTAATCAGTTGTTCGAAATATATTTCCGAAATCTGTTAAAAATGACATTTGTAAATCTGTATATCTCCTATCCAATGTATTAGGTTAAACTCAGAAATTCAGCACAGAGGTGATCCCTTTGTTTTTTTTTTCATTTTTTTATTTACTTATCTTGTATGCTAGATATAATTTCTGAAATTCATCATTCTCAATAGTATTCTAGGGTTTGATTTATACAACTATTGTTCATTAAAGTTATAATAGCTACAGTCTGACATTCATGATATACTTGCATAGTGCATATTTATTACCTGATATTTCTAGAATCATGTAAAGAGACTAACTCTAAAAACTGGGACTCTTCATACTACTTACCTGTTACCCTGCAAACAATAATGATAAAATAATACTTTCCATAAAGTCTCTCCTACCAGCCACGAGTCTGGCCATCACGTCCAGACTCCCTGAGCATTTTTTCCTTTCCATTCCTTTCCATGCTAGAATTTATCCAGTTACTAAGGGCTATCCAGCCTCCAATTTGTACTCTTTGTTCACTGTGCTGAGCCCACCTAGCTCCAAGAGTCTTTGTTGTTCTATGTCCCTCTTTATATTACCTCTCTCAGGCAGATGGTAACCACTTCTTGGCAACTGTTCTTTTAAATGAATAAACAATTTTATTTAAAGTATTACCACCTATAATTTAAGTAATTGCCACATGCTTTTCTTGGCTCCTTCCAATAATAATTCATATTGCTTATCAAATTAAATAACATTTTAAAATATCCTTTTAGAAAAAACAGACCTAATAAATTTCGTGAGACTTTATCAGTGGGGCTGTTACAAATTCAGTGTAAAACCATATGTACTTAAAGCAACCACATTAATCAAGCGTTAGAACCATAATGTCCTCTGGACCGAAGAAAGTGATAACGATCCCGTGGAAGCTTGAAAAAGAGGAGAGAGATGGGATTTGGAAGAATGCGGGGCAAAGACAGCAATGGTTTGTTAATTGTTGGGATACAAATAGCATCCCTCAATGACATGCTGTCTTCTGTTGACGAAGCAATTTCGTGTATTTTGTCATGTTTTATAACGCTACCATTATTGGGTACTAGGGTAAAGCTAAGTTGGAAAAAGAGGAGATCTGCAAGCATGGGCACACGAGGGATAGTTTGTCGCCGTCTGCTGTCACTGCAAATTTCACAAGTATAAAATCGCGTACTTGTCGGTGATTTGCATGGAGGACCGCAACGCCAAGACGTAATGCTCCAAAACACCACAGATTTCTAATCCCACAGCAAATAATTACTCTGTAGTTCATGACATGCTCTTCGTACCGTGTTGTATCATTCAAACCAATCGCATTCCTACACCAACTTTTGGTCCGGGCCGACGGCCGAGGGGGTCTTTCGTTTTTAGTGGCCAATCATAAGACTGTTTTCCTCGAAAAGTAGAGAAATAAATCTGACATTATGAGGGTTTTAGGGTTTCGCCAAGGGGTTGAACTTAGATGTGATGTCAACCGCGAGTGGAGGAGAAGCTGGAAAATGAAATGTTACACTGCGGTGTATTATGCCCCAGGGGTTTTCGGGAATTAAGTTGTCGAGAGCTTAAGATTTTTAGGGTTTTAATGTTTTGATGAAGGAAAGGGGACATTAGGGTTTCAGCAAGGAATTCAACTGAGATTTAATCCTGACAGCGATAGGAGGAGAAACTGGAAAAATAGTGTTACACTACGTTGTATTACGGCTCCAGGGGTTTTCGGGACTTACGTTGTTTTAGCAGACTATTTGTTTCTTGCATCATTGATGTAACGAGATTAATCTAAAATTTTTAGGGTTTTAAGCGTTCGGGAAGCGGTTTAACTGAGATCCTCGCTAAATGAGGAGGGCAAGCTGGAAAAGGAAAATATTACTGTGCTGTATCAGGCCCCGGGTTTTTCGGCTATTATGTTGTGTTGGCAGGCTACATTCGGCCTCTTTTATGACTGATGTACAGAGGTTAATCTAAGATATAATTGATGTAGAGAGGTTAATCTAAGATTTTACAGGTTTTAGGGTTTTGGGATGGGGTTGGTGTAGGGAGGTTAATCTAAGATTTTACGGGTTTTAGGGTTTCGAGAAAGGGTTTAACTAAGATTTGATGCTGACAGCAAGAAGAAAAGCGTGAAATAAAAATGTTACTGTGAATTATTTTATGGCCAGGATTTTCGATAATTGGATTGTATGAGCAGGTTATATTTGGTTTCTTATAGAATCGATGGAGAAATTTAATATTTTCATTTTCCATGCAATTCGAGTCGCCGTTAATAGGGGTTGGTCTTAGTGGTCTGTGGATGGTCTAATTTGGAAAGTTGAAGACGTTAAATGTCAGGGAAACAATGCCAAGAGAGCCCCACAATGGTTTTCTAACCTACTGTTTCAATGGAGGCTGCTCAGCCTCGTAGGGACCAGGTAGTCCCAATGTGTTGAGACGATGAAATCGAATCTGTTGCTAACTTACTCGGCTTAGTGCGGATGAGTGGGGGCCTCTGCACTTTGATCGGGGGCCTTCGCAACCCTATGTTTTTTTCGTTAATCTTATAAAAATGGGAAATAAGTAAAACCATAATAATGTTGTTTTTTGGTAGTTGCATTTTGTTTTAAAAAGTTTTCTCCAATGCAGCATGATAGGAATGTTGTAATGTAATGTCTAATAAATAAAATATTTTGATTGGGTGAAAACAAAACAAAAATATTTGATTTGATCAAAACAGAATAAAATAATAGTAAAAATAATCTTTACATGTTAAAAAAAAAAATCGAAATAAACTAATAAAAATAAAAATTTTGGGTTATTATTATCATTGTTTTGTGGAATTGTTGTGTGGAGTTGTGCTCTCCAACCCAATATGGTAATCAAACTAAACGTAAAAATTAAATTAAATTAAAAAATAGAATTGATAATTATAATCATAATTAATAATAAAACCACTCTAGATATATTTTAATTGGAGATCTACCAAGTACGGAGAGGCATCAAATATCTTGAGATGTAAACCTCTTTTAAAATGAAAAAAAGAATTGATCACTCCAGATACTTAATAGATCCAAAATTAGGATGAAACTAAATTGATATACTTCAATTGTAACATGGTATAAGAATGTTTGTCCAAAATATCTCTCACTTCATTACTCATATATCTGAGTGATTTCTATCTCCAAAATTATCTAAAACTTGGACTCAGAGATAAAATTTGTTAACCAAATTAACTATCTTACTCATAATCAAGATTTATATCAAATGCATTTTAAGCACGGTTCAAATCGTTATATTTACAAGTGATATTGTTTTGAAATTCCAACCACGTTTTCATGTATTCTTATAAAATCTGAAATCCTCTCACCATTCACAAACTTCTATATTTTCATTAACTCTTAGAATATGAAATTTGATTTGAGCTTCCAGTTATGAAAAGGTTATTAAAAATGGATAAAATTTGACCAAATTTAGGTTAAAAAGCTCTAATCATGCCCTTAGTTGCATAAAATATTACTAAGATCATTAAGTGAATGTTTTACTAAAAGACATTTTAAATGTTATTATATTTTGATGAGAATTATAGATGGTAATTACCTAGATTATAGGTAGTAATACTTTAACAAAAAAATAAAATTGGTTTGTTTATTTAAAAGAAACTGTTTCCAAGAAACACTTACCCTCTGCCTGAGAAGGGTAATATAGAGAGGGAAGAAGAGCAGAAAATGGCCCTGGAGCTCGATGGAATAAACCAGTGGGAAAAACTTGCTCAGTACATTCGATAAAGAGTACAATTTGAGGCTGGACCGTAGCCCTGAGGCCCTTAGTATTGATTGTAACTAGATTGGATCCAACATGGAGAAGATAGAAGGTGCTCGGGGGAGAGTCAAGAGGAGAGACCTTTCGAATACATTTACAGCACAATTTTTTCAGATAAATGAGATAGCAAACTTTTAAGGAAAATATTGTTGTGTAGAAAGAATATAAAAATGTAATGTACAGTAGCTAAAGTTAATAGTCGTTGAACACTGGCTAACAAAAATTGAAGTACGGATAATTACACCAGATAGAAGCTAACTGTTATGAATAACCAGGGGATGATGCATGACCCAATAAAAGACAACAGTGACTCATATAGTCAAATTTTATAACTATCGCATGAATGAAATAAAGATAAAGTCTAGAGTAAAGATAAGTGCACAATATTGATATATAACCCCCTCTTTGAATGCAATCAATTGCATATAACCTATCATTGCAGCATTTCAGTCTCTCGAGAATATATATGAAGGCTATTACTATTAACAGAAAATAGAAAAGAGTAGCCATTAATTCCATAGTTTGATAGCATCAAAAGACAGCATCATGAATAATCTATCTATATATATATATATATATATATATATATATATATATATATATATATATTTGATAACCTCATATAGTAACATAAAACAAAACAAGAACGAAGCGCAGTAATGCTACTGCGCTTCCCATAATACAGCGAGCCAAAAGAACATAGAAGTAAATGGTTGTTCAAACATAATAGCCAAGGAAAAGGTTGAAGCTATCAGGGTATCTGAATTAACGACATTCTCGGTATCCTCACAAGCTTAATGGAAATAGTCCTATCAGTCAGCCTTTAACATAAACAGAAGTAGGCTCGAAGGCCTTTAAAACCCTTACAAATTACATTTCCAAGATTGGAGAAAAGGGTCGATAGCTGTAGCTGGTCGAATAACCTAAAATAAATTATAGGTCAACATTAACTGTTGCATAATCAACTACCCTACTGTGCCATCGAGGAAAACCCTCATCTCAAACCATCAAATAACTTAACTTGAACGGAAACCAAAAGCTTAGCTCCAACCTGAAAAATAGTGTAAACGCTATAAGCCTCTACGAAGTCAAAGGACGCAGTCTCGAGCAACAAACCCTCTGGCAGGTGGCATACCTGCATTCAAGAATATGAACCAGTCACTACAGGCTAAAGCGAGAAATCTGCCATTCAATACATATACTCAACAGAAAACGAAATGGGTTTTTACCTGAGTTAAGAACGCGGCCTTGGCGAGTCGCCAACTTGCAAAGTTAGGACGAACACTCAATATCATAACTAATTTAAATAGAAGATCATGCTTGAATGAAAAAACCCTCTTGAGACGTGACATGGTTTAGGCTTTCAACAAGAAGCATTGCTATATGATTTTAAAATACATGTTGCGGATGTTTCTGTATTCATTTCTCCTTTCTCCATGACCCGAGCCGTATAAGTCTCCCCTGAACCGTGGTGAGAAAGCTTTAGGACAGGTATAAAGCAGTTAGCCAGATTCACCATAGACTTCCAACACCAGCAATTAAACATTCAGGTTGCAAAACTGAAATATGTACCTACTTTGTCTAGTTTATTAGCCTCCTCTGTCATTATCTCTTGTAGAGAAAAAAAACTAGAGGCCTTGCAGAGCAGCGTGACGCAGAGGAGTGACAACAACAATGAGACCTCAAGGTTTTAGCGCCAAGAGTTAGTTAGGTTAAACCCTAACTCTTCCCTACTGTGTGATGGCAGATGGAAAACCAACGACCGATGGATGGCCACTAGATGGAGCTACATATGAGGGCCCATACAACAAACTAAGCCATGGGAACGTGTGCCTAGTTAACCAGGAGAATCCCCGGCCGGATCTCCCTACCTGTCAAATAAATTACATTTAATTGCATTTAAGTTTGTATGTAGTATCATGGTGTGATATACGTTGCGGTCGATATGATTGTACATAATGTTTAATAGATGTGAAACTATAGTTATATGCCGAATATTGTACATAACGTATAAAATATTTTTTCAAAAGAAATCACATTGAAGATTTTGGTTCATCTTCAAGACACGATGAATAAGCAGATCTGGGAAGAGTGTTAAATAGGGAGATAGGTCAAGCTAATAGCTAGAAAAACGGCTATATTTGACAAGGGGAAAAAAAGGAAAAATTTAATATTATTTAAATAAATTTAATTATTTTATTAATTGTTAATTTAATCAATATATATTGAAGTGAACTTATTAACCCCAAGGTTATATTTGACTAGGGTTTTGATGATATTAATAAATTTATAAAAAGGTTACACTATTTATATTTATCTTATTAATATATTGTTTTATTAATGAACCACACTTGTTGGTTTGAAATGTGATTTCTTCTGAAAAAATATTTTATACACTATGGTATGAGTCACAAAAATTTAAATTTGAATATTGTACCTAATATTTATAAATGTAAATCCATAATTGTATCTCAATTTTTTTTATTTTTTTTTTTTATAGTTTATCTAAAGTTTTTATTAGAAGTGAAGTTGTAGATGTTACACTTAGAGAGAAATTTGAGATTATAAATTCATTCGGAAGTGCTAGAAATCTCTTAGCGAATTTCTATCATAACGGGAACTCCAATCATAATAAAGGAATTAGTTCAATTACTTTTAAAATATATGGACATAAGTCAAATTTGACTTCCGCTTCAAGTTGCTATAAGGGTACTCAAAATGGACCAAAATCTGACCAGACTGGGTGGCAAAAGTTTCATTGAAAGGAAAATTTGAGATTCTAACCCATTCAGAACTGCCAAAAAATCTCTTAGCAAAGCTTTATCATAATGAAAATTTGAAATATAACAGAATTATGGTGAAAGATCTGGACTGAATTTTGACCCCCAAGAAAATAGTTTTTTTCGGTGCCAATTACCCAACGTCTAAGGGTTGAAGATAAGTAACATACATATATTTGGGTATATGTTAGGTACTTCTGAGTATCAGTTATCTTACACTGAAGAGGGATGTAGAAACTCAAATACATGTTATAAAATATATTTTCTCAGATACAACTCAATATTTGAAACACTGTGCAAGCAGAAAGCTAAGGTGCTTTCTTTTCGCCGGATGCTCCATGTAATTCTCCTTTTTTTCTTTGCAAGGAGATGTTTCTGTGTGTTGTAATGAACCCCGTTTCAACAAACTACCAAATGTCATCGAAGAGATTCTACAATCTCTCAAAGAAATCCGGTAAAATGTCAGGATATCGAACTTTGGAGAAAGGAGATTAGGCACACTACTGTGCAGTTTCTTTTTACGGATAGGCATCGTGTTGCGTTACTTTGCATAGGATTCGATTTAAAAGGAACTACCCAGATAAGATGATGTGAGCTTCTTGTTTGTTTGAGCATGGTTTTCGGATACTTTTCAACGCACGGATAAGAATCTGTGAATGACTCAGACAACTTTATATACTGAACTCGTAACTTAAAAAAAACCAAACTTAGATCTTAGTAAATGGGAAACGCCAAATTTTATTTTATCCTTTTTTCAATATATTTTTCGAACTGGTAACATTTTACAGGCCGCTAGGCATTAAAACCAAAGGTAAGGTTAATTGGTTTTTTTTCAAATTTTTTGTTATTATAGAAATTGGTAATTTGGCTGGTTTATAGAAATTGGTAATTGGGTTGGTTTACGTATTCCTGAGATATGTGGCCAGCAGGCAGTATAGTGACGCTGCTGAAGAAGCATTATATTACAATATATAACATTTTTTTTAAAGGTTAATTGGTTTTTTTTCCAAATTTTTTGTTATTATAGAAATTGGTAATTGGGTTGGTTTATAGAAATTGGTAATTGGGTTGGTTTATAGAAATTGGTAATTGCCTATTCTTGAGATATGTGAGATATGTGGCCAGCAGGCAGTATAGTGACCCTGCTGAAAAAGCATTATATTATAATATATAACATTGGTAATTCGGCTGGTTTATAGAAATTGGTAATTGGGTTGGTTTACCTATTCGTGACATATGTGAGATATGTGGCCAACAGGCAGTATAGTGACGCTGCTGAAGAAGCATTATATTACAATATATAACAATTTTTTTTAAAGGGGAGACCTTACAATATATACAAAGCATTATATTACAATATATAACATTGGTAATTGGGCTGGTTTATAGAAATTGGTAATTGGGTTGGTTTACCTATATTGGTAATTGGTAATTGGGTTGGTTTACCTATTCTTGAGATATGTGAGATATGTGGCCAGCAGGCAGTATAGTGACGCTGCTGAAGAAGCATTATATTACAATATATAACAATTTTTTTTAAAGGGGAGACCTTACAATATATACAATCTGTACAACTGATACAATATATAACATTTTTTTTTTTAAAGAGAGACCTTACAATATATACAATCTGTACAACAGATATCCGTACAATACGTTGTGTCACACTTATAGCAACCCAACAATACACTATTCGGCGTGAATGGACCCTGGGTGAGAAGGGCAATAGTGCTTCGTCCCAACCACCGGGGACAACAGGGAATGACATATAACATATGTTTGGCTGATTTACTCATAAGGTATAGGGTTAGTAGGGAGTATAGTAAATTTGAGAAATTTAAATAAAAAATTTCATAATACATAATATTTCAATATAATAGTGATTTTTATTGAATTGCTCAAAAAAAAATTAATGTTATTAAAATTTAAACTCATTCACTGTTATAAATAATTAAAAATAATATGAAATTAAAACATTTAAATATAATTTCATACTTCATTATTATTAACATAAATTTATTTTAAGCAATATAACATGAGTTCATCGGATCAAATTTCTTCATGTGCAAACTTACATGAACCTATAAAAATCAAATTTTTTCATGTGCAAACTTATTTTAGAGTGAAAGAAACCAATGTATAATTTTCCATTATTTAAATTGTATTCTTGAATAATATATATTTTCAAGTATATCCCAATATTAATTTATATTGAAATATTTTATTAACAACTTATATTAGATATTTTATTTTAAACAATATTAAAAGTTTTTATTTTAACATATTTTTTTTATATATAGATATATATGAAATTGATATTCACATAAGTTGGTTAAGGTAGATTTTCAAATAATTTATTTAAATAAAATGTTAAAATATTTTTGAAAAGTATAAGTTTAAACATCTTTTTTTTTATTTACTTCTAATTATTTTACATTAAATTATATTTCGTAATATGGACTACTAATTAAACATGTTTAGCATATTCCCTTTTATTTTTTATTATAGCTAGCTACTAACTCCAAGTTGGGCATGGACATACTTGCACATTGCTTTCACACTAGGCTATAGAGTTGAGCACGGGCATACTTACACATTGCCTTCACATTGGGCTGTAGAATGAGCATCTCGTCTCAACAATCATCTTATTAATTAAACTGTGCTTAAAAAACAAAAAAGTTTATTGTTCATTAAAAGTTAAGTCATTCAAAACTATAGATAATTAAAAGAATATGATATTAAAAAGTTTAAATGCAGTTTCATGGATTGCATAAAAATATTTGAGTTGTCTTTAGTGCAATTTTTTGGAAGCTTTTTCCGTGGGTTTTTCTGGTTTAATTTCTCTAAAATCTGGCAGAAATTACTGAAATCACAAGTTTGATGGGTAACCCCTGCACAATCGAAATGCCCTAGGAGTTTTTCACGGTGTTGAATCCATATATACAATCAAAAAGCCAGTTTAAATAACACAACAAGTTTGATGGGTAACCCCTGCACAATCGAAATGCCCTAGGGGTTTTTCACGGTGTTGAATCCATATATACAATCAAAAAGCCAGTTTAAATAACACAAATCAAGATTTCACATCAATTTTTTCAGCTGGATTCCGACACTAGAAAATCTAAAAAATTGCATTAAAAACAACTCCAAAAATATTTATATAAAAATCTTCGTGTAAAATAAAAAAACAAAAATATAGCCCATGGGGCTTTGGATTGACGGTGAATGGGTGTACTGTTAAGGCACTTCTTGTGATCGGTCACTGGTTCAAATCCCTCGTGGGTACTTACTTACCAAAAAAAATATACTCCCGATCGGGATGTGTAATGAGATAAGTGAGGGTGGCAGGGGTAGTTATGATTACGGAAGGACAGCCGGTCATAACCACAGGGCTGAAGCCGCCCTTCCAACCAAGATAATGAGTAGTAGGTCAGCGCAGGGCCCAAGAAATCGGAGTGGGGGAGGTGGACTACAGGTGATTAGAAGAAGTGGCGGCGGTAATGGAAGAGGGAGAAGGTTGGTGAGGAGATATTATATGAAGGTGGCAGAGGGGAACGGAAAGGGTATTCCAAGCGAGACGAAGGCGGAGCAGAGCGCAGCGCAGTCGGCAGGAGCCATCAGGGAGGATTGTGATTACGGGTATGTGAAACCTGAGACCCCTGTACCCCTTTACTCCGTTACAGTAGGTAGTATGGATAAGTTAAATTCATGTGAAGTCCCTGTAGAAGGAAAGGGCTGGAGCGAGGTCGCCCTCCCCTCAGCACTGCATTGTGAGGGATAATTGAGTCAGAATTGGAGGAGGATCCATGGCGAACGGGGAAACTGTAGCCGGGAGCATAGCCCAGGAAGAAATTCGAGAAATGAAGGGAAGCAATCCACCACAATAGCAGAGGGGAAGCCGGAGAAAGGGGATTCGAAAGTTATGGCCTTAGCCCACCAAGTGATATGCCTGACAGAGGGTCTTATACATCTCCTGTATACTGATAATGGTGAACAATGTCAAACCCAAAAACAAGGCGGTGACTGCAATAGAAAGAGAGGAAATGGTAGTGGGAGAAGATGATAGGAAACTTGAAAATCTGATTCCGGTGATTGATAATTGTCAACAGGTAAGGAAAGCAACCAGGATGGCACATTCAGGTCGCGGCAGAGGACGCGAAGGCAGAGGACGACCAAGGCGTGAGAACGAGGAAAGTCGGCCAACAGAACCCCCAAGCAACCCGAGCAGAGGAAGACGGTCCACACTGACTGCAGTTCAGGAAGCGGCAAGAGCATACCGGGAAGGTACGAGTGAGGACATCCGCCGAATCATCCAAGACATGGAGACCAGTGTGTTGGAGGAGCAGACCGTATCTAAGACAAAAGAATGGGCGGAAGTGATTCGAGACCGAGGGAACACGCAGGGTAGACTGACTCTGTATAGACAGTCTTTTCATATCTACTGGGTTCTCAAACGCCTCCTGGCAAAAGCACTGGAACATGTAGCAAAATAAATGACGGAAATCGCAAATGGTATGCCGAATCTGCAGAAGGAAATGAAAAACTTCTAGGTAATAAAGATTAGACAGAACAACAAACTGGAAGAGATGTCACAGCTGCTGTCCAAAATGGTTAGATCAATCCAAGTCAGGAGGAACAAAGGGACACTCCCATGGAAATGGACCACAATGCAGGCACGAGAGAGGAATGATCCTCTTGAGCATTTTTTGTGGTTTCTGATTTTTTATTTTCACAGGCTTATGCATGTTAGCTACTTAATAGGTAGTTTCAGGTGTATAGTGCATATAGCTAGTATGGAAAGACTCATGAAATTTTGCTTTTGGAATGCTTATAACAAACTGAGGTGGCCAACAGACCTGGTTTCCCTTCGGGGCAGGTTGAGGCCACCAAAACGATGTATCTGGTTTTGTTTATCATAAATAGAAAAGAAAGGCACTACCTACACTTACAAAAAAAAAAAAAAAAAAAAATATAAAAATTATTGAAAGATTGAAAAGAAAAAGACAGGCTTACTGTGATGAGAAAAGAGAGATTTAGCTCAAGTTCAATATTCTCTGATATCCATGAATATGCACTACCCTGCCTCACAGACCTACTAGGTCAACTACATTCCTACTCTTCCTACCTAATCTCCTCGTATTCATACTCTTACATCATATTCAATTCCTACTCTTCCTACCAAATCTCTTCGTATTCATACTCTCACTTCATATTCATACTCTGGCTACTCAGACCGCGACAAGGCTGAGAAAAGTAATGAACGTAATGCGTAGGTACAATAAAAATAGTTTGTAGGAAGGTACATGTATATTATGTCATGAACGACTTCAACTTTGCAGAATCTTGATCAGTAAGATTTAAACGACATCAGCTCTGCATGTCGGGTTGTGTCGACGGCAATATAATTTATTTTATTTTATAGCAGTTAGATTCGACTGGCCTTTCACGGGGGACCCGTTGTTCTGAACTTTCCATAAAGTTGACAATTCGTGATAGCTGTTATCTGTAATTGTTTGTTTGGCCTGACTAAAGCAACGTCGGCTCTATATCCATTTGTATCCCCTGGCCAACCGATCAGTGTTGGATACTGTAGAATAGTTGGCCCTCAAATAAAACATTTTCTGTAAGGTAAAACCTTCGTTTAGCATCATCGAAAAACATGACTCGGGTATATTTTCATTACACCGTTACTCTAACCGTTATATCCCAAGTTATTTTTCAGTCAAATTTATCTAGAATTTAGCATGGATTCCATATATGTAGTCAAAAAATATTTTAAATAATAATTAAAAATAATGATTTTTTTTAATTTAATTTATTGGGAATTTTAATCTTGAATTTCACAATTTACATCATACTTCATCACATGGGGATGGTCAATCACGCTGGCTCCATACACTTAAACGCTTATGAAAGATTAAGATTTGATAAAAAAATGTTTGCCTTTAACTCACTGAGAATTTTAATCTTGAATTTCACAATTTACATCATACTTCATAACATGGCGATGGCCAATCAAGCTAGCTCCACAGATACTTCATAACATGGCGATGGCCAATCAAGCTAGCTCCATAGAGTTATGAAAGGTCAAGATTTGATAAAAAAATATTTACCAAATTCTGACCAAAAAATGTAAAACTTATAGAGTACCACTTCATTACAATTCAAGTTTGTTTTAATTGTAGAATCTTTTTATGAATTTGGTTTTACTTACTTTTATCTCAATTATAAAATCTAGGAATATGAGTTTGGTTTTACCTACCTTTATCTCAATTGTAAACTCTAGAAATATTCTAAAATATCCAAGTTCATTTTAATTGTAGAATTTATTTATTACTTTCAGTTTGAGTATCTTTATTTTAGTTCATTTTAATTGTAGAATTTATTTATTACTTTCGGTTTGAGTATCTTTATTTTAATGGTAAAATTGTAAAGTTTTTAGATATTTTTATTTTAATGATAAACATTAGGAATATTCTAGAATTTTATAGATAAAGACATCAAGAATGAGCTCAAATAATTCACGGAATTCCTTTAAAAAATTTCTAGAATCTATGATCAAATAAAATTCGAACTTCGACATTAATATAGAATATTAACAATTCTGATTAAAGGGAAGAAACCCAAAATTTCAGGTTTATGTTTAATTCAATGACTCAATGAAAACTTTATAACCAAAAATTTGAGCGAAATTTATTTGCCTATCCATTTTGAGTGCGACTTCCCTGTTTGATTTGGGGATCCATAAGAAGTGAAAGTCATTCCTGATAAAAGATAGCCACTTGTGTCAGACTGCCGATTAGCTTTAGAAAGTTGTAGATGATGAAATTCTAAATAGTCATCGGCAGTTTCTCTATTGCTGTAGAATTATCAGAGACAGCTGTCTCTGTGTCAGAAGGCACTGTTCACTGACGTAGGAGGAATTTAATAATATGGAATGTGTTTACAGTGCCAGAACGGAATGAATGAGAGGAACAAATAATAACATCGAGCATGGATGCCCAGAACCGTATGACTATATATTTCGGCATTATTCTAGGAGTGGGATTGATTCTGTGCTGCAATATTACAGCCTGAAGCACCAGTTCGTAACTGTCAGGTCCTCTTTCGGTGTCGTGACTGGGAATGTGCTCCCGAGTTGCAGATACGGTGCTCGCATGATGCAGAGAGAAAGGAATTTTTCCACATTCGTTACTACTTGATCCAATACTATGTATTGCGTTAATCTGGAATGATTTGCAGTTATTGGCTGAATCACAACCTAATAAAATTTCCCTGAAGAGAAATATGTTTGTGATAAAGTTGGGGCCGCATATGTTTGTAAAGACAACCTGCTTATGTGACATTATTTCTGGTTTTTGTATGAGGCTCTGAACCGGTCTATAGGCTTTAATTGGGTACACTAAAATGCTGGAAACGTTACAGCAGAGCTAGGAGATATTATTTTTCCTGGATATCCTCCTTTAGCAGGTATGTAATATGTATAGGTATAGGATCCCTTCTTTGTTATTTAAAGAATCCTTATCGACTAGTGCTTACATTCACATCTCGAACTTTATAGTTTCATAAGTTTAAGTCACCATTTACTGAAGACGGTGCTTAGCAAGTGCTACCTTTAGTTCAAACAAATAAGCTGCATAAGGCATCTGGGTAGTATAGATGGATATTTATTCAAGAAAGATTTGTTAAAATGTTTGAAGTCTGTAGAGAAATTTCTGTTTGTTTGCCAACGAATTTCAAATTTTGTTTTTTTTATTAGGTTTGATCTAGTCTCTTGCAATTTTAGTGATAAGCATTCTATTGTATGTAGATTAATCTTTTTCTATTTAAAATACAGGTTAAGTCGACCCAAAAATATAAAAGATATAACTTGATTCATAAGATGGAATTAAGGAATGAATTCATAGAACCAGAGAAAAGTGTCCGGATGGTTCCAGGACCAAATGGTATGTCCTTCCAAAGAAACTCTTATAGTAAAGAGCAGAAGCAAAAAGATTTGAAAATTTTGAGAGAAACTACAGAGGAGAATCATGAGAGTTCCATAAACATTGAAAATTACAAGACTTATATAAGAGATGCTGAGAATGGGGACGTTTCATTTTCTTCTTATCTGATGGTTGGTTCACAGGAAGCGCCCAGCATCACATTGAAGAAATGTCTGGTAGATCACATTCAATCTAAAGAACAGGCAAAGGATGTGGCATCTTTTCCCATTGCCAGTTGCAGGAAATCAGATGCATCATTTGAGCTTGGGCCCAGACCAAAGCCTATCGAAAGTTCCTTCATCGGTCCTGCAAAATCTGCAATAGGCAATACCATGGTAGAATCAAAGTCTCCATATCAATATAGTTATGGGGAGAACCAAATGGGTGTATCAAACGGGTCTAGTTCATTTGTAAGGGGTCTACAGAAGCAAAAATCAACCGGTAAAAGGGTACCTGTCATAGGGAGGCAAATG
This sequence comes from Pinus tabuliformis, assembly GCA_031772625.1. Classification (NCBI taxonomy): domain Eukaryota; kingdom Viridiplantae; phylum Streptophyta; class Pinopsida; order Pinales; family Pinaceae; genus Pinus; species Pinus tabuliformis. The sequence continues at coordinate 590,138,934 of CM062814.1, read as the reverse complement.
TCGGACTCTGAGATTAGTATTTTCAAAGCAGAGAGATATTTCAGTGGTCAAGATGAAAAGAAAGCAGAAACAGATGAATCAAAAAGCAGTGAAAACGTGCAGAAGCTAATAGACAACCCAATAGGAAAAATAGAGGCAAAAAGAAGGGGCTTTTTGGTTCATGATATGTTAAATAATTCTCATGCATCTCGTTCTAAAAATCCTTCGTTTTCTTCCATAGATGTTAGTCGCGGTTTCAGATCGATGTCCTTTCCAGGAGGAACAACCCCAACAACGTCTTCAGAGGCTAGCTGGAACAACCATTCTGGATTGCTTTCCAATTTCGCCAGAGTTTCTGTAACACCTCCGCTCCATAAGTTGCCTACAAGAGACACAAAGAGAGCAACGGGAAAGTGGAGTATTTCTAGCTTTGGGTGCAAATGCCCGTGTTCGGGTAAGAAATCTGTGGAGATTGACGATACGTTAATAGAAGCCAGAAGGGCTGCTTCGGCGCCGAATTCCTTGCATTCATCTCGTCTGAATAGTCCGCTGAGCTCCACAAAATACCGCTGTCCAGATGAAATGAGCCCAGGCAAGTCCAGGGAAACACATAAGTCTTCAGTGAGTTTCATCAATGGAGAACCAGAGAAGCAGGTGAATGCAACAACTGGAGGAATAAAATTAAAAGCTCCTGTAAATCCTCTCAGTTCTGTCGATAATTCGCAGTTCAAGCCGGATTTGGAGCACACTAGAACAGATGCTAGAAAGTTTGGTGAAGTTTCTAATATCATTTCTGCACCCCATGAATTTGGAGAAAGAAATTGTCAGAGAAGAATCATGGGTACTTCCTCTAGTAAAGAGGATGTGTTTTCCTTCCCCATTCTGCAAGATAACGTCCCAAATTCTGTCAATTCCAATTTGGAATCAAAAGAAAAAATGAGACCATCATTACAAGTGATTGCAGGTTCTTCTTTTCATGGGGTCCCTAGTGACTCCATGGAAGAGATGCCCAAGTCAGGTTTACATAGTCGACTGATGCTATTTTCTCTGGATAAAACCCGGAAGAGTTTTGCCTTCAATTCTGCAAGGATGTCTGCATCCAAATTTGATGGGGAGCAGTCGAGGAAGAAAGAGGGAGGCCTGAAATATCATGAGAACGATGTAGTAGACGATGGAGAAAATAATAAGCACGACGCAGAAAGCGATTCCAGCTCTGATCTCTTCGAAATCGAGAGTTTATCAACCCAAGGAACAGGTTATCCACTTTACAATCGAAGAAAAGATTCAATGGAAATCAGCCATATGGACGATATTTCCAGTATTCAATCCAGTTATGCTCCAAGTGAGGTTCCCCTCAATCGTCCCGATAATTCTTTTCAGTTCACAAGCACCGAAGACGCAGTCACGCCTTCTGCACTTAGCTCGTGTTACGAACCCAGCGAGGCCTCCGTAGATTGGAGTGCCACCACAGGAGATACAATGGACAAATCCAGCTTGGGCAATTTTTCATCTTATTATGAAACCTTGAAGATGGCTAGTAAACATTCTATATCAGGGTTCAAAGAAAATACTTACAGGGCAAGCAATTTCAATTCCAGGAGAAGTGCCGGGATGTTGGGATGTGGATGTGAGAAAGCTGTACAAGTAGCAGAGACTAATTCATATCCTATCATCCATACCCAGCAACGGAGGGCAGTTTGCAAGAGAAGCTATAGTGTGCCTCCTTCAAGAATGAACATTCAGGGCGAGAGCAGGGTGGCGGATCTAAATGTTTCTGCAACATTTGAAAACAGATGCACGACATCTGATCTCATCACAGGGAAGAGATCTATCTCTCAAAACCGTGCTGGTCATTATTAAATCATATGATTATTCCCGATAATTCCAGTTTGTTATCCATCAAAACATCCATGGGCCAATAGGTTGTGGGCTTATTCGAATTTGTAGCTTAGCATTAGTGATACTTCATTAATTGTGAACAGGTTGAATTTCCTAGACTACTATAATTATTCTAAACTCAATGCTGTTAGAGTTATGAGTATTATGGTGAACACTTGGTAGAACTCTGTAAACTTTCGGCTTTCTCACTCGTGGATGTTCAGAAATTATAACTGGCGACACTGGTCGATGTATACAAGTATGTGTGTATAATCCTACGATCTCCTGCCAAGTGGGGTTGTTCTCTCAAATCTGGGATACATTTCATATTGATATCATTATACAAAACTTGCAAGGTGGGGTTGTCCTCTAAAATCTGGGATACATTTCAGAATGATATCATTATTCTAAACCTCGATATGAAATATCTTTATTCAAATAGATAATGCAGAATTTTAAATTGCATATGTAATTTTGAAATTTTTAATTTTTATGCTGTTTAAATATATTAATTTTGGTTGAATCAAAATATTTTTAATAAAAAATTATATTATATTGAGTCATGTGAAGGTTGGGTAATTGACTGTTTTGTCTATGTTATCTAAAGAGTCTGCCACCATCTTTTATTTATGTTTTTTTATTTTTATTTTCACATTTAAGTTAGCTCAATTTGTAATAATTTTGTTATTATTATATAGATTGTTCAATGAAAAATCAATTGATTTTAACTTTTAAAACTTTCATTTTTTCACCAAAGTTTTAATACAAATTTATATTATTCTTTATTTTAATAATTTTTAATAAAATTTTCAATGATGTTTTTTTAATTTATATTATTTCAACCTAATACCAACTCCTATATGGAGATATAACCATTGTTTGTTTGAGAAATTTATTTACATCTTATATTTTAATAATTTATAAGAGATATAAAATACTATTTTTCGTTAACTTTCGTTACAATATGAAACATTAAGTTTTGTTGATGCATTGTATTATATTATGAAAACATTGGCTAGCAAAATTTGTCCATAAGTATTTATTTGATTTCTATAAATAGTGAACATAATTACATAACTATGCTATTTCAGTTTGTATGAGCTGAAATACAACATCCATCATCATGTGATCAAATACAAAAAACCAAAAATAAAACAACAATAGCACATAATCTGATCTTGCGATTACTGAATTTGTAGTATGCCTTCATTAAAAGGACTATGAAAATAACTATGAGTAGCATTAACATCCCCTGTCTATTCAGAAATCTTCCAAACTCCCAAAGGTTGTGAAGTGCCTTCTTTAGAATGATCCCTGCAGTTGTGTTATGTTCCTTGTAAATATGGCTATAAGACACAAAATCAAAAACATGTTTGATATGGAGGATCTCTTCAACAATGTGCAAAGTATGTGGTTGTGACATCTTTGAACCTCATTGAACCAATTTATGACAATCATAGAGTCCCCAAAGACATGTAAAGACTTGCATCCTTTTTTTGTGAAAAAAGGTGAAGGAATTTCAAGGCCAACAACTTTGTATAGTTGTTTGATCCTCTTCCCAAACCAATCTGATGTTTAAAGGGGTGGTTGGATGTAATATTCCCCTTTTTTGAAATGGTCAAAATGGATGAAATCTACCTGTGGTATTTGCCCATGGCATTTTCCTTCATTTTTTGAGGGAAAACAACAAAATAAGGTTTCTAGGGAGTCCATCAAGCCTACAAAAGGGGATAAGAGCTAGGCATTGGGATCATCTTGAGTTGTCTATCTTATTGTGTTTGTTGAGAACTTGGCGTGGCCAATTCCACTTTGATCCTGGGACGAAAACCCTGCGGTAAATTTGTTTGGTGGATCCAGCCATGATTCACAAAGGTGCTTCAGTGTCTTAGACAACTCTTTTAATGAGCAGTTGTGCTTGTCATTTGCAGGGGCTACAATATTATTTGTGTGGGTAGGTATTCTTGTTTTTAGCTATTAATATAAATAAGAGGGTGCATTTTTCAGATCCCCTTGTGTTCAATGTTTTATATTACAAGAATTTCTTTTAATTCGAACACTAAAGTGCGTCAAATCTATTAATTTTTTTATACCTTTGGGATATTACAATCATATCAGAGTTGTGTATCTTTCCAGCCTGAGGGTTATTGCACATTGATTCCAAGTTGAGGATTTCAGGAGAAACTAACTTTCAGTGATCCTCCATAATCACCCTAGCTAGAATCTTTTCAATTTTGGTGGTTCTCCATAGCCAACCTAGTCGACCATTGCAGAGCAATTACTTGTCCATCATTAAGTTTTATTTGCATGTTATTTTCAGATCATTCAGCAAAAGGTCGAAGGAAGTATAAATGTTTGAATTTAATTATTACATAGGGTTTATTATTATTCACCCCTCGGCTAAGTAGTAATTATAAGCTTAAAGGGTGTGTACTTAGATCAATGACCAATTGTTTAGAATTTGGAATTCCAAGATGACCACTTAGAGATTGACCATTATTGAAGTTGAACGAATTAACTTTAGGGGCCAAATTTATTAACCAATTATGTGACATTGACCAACACATTGGTTCTCTCTTCCTTGTAGCAGTCGAGAATTTAATTGTTGGGTATGACCCAATTGAATGTGAAGGGTAATATGTTAGAAAATTTTCACAAGGGTAGAGGAGAGGAGTATGGCTTAGAATTCGGTTGCGGGAGGGAAAATCTTATGTTGCCGTAAGGAAATAAAAACTACATAGAGGCTTAATTGAAATACAAATTTAACACACAACAAAATAGAGTAAAACCAAAAAGGTTGCGGTAAATTACTCATGAAGGTTTAAAACCATATCACAACAAACCATGATTTAGATTATATTTCAAAACATAAGAAAATACAAGAAATGGAGGCTGCAGCTCCAAGTAAAAACATAAATTCTTACTGCGATTTACACTTCACTGGGGTTGCAGACCAACTGTTTGTAAAACTCCATAAAACTAGTTTTCACATGCCCACCACAAATTTCTCCACGACTTTATCCTCACTACCTCATAGACTTTCACCCTCTCTCTCGCTCAACCTTGCAAATGAATTTTACATGCATATTTATCCAAGAATACAACTTTGACTCATTAATTTATGTCAGAGCAAATATTTAAGACACAGGATGGGCGATTATACAAAATGAGGGATTTCCTGAGCTTGCAAAGGTTGCGAACTACAACTAAGAGTTGCGCAATAAATGTTTCACCCATACATATTTGCCAACCCTCTGTTGTCTAGGTAAATCGTCTTTGCGCACAAAGATGATCCCTCTAGTCCAATGAGTGGGACTAGCAACGTAAGTGATAATCTATGAGACACTTTGCCAGGTTACAATTGAAAAGAGAAACAAAGAAGATATCCTACCTTGCTATGATGCTATCTCAATCTCCTTTGTTGAAGACCTTGAATCACTTGCATCAAAGGCTTATTCCTACTGCTCACAGTGTTTATGCACTTGCATAAGAGATCAAGACGCAACAAGGCATGCAAATACAAATAGCATATTCAATAGAAACCTACTTAACTGATCAAGGAATGTTAAGATAGATGATACATGAGCATACACATCAATGGAAAATAAACCAACAGTTGTATATTAATAGAAAATAAGGGGAAGCATACAACCAAGTCTTGATGTTGATAGGATCTCCTTGAATGAATATCCAAGTCCAAGCTAAGCTCTCTAAGCACTCATTCTCTAAGCCAAATGAGTAGAATATAGGCACAATATTAGCATAAGGGTGCAAATAGACATAGACCAACAATTTGGGAATGGGAGAGGATGGATATATAGGCTGGGAAAGGGAGTTAGGATCTCTCCAAATATAGGAGTAGGCCCTTATCTCAAGAAGGTAGCTCATAGGGATAATACCAAGAGGCCAAGTTGGGAGAATTCGACCTCATCTATGTCGAACAACCTCCAACTTGCCGTTATGGAAGCTTCTAGATCACGAAGCTTCTCATCCACTTTGGGAAAATTTCCTTTTCGGGATCATCGCGGAATACAAGTGAACAGAGCGATGCCATCACGGGTCAAGTATGATGCAATAAGCGTTCATCATTGTTTCTAGTCTCATAAGCGCAATGATTCTCAAATTAGGGTTTTAGAGCTATTTCCTTTAGGGGAAGCTCAAGGTATTTCCAATCAATGTCTTAGGAAGGATCTAAGCTACATATATGAATGAGTACACTGTATGATGGTCATGTTTCGATCACTTCGGGGTATGTCATGGGGAAGTGGAGGAGGTGTGAAAAAATACTGTGTAACACCCTCATTAAATTCTTTAACTCTGTGATGTGTTGCAGAATGGTCTGCACTGTACTTCTGCTCAGACTTCAGTCCTTCCACCTGCAAACAAAATCTCAACCTGAAAAAATACTTTTGACAAGTATGGTTGTTGCAGAGTGTTTAACGTGGTGGTTGGGATTAAATTTCCAACACTCCCCCTTAATCACAACTATCGCCATTGACAATTCCCAAACAGTCTCTAAGATAAACAAAAATTTCTCATCCCAATGGATTTGTGAAAATATCAACAAATTGCTCCTGTGACCTACAGTGCTGCAACACAATTTCATCATTGTTAATCAAATCTCTAATAAAATTATATTTAGCATCAATATTCTTGGTCCTCTTGTGAAAGGAAGAATTCTTTGACAATGCAATTGTTGAAGTGTTGTCACAGAAAATAGTTTTCGTTCCTTCTTGGTTGTGACGAAGATCCCTCAACATCCTTCTCACCCAAACTACCTGACACGTTATTGTTGTTGCAGAAACATATTCATCTTCTGTTGTTGAAAATGAAACTATCGACTGCTTCTTGGAGGCCAATGAAATGGCTCTAGAACCCAAATGAAAAACATATCCTGACGTGCTCTTTCTATCATTGACACTTCCTGCCCAATCACTGTCAGTGTAACCAACTAGTCTGAATCATTTGTTGCGGTATACAAAATACCATACTCTTTTGTCCCCTTGACATACCTTAGAATCCTTTTCGATGCTTACCAATGCGTCTCCTTGGGTGTCTCCATGGACCTCGACACCAAACTCACTACATACATTATATCCAGCCTAGTGGCAGTCAAGTACATCAAGCTACTTATCATACTTTTGTATAATGTCATATTGACATTGCTGCTGCAATCCTCTTTTGTCAACTTTAACCCCATGACAGTTGGAGTTCGTGCGGCCTTGTTGTTCTGCATATTAAATCTCTCCAAAATGTCTACTACATACTTTGCTTGAGAAATAAAAATGCTATTTTTTGTTTGCTTCACTTCTATGCCCAAAAAATACCTTAACAACCCCAAGTCAATCATTTAAAACTCACTTTTCATGACTCCTTTGAAATCAACGATGAGTAAATCATCACTTCCTATAAAAATCAAATCATCTACATATAAAACAAGAATAAGAATCTTACCATTGCTCTCTTTAATGTAGAGAGTGGGCTCACCATCACATTTGTAGAAACCATTGTCCAACAAGTAAGCATCTATCCTGCTATACCATGCACACAGTGCTTGCTTCAACCCATAAAGAGATTTCCTCAACCGATACACTTTGTATTCTTGGCCTTCTACCTCATAACCAGGTGGTTATGCAACATACTCTTCCTCTTTCAGCACTCCATTCAAGAACACTAATTTTACGTCCATTTGATACACTTTCCACTTATGTTGCACAACAATCGCCACAACCGTGCACGATGTCTCCATCCTCATGACTAGCGTAAACATCTTTGCATAATCTCTTCCATGTTTCTTTTTGTATCCTTTGACAACTAGCCTCACTTTATGCCTTTCAATCTTCCCCTCAACGTTGCTCTTGGTCTTATAGACCCACTTCACTCCAATGACTTCTTTTCCTTGCGGATGGTTCACTAACTCCCATGTGTCATTCTTTTCTATTGCTTCTATGTCTTCCTCCATTACTGCAACCCATATTTCTTATTTGACTATATCTTCAAAATGGATTGGATCATCTACATGACAAAATAATGCAAATAAGGAATTTAGACCAGTGCTACTATCAACTTCATCTTGCTCATAAATTTCATTTAAATTTATGAATTTTGGTCTTCTTGTGCTTGCTGAAGATGGGCTTGACATGTCACTTGGTGTCGCTCTTTTCGGTGTGCTTGGAGAAGCACTTTCTTGACTGCGTGATGTTGTCCTATTATTTTTTGATGGTGTTACTTGTTGCCTGCTTTGTTGCGCTTGAATAGGAGTAGAGGGAGTCATTTTTGAGGAATTTCTTGTTGCTATCAATTCCTGTTTGTCCTCATGTGGTATACATGCTTTCACATTGACTGTGTTCTCAAAACTTCCATCCCATGCTTCCTCTTCTATGAATTTCACATGTCTATTGATTATGACCTTCTTGGCTGATGGATTTTAGAGCTTGTATGCCTTGGATTCATCACCGTATCGAACAAATATGCATTTCTCCCTCTTACTGTCCAACTTATTCCTTAACTCGTCGACATATGCATATGCCACACATCCAAAGACTCTCATGTGAGAGACACTATGTTTTCTTCCACTCCATGCATCTTCAGGAACCACGTTTTGGACACTTTTGGTTGGACATCTATTCATTATATACGTTGCACAAGCGACAAATTCAGCCCAATAATCATTTGGAAAATGCTTTGCCTTCAACATACTCCTTGCCATTTCCATAATGGTCTTATTCTTCCTTTCAGCGACACCATTTTGCTGAGGTGTATACTTTGTTGTAAATTTCTTGTGAATTCCATGCTTCCTACAAAAACAAAGGAAATCCTTTGAGATGTATTCGCCACCTCTATCAATCCTCAAGACTTTGATGTAGTGTCCACATTGCTTCTCAACAAAAGCTTTGTATTTACGGAAGCGCTCAAACACTTCACTTTTATATTTTAGGAGATAGACCCATGTCTTCCTTGTGTAGTCATCTATGAAGGTCAATAAATAATGTCTACTGCCAATTGATGGTGTCTGCATTGGTCCACATAAATTTGAGTGGACAATCTCCAAGTGTGATTTTTCCCTTATTGACTTTCCTGCTAGAAATGTCTCTCTATGTTGTTTGCCCAAGATACATCCTTCACATAGTCTGTCCGACTTTTTTATGAGTGGAAATCCATTCACCATGCCTTTCCTATGCAGAAAATTCAAACCTCTAAAGTTGAGATGGGAAAATCTCAAATGCCATAACCAATTTTCATCTTTGAACTATTCTTGATAGTTTACTTGTGTGGCAACTGTGGCATTTCTTTCATCCTCTTGTGAGTTCATTGATAGTCGTGCTTGTGCACCTTCTTCTTTCACATCTGATCTTATTTTTAGGGGAAAAATTCTATTGTTTGTCATATGAACCTTTGCAATCAGTTGTCTACTTGGAGGCCTATCCAAAATTTTTCACTCATCATTTTTTAAAAATACATTGTAACCCTTTTGCATGAGTTGTCCATTGCTTATGAGGTTATGCTTCAAACCAGGGACAAAGTAAACATCTGAGATGTAATTCTTCTCCCCCTTCTTTGTTAGGATATTAACTCTTCCTTTGCCCATGGCAGAGACTTTGCCATCAGTCCCTAATGTCACTTCGGATTTCACACTTTCATCTACATTGGAAAACATCTCTATGTTCCCTAACATGTGGTTGCTATACCCTGAATCTAGATACCATACATCACTTTGTTTTTCTTGTGCTACATTACAAGCTAAAAACATAATATCATGGTTTTGATTTTCTTTTGTGAAATTTTGATCCGGATTTATGCAGGAACGCAATAAATTACAGAAATAACCGTAAATACAAAGATGTAGTAGAAATAATACTTCATTTCATTAATGTAAAATACTGAAATATGCTTACAAACATAAATGAAAATCAACTAGCTCGGGCGATGGTAGCTTATCTTTGAGGAGAGATATGGCAACTACATGCCTCTGAACTACATTACAATGAGGCTCAAGGGCCTTTTTATTATTGAACAATAAGAGCAAACCCTAAACAACCAAAATCCTAACCTGAGGAGATGTAACACCAAGAGTTCATGGGCCTCGTTGGGGTTAGTTGCGCAGCCAACTTCTCGGGGTCGAGACTTGGTAATATTATCTCCATTTGACATGCATGATATCCCTTTCGAAATATCTATCCAAGGACTATGACTAAAAGAATGACTTACACAAAGTCGTTAGCGGTAAATTGCTAAAAAAACGTTGTTTACGGCCTCAAAACGGCTCCGGAAGTTTAGGACCCAAAAAACTGCTAAAAATAGTAAATTGTGCTACAATTAAGAAAACTGAAAAAATGAAAGAAACAATGTTGGGGGTCCAAGTGGAATCGGTGGGTGGCCACCAATATCCACCTGGATCATTCCTCCCCCCTTAGGAAGCAATGGTCCCCATTGCGTTGAGTGCCTCCATGAGATGGGGAAACTTCTGCTCAACATGGTCCCTGGTGAGTTTTTCTACAATCTCTGATGTGTCCAGTAATGGTGGGAAGCATGGTCGAGGGCAGTCCACATTGAACACTCGATGCAAGCCAAAGAATGGGGGAATGTTGTGCTCCAAATAATTGTTTCACACATCTTTGTTAATGGCATAAGGACCATATCGGAGTGGTCTAAGCTTTCGATGGGCTCTGGTAAGGCATTCTTTCTGCAAATGCAACCAAAATTTGTCACCCACATGAAACTTGTGTGACACCTAATGTTGATCATGTCGCTACTTGTACTTGGCATTTTCCATAATGGAGCGACAATATATCGTCCCGTTGGGTAGAGGTTCTCCGAGAGTCAGATTGAATGAATGCTTGACCTAACAGTGTAACGATACCCCTATCGGTGAGGAGAAGATGTCCATGTATCCTTTCATGGTCGTATCCACCTGCTTATGCTGTGTGTAGAAACCTTTCCTGGGGGCCATGGATGTGGCTATGATATTCCCCTTACTTTGAGAGCGAACTAGAAAGAAAATAAATTTCCTAGTCTCAGAGATGATCTTACAACCTTTATTAGCAGAGATTAAAGAAGTGGCGGTAGGTGGGGCTACCTCTAGTATCCTGTATAATGTATTATACAAAGAAATAATAATAGCAAGATGCCTTGACTCATACATTGCATGTCGCTTCCACAAGTATGGTTGGTCTAAACAATACCTCATCTATGAAGGGCTTGATTTTGTAGGGAAGGTGGCACTGCTTGTGGACTTAGAGATCTCATCCTTGGTGAAGCCACCCAATGTTGTAGGGTTGCAGGTGTGGTATGGTCAGTAGCCCCATCTGCTTCATGACCTCTGCTGAAATGAGGTTCTTTTGGCTCCCACTGTCAATAATGAATTGTAGTGGCGAACCCTTCACCCACATTTGTGAGTGGAAAAGACGCTCCCCCTCCTCTGGATCTTCAAGCTCATTCTTCTGGATCTTAGCAGTGGCAACAGTGGTGTTGGGCTCCACATCAATGATTTGCTTCCCTTTGACATTCTTCTTGTTTGGTTCTTACTCAGGGTTGGAACATGCATCTAATTCTAAAGCCTTCAACTCTGCCACCAGCAACTGCTTGGCCTGACACTCACTTGTGTTGTGAGTGGGACTCTTGTGGAACTCACACCAATTTCCTGTGTCCTTCTTTAACTTCGTGGTGTTGTTATTTTCTTGCGGCTTTGACGGGTTGTCTTGGGTCACCCTGCCTTGGCTTTGTCCTTTGTTCTTTGGATTCACAAATCCAAAGTCTCGCTTCCTTTGTTTAAACTTCTACTCAATAGTGATAGCATATCGATATGCCTTGACAAGTGAGGAGATGTTCAAGAACTCCATCTCATCTTGGACGTATATATGTAGGCAGCCGCAGTACCTGAGTACCAAATTTTTCTCAGAATCCTTGATACCCAACTTCGTGCGAAGGGTATGAAAAACATTGGTAAACTTCAGCACATCTTGGTCCCTTCCCAGTGCAACGTGGTCCATTTTATGTATTTGTCCTCGTAGCTCATGACAAGGTAGTACTACTCCTTGATGGCGTCCTATAATGAATTTCAAGTGGGATTGACTGAAAACAGTGAGTTTGTACTTTCATCCTTCTGTTCACAATAGGTTTCCCACCAATCCTTGACATGGGGGATGACTTTGAGAAGAGAAAAAGTAATCTTTTCTCAGCTGGAAAAATGATTAACAAAAAAATATCCTTCTAGCAGATTCAATCATTTATCTATGGCATCTGCATCTATTTGACCCTTTCATATGGGGATTTCAAAGTGAACTTGTACCTTAAAGGGTGTGGCGTTTCTAGAGTAGCTGTTGGAAGCAAATACGTCGCCCCTAGGTAGTTGCTGAAGGATCTAGGCAAACTTGTCCATCATTGCATTCCTTTGTTTCTCGAGGGATTCTTCGAGCAAGATTTTGATAGGATCTCCTGCCCCCTCATCTTTCTTTTCATCCTCCATGGGAAGCTATCGAGATTTGTGATGCTGGTCTTGCAAAGGTTCGACCAGTTCAAGCCCTAACTCCTTATATCCCGACCTCATTGGGGACATGAAAAAAAAAACAGAGAAAGAGAAGACCACTTGGATACCACTGATCCAAATTTATGCAAGAACACAATAAAGTACAGAAATAACCATAAATATAGAGATGCAGTAGAAATAATACTTCATTTCATTAATGTAAAATATTGAAATATGCTTACAAATAGAAATGAAAATCAACTAGCTCGAGCGATGGAAGCTTATCTCTGAGGAGAGATGTGGCAGCTACATGCCTTTGAACTGCGTTATAATGAGGCTCAAGTGCCTTTTTATTATTGAACAATAAGAGCAAACCCTAAACAACCAAAACCCTAACCCAGGGAGATGTAACACTAAGAGTTTATGGGCCCCATTAGGGTTAGTTGGGCAGCCAACTTCCCAGGGTCATGACTTGGTCATACTATCTCCGTTTGATGCGCATGATATCCCAGGGGAAAGATCTCTCCAAGGAATACGATGAAAACAATGACTTTTTACAAGTCACTGGCGGTAGATTGCCAAAAAAACATCGTTTAGGGCCTCAAAATGGCTCCGGAAGTTTAGGACTCAAAAAACTACTAAAAATAATAAACTTTTCTACAATTAAGGAAACTAAAAAACTAAAATAAACAATGTTAGGGGTCCAAGTGGAATTGGCGAGTGGCCACCAATATCCACCTAGATCAAATTTACACTTGGTTTGTTACTAATGTCATATTGCTTCTTTTTACATCCAATTGCAGAATGACCATACTTCTTATAGTAATGACATTGGACTTGAGATTTATCATACCTCTGACCTTGTTCTTGATTTTGGCTTGGGCCTTGACTTGGATTTAATTGATGCCCCTTCCACTTGAGCTTGAAGGGCTGCTTCTTCCACCTTTGTGTGGGCTTCTTCCTCTTCCTCTAGCATATGATCTTCCCCTACCTCGACCTCGACCAAATGAAACTTGTGTGTTGAAGGCATGCTCCAATGAGGATCTTATTGATTTATTCAGTCTATGTTCATGAGAAAATAGTGATGCATGAAGCTCATCCACTGAGAAATGTGAGAGAACCTTTGTCTCTTCTATGGCCACAAAAATGGCACCAAACCTTGCTGGTAGACTTCTCAAAACTTTCTCAACTATTCTCCTTTACTCAACTGTCTCACCATTAGACCTGATTTGAGTAACTAGTCCAATTACATGTGAAAAAAACGAGTCTACATTATCAGACTCTTTCATATAAAGTGATTCAATATCTCTTCTCAACATTTGCAGTTTTGTTGTCTTGACTTTTGTCATGCCTTGGTAGGTTGTCTAGAGGGTGTCCCATGCTTTCTTGGAGTTTGCTGCTACTATAACCCTTGGGAAAATACTTTCATGAACTGCTTGAAAAATGTAGAAGAGGGATTTGGCATCCTTCTTCCTATTGTCCCTCAAAACATTCCTTTCTGATTGAGACAAGGCATTGTATGGTGTTGCATCTACTGGTTCTTGAAAACCACTCTCCACCAAATCCCAAATATCTTGAGGAAAAAATAGGGCCTTTATTGTACTAGCCCAATAATCATAATTTTTGCCATTAAACTGAGGTATTTGAGGATTGTTACACAATATTTTTTCACACCTCCCGCACTTCCCTGTGACATATCCTGAAGTGATTGAAACATGACCATCATGCAATGTACTCATTCAGATATGCAGCTCAGATCCTCCCTAAAACACTGATTGGAAAATGCCTTGAGCTTCCCCTGAAAAAAATGGCTCTAAAACCCTAATTTTATAATCATCACTCTTATGATATTGAAAACTACAATGGTCGTTAGTTGCACTATACTATCCCCGCAATGCCATCGCTCTATTTTCTTGTATACCTGCGATGATCCCTAAAAGGCAATTTTCCAAAAGAGGATGAGAAGCTTCATGATCTAGAAGCTTCCAGAGCGACGAGATAGAGGTTGTTCAGCGTGGATGAGGTCGAGTTCTCTCAACTTGGCCTTTTGGTCTTATCCCTATGAGTTACCTCCTTGAGATGAGGGCCTACTCCTATCTTTGGAGAGATCCTAACTCCCTTTCCCTACCTATATATTCATCTTTTCCCATTCCCAAATGGTTGGTCTTTGTCTATTTGCACCCTTATGCTAAGATTGTGCCTATATGCTACTCATTTGGCTTGGAGAAGGAGTGCTTGGAGAGCCTAACTTGGACTTGGACATTCATTCAAGGAGAGCCTATTGACATCAAGGCTTATTTGTATGCTTCCTCTTTTATTCCATTAATATAAAATTGCTCGTTCATTTTCCATAAATGTGTATGCTCATGTATCATTTATCTTAATACTCCTTGATTTGTTAAGTAGGTTACTTTTGATTATGTTATTTTGATTTGCATGCCTTGTTGTGTCTTGATCTCTTATGTAGGTGTTTAAACGCTATGAGCATCAGGAACGAGCCCATGACACAAGTGATTCAAGGTCTTCAACAAAGGAAGAGGTAATAGCATCAGAACGAGGTAGGCCATCTTTTTCATCTCTCTTTTCAATTGTAACTTAGGAAAGTGTCCAGTAGATTGTGTTAGGTCCCAATACTACTAGTGTAACCCCTTATCGTTATTAGTACAACCCCCTTATTATATTGTTGTGCCCATGTAGTCCCCATATTGTTATTATTGTGCCCCATAGAAGCCCACTATTGTTCTTAGTGTGCCTTTAGATTATTATTGTTATGTCGGATTTGATTATATTATGACCCCTTAGACTCCTATATATAGAAAGGAGGTCTTTTCATTTGTATCATCCAAGAATTGTTCATTTGTGTAATGTAAAGGAGGTTTCCCCCTCGAAGAGGCTTATTTCTAAGGTGTTCATCTATCTTTTCTATCTTTTTGTGAGCTGGTTTCATAACATTTGGTATCAGAGGTGTGGATTCTAGGGTTTCGCTGCTCCAAACAGGTCATCATGGAATTTTCGCTATAACTTTTTTGCTACGAAGTTTCAGAAGCTAAAAGAAAAACGCATTTTAGAGGAAATTGGTCTAAATCTTGCATCCGAATTTGAGATCTTGTCTGGCTATATTTTCGAAGATATGATCTGAGGAAGTTATGGTTTTTGCAAGCTCCAGAATTTCATCTCAAACAGGTCATCTTGAACTTTGTCGCTATAATATTTTTTCTACGGAGGTTCAGACTCTGAAATTAAAACCCATTGGAACTGAAATCTTAGTGAAGCTCGGGAAAGAATTTCAAATCTTGTCTCGCTATATTTGTGGAGATATAATCTGAGACATTTAGGGTTTTTGCAAGCACCCGAATTACATCCTAAACAGGTGACCTTGGGAAAATCATCATAACTTTCTCTTTGAGCATCAAATTGAAATTTCGTAAGAATTTGCGAAAAGAGGACAAACTGTAGTTTTTTGTGTATTGGTTTCAGGTCCTAAGGTTGAAACAGTGATACGAGGCACTTCATACAAGTTCGATCTACTGAACCAGTCTATAATCGAGCCATCATGGGAGATTTGACATAACACTTCCTTAAAGAATCCAATCTTGATCAGACTTTCGGGGTTAGAAGGAGGACTCAGAGGGCTACTACAGGACAAAATTTCAGAACTTGGAGATCTGAAATTACAGAGTTACAGTCATTTTAAGATCAAGCGCCCAAAATCAAGAAAAGGCAATATGAGGAAGTTTGATGGCAAGGGTCCGATAAATTGGATACTACAGAGGGAGAAATATTTTGATCTACATGAGGTGAAACTATTACAAAAGGTATGTATTGCATCTTCATATTTAGAACTGGATTAATTTTTATGGTATGAAGGGTTGTGTTCTCGTAGAGCACTTGTCACTTGGTCAATTTTCAAAGAAGAAATGATAGCACATTATGAGGATACAAAGAGTAACACATTCTTTAGCCAATTGATAAATCTCAAACAAAAGGGTTAAATGGCATAACACATTGGGGATTTCAAAAAATTGAATATAATGGTAAATGATATTCCAGAGAAGAAAAGGATTGATGTCTTCATAGGGACTTTAAAGGATAACATTCAACATGAGGTTCATATTTCGGAACCTGATTCATTGGAGATGGCATTCAGGTTGGCAAGAAAAATTGAAAGCGAAATTACGGAAACAAGGAATCCCACCACTCATGACTATAATTATGGAAGTGTTTTTTCTCCTAGCCTTCCACAACCTACAAGGTTTACACCGCAACAATTGGAAGAAAAAAGAGAAAAAGGGATTTGTTACAATTGTGATAGAAAATACACTAAAGGTCATAAGTGTGCTGAGAAGAAATTATTTTACATAGATTATGAAGAGGAGGAAGAAAAGGATCAAGAAACATCAAAAGAATAGGATATACACTAGGAACCAACCCCAGAGAAAGAATAAAAGAATCTGACCATATCTTGTAAAGAATTTGAAATAATTACCACTCCTCAAACTCTCAAGATAGAAGGACATATCAAGAAGAAAAAGGTTCAAGAAGTGAAAGATCACATCAAGAAAGAAGAAATGAATCCTAGCATATCTTGTAATGCATTGGCCGGAATTACCACTCCTCAAACTATCAAGACAGAAGGACATATCAAGAAGAAAAATGTTCAAGAAGTGAAATATCACACTGAGCATCAAGAAATTAATCCAACCATATCTTGTAATGCATTGGAAGAAATTACCACTCAAACTCTCAAGATAGAAGGACATATCAAGAAGAAAAAGGTTCAAGTAGTGAAAGATCAAATCAAGCATCAAGAACAAGTTCTCCAAATTTTAAAGGATAACGCCACTTTGGTGCAGAATTGAATGAAACAAGAGGCAGATCAACATCGCAGTGAAAGAAGTTTTGATGTAGGCAATTGGGTATTTTTATGGCTACATCTCAAGCAAGATATTGATGAGAAGGAAACGTTGGCAATACTACATGCACTTAAGAAATGGCGACCTTACCTAATGGGAAGACACTTCAAGGTAAAACTAGATCATGATAGTCTGAAATACTTTTTAGAAAAAATATTATCTTTAGAAGAAAAGAAAAAATGGGTCACAAATATGTTGGGTTATGATTTTGAAATCATCTACAAAAAAGAAAAGCCAAATGTTGTTGCAGATGAACTCTCAAGAAGGGATGAGGATGTGGAAGCATTGTTTTGTGTTATTTCTATTATCCAACCAGATTGGATAAATGAAGCAAGGGATGAATGGAAGAAAGATGAAGAAGTGTCGCCAGTCATTCAAAAGTTGCAAAAGATCCCAGTTCAAACAATATTGCCAGAACTTGACGAGGAAGGAAAAATTATATTGGAACCTGGAGCAGTCATAGAAACAAGAACCCAACAACTATGAAATCAATCAATTTCAGAGTATCTCATCAAGTGGAATAACTTACTTATTGAATATTCCACATGGGAGGACAAGAATTTTATACAGAAGCATCAAGAACTACTCAAGTGTTGAGGACAACACTTTTTGAAGGAGAGGGGCATGTTAGGTCCCTATACTACTAGTGTAGCCCCTTATTGTTATTAGTACAACCCCCTTATTATATTGTTGTGCCCATGTAGTCCCCATATTGTTATTATTGTGCCCCATAGAAGCCCACTATTGTTATTAGTGTTCCCTTAGATTATTATTGTTATTTCAGTTCTAATTATATTATGACCCCTTAGACTCATATATATAGAAAGGAGGTCTTGTCATTTGTATCATCCAAGAATTGTTCATTTGTGTAATGTAAAGGAGGTTTCCCCCTTGAAGAGGTTTATTTCTAAGGCGTTCATCTACCTTTTCTGTCTTTTTGTGAGCTAGTTTCATAACAGATTGTCACATAGGTTGCTACTTCCACTCATTGGGCTAGAGGGATCATCTCTATCCACAGATAGGGTTTCCTAGACAAAAAAATGGCAACTCCACTGGGGATGCTATAACCCTTTACATTCAATCCTTCACCTTGAATTTTTTATGAGTTTGACCAACCATTAGTTTTCTAGCTTGTTTGCTTTTCTATAATTATTTTCACTTGTTGGTGATTGCTTAAGAACATTGAGTTTTGTCTGGTCTTGAATATTTTTTATTTTTCCTTCATTTTTCTTGCCCATCACAGGTTTTCTCTCATAGTTGTGATGTCATCACTGATTCTTTAATTACAGTCGCGATTATTATGCTTTCATCGTTTTTTTTCCTATAACAAGTGTGATGATCCCAAAGCATAAGAGAAATTAGGGTTTTTCTTCTTGTTCTCAGTCTTTTGGTCCTTTATCAAGGATTTTCCAGTGTGTATATGGTATGTTCATCCTGATTGTCATGCTTCATTGACTAAAATTATCTCTTGATTTGGTTTTTGTGTGTTTGTAGCTTGTTTTCTTCTTAGGGTTTCTAGCTTACCCTCCACTCATTGATTGATCTGCCTCTCAGAGATCAATTACTCTTGTTCAAGAGTCTGTTGTATCAAGACATCTTTCACAAGTTGCTTTTGCTTCTTTAGTGTCGAACCATATTAATTCTTTGAAAATTGCTTTAGTTCCATTGTCAAGCATAGATCACAAGTTGTTTGCTTTGGATGAACTGAAAGAACGTGCTTGTTATCATTTTTATGTTTCAGAAAGTGAAAGTTTTTTTCTTTTAAGTATTTTCGAGACATTTTTTGCATTCAAAAACATAAAGTGAAAGAGATTTTCATGTTTAGTGAGTTGTTTGCATTTCCCTTTACTTTTTTCATTCATCTTCATTGATTGAATCAAAGAAAAAGGAAATCATTATTGCATCTTAGTGAAAGGAAAGAGATTTTCATTTCTATAGGATTGCATGTTGGCATTGCATTTGTTAGTAGAATGAAAGATTAGATTTCATTTTTACATATTGCATTGGAAAGAATAGTGTTGATGCATTTTGAATTGTTTGATGCATTGTTTGGTTGTTTCTCTTCCTTTGTTAGCTTAGCCTTCATCGAATGAAAAGGTTTCATTTTCATCATTTAGTTGCATTCTAGGAACAGGTGACATCATTGAGCCATCAAAACTGAAACTTAATTCAAGATTAACTTAAAATTTACCTCAATTAACCTAAGGAGAATTTTTCACTTAACGCAAATATCTAGAGGTATAGGCTAGAGACGTGTTCTGACATCTTAAAACATGGCAGCTACCGTTAACTACCTGCAGTGTATCCCAGGGGTGAAATCCCATCCTAGTATGGAAGTATATAGAAGGTTCTCCAGTACTTTCGAGTATATTGGAGGCACTTTAGTATGAAAAGTATATAGGGATGCTCTCATCGAATGGTTTTGCATTAGACAGTGCTAACATGGACTTGTTCTCCCCATACCATCGTGTATATATTGGGAGACCCCATTAGGTTACTATCCTTTAGCCACAAGTAACCGAGTCAGCCACCTTGTAAACATGATACATCGAACACAACATTCGAGGAGATTGGCCACTGTACTTTAAGTCCTTGATTTTGGCTAAGGTGTATATCATAGTTCACGAATACTTGGTAAACCCTTTTTCCTATATTACCCCTTTTTGATTTATTTGTTAAAGTTCTAAAATCAATCAATTGACCGCGGAAAAACATCCTTCCTATGGAAATACTCCTTATTAGATCTTAGGTTGATACTGATGGCAACATTTCCCGAGTCTACCAACCAAGGAAACCCCCCTTAAGGGAATCCTAATCCTTTTCCTTCTTTTGGAAATGTTGGTGCTCCTTATATGGAAATGTTGTCCCTTCCTAGATTGACCATTGGTCTACCAGTTTGGTTATTTTCGACCTCAATGGTTCTGAGTGTCCAAAATTCTTTTCAACCGAGTTCTCCTCCACTTGAATAACATTAACCTCATGTTGATCCTAAAGTTGACTCCTCTCCTTCTTCACCTATTTCTTCACCTTGTTCTTCCTCTTCGCCTGGTGAAAGTATGGATTCTAGTAGCCAGGAAGTTAAGAAGAAGAAGAGGAAGAGGATGAAGAAGAAGAAGCAAAACAAGCAAGGGAGAAACCAAGTAGTCATTGCTATGGATACAACTGATGTAGAAAGATATTCTAGCCAGCCCCATAAAGTAAAATTCTCTTGCATATTCTGTAAGGGTGACCACCTTCTTTGGAATTGTCCTAGTATTCCCAAGGTCTTAGAAGTGTGGTCTATAGGTTCACATCGACCTTTGTCATCAGCCTCTGGAAATCATGCTGGTGATAAACCTTCAACTAGTAACCGTAAAGCATGGGAAAAAGGGAAAAGTCAAATTTCCCTATAAGTTGTGTGAAGGTAATCATCCCATTCACCTTTGTCCTCTTATGGATGAAGCTTCCAAAGAGTTGGAAAACCTTACAGCTTCTCAACCTCGTCTTCCGACTAGGTATTGAAATCTTTCCTTTAATCTTTCACTAGTTGATCCAGTGATTTATCAAAAGTCGTCTTTGGTCAACTATGCTCTCTCTGAAAGTAAGTCTCGTGAGTCTGTTCTCGACCAAACATTGGTCGAGAAAACAGTAGACTTCATTCTGCCTTCAATTAATTGTACCTTTCTGGTAGAGAGTGAACCTCATACTGCTTAGGTTCTTTTGGTTTCTTCAGTTTCAAATGAACTGGAGGGAAATCCTCCCATTCCTGAGGTGCATGAGAATAGTTCTCTTGTTCCCATAGAGCAAGAGGGTAGTTCTCACGTTCCTACGACACCCCCTTCGAGTATTTTAGTCACTTATTTTGATTGGAGTCATCTGGCAAGATATCGCCTTTTGTCTTATGTGCCTTTCCAAATTACAGTACGGGCTTACCATATGGCCGTACCTAGCACAATCATAGATTAGGATGCATCTATTAGCATTATTTCCTCAACTTCTTGGAAAGCTTTAGGTTCTCCTCATTTGTCGCTGTCACCCAGAATCTATTAGATTTTAACAGAGGAACCAGTTAGCCGTTAGGGATCCTTCCTATGTTACCTATTACTTTGGGAGGAAATATTGTCTATATAGACGTGATGGTTGTCCAAGGCCCTTTAGATTTTAATGTACTCCTTGGTTGTGACTATGTTTATGTCATGGGAGCCCTTGTTTCTTCCCTATTTTGAGTGATTTGTTTTCCACATGAAGGAAGAATTATGATCTTTGATCAGCTTACATTCATTGGTCCTTAATCAACTCTCCATCAACCATCATCCCTAAATGGTTCCCATATGTAAGCGGTCTCACCCTCGCCACAGGTTAATTATGTGGCCACTAGTTCCATGCCCACATCTACTGATGATCTAGTAGATGATGTAGTACATCATGTACTGGGGGCATTGGAGCCCGAGTTTTCATTTGGATCCCTGGAAATGTATCCCTTCTCGAGTGTTCTTCTCTGATTTGATGAGAACCTCTTGGAATCCATGGCCTCTTTTGGTCTATGATCAAAGGCTTTGGAGCAGAGTTCCTTGTCTTGTGTCAAGCTCCTTAAAAAATGAAAAAAAAGATATGAGGGTAGTTCTTTTACTATGTCAACCTCCTTAAAAAATGAAATAGGTCATGAGAATGTTTCTTTTACTTGTCTCAAGCTCGTTAAAAAATGAAAGAAATCCCCTTCCAATTCGAGTCTTTGATTAGATCTCATAAAATCCTAGTCGACTCTTTCACTTGATCTCGTAAGTGAACCTTCATTCCATCCACCTGTTAGTAACTAGTTTTCTACTTTGGTGAATGAGATGGAGCTTGGGAGGCATGTACCTCAAATTGAGTCATTATGTTGGGGGCATGCAAACTCATCTCAAGCATAGTTTATCTTTGTTTCAAGCTTGTGTAAAATTGAAACCAAATCCAAGCATAGTTTGTTTCTGTTTCAAGCTTGTGTAAAAATGAAACCAAATCCAAGCATATTTTTTCCCCATGTTTCAACCTTGTGAAAAAATGAAACCATCTTCAAGTATACTAAAGCATAGTTTCTCATGTTTCAAGCTTGTGTAAAAATCAAACCATTCCCACCTTACATCTCGTAATTGTTGTTTTTATCAACCCATTTTTGCTAGATGAGCCTTGGTTTTTTCATCCCATCGTCGCCATCTCTTTGGTCGATCATTCATTTTCACTTGGTTGTTTTACCCTTGCCTGAGGAACATTTGCGATGAGTACTCTTATTAACGCGCCTCTTAATCATTACATGTTTTGAGCAGTTCCATTATGACCGGAACCAGTTGTTATCCTTTTATACCACTCATAACTCCAGGTGGATTAATCTTTAAGCTCTTTTCTAACTCTCTACACATGAAAAGGTTGACGAGTACTTGTCTTTTCAAACTAGTTAAATTAAATGAATTGGTGTCATCCCAGTATACATTTACGCCTTTTTTGGGCTGAGATTGACTATTTACGAAAAAGGTACGCCTTGGCCGATATGGTCAAGAGGTTCTCTTCAATATTGTTTTCTACCTTTTCGGGTTCATTGAACAACTTACAAAAAGGGACTTGATGGAGTTTTTTTTTTCGTCTATTTTGTTTCAAACTCTCTAAATATGAAGAAGATACTGATTTATTCTTCCGTCAAACTCGTTAAAAATTTTTACGACAAAAGACTCATCACCATGACGAGACTGAGTTTCTCTTTCCTAGCACTCGTAAAACTTACTAGGATGGATTCATTTGAAGGGTGAACATATATGACAAGCATATGGTATCCTCTTCAAGCTTATGTAAAAATAAAGAGGTACTCACTAGAAATAGTGGGGAAAATGAAAGTGAAATATCTCTTGTATAGGCAGCATGTCACTTTTGAAAATGACACTCATCTATTTCTCATGTCGGGTTTGGGATATCCTCACTTAGTCACTTGTCCTTCCAGGTTTGGGTGATCCATTTTGCCTCTCATATGACTATTCCACTTTGTTATTATGACCCTTGGTCCTATGTTGAGTCAAATGATGCCACACTCCGGAGTTGTGTTGCCAATGTTCAAGAGAAGTCCTATCTGCAGTCTATTACCTATAGATTTTTTTACTCATTGCTACAGTCTTGGATCTTATTCATTTCATTCCACTTTATTCCTTGTTTCGTGTCGATGATTGGGGAATCATTATGGCCCTCCTTCGATGGGTCATTTCCTGTCGACTTCAGCTCATTATCCAGGAAGATGACTTAGAAATTCCCTTTCAGTACCTTAGAGCTTGCATGCCTTAATGAAAATTTCTTTTCATCCGATGACACATTTACATCATTGGCCTTTGATCGGGTGATTCCACGAGTGTTCGACTTCAGCTTTTTTTTCACATTCACGGATTGTACTATCATACCTTGAGATACATTGTCATTATTGGTGGTTTCTCTCGTTCCTGTTAATGATCCAAATCATTGGACAGTAATCAGATGGTTTTCTAGCATGTTCGACTTCAACAGATTCATCCGCATGTTAGAATTCATACTTCGATCAGGTTGGGATGGAGAGCAAGACCCTGAGTCTTGTCTGATATGACTCAAGTTGTCTGGAGTTATGTATTGTTCATGATTGTACACATTGTTGAGCCTCCATTTTGTCCAAATTTTCATGATTTACCTGAATAATTTTATGCTTGTACTAAGTATAATCATTATTATTCGTTTTACGCATTATTAAGTTATCATTTAGAGGCCTTTAGAGCTGATAGTTGTTGATCTATGAACTCTTCTTGTTTTGTTAATTTAATATGAAAATGTCATTAATGTCAGGCTATTTTGTGGCAGGTGCTAACATTCCTATAGTAGTTGTTCTTATACCAGTTGTGCCTACACCAACATGCCTCCACCAACATGTCTACACTAATTTGGGGCTTTCATACATTGACACATCTCTAGGGAAATATGAAAGAGGTTTTTATTCAAAATGGTGTTTTAACACTTCCACATAAGCTAATATGCACGCAATTCATATGGATTTATGTTTAGGCAATAATTAATGCCTCAACCCCAAATTCGCAATAGTTTCCAGAATGACAACTTCCACCTCGATTTCCGTGCAGGTGAAGGCGAATAGAGAAATTATGGAACATGGGTTTTGGTCCATGTATAGCATATTAACAAACCCTCAAACTGATTTCTAAAATTTGTAATGGTCTAAAAGTTACATAACAATCTTTGAGGTAGTTTTCTAAACATACACTGTTTTTCCATAATTTTAGCATCTCATATTTCAAACAGTCATTTTCGGGCATGATTTCTAAGGCAATGGGTCTGAACCAGAAAATTATGAGAGAGGTTATTGTTGAAAATATAACAAGCTATATTTTCTCCAAATAGTTTTCCGAAATTCGTAATGGTTAAGGAGATACGTAGAGTTCTTTCGAGGCATTTTGTTAAAAAAAACTTATTTTTCCATAATTGTAGAAAACGGCCAAATTTGGGAAATCCGTGCCAGATATTCATTCCTTCAATGGGTAAATGGTTTTATTGATATTATATTGATGAATATCAGTTAGGATTCAATCCCCATATTGTTTTATAAGGAATAGAGCCAAAATTATCATGAAAGAACATTATAAAAGGAAGGAGTCATGTAGGTGTGAAGGCTGGGGTTTTTGTATATGGCAGATTGTATTATGTAAATCATATTTGTTTACAGGAGGAGGGAATCAATATTCCTATGCAGGAAGGAAGTATATGTGCACTAGTGGGATGATCCCTCGAGGGGACCATTAGAACCAGCGCAACATTGTTTTATGAATTTGTAACAAGACTTCTGAAATGAATTTCTTTGGCATTAAATTCTGAATTCTGGTTTCTACTCTGAAATGAGTTTATTTGGAAATCACTTTTGAGTAATTTTGTTTCTCCATACTATTCCGAAGATTGTGACTTAATCGCTGCAAGGGCAACGTGTTGGATGGTTGGGCCCACCAGCTAGTCCATTGCCCCAAACCTCTTAACTTTCTTTTGCTGCATTTTAGTTTTCTTTGTGTGAGAGTGATCTTAGATAATTTCGCAATTTCATTTCATAGCTCTTCTTTCAGTCATTTCATTTCATAGCTCTTATTTCAGTCATTTCATTTTCGATTTCATTCCAAAAGCTCTATTTTACTGCTCTGGTTATTTAAGTTTAATATCAGTGCTTTTGGATGTATTTTCATAAAAGTTGAACTAAAGTAAATGATGAATGTTTTAACTATGTCTCTTATTTATTCTTACAAAGATTTACCCTAATCTCATTACTGCATAACAAATTTTATTTCTAGAACACAATGGTGAAATAATTGTTGAGCAAGAATTCTGGTTAACTTAACTTAACATGTACTCATAATTTCCTTTGAATATTATATGAGACAGATTCCTGCACTTTTGCAAGAAGATGCTTGGATCAACATAAGGAAAGATTGTGAATCTTGTTGACAAAACGCTCACAGAATTCTTCATTATAATTAAATGTTGCATATATTATAAGGAAGTATTTAATAAGATCAGGGTAAATAACACGAATTATATATTGGTTCTTATTGCATATTTCTCTTACAACTAAAGTACTGAATTGTCTTTAAGAGAAGAAGTGCATTATTATCTTGATTCTTTTTAAAGCATTCGATTATTTCCTTAGATTATTTGGAATGAAGTTGTCGTGTCATTTCTAGTTTCATGCTTGCAACATAGCAATAATTTTTTAGAGGTTTTGCATTCTTTATTTCTTGAATCACTTTCTTTTGAATGGGGTCTACATTTCTTTGTCCCCTGGAAAACTAAGGAAGACAAACTGTAGGAGTCAACTCAACCTAGAAGAGGAGCCAAAAGTAGATTCTCATAGTGTCTTTACTTTGCTTTGAAGAGTCTTGTTTATTTTTCTTGAATGATGCTCCTTTTGAATTTCTTGCAAGAGCTTGGTTTTTATTTAACAGATCCATGAAGTCGTATTCTGGCATATATTGTGCTATGCCTCTAAGTTTACTTACCCGGATTGAAAAAATAAATGTTGGTGTAAATCTTGCATTTATACCGCCTGACACAGATGTGTCTGCTATACGGATGGTTGTGACTATATCGTGGGACTTTACATTTATGGTGATCCATCTATCTTAGATGGCTACGTCCATAACTTGGATATTACATTTATAGATGATTCTTTTCATTTGGATGGCTACACCCATACCATGGATCCTTTCACATAGTCCTTATTATCTAGATGGTTGTGTCCATACCATGGATTCATGTTTTGATATCAAATATGTATATGTATATGCATCCTTGATTTGGAGGTCTCCTGACAATGTTTTTTCTCGTTGTTGAAAAATCTTGTAAAGCATCTCATCCATCACTCCATGTTCTACCTTCATGCTTTAGGGGGCATCTGATATACAATATTTTGTCACCCCTCCCGCACTTCCTTGTGACATACCCCGAAGTTCCCAAAACGTGACCATAATGCAGTGTACTCATTCAGATACGCAGCTCAAATCCTCCCTAAAACACTAGTTGGAAAATGCCTTGAGCTTCCCCTGAAGGAAATGACTCTAAACCCCTAATTTTAGAATCATCGCTCTTATGATATTGAAAACCGCGATGGTCGCTAGTTGCACTATACTAGCCCCGCGATTCCATCACTCTGTTTTCTTGCATACCGACAATGATACCTAAAAGGCAATTTTCCAAAAGAGGATGAGAAGCTTCATGATCTAGAAGCTTCTAGAGCGACAAGCTAGAGGTTGTTTGACGTGGATGAGGTAAATTTCTCTCAACTTGGCCTTTTGGTCTTATCCCTATGATCTACCTCCTTGAGATGAAGGCCTACTCCTATCTTTGGAGAGATCCTAACTCTCTTCCCCTGCTTATATATTCATCTTTTCCCATTCCCAAATGGTTGGTCTTTGTCTATTTGCACCCTTATGCTGAGATTGTGCATATATGCTACTCATTTGGCTTGGAGAGCCTAACTTGGACTTGGACATTCATTCAAGAAGAGCCTATCAACATCAAGGGTTGGTTGTATGCTTCCTCCTTTATTGTATTAATATACAACTATTGGTTCATTTTCCATAAATGTGTATGCTCATGTATCATTTATCTTAACGCTCCTTGATCCGTTAAGTAGGTTACTTTTGATTATGCTATTTGGATTTTCATGCCTTGTTGTGTCTTGATCTCTTGTATAGGTGTTTAAATGATGTGAAAAGCAGGAACGAGCCCACAACGCAAGTGATTCAAGGTCTTCAACAAAGGAAGAGGTGATAGCATTAGAACGAGGTAGGCCATCTTCTTCGTATCTCTTTTCAATTATAACTTAGGAAAGTATTCAGTAGATTGTCATGTAGGTTGCTAGTCCCACTCATTGGGCTAGAGGGATCGCCTCTGTCCGAAGAGAGGATTTCCTAGACAACAAAGATTAGTCAATCTTGTGCTTAATGTTTCCATTTTTTTGTGTAAAATAAAAACTTTCTACCTTCTAGTAAATTCGCTCCAAAGGAAAAAAACAATCTTCCCTCAAAACAATTTTCAATTGCTAGTAAAAAAACTTATTTTTTACACTAACAATATTTAATCCGCTCTGATACCATGTTAGAAAAATGTCACAGGGGTAGAGGAGAAGAGTCTGGCTCAGAATTCAGTTGCGACAAGGTAAATCTTATGTTGCGGCAAGGAAATTGGAACTACAGAGAGGCATAATTGAAATAGAAATTTAACGCACAACAAAACAGAGTAAAACCAAAAAGGTTGCAATAAATCTACTCATGAAGGTTTAAAACCATTTCGCAACAAACCATGCTTTAGATTATATTTCAAAACATAGGAAAATACATTCACATGATAAATGGAGTTTGCAGCTTCAAGTAAAAACCCCAAAACTCACTGCGATTTATGCTTCACTGGGGTTGCGGAGTAACTGTCTGTAAAACTCGTTTTCACGCACCCACCAAAAATTGCTCTACGATTTTCTCCTCACTACCTCACATACTTTCACTCTCTCTCTCCCTCAACCTTGCAAATGACTTTTACATGCTTATTTATCCAAGCATACGACTTTGACTCATTAATTTATGTCAAAGAAAATATTTAAGACACGGAATGGGCAATTATACAAAATGACGGATTTCTTGAGCTTGCAGAGGTTGCGAACTGCAACTAAGAGTTGCACAGTAAAGGTTTCACCCATACATATTTTCCAACCCTCATTAAGTGCTTTAACTCTATGATGTGTTGCAAAATGGTTTGTGTTGTACTTCTACTCATACTTTAGTCTTTTCGCAAGCAAACAAAATCGCAACCTGCAAAAATACTCTTGACAAATATGGCTGCTATGAGAGTGTTTAATGCGTTGGTTGGGATTAATTTTTCAACATAATACAGCGTATCATGGTATTATTTGTGCATAGAATGGATCAAATTCTGATCTCAGGGAAATTAATGTGCATGTGTATTACATTTGCAAGGAAGCGAATTGTCAATAGAAGCACGTGAAGGGCCACATAGATTACCGTCTGGAAATTCAATTTGCTAGTTATCGAGAGTCGATTTTGGTGAGATCGACATGTTAATCAAAGGGTGATCAAGTTCAATGCAATTGAGACTATAAATATGGACCGTTGATCTATATTGTGGCCATCATTCGTGCTTTGTATTTTCCTCAATAACACTCATCGAGCAAAATCAAAGGGCTGCAGTGAATTAACTGAATCATTGGAGCCATTACAAGAGTCATGTGAAATATTTTTGGGTACTTTCCGACAATAATATATTTCATCTATGTTCTCACCAAGACAAATTGAGGGGGAAAATTAATGTGCATGTGTGGTACATTTGCAAGGAACCGAATTGTCAATAGAAGCACGTGAAGGGCCACATAGATTACTGTCTGGAAATTCAATTTGCTAGTTATCGAGAGTCGATTTTGGTGAGATCGACATCTTAATCAAAGCGTTATCAAGTTCAATGCAATTGAGACTATAAATATGGACCGTTGATCTATATTGCGGCCATCATTCGTGCTTTGTATTTTCCTCAATAACACTCATCGAGCAAAATTAAAGGGCTGCAGTGAATTAACTGAATCATTGGAGCCATTACAAGAGTCATGTGAAATATTTTTGGGTACTTTCGGACAATAATATATTTCATCCTTGTTCTCACCAAGACAAATTGAGGGTGAATATTCTTTTTTTTTAATTTCTTGTAGCATGGATACGTTGTGCGAACCCGGTTGTTGAGCACGCGTACCCTATGTTGGATACAACAGAAAAGAACTAGTTGTTGGGTGTTTAAGGGAAAACCCGTCCAAAGCATCTAGCTGAGTAACTTGTGCATTCACAGAGAGATCCATCAAGTATTGGGCAAATAAGTCGAGGGAAGAGATCCACGAGAGGGAACACTGCCGAAGTTCGTAATTCTAATGAGGGATAATCAGCCAAACCATTGTAGAACCCTGAATTTCCCATACGACAGGAGAATGGGTCCACTGTGACTGAGTTAGCTGATATATTTTATGGGTCCACATGCCGGGAAATCTGTGGAATAAGAAAGTAAAACATAGGGTTGAGGTTCATTCATACATTAGGTTGCCAAAGGGCCATACACTGGTTGCGCAGTTGTGAAGCGACATACATTCATAGCACATGGGCTCTAGGGTCGTGAGGGTCGCACGAGAACCACAAGGGTCGAGCCACCCACTATTGGGTAATAGAGGTCATGGGTCGCAAGCTGAGGTCACATCCATCAGATAAGGAAGACCAGGTGGATCGTGGGTCACCAACTATTGACAGGTCGTGGGTCGTGGATGTATCGACAGGGCAAGTGTGAACCACAATGATTGGGCACCAGCTATTGTAATTCCCCTCCATGATAATAAATTAAAGATGCCTGATACATATGCAAGGTCGAGCTACCCGAATGCCAAAGACCTGATGTGATTAGCAAAGAATGGGCTGAATTTCTCAATCTACATGAAGGCCTAATATTAGGTGTGCATTGTTCAAAGGTGTGCATTGTGTAGAATAAAATCGATGCAAGGATATGAAGTGGAAATTACACGTGGCAAATATGCCAGAGTTGGGGCTAAATTAAAGAACTCTAATTTCTTCATTAAAAATCCAGAAGAGCTGAGCCATTATTTGTGGCCAAATCTATGGGATTCATGGTTGATTTATTGCTAGATAAATTTGTTGTTGGGGTCAGAAATTTATCAAAATCAATTTTTTCATATACAATAGAAGAGTTCATATGATCGGAGGTGGATCATGAGTGAAATTCTAGAAGAGGCCAACTCATCTACATAAAAGTAGGTCGAAATTTGTAATGTCTAGCACTGTATTTTTCTAAACAACTGAGAAGTCGCCATAATCATGGGTCGAGGGCATCTGGATTGAAGGTTGAGTTATTTAGCCTGAACCAAGTTCCATCTTCTTGTTATTATGTAATGATTTTCTTCATTAAATTCAAACGAGGTTAAGCGTCAGTTAAAATTTTGAAATTTGTCTATGTCAGATATAGATATAACAATAGTTTTAAATTGTGATCGCATACAAAATGAAGGTTATAGGTGACGCCTTTCTGATCAAAGGCGTATTACTATTTCTACAAGTTAAAAGGATTTATTTCCCCAAAATATTCCACCAGCTATTACAGGGTTCATTTTTGCAGAAAGTGTCTTCCCATTTATTATTGTAGAAGAATTCCTTCGATTGGGTCATTATTTTTATTGCAGTAGATTGTTTCTATGTTATTATTGAAATTCAAGCCTAGCATAGATCAATTTCTCAAAAGGAGTAAATCAATTTTATTGAAGAAAGCTCGGGAGAGAAAAGGAAGTCTAACTGTTGAAATCCATTGATGCCAAACCATAATGTCATCACTTTATTTTTGGAAACAAGCAAGAGAAGAAAAATAGACATTTCTCTTGAAAGGTCCATGCTATCCTTCTGCAGCCAAAGGATATCCGAAAGGAAGATGTAAAAAACAAGTGTCTCTTTGAACTTGGATCCAAATTGCAGGGTATAAATTCAGAATATGTCCTCCTATGGTTGGACACATTACATATAGAATTGTCTCTGATAGAGCAATCAAATTGGAAAGGGTTAAGTTAGGCCTTGAAGCCATCCATGCTTATTTTGATACAACCTAGGTTCTTGGAGAATTCTTGTGAAAAGGTTAGACTCACAGTCACCTCTTCTCTTAGTAAAATCCTAGCCTTAACAGCTTCGCTACCACCCTACAATGATGACATCATGAGAAGGATTTTTATGCTAATGGTAGAAGCCTTCCAATGGTTGGACAATATAATTCTTATTACGCTTTTTTAAAGGTGAAAAATTTTAGAATGCATGAAGAAATTCAAATTCGGTATACTTATGTTGGATCTAGAGTGTCATGTCTTAATCCTTCAGATGCTCCAATACTTTTTCACCAGTATTACAAAATCTCATTCAAACTATGTCAAAACAGACATGCAAGAGATCATGTCCTCGATCTTGGGAGAAGACAAGGCCATCTGCAAACAACTGAGATCCAAATTATTAGCCATTTGGAAGAAAAAGATAATTGTATCGCCTATTTCCTATGAATTAGTTGAGGGGTTGGTCGAACTAAACATAAAAATACTTAGGAAGAAGTTGACCATCGAGGAACTAACAAGGATTTATGGAGACAACAAGAATGAACTAAGGAGGAAAGATCTAAGCTTTGTATGCAAATGACCTTGGGCACTTAACCACTCATGCTCAAATGTCATAAAGGAGATAACAAGAACTGAGCAGGATTCCTCTATTATAGTTGAGTCCATTGATTTGTGGGAGAAAATCCATGGAGGATACGAGCAGTTAAGTAAAATTTCACCTGAACAACAAAATGCTTTTGTGAGCAGAGAAGACCAAGGAAACAACATTCAAGGAGACTTTTGAGATAAATCAATATTGGCAGACCAACATCATGAATACTTAGAGGTGCATGGGTGCAACATACATGATGATCACTTAGGGGAGCATGAGGATGACCCACATATTATTTCCACAAGTGGAGAAGAATTCAAGGAGACTTGAATGAGGAACCAGTAGTAGTGAACTAGAATGATGAGCATGAAAATGAAGGGGAACATAAAGAACATAGTGTGCCAGATGAGCCACTTGCATAGAGTCAGTCAAAAGCTCAAGTTGGAGTTATGATGGTCAGGCATCCAGTGCAGACAAATACATAGACATTCAGTAGGGCACCAAAAGTGTTAGTAGAGGACTTTCGGGAAAATATCAAGCATTTAAAGGCAAATCTTATGATGTTGAAGTAGGGATTCTAGATAGCCTGAGACATTGTCTTACAAGAGAAAAAAAATTTGAGGAGCTCATAGGGGTAAGGGTCGAGTCAGCTTCCAAGTTGTCTCGTGTAGAGGAACGTCTCTTGTCCTCACAAGGTAGCAAGAGGAGTACAGTTGGGAGTTCCAGAGTAGCCCCCTATAGGAGTATGTAGATAGGGCTTGCGACACTACCAACCCACCTTTATACATTAGGTAAAGCAGGGCAAAGATCTCCAAATGGATCATGTTGGGTGACTGAGTGGAGCAACATGAGTTGAGCATCAAGAAATATCAACACAATAGACCCATTCTAGGTGCAAACATTCATGGATTAGACCCTTCCCACGAGATGGATTGGCGAGAGATTATGAGTTGGAACTCTATTGATGGGATGATTCCTAGGAGTATACTCTTATCCAAGGGAATATTGCAGCTTCGGATCTTAGGCACAGGTAGCGATGGAGGGTCGAGATGGAATCATAACCCATAGGTCCCAAGACTTTGTTTGCATTAGGATCTAGGTGGATCCATTGACAAAAGGATTGTTCGAAGGATTGTTTGGGATCCATGTATCCAAGGATCCATTTAGGATCATTTAGCATGGAGGCATGTGATAACACATTGGTTTGTAAGGGATCATGGTATCAATGTATAGA
The DNA here is from genome assembly GCA_031772625.1 of Pinus tabuliformis. Lineage (NCBI taxonomy): Eukaryota > Viridiplantae > Streptophyta > Pinopsida > Pinales > Pinaceae > Pinus > Pinus tabuliformis. The sequence continues at coordinate 590,105,718 of CM062814.1, read as the reverse complement.
TGCTTCTATTGTGGATAGAAGAGCATTTCTTGAGGGAAAGAAAAATTTGGGCAAGAGGATTTGTAATATTCCCTTTTTCTGAAATGGTCAAAATGGACGAAATCTACCCATTTTACCATGGTATCTACCCATGGTCTTTTCCTTTGTTTTTTGAGGGAAAACAATAAAATAAGGTTTCTAAAGAGTCCATCAAGCCTATAAAAGGGGATAGAAGCTCAGCATTAGGATCATATGAAGTTTTCTATATTATTTTGTTTGTTGAGAACTTGGTGTGTTTAGTTCTATTTTGATCCCTATACAAAAACCCCATGGTAAATTTGTTTGGTAGAGCCAACTAAGATTCAAAAAGGTGCTTCAGTGTCTTAGACAAATATTTTAATGACAATTCATGCATGCCATTTGCAGGGGCTCCAATCTTATTTGTGTGGGCATGTATCCTTATTTTTAACTACTAATATAAATAAGAGGTTGGATTTTTGGATCCCCTTGTGTTCATCGTTTTTTATTGCAAGATTGGTTTTTTAATTTAAACACTAAAGTGTGTCAGATCTATTAATTTTTTTTACGTATGGGATCTTGCATTGGTACGCATGAAAAGGATAGCACCACCTACATAGGATCCATTTTTAAGGGAATCAACATCAAAATATACCCATAGGAGCGCAATATTTATATTTTCAACAGTGATATTAAGGGGAGCATAGGTTGTTTTCAATGAGAGTAGAAGAGAATAAATTGCAAGAACCTAAGCAACCACCTTTGGGGAACCAAGAGTGTTAGTTTGATAACGAATTAGTAACTTTAGGTAAAATGTAAATAGACAGTTTTGTAACGAATAATTAGTTGTGTAACGATAGTTGGTAATATAAAACTATCAAATGCCCATGAAATGTAATACGGAGAATCATTTCTCAATAAAAGTTCCTATTAATTCATTCAGTTTCGTGTCTTGGCTATTCAGTTGTTATTCAGTTATTGCTTTCTTGTTTTCTTCATTATTTGGGTTTCTTTTTTCAACAATTGGTATCAGAGCTCGAGGGCCGAGCGATTGGGCGTGAAGGCGCTGAGAAGAACCTGCACTGAGAAGACCTATGTGACCTGTGCTGAGAAGATAAGAACCTGCGTGGTGTTTTTTTTTTGGTCTGTAGATTAGAGCGTGAAAGTCCAGAAGTCTGCCTGCGAGAGCCTGCGTGAACCTGCGTGGTGGTTTTATTTTTTGCTGTGTGAACCTGCGTGAGGCTGCGTGATGCTGTCTGCGTGAATGGGTGTGAAGGCGTGATGCTGGCTGCGTGAATCTTCCTGGGTGCTGAAACCTGCGTGCATTTGCTGCCTGCGTGAATCTTCCTGGGTGCTGAAACCTGCGTGCATTTGCTACTTGACTCTGCGTGGTGAGTGTTCGTTGGTCGAGGAAGAAGGAGGAGGCATGTTCGCTGCCACAGTTGCAGCTAGAAGTGCTGCCAGATCTGCGCGTGCAGGAGTGACTTGCCTGTGTGCAGAGCCAGAGCCACGTGAAGAGGAACCTCATCAAGCTGTTGTTGCCTGTTGAACCTGAGTATTTATTAAAATTTCCAGAACGTTTTATTTTCAGCAGAAATTTTGTTTTGAAACAAAAACAGCAGATTGAAATCAAATCAAGTTTTTTTTAAAGGGGTGGATTTTTTATACAAATTGGAGGAAAAGAAAGGGTTCAGGAAGGGTTTCTTTGTTTGTTTGAATCACCAGAGGCTGAGATTATTTCTTTTTAAAAGCAAAAACCCTAGAAAGACTGAAACCCTAGGAAGGAAGAAAAATGGCCAAGATGTCGAATGCCAAATTTGAGGTGGAGAAATTCACCGGAAAGAGCAATTTTGCTCTTTGGAAACTGAAATTAGGTTAAGGATCTGCTTGTGCAACAAGGGTTGCACAAGGCATTGGATGGGGCAACTAAGAAACCTACAACCATGACTACTTCAGACTGGGAGGACTTGGATGCCCGAGCTCTCAGTACCATCCGGTTATGCCTAGCGGATGAAGTTCTCTTCAACATTGTTGAAGAGACTACGGCATCAGAATTGTGGGAAAAACTTGAAAACCTCTATATGACAAAATCATTAACCAACAGAATTTATCTGAAACAACAGTTATACAGTCTTCGAATGAAAGAAGGTTCAAACGTTGCAGAACATTTGAATGTTTTAATACACTAATTTGTCAATTAACAGATATGGAAGTCAAAATATAGGAAGAAGATAAAGCCATAACCTTGATGTGTTCTCTGCGTGAATCATGGGATCACTTCGTAACTTCAATCAGCTTCAGCTCTGCTGATTCTTTGAAGTTTGAATCAATCGTGGGAGCTCTTCTGTCTGAAGAAGTATGAAGGAAATCCAGCACTGAAACAGCTGCATCAAAAGCCATGATTGCTAGAGGACGCTCAAAGGAAAGAGGAGAAAAACCAAGGGGGTCTTCCAGGTTGAAATCGAAGGGCAAGAAGTGTAAGGCAAAATGTTGGAACTGCGGTAAAGTTGGACACTTGAAGAAGGACTATTGGAAACGGAAGGAATCCGAAAACTGGAAGAACGAAGCGAATCAGGTCGATTCAAGTATGATAGACGAAGTTTTATCTGCTGAAGAATTATGTATGATAGATGAAACTTCACCTGAATGTAATGTCTCTTAGATTTTTGATAGCTGGCTGTTAGACTCTGGTGCTTCGCATCACATGTGCCCACATAGAAATTGGTTTACCTCGTATGAAAATGTAAACGGTAGTTCTGTGTTTATGGGTAACAATGTGTCACGTCAGACTGTTGGGATGGGAGATATCAGGATTAAGATGTATGATAACACAGTTAGGACATTAAATAGTGTTAGACATGTACCTGATTTGAAGAAAAATTTAATCTCTTTGGGAGTGTTGGATTCAGATGGTTATAAGTTTACAGGTCAAGATGGCGTCTTGAAATTCTTTAAAGGAGCCCTTGTGGTTATGAAGGCAGAAAAGGTCGAAAATCTTTACAGGTTAAAAGGAAGTACCCAGGTCAGTGAAGCAGTGGTTGCGTCAGAAAAAGAAGAAGCAGGTACTCGTCTGTGGCATCATCGTTTGGGTCATATGAGCGAGAAAGGTCTTCCTATACTGATGAAACGTAAATCTCTTCTAGGTCTGAAATCCTTGAATTTAGATTTCTGTAAACATTGTGTGTATGGAAAACAGTGTAAACAGAGATTTAAAGTTGGAAATCATAATAGTAAAGATGTTTTAGACTACATTCATTCTGATCTGTGGGGGCCTTCCCCTGTTATGTCATATGGAGGTGCATTGTATTTTTTAACGTTCATTGATGATTACTCCCATAAAGTTTGGATCTATATGATAAAAAGGAAAGCTGATGTATTAAATGTCTTTAAACAATTTAAAATAATGGTAGAGAAAAGAACAGGCAAATCTATTAAATGTCTAAGAACTGACAATGGTGGTGAGTTCACTTCCGTTGAATTTGAACAATACTGTAAGGATGAGGGCATTGTTAGACACAAAACTGTTGTTTATACTCCTCAGAAAAATGGTGTTGCTGAGCATATGAATTGGACTCTTATGGAAAGTGCCAAAAGCATGATCAGCAATGCTAACTTGCAAAAAGAGTTGTGGGCAGAAGAAGTATCTACTGCTTGTTATTTAGTTAACAGGTCACCTTCAGTAGCAATTGATTGTAAAATTCCTGAAGAATTTTGGATAGGTCAGTCTTGTGACTATTCACATTTGAGGATATTTGGCTGTGATGATTATTCTCTTATTCCGAAAAATCAGCGTTCAAAATTAGATCCAAAGTCGAAATGTTATGTCTTTGTTGGGTATGACTATGCAGTGAAAGGATATAGGTTGTGGGATCCTACATTGCGGAAGATAGTCATTAGTAGAGATGTAACATTTGATGAATCCTCTTTGTTAAAATCAAATGTTGAAAGAATTGAACAGGAATAGGTATCGCCGAGTCAACGAGTTCAGTTGGAGGCTAGACCTTTCAGTGACAGTCGAAAGGAAGGAGAAATTTCTGGAGAAAAAGGTGTTGAAGACACAAAGGAAGCCGTTGAAGCTCATGAACCAGTGCAAGTTTCTGAACCAGTTCAGCAACCAATCGCTTTGAGAAGGTCTACAAGGGAAAGGAAAACTCCCAAAAGGTATGAAGATTCTACTTCATCTTTTGCTTTGATTACTGAAGATGGGGAACCTTCTTGTTATCAGGAAGCAGTAGATGATACAGATAGCGAGAAATGGAAAATGGCTATGGAAGAAGAAATGGACTCCTTAGCCAAGAACAATACCTGGGATCTTGTAGAGCTTCCTGAAGGGAGAAGTGTTGTTGGATGTAAATGGGTCTTCAAGCTGAAACGGAAAGTTGATGGTAGTATTGAAAGGTATAAGGCGCGACTGGTAGCGAAAGGGTATTCTCAGGATGAAGGTATATACTTTCATGAGATTTTTTCTCCAGTTGTAAAACTTGTTTCTATACGTACTGTGTTGGCACTAACTGCATTGCTTAATCTTGAGTTAGAACAGTTAGATGTTAAAACAGCTTTTCTACATGGTGATTTGAACGAAGAGATATATATGGAACAACCAAAAGGTTTTGTACGACGTTGCAGCAGAAGATTAGTTTGCAAGCTCAGGAAATCATTGTATGGTCTGGGGCAGTCTCCCAGACAATGGTAGAAGAAGTTTGATTCCTTCATGGTGAGCCAGAACTTTATAAGAAGTGAGTATGATCATTGTGTGTACTTCAAAAGTTTCAATGGCATATTCATTATCTTAACTTTGTATGTTGACGATATGCTTATTGCAAGCAAAAGCATGGAAGAAATCAACAAGTTAAAGGCTCAACTCTCTAGGACGTTTGATATGAAGGATCTTGGAGCAGCAAAACATATCTTGGGCATGGAGATACACAGAGACAGAAAAAATGGTGAGCTTTGGTTACCACAGCAGAAGTATGTGGAGAAGGTACTTGAAAAGTTCTCTATGAATAATGTGAAACCTATTAATGTTCCTCTAACTTCCCATTTTCAGCTTCCTTCGGTTTTGAGTCCTAGAGCTGATGAAGAAAAGCAGTATATGTCTCATGTACCATATGCAAATGCGGTAGGCAACTTAATGTATGCGATGGTATCTACAAGACCTGACATTTCACATGCAGTTGGAGTTGTCAGCAGGTTCATGGCACATCTAGGTAAAAAACATTGGCAAGTAGTGAAATGGGTGCTTCGATATCTAAGAGGCACAAGTGATCATTGCATCGTCTTTAATGGTAGTGAAGGATCAGTCTGCGGATATGTAGATGTTGACTATGCTGGTGATTTGGACAAAAGAAGATCTACTACAGGTTACGTCTTTACTCTTGCAGGTGGAGCAATTAGTTGGATGTCAAAGCTTCAAGACACGGTTGCATTGTCCACTACCGAAGCCGAATATATTGCTGCTTCAGATGCTAGTAAAGAAGCAATCTGGTTAAAAGGTATGCTCGATGAAATTGGAAGAACGCAGGAGAAAGTGAATGTACTTTGTGACAGTCAAAGTGCTATTCACTTGGCTACAAACCCTGCCTATCACAGCAGAACCAAGCACATTGATGTGAGGTATCATTTTCTGAGACATGTGATCGATGGCGGAAAAGTAGCTCTTAAAAATGTCCATACACGAGAAAATTGTGCAGACATATTCACAAAGCCAGTTACAGTAGAGAAGTTGCGGTGGTGTTTAGCTTCTCTTGGCTTGCAGGAAAGATGATGAATGGGAAAATTGTTGTCAAGGTGGAGTTTGTTAGTTTGACAACGAATTAGTAACTTTAGGTAAAATGTAAATAGACAGTTTTGTAACGAATAATTAGTTATGTAACGATAGTTGGTAATATAAAACTATCAAATTCCCATGAAATGTAATACGGAGAATCATTGCTCAATAAAAGTTCCTATTAATTCATTCAGTTTCGTGTCTTGGCTATTCAGTTGTTATTCAGTTATTGCTTTCTTGTTTTCTTCATTATTTGGCCGAGCGATTGGGCGTGAAGGCGCTGAGAAGAACCTGCGCTGAGAAGACCTGTGTGACCTGCGCTGAGAAGATAAGAACCTGCGTGGTGTTTTTTTTTTTTTGGTCTATAGATCAGAGCGTGAAAGTCCAGAAGTCTGCCTGCGAGAGCCTGCGTGAACCTGCATAGTGGTTTTTTTTTTTTGCTGTGTGAACCTGCGTGAGGCTGCGTGATGCTGTCTGCGTGAATGGGCGTGAAGGCATGATGCTGGCTGTGTGAATCTTCCTGGGTGCTGAAACCTGTGTGCATTTGCTGCCTGCGTGAATCTTCCTAGGTGCTGAAACCTGCGTGCATTTGCTACTTAGCTCTGCGTGGTGAGTGTTCGTTGGTCGAGGAAGAAGGAGGAGGCGTGTTCGCTGCCACAGTTGCAGCCAGAAGTGCTGCCAGATCTGCGCGTGCAGGAGTGACTTGCCTGTGTGCAGAGCCAGAGCCACGTGAAGAGGAACCTCATCAAGCTGTTGTTGCCTGTTGAACCCGGGTATTTATTAAAATTTCCAGAACATTTTATTTTCAGCAGAAATTTTGTTTTGAAACAAAAACAGTAGATTGAAATTTGTTTTGAAACAAAAACAACAGATTGAAATCAAATCAAGTTTTTTTTAAAGGGGTGGATTTTTTATACAAATTGGAGGAAAAGAAAGGGTTCAGGAAGGGTTTCTTTGTTTGTTTGAATCACCAGAGGCTGAGATTATTTTTTTTTTTAAGCAAAAACCCTAGAAAGACTGAAACCCTAGGAAGGAAGAAAAATGGCCAAGATGTCGAATGCCAAATTCGAGGTGGAGAAATTCACCGGAAAGAGCAATTTTGCTCTTTGGAAACTGAAGGTTAAGGATCTGCTTGTGCAACAAGGGTTGTACAAGGCATTGGATGGGGCAACTAAGAAACCTATAACCATGACTACTTCAGACTGGGAGGACTTGGATGCCCGAGCTCCCAGTACCATCCGGTTATGCCTAGCGGATGAAGTTCTCTTCAACATTGTTGAAGAGACTACGGCATCAGGATGGCGTCTTGAAATTCTTTAAAGGAGCCCTTGTGGTTATGAAGGCAGAAAAGGTCGGAAATCTTTACAGGTTAAAAGGAAGTACTCAGGTCAGTGAAGCAGTGGTTGCGTCAGAAAAATAAGAAGCAGGTACTCGTCTGTGGCATCATCGTTTGGGTCATATGAGCGAGAAAGGTCTTCCTATACTGATGAAACGTAAATCTCTTCCAGGTCTAAAATCCTTGAATTTAGATTTCTGTAAACATTGTGTGTATGGAAAATAGTGTAAACAGAGATTTAAAGTTGGAAATCATAATAGTAAAGATGTTTTAGACTACATTCATTCTGATCTGTGGGGGCCTTCCCTTGTTATGTCATATGGAGGTGCATTGTATTTTTTAACATTCATTGATGATTACTCCCGTAAATTTTGGATCTATATGATAAAAAGGAAAGCTGATGTATTAAATGTCTTTAAACAATTTAAAGTAATGGTAGAGAAAAGAACAGGCAAATCTATTAAATGTCTAAGAACTGACAATGGTGGTGAGTTCACTTCTGTTGAATTTGAACAATACTGTAAGGATGAGGACATTGTTAGACACAAAACCGCTGTTTATACTCCTCAGCAAAATGGTGTTGCTGAGCGTATGAATCAGACTCTTATGGAAAGAGCCAGAAGCATGATCAGCAATGCTAACTTGCAAAAAGAGTTGTGGGCAGAAGCAGTATCTACTGCTTGTTATTTAGTTAACAGGTCACCTTCAGTAGCAATTGATTGTAAAATTCCTGAAGAAGTTTGGACAGGTCAGTCTTGTGACTATTCACATTTGAGGATATTTGGCTATGATGCTTATTCTCTTATTCCGAAAAATCAGCGTTCAAAATTAGATCCAAAGTCGAAATGTTATGTCTTTGTTGGGTATGACTATGCAGTGAAAGGATATAGGTTGTGGGATCCTACATTGCGGAAGATAGTCATTAGTAGAGATGTAACATTTGATGAATCCTCTTTGTTAAAATCAAATGTTGAAAGAATTGAACAGGAACAGGTATTGCCGAGTCAACGAGTTCAGTTGGAGGCTAGACCTTTCAGTGACAATCGAAAGGAAGGAGAAATTTCTGGAGAAAAAGGTGTTGAAGACACAAAGGAAGCTGTTGAAGCTCATGAACCAGTGCAAGTTTCTGAACCAGTTCAGCAACCAGTCGCTTTGAGAAGGTCTACAAGGGAAAGGAAAACTCCCAAAAGGTATGAAGATTCTACTTCATCTTTTTCTTTGATTACTGAAGATGGGGAACCTTCTTGTTATCAGGAAGCAGTAGATGATACAGATAGCGAGAAATGGAAAATGGCTATGGAAGAAGAAATGGACTCCTTAGCCAAGAACAATACCTGGGATCTTGTAGAGCTTCCTGAAGGGAGAAGTGTTGTTGGATGTAAATGGGTCTTCAAGCTGAAACGGAAAGTTGATGGTAGTATTGAAAGGTATAAGGCGCTGGTAGCGAAAGGGTATTCTCAGGTTGAAGGTATAGACTTTCATGAGATTTTTTCTCCAGTTGTAAAACTTGTTTCTATACGTACTGTGTTGGCACTAACTGCGTTGCTTAATCTTGAGTTAGAACAGTTAGATGTTAAAACATCTTTTCTACATGGTGATTTGAATGAAGAGATATATATGGAAAAACCAGAAGCTTTTGTACGAGGTTGCAGCAGAAGATTAGTTTGCAAGCTCAGGAAATCATTGTATGGTCTGAGGCAGTCTCCCAGACAATGGTAGAAGAAGTTTGATTCCTTCATGGTGAGCCAGAACTTTATAAGAAGTGAGTATGATCATTGTGTGTACTTCAAAAGTTTCAATGGCATATTCATTATCTTAGCTTTGTATGTTGACGATATGCTTATTGCAAGCAAAAGCACGGAAGAAATCAACAGGTTAAAGGCTCAACTCTCTAGGACGTTTGATATGAAGGATCTTGGAGTAGCAAAACATATCTTGGGCATGGAGATACACAGAGACAGAAAAAATGGTGATCTTTGGTTATCACAGCAGAAGTATGTGGAGAAGGTACTTGAAAAGTTCTCTATGAATAATGTGAAGCCTGTTAATGTTCCTTTAGCTTCCCATTTTAAGCTTTCTTCGGTTTTGAGTCCTAGAGCTGATGAAGAAAAGCAGTATATGTCTCATGTACCATATGCAAATGCGGTAGGCAACTTAATGTATGCGATGGTATCTACAAGACCTGACATTTCACATGCAGTTGGAGTTGTCAACAGGTTCATGGCACATCCAGGTAAAGAACATTGGCAAGCAGTGAAATGGGTGCTTCGATATCTAAGAGGCACAAGTGATCATTGCATCGTCTTTAATGTAAAATATTTTTGCACTATAAAATAAGTAATATTTGTTTTTAATGATGATAAAATTTAAATTTTAAAATTTTTCCATAATCCAAATTTAAAATCTCAAATTTTTTTAAGAAAAATATATATATTCTTTTATTGGTCTAACCCACATGAATTTGAACTTTGAATATCATACTTCTACATATTACTTCATAATAATATGATATACAATTAAGCTACACTCCTTTGAATATCATACTTTTACATATTACTTCATAATAATATGATATACAATTAAACTACACTCCATAGACTTATTTCCATATTATTATAATTATGTTCTAAATTTATGTTTTTATCTTAAAAACATAAAATTTAAAATAAAATTAAAAAAATCTTCAAAATTACTTATTTCACATTTACGAAATTACAAAACTTAAAATGGTAACAATAATATGATTTAATTAAAAAATTAAAAAGAAAAACAAGTATAAAAACATTGAATAATTCTTATGACTCAATTGTTAGGAAAAGGAATTGTTTACCATGTGCATGGAATTGATGATATATTAAATTAGTTTTTTTTTTTAATATTTAAAATAATCAAGTTTAAATTATATATATATATATATAATTGAAATTATAATTATATAGATTTTTGTTGGTTTATAGATTAGTTTAGATTTATCTTAATTTTAAATCTATGCACTAAGAGGGATCAAATATATCTAGTTGCAAATCTCTTTTTTTTTAGTGTAAAATTTGAGGAAAGGTTTGCACCTCAAGAGATTTGATCACTCTCCACGCTTCATAGATCCAGGTTAAGATGGATCTAGGCTGGTTATATAATACCATATAATATCTATATGTGTATCTATGTGTCTCCTTCTTATTGCCTCTCTCTATCTCACCCCCCAAACATACACACTCGAGGGGGATCAAATCTCTTGAGGTGCAAGCCTTTTTTTTGAGTGAAAAACTTGAGGAAAGATTCTCACCTCAAGAAATTTGATCGCTTTCGATGCTTGATAGATTTAGGGTTGATATGGATCTAGGCTGGTTATATAATATTATATAATATCTATATTTGTATCTATGTGTCTCTTTCTTATTCCCTCTCTCTATCTCACCCCCCAAACATACACACTCTCTCTCTCTGCATCTATCTCTCTCTCTACCTCTGGATTCCTCTCCCTCTCTCCCTCTCTCTCTTACCCTTCTCTTTCTCTCTCAGCCTTCTCTCCCTCTCCACCTCCTCTCCCTCTTCCCTCCTGCTCTCCTCTCTCCCTCACTCTCTCTCCATCTCTCCCTTATCACTCCCTCTCTCTCTACATTTCTCCCTCTATGTCTTTCTTCTTCCCCCTCTCTCTCTCTCCCTCTCTCTGTGCCCCAAATTTGATTACATTATATTGTGTTTAAGAAAGTATCTAAATTTAAAAGAATCAAATGGTTGTAAAATATTAAAACTATGCTTTGGATCAACCATGTCAAAGAAACTACAATAATGAAAAACTTAAAACAATAATGCACTATCTTTTCCTCTATTATTGTTAGTCAATTTGTTGTTAGTCAATTTGTTTGTTCTCATCATTTGGACTTTAGTTAAAGATGAATCTATATTGGTTCTTAGTAATATTATTTATATTATATATATTTAGCATCTTTATATATTAAAGTATTCTCACTTTTAATTTTATTGAAACGTTTATTTAATTTCTATAGGAATATTTTTAATAGTAGTGAGGATAGAGGGTTTAGATATATCTCAGAAGTAATGATAACCTTTTATATTTAATAAAAAATTTGTTATAAAATTAAATTAAAATAAGATATTTATAAAATAATTTGATTGTGAAATAAATTATGTTTTTGAGCATGTGGTATTGATAAGCCATGGTATTGGCCCATGGTATTGTAACAAAGCATATTTACATGTTAATAATATCTATGGTAAAGTGAGGTGAATATCCATGGTAAATTGGGGGTGAATTTGGGTGATTAAGAATCATGTCATATTGTTATACCGTATTTTGATTGTGAAAGAAATTATGGTTTTTGGACATGTGATATTGATAAGTCGTGGTATTGGCCCATAGTATAGTAACAAAGCCTACTCCCAAATTAATAACAAAATCAAAATATAACAAATTGACTTTGATTTAACTTTTTATTATTAATTGAATCAACATTTAAATGTTTATAGGATTTATATTAACTTTAACATTTTAATTATTACTTTTTACTTTTTTTATTAATTTTAATGTTTTATTTTTATTTTTTAATCTAGTAGACATATAGATGTTAAATGTTAAACAATTACACCTACACATATACCTTTATACTAGATGACATTAACATTTCATTAAAATTATTAAATATTAAATGCTAACATCTTCTCCATAACATCAAAATTATTACCAATCATTTTATATCCTAACATCAAAATTATTACATATCTATAAATCCTAGCCGTGATGAGATCATAAGATATACCCAAAATTCCCCAAATGTAATATGATTTTACTTGCATACATATTTTAAAAAATGCTGCAGAGTTGTTAACCATAGGAGGAGAATTTGAAGTGTAAAAGGAGAGCATATAGGTTTTGTAGAAGAAGATTGGAATCAAATTCCTTGCAAACCAATTTGCTTCGATTCCTCAATTTGACTCGTGCGTACAATCGATTTCGTCTTATACCCTTTAGTACTATTTTTTTTAAGCTCTATTCCTAATTTCATCAAGGATAACCATTGTGCGTCCAATTAAAAATACCACAATTGAAGTTAACCCATGTGGTTTTAGACATTAGAGATTTTAAAGGAAGAATGTAACACCCGAGTGCTGTAAATATTTGATTTTAACATTAGTGATTTCTTTAATATATGACTCTCATAATTATGGCTTACACGAAAAATCGGATAAAGTTTATTTTTATTATCTTAATTAATAGGCAATTGTGAGAAGTCTTGAAATTCTTGAGAAAAGAACTTAAACAAAGTCAAAAACTTCCAGACAATTATGATAGTTATCATTCTCTTTTTTTCCATGGAGATAAAAGATCTCAGTGGAAAAGACAAAGGGGTTCTTTTTCTTTTGAAAGAAAAAAAATTTAGAGAGAAGAATTACCTGAACAAGATGTTGGGAAGGTATGGAAGGATGTTTCTTAAGAGTATTTCTTGAGTTGGAGTCAGTGAAAAACTATGAGACAGACTGAATTTTGTAAGTTCTAGGTTGGGTTGGACCTTTATGCATGTGAACTGACCCTAAAAGGGTGCCTTTCAAATTAATTGTTCTGGAAAGTTAAGAGCTCGAAGGGAGAATTGGATGTTATTGATGTTCTAGTTGGAAGGGAAGTGTAATCTTTTCCTAGGACAAGTTTAGACTAATACATATAAGTATTCATACCTTTTCTCTCAAGTAGATATGGATTTTCTGTAAATGTTGTGGGGAATCATAGTAAATAAGAATTTTGTGAATGTTGTTAGGAATTACAGTAAATAAGAATGTTGTATATGTTGTTCAAGGTTAGGGTAAATGAGATTTCTCCAAATGTTGTGAAAGTTATTGGAAAGAAGAGTGTTGTGAATGTGGTAAAGAGATAATAAAATATTGAAATGTTGAGCATATTATGAAATAATATAATTTCAAGAAAGAAAAATCTTGATTCCCTTCAGAATAATAGAATCTTATGACTATAAACATATAGGTTCTCCTTTATAAGTGTTGAATTGAGGTACCTATAAGTAAAACGGTGTGTGTTCCAACTAGTTGTTGTGCATGGAGGGCCTAACATTTCAAATGGATTGGGAGTAGTTGCATGGATGTAATAGACTTTGAAAAGGGAAAACAGCCTAGGGTGGCCTAGATGGAAGAGAGGAGGTTAAATTTTTTGAACCTGTGTATATTAAAAAAAAAACTTGAAAATATGGTCATGGTTGTAGAGTCCAAAGGTTTTCTTACCATGACACCCCTTTTTGCCTATGTTTCCTCTCTTTTCCTACATTTTCCACCTAAATAATGCCATATCCACCAGGTTTTGATAAAGGTAAGCAATAATATGTCTTCTTCTTCATGTTTGACTATATACCCTATTGTTTTGTTAAAGAATGCAATTGGCTACAGAATTGGTCTGTTTCCACAGCTAATCCAGATTTTTGCAGTTGTCTCCATTGTTTGCAAGGTTCAGAAGCTCCAGGTCAGCGACGAAGTATACAGATGGATAAGGAATGGTCCCCTCATGGATCCCTTCCTATCCCCTTGAACTAGTTCATCAAGATGAGTGTAGGATATCACAGTCAAACCCTAAAGTCAACCACAGGATTGTCACCAGAATGAAATCTGAGTTTCATCAAAACCTTATCGATTTTCTTTCGGAATAGAAAATCGAAGGTTTAGCAATATAGTTAGTTAGAATAAAGATATTTAGGCTTAAATTACTCATGACTGTTATGCCAAAGACTTGTTATAAAAACTATGGCCGCACTATGATTTGGTGCACGCCGGATGATGTAATTTTGAGACAGTTTGTTAAATTTCGTTTGCAAGCAATAAAACTGGTTTTGTGTGTGTATGTGTTGCATTGATTGGAGATTATGGATTGATCTGTGGAGGGCCCCTATGACAGTGACAGGTCTTTAACCAAATGCAATTAGATTTCTTTTCATTCCTTTGAATACTCTGTTTTTTGTGTGAGAAATGCAGTATGATGAGTTCACCAGTGAATCATTATATGCATGAGTACTTCCATCTGCTTTATACCTAGTTTAGTTTGCTATTTGAATTGCTTTCTACCTGGTACAACATGGTTCTTTCATTTTCTTTTTATCTAGAATAGTCTAATTGTGTTTACTTCATAAGTATAGATGTTGTTTAGAATATCTTGTTTGAATAAAATTGAATAAGTAAAAGTGTGAGAGCCTTCTTCTTAACAATTGAATTCAGACAGTACTTCTTTTCAGTTTGATAGAATAGATTTCTCTTGCACTTAGTGAATTAGAGCTGCAGCCTAAAGACTCAAGACAAAAATCCCAAAATAATCTAACACAAGTAGAAGTTAGAATCACTCTCATATCATCCATAAACTAATTCAATAGAGAATAACTCTTAAGAAATTAGCTAATAACTTTAGGGATTGAGACATTAATATAATCAACGACACCATCTCCATACTAATCTTAAGTTTAGACCCTAATAGGAACATAACGACATAAGGAATAACTTCTAGCACATATAGTGCACCTGTACTTCATTAGTCCACGCACCCTGGTTGACAATTTATGATTGACAATTTAAAGACATTAAATTTGCCAAACATTTTGGCGCCATTGTCGGGGAAGTACAAATAGAAGTTAAGAAAAAATAAAAACATGATATGCGTAGGGATAGAGACTCTAGAGGTATATTTGTAGGGCAAGGAAGAAGTTTAATTCCCACAAATCCACTCACTTCACCTAGACTTCGAGAATCCACACCACCTACTCAAACCTGAATTCCTTTTAGAGGTTAACAAAGGATTCCTAAAATCTCAAGATCAGAAATCCAATCCATAACTTCACCCACTTCCTCTACTGAAGTTATAATTGAAGAAAATCCTACATCCCTAACTACTGGAGTAATTTTCTATCCTCCACTGCTGAGCAAATTTTTGGAGAAACATTAGAAGTTACTAGTGAAGAAGAGGAATCAAAAACTTATTTTGAGCAACCATTTATAGAGGAACCAGAAAGACGAGAATAACACTATATTAGTTCTGAAGAATCTATCATGGCTGAAGAAAGGGAAGGGGGAGTACACAATGTCCATGGCGAAGAAAATAGGATTGGAGGAAGAGGTAGAGGTAGAGGTGGAGATAGGAATAAAGGAGGGGGTAGAGGCAGAGGAAACCAAGATCCTTCTGGACTCTCTATTCTTGATGAAGATACAACCCTCACAATGAAAAATATATCACCCTCAATTCTTCATAATTTCCATGGAAAAAGAAACGAAGATCTAGGGACATTTCTCTTTGAATTTGAAGTATTATGCAGATCGTATGACTATTTGCATGATGCTCAAAAGTTAAAAATGTTCCTTGCCACATTAAAAAACTCAACATTAAAATGGTTCATTAGTCTAGGAGTGCATTCGATAACAACATGGGGACAAATGAAAGAGGCTTTCTTAGGCAAATATAGAGATTATTGTATGCCTAGTAACCTTAAAGATGAAGTCTTCAAATGACACAAAAAGAAGATGAAAATCTTGAAGACTTAGTAGAAAGGTTTGTTTACAACATTAAAAGAGAAAAAATGGATAATTTGGATGAATAAACGTTAAGATCCCTCTTACTCAGAGCTATTAAAGATTAGTGGAACCTTAAGATCCCTCTTACTCAGAGCTATTAAAGATGATTGGATTGATCTCCTTAACCTAATTGGGAAGGGAGATATTTCCCAACTACCATTTGCAAATATTTGTGATTTATGTGTACATATCTCAAGGGGTAAAGCACGAGTTAGAAGGAGTCCTAGAGACCATCTCTTGTCAAGAATTAACAAATCTGTAGCTGGGACAGTTAGCAAGGCATAATTAGGAAATTTGCTTGATACCTTCAAAACAAATATTTTAGGGAGCCTAAGTGAGCAGATAAACACCCTTTAAATACAAAACAAGCAAAATTCTGAAAATGCTGCATTATCTATCTTCTGTCCCAAATGTTGGAAGAAACATGCTCTAAGAGAGTGTCCCTTAGATTCAAAATCCATACAAACCTGTGTCATATGTGCAGACAATCATGATACGAAGGAATGTCCATCCTTACAAAGTCTCAAGGCCATATTTAATGATGAAGGAATATCAAAACCATTAGACCCTCTCTACTTTATAGCCAAAATACCATGGCAAAATTCCCAACCAAATCAATCACAAGGATTTAGGCCACAACAATTCACCCAGTCTTCACAAAATAATTGGAATTCAGCCTAGTAGCCTTGGGCTTAGCCACAGTCACATCCTTGGAATCAAGGATGGAAAAATCCTTATGGAGCCTATGCTCAATATCAACAATACTCGCCATCTTACCTTCCACCACAATTTCTACCACCATCTAATCAAATTCCCCAAGCTAACCAATTACCACAAATTCTAGTTCATAATCAAAACCCACAGCTTTCCCTACCATTTCCACAAAAACCAAATCAATTACCTGCTCAACCACTTGCGAATCCTAATAATAAAATACCACAACAACTGGTATACAACATGGAGGGGTAGAATCCTCAAACTTATGTAATAACTCCACTAGACCTAAATAATGTCCAATTAAGGTCTGGAAAAGTATTACCAAGAAAACCCCCTGTTGTCATTCAAGAAACAAGATCCGATCTTCAAAAACACAAAAACCAAACAGAAGAAGGGGAGACCTCTCTCCCTTAGAAGGAAAATAAACAAATAGAAGAAGTTCCAATAAACACTCCCATCATAGAACAACCCTTGGTATCAATTAGACCACCTTTCCCTGAACGGTTGAAAATTGATGAAGGAGTAGAAAAACAAATTATCTTGCCTGATTATAATATGATGGATGAATTGAGAAATGTTTGTATTAAGATTCCTTTATTACAAGCCATAAAAGAAATACCAATTTTTGCAAAAAAAATTAAGGAAATAAGTACAAAAAAATCAGGGAAAAAAAGAAAAGACATAAAAAGAATTCAATTAGTTGGAAAAATTGCAAATATTATGATGGAGAAGACGACAATTCAAAAATACTTAGATCTAGGAAGCCCCATTGTAAAAATTCACATCAATGGAACTGAAATACCAAACACATTGATTGATCTAGGAGTAGCCATAAACATAATGAGAAAACAAGTTATGGACACACTTAGGCTTCCTAACCTTCAATACACACCAAACTTATTGCAATTAGTAGATAGGTCTGTGATTAAACCTGATGGTGTGTTGGAAGATGTTTGTGTATCCTTAGATTCTTGGGAATATCCTGTTGATTTCATGGTCTTAACACCCAAGAATAATTTAGGAGGACATCCATTAATTTTAGGAAGACCTTGGTTAGCTATAGTTGATGCTTTCATTGGTTGTAGATCAGGTGACATGTTTATCTCAGATGGAAATTATACAAAGAAATTTACGTTATATCCTCTTGCAAGAACAAAAATAGATACAGACACTGAAAAATGGATAGAAGATAAAGAAGATATGCAACCTATTTTTACTACTGAACAAGTAAAAGAGGAAGACCAAATTCTAAATTTAGTGGAAAATAATGATTCTTCCTCACATTATGATCGTAGTCGCAATGAGTATCTCTCATCTAAACAAGTATCATTTCTCTCCATGGAAAAAATTGGGAATTCCTCGATAGAAATCTTTCAAGGAAAAACCTTGAATGTCAATAAAAACCTGGAAGAAGTGCAAAAGAATCAATTGATAGAAATTTTACAAAAACATTATTCTACTTTTGCATGGGAATACACTGACATAAGAGGGATTGATCCTAAAACTTGCATACAACATATCTACATTGAACAGAATGCAAGACTGGTTAGACAACCTCAATGAAGAATGAACCCAAATTTAAAATAAATTGTTAAGGAGGAGTTGTAGAAATTGTTAAATGTAAATATCATCTATCCAATATCTGACAGTCAATGGGTTTCACCCCTAGTAATCATTCCTAAGAAAAACAGAAAATGGAGAGTATGCATTGATTACAGGGAACTAAATAAAGAAACATTAAAAGACCACTTTCCACTACCTTTTATAGATCAGGTCTTAGACACACCAGCAGGAAAGAAATATTTTTCCTTCTTGGACGGGTTTAGTGGATATAACCAGATTTAGGTAGCCCCTGAAGATTAGGATAAAATCACATTCACTTGCCCATGGCGAACTTATGCTTACCGAGTACTTCCCTTTGGATTATGCAATGCTCCAGCAACATTCGAAAGAGCAGTTCTCAGAATTTTCTCTAATCTTATTCATGATTGTGTGGAAGTGTACATGGATTATTTCACAGTTTATGGAGATTCTTTCAATGAAACACTGGAAAATTTGGAAAAAGTATTAATAATATGTAAAGAAACAAATCTCTCATTAAGCCACAAAAAAAGTTTCATGATGTTTAATGATGGAATTGTTTTAGTCATCATATTTCAGGAGATGGGA
Source organism: Pinus tabuliformis (assembly GCA_031772625.1). Taxonomy (NCBI): domain Eukaryota; kingdom Viridiplantae; phylum Streptophyta; class Pinopsida; order Pinales; family Pinaceae; genus Pinus; species Pinus tabuliformis. Next base: position 590,087,164 of record CM062814.1, on the reverse strand, counting down.
TCAAGGTAGACTCATCTAAATTTGAAGTCATTTCTCAATTATCAGTGCCAAGTTGTGAAAAAGATGTTAGAAATTTCTTGGTTTTATTGGATATTATAAAAGATTCATAGAAAACTTCACAAAAATTGCATCCCCACTCTTTAAATTTCTCACCAAGGACTATGAATTCAATTGGGATTCTGAATGTCAAGCTGCCTTTGAAACTTTGAAAAAGAGAATTTCTGAAGCACCTATCTTAAAATGACCTAACTAGAAATTACCTTTCCATATCTCAACAAATGCTTTAGATTTAGCCTTAGGAGCTATGTTAGGACAAAAATATTTTACTCCTTATGCAATCTATTATACTAGTAAAAATTTAACTCCTACAGAGTTAAATTATAGTGTAACTGAAAAGGAGTTTTTAGCTGTAGTTCTTGCCATTAAAAAGTTTAGACATTACATAACTGGCTATGAAACTTTTGTTCACACAAGCCATTCTGCCTTTATATACCTAATGAATAAACCAGTCACTAATGGAAGAATAACCAGATGGCTCTTACTATTACAAGAATTCAACATAACCATTCTAGATAGGCCAAGAAAACAGAATACAATTGTCAAATTTTTATCTAGAATACAAAATGAAAATAATGATCAACCCGTAGAGGATAAATTTCCTGATGAATATCTTTTTGCAGTATATACTAAATCACCTTGGTATGCAGATATTGTTAACTATTTAGCCACAGGAAAAATGCCATTTCATTTATCTCCTAGAGAAAATAGAAGAATAGTCCACAATAGCACATCTTATTCATGGATAAATGAAGAGTTATACAAGACAAGACTAGATCTCATCATCAGAAGATGTGTTCGAGAGGACGAAATACCAGAAATACTTAAAGCTTGCCATGATGAGCCATGTGGGGGACATTTTTCTGACAGAAGGACTACTTACAAAATCTTGCTTTTAGGATATTATTGGCCTTCCATTTTCAAGGACACCAAATAATATGTTAAAATATGCGACAGTTGTCAAAGAATGGGCAAACCCACTCTTTCAAATGAAATGCCACTACAACCACAGGTACTCATCGAACCATTTGAGAAGTGGGCACTAGATTTTGTTGGTCCAATCAACCCACCTTTAAAGGAAAATAAGTATGTTCTATTATGTAATGATTATGTCACTAAATGGGTAGAAGCTAAAGCACTTCCTTTTGCTACTAAAAATGATGTAGTTTCATTTCCTTTTGAGGATATTTTTACTTGTTTTGGTGTTCCAAGAGAAATTGTAACAGATCAAGGAACATAGTTCACATCCAGATTAGTGCATAAGCTTGTGGATCAATACAAAATCAAACATCATAAGTCCACTCCATACCATCCACAAGCCAATGGACATGTTGAGTCCAAAAATAAGGTGATTGAGGCTATCCTTACCAATATTGTACATCTACATAGGAAGGATTGGGTGGAAAATCTTCCAAAAGCTTTATGGGCCTACAGAACCACATGGAGAAATACTACAGGACATACTCCCTATGAACTTGTTTATGGGAAGCAAGTCTTACTTTCGATAGAGTTCCATATCCAGAGCTATAAGATAGCAGTCTAGTTAGATCTTGACTTATCATAAGCACAGAAGCAAAGGATGACACAACTAAATGAACTTGATGAAATCAGATAAGAAGCCTTCGAGAGAACTATCCTAGTTCAACAACAGAGATCTAAATGACATGATAAGTGCACTAAGGAAAGGAAATTTCATCGAGGAGATTGGCCATTACTCTTTGATTCAAAGTTCAAGAATTTTCAAGGGAAATGTCAAACCCACTGGCTTGGACCTAATGAAGTTGAAAGTGTTTTTGACAATGGTGCAGATAGAATCAGGACTATTGATGAAGAGAAAATTCCTCTATTAGTAAATGGACATCAACTCAGATTGTACCAGAATCCATTGACAAAAGAGGAATTTGTTAAAATGTTCCAAGATAATTGAGAACTGAAAATGATCAAGAAGAATTCTTCTTCTTTTCCACCTTAGAAATTTTTACTCAATTTACTCTCTGAAATTGGTAGGTTTATACAGAAAATTTAGAGCACTTGAAAACCAATTTTTGTTGGCACTTCAAATTTTCCTTTCAAAAAGAAATAATAAATTTCCTTTATTAAAAATTATTTCTTTCTCAGCTGCAGAATTAGCAAATTTCTGCAGTTTGGACAAGTTTCCACAGCTTGGACAAGTTTCCGTAGCTACAACAATTTTCTGTAGCCTAATAATTTTTTAGCCCACAAGGACACTTGGTGATTTGAATTGAAAGACAACTGACAAAGCAAAGTACCTTTAGGAGATCTCAGAACAACAAACAAGGTTAGCAAAAAATGGATCAAAGATATGTTCTACTTTAATTTAGCAATAGGTATTGATATATTGCATATATGACTAAGAAGACATAGTACTACCGAAAATTAAAACGAAATCATTATAACTTAAGGCTAATGGCCACTTAACAAAATATCATAAGCCACCATGTAAAAGTCATGTCACGTCCTCATTCCAAATCAACCGAAGTAATTAGCAAATCATCAATTTAAATGTGTCTAACAGTCTGATTCATTCCTATAACCCTTATTATAACCCACCTATTCTTACACTCTTCTGAATTTTCATATCCACTCCATCCTTTCGCCACTTAGCAAAACCCTACCAACACAATTCTCCTGTCAAGGTAACTAGTCTTTGAGGCAAAGCATCCTCCATAATGGGGATAATTGTTCAAACTGAGCTAGTAGGGAAGAAATTCTTGGAGGGATACCCTCAGACCAAGGAGTTGCTACAAAAGAAACAATGGTTGCAGTTCATTGAAAAATTCAACGGTTTTCACAGGGAAGTGACCAAGACATTTGTGTGCTCGTTTGATGGAACTGAAGCCGAAATAGGAGACATTAAGATCACCATAACAGAATCCATGATAGCAGAGGCTATTGAATTACCAAGGAGTGGGGAAAAATGGTTCAAGAACAGGGGAATTAATGGAGAAGATTGGAAGGTCTTCCTCAAAAATCCAAATATGGACACCATTGTCTTCAAGAAAGGTATTCCCAGCACAACCCTTAAGAGAAAATGGAGAAATTTATTGCTTATACTTCAAAAATTTGTCACCTATGAGGGTAGGTTTGGGTATATGTATTTTTACCATGTTAGGATGATGATGCATTTTCTTGAAGATCACTAGATGAATCTTCCTTACTTTCTCTTAAATAGTCTCAAGAAAATGTCTACAAACATTCAAAAGAGAATTCAGTTTATAGAAAACACCATGTATCATCATGGCCTGATTAAGATATTGATTGAGTTCCATATTTGGAGTATAGGGGATAACTGGGAAAGTTTCTTGGTTAGGAACCATTTTGAAGAAAGATCCCCAGAAAAAGCCAGTAGCAGTAGGACTCTCAGAGGAAGGAAGAGAACCATAGAAGGGGTAAAAGAGCAAGAACCCAAGACTCACCCAAAATTATTAGAAGAAGAGATGCCCATAGTAGACATATTATAGAGGATGAAGAAGTGGAATCTTAAAAGGAAGAAAGTTAGCAAAAGAGCAAAGGAAATACCACAAATCAGGACCCTTCCTCAAGAAGAAAAATCAGAGACTAAAAGAAAGAAGGTACAGGGATTACAAACCTCAGGACTGAGGAGGAGCACAAGGTTGAGCACAATCCAACAGAGAATCCCGAAAGCTACATAGTACATTGATCTCGAGGGAAACGAGCCAATTGAGAATGAGACAACTGAGAACGAGCCAACTGAAAACCCTGAAAGTCCTCCAAAAGGGTCACCAAAATCATCACTGAGGGTATCACCACCACCTTGCAGCTCACCTCTGAGAAGCCCAGTGCATAGTCCAGGTATTGACCCTATCTAGCAAGAGATATATGACTATATAGAGTCATTGGAAAGAAAAGAGATAACAACCAAGGAAACAATTAATAGTCCTAGAGAAGGGAGCAACCGGTTAAATGAACCACAGGAATACTCAGCCACAAACATTTTAAAGCAGGAGATTTTTGAATTAGAAACGTTGAGCAGGTATCTCAAGAATGAGAATCAACCATTGAAGGCATAAAGTGAGATCCTCATCCTCCATTTGAGCTTGTGGTATAAAAAGAACAAAAAGTTGAAGAAGGAAGATAGGATAATGCAAAGAGAGATTATCAGCTTAAAATACAAAATTCTCATGAGAAAACCTAGGATGTCAGTAGCTTCCAAAAAGAGGAAAACAGTCAAACTTGGAGGTGATGAATAGAAGACACAAGTGACTAACAAGGATGAAGTGTATGAGGACATACAAAACCTCCAGCCTGGGGGAATGTAGAGTCCAAAGATTGTCTTACCATGACACCCCTTTTTGCTTATGTTTCCTCTCTTTTCCTACATTTGCCACCTAAATAATGCCATAGCCACCAGGTTTTGATAAAGGTAACAAATACTATGTATTCTTCTCATGTTTGACTATATACCCTATTGTTTTGTTAAAGAATGAAATTGGCTACATAATTGGTCTGTTTCCGCAACTAATCTAGATTTCTGCAACTGTCTCCATTGTTTGCAAGGTTCAGAAGCTCCAAGTTAGTGACGAAGTATACGGATGGATAAGGAATGGTCCCCTCATGGATCCCTTCCTATCCCCTTGAACCAGTTCATCAAGATGAGCACATGATATCATGGTCAAACCCCAAATTCAACCACAGGATTGTCGTTGGAACGAAATCCGAGTTTCATAAAAACCTTATCGATTTGATTTCTGAATAGAAAACCGAAGGTTTAGCAATATAGTTAGTTAGAATAAAGATATTTAGGCTTAAATTACTCATGATTGTTATGCCAAAAACTTATTATAAAAACTATGGCCGCACTGTGATTTGGTGCGCGCATGATGATGTAATTTTGAGACAGTTTGTTAAATTTCGTTTGCAAGCAATAGAATTGGTTTTGTGTGTGTATGTGTTGAGTTGATTGGAGATTATGGACTGATCTGTGGAGGGCCCCTATGACAGTGGCAGGTCTTTAACCAAATGTGATTAGATTTCTTTTCATTCCTTTGAATACTCTGTTTTTTGTGTGAGAAATGCAGTATGATGAGTTCACTAGTGAATCGTTATATGCATGAGTACTTCCATAAACTTTATACCTAGTTTAGTTTGCTATTTGAATTTCTTTCTACATGGTACAACATGGTTCTTTCATTTACTTTTTATCTAGAATAGTCTAATTGTGTTTACTTCATAAGTACAGATGCTGTTTAGAATATCTCATTTGAATAAAATTGAATAAGTAAATGTGTGAGAGCCTTCTTAACAATTGAATTTAGATAGTACTTCTTTTCAGTTTGATAGAATAGATTTCTCTTGCACTTAGTGAATTAGAGTTGCAGCCTAAAGACTCAAGACAAAAAATCCCAAAATAATCTAACACAAGTAGAACTTAGAATCACTCTCATATCATCCATAAACTAATTCAATAGAGAATAATTATTAAGAAATTAGTTGATAACTTTAGGGATAAAGACATTAATATAATCAACGACACCCTCTCCATACTAATCTTAAGTTTAGACCCTAACAAGAAGATAATGACATAAGGAATAACTTCTAACACATATAGTGCACCTGTACTTCATTAGTCCACGCAACCTGGTTGACAATTTATGATTGAAAATTTAAAGACATTAAATTTTCCAAACAACAGCATTAGTTGAGTTCCGGCTAATAAACTTGGGATTCAGTGCAGAACAAGTCGAGAGCTCAGGTACATTTTTGTGTAGATACCTCATGGATAGAGGAAGTTACCAATTGTGGGTCTTGTTCTCTGTCAGGTACCAAAAGAAAGAAAGAAAATCTAACACTGAAACAAGAGAAACCATTAAAATAAAATGCGTAGAAATCACTATGCAATATAAAGAACATAATACCACAAACAAAGAATACAGAACTATACAATGAACCCTTCTACTAACATAAACTCATAAATTACTAATAAAAAATCGATGCTTCTTGTAATTGTTAAAAACTTAAGGAAAACAGAGCAATGAACAAATTTAATGAGAAATATTAATAACAAAGATAATTGAGTATTCTCTTACAACCATGGAAAAATAATCATAGACCACAATATACATAAATAACATACAGAAGAACCCTCGAAGATGAAATAATAGAGAGGGTTTGTTGTATTAACAATAAAAGCAAGGAAATTTAATTATACTTCAAGGAGTAAATATTTACATTGATATACAATGCAGAACTTAAAGAACTTTAGGAAACTCTCTAGGGCTTCCACAGAGATAAGCGCACAACCTTCATCTTGATATATAGGAACCACCATTAAGTAACATAACTCACACAAAGTAAATTTGGAGGAAAATCCTCACATGAATTAAGTATGATGGAAAATGGAACCTAGAAAGAAGAGGCAAATGAATGAGGAATTAACTCTTGTACCAGTTGTAAGACTTCATGAGAGGTTCGTGAACAACTAAAATATCCCACAAATTTTATGCGTAAAACACTAAGAATGGAAATTATATTTGTGTTAAATAAATATCTCTTATAAGCAATGTTACAAACTTACTAGGGAGGAGAGGTAATACCTGTAAGAGTATTTGAAAACCCGAATGCCATTTCTAGAAAACTTGAAGGTGCGAAAAATCCCTTAACTATCCATGCGAGTCACTAAACCGTGTATGTAGTTAAATGTTAGAAAATATTATATATTACATAGAAATGGAACACATAAAATATTGCAGAAATATAAACACAAAAAATGCATAAAACAAGAGAGACACAGATATACGTGGTTCACCCAGTTTGGGCTACGTCCACAGAGAAACAATTAGTCCTTCCTTTTATTATATTATCCAACAAACTGAAGAGATACAACCTACAACAGATTCACCGTAAGACCCTCTTCGCTCTCAATCTCCTCTCTCTTCCTCACTCAGAATACAGATCTACATAGACGCAATAAAATTCCCTCATATATAGTGAGGGGTTGCCTTCTAGGGCAAAAAACCCTTAACTAAACATAACTTCTACTGTCAGATCATCCGCCTAATGAACAGCCCAGATTGACTAGAAATTACTATTCTTTTACAAGGAAATTTTATATCTATTTTTAGCTTCAGGGGCGCTACCCCCAAAGCCCCGTCGGGGGATCACTGGCCCCCGGACCCCCCAGACCCCGCGGGGGGACAAGTCCCCCTCGCACCCCCCCGCGTAGAGGGGTGTACAGTCTTCCTGGGGTATACATCCGGCTAAAACCTTTGAATACAGAAGATAATCAGGTTCCACACCCAACATTAAATAAGCGATAAAATAGAAAACAAAACCATAATAGTTACCTTAGTGTCCATAGTCGCAGCTGCCCGTCAGTGAAGAAAGCATGTACAAGACACACATAAGAGGATTAATTTTATAGGCGTAGAGGTAAACGAAGTGGATGAAGAAAGGAACGAAGCTCAATTGACTGTTCCAGGGGAAAGAAGAATACCTATTATTAGGAACACCCAAAACCCTAACATCTTGGATCATGATACAGACCAAAGAGCCTGACAACGAGGCAGAAAAATGGGTGGAGGAACCCCAGGAGTTGAGGCAATTGGCTACCCTAACTATCCTCCAATAGTCTACATAATTAGATCAAACTATGGATGATCAATGACAGAGGAGATGCCAATTATCTCAAGGACGATGAGATAGGACAACTAGTAATTAAGAGTTGTCGAGAAGCATCAAAAATATTGAAAACTTATAATAAAGATTGTAAATAAGGTTGATAAATACTAAGGGTTCAAACCTTGCTTGTGCCACAAGGATCTACCAATAGTCAATTATGGTTGACACAAAGCCAAGGTATTTCACCAAACAAATTGAAAGCGACACATATACTATTGACAATATATTCTCTTTGTCATAAAATGAAATGTATGTTTTTAATATTCATGTTGTTAATTCAAACTATTAACAATTTTATCCAAGTAACCTTAGTAAGATAACCATGAAAAAGAAACAAATTAGCCTTGGTAAGGTATTCATGTAAAAGTAAGTATTTTGTTTTTAGGATGTCTATGCATGTTACAAGTGGTATCAAAGACAAGTTACATCATTTTGGCCTATTTGGGAAATTGCGGAATATCAAAGGTATTAATGATGCACAGAGGAAGCAGCATGAGGAGGGGAGTGGGTATCACTCCACCTGGGAGACCATTAATAGGATCTAGACCGGTGCCTCATACATAAGCCAATATGGAAATGTGGGTTGAGTTAGGAGGAGAAACTCACAACACAGATGCGTTTTTATTGGAGACAATTCAAAATCTACAAGTGAAGATGAAAAATTTAAGAGCTAATAATGAAATGATGAGACTGGAACTGGAAATAATTATGAAAATCCCCTTAAACAAAAAAAAAAAAAAAAAGAAACCCAAATCCCAGTTTGGACAATGGAAATAGAGCTAATATGCATTGGAAGAGAGAGAACAACCAAGAAGTCGAGGGAGACCAAATTAAAAATGAAGAGGAATCTGAAAATGCCTCAAGAGGAAAGGGAACCAAGAGCAAAATGTTGAATTGCAGGGAGAATTCAAGAAAATAAAACCTCCAACGTTTGACAAAGAAATGGGGGAGGTTGTTGAGGCATGTTTAATCAATATAAATAAATATTTTCCAATCTGTTAATATGATGACAAATTAAAGGCCAGATTAGCTATCTATCAACTACAAGGTAAAGCCACCTTATGGTGTGAAGAAATTAAAAAAGTGTGAGGCATTGACAAATAAGAAATGACTTGGGATAGTTTTTAGAGGCATTTCAAATATAAGTACTTAACATAATGGTTCTATGTTAGAAGGTGAAGGAGTTTCATTATTTAAAATTAGGACAATAGTCTATGGATGAATTTGTAACTAAGTTTACTTCTTTGCTTAGATACATTCGATAAATTTGAGAGGAGAAAGCTAAGGTACAATGTTTTATCAGTAGATTAAAAACCTTCATGAAGGAAAGGTTATAATTTGATAACCCAAAAATGATGGATGAAGTTATTCGAAAAGCCTAAATCTGCTACCAATAGATGAAACAAAAAGGGGAATGTGGCAAAGGGTGGCCAAATAAAAAATGGTTTAAGAACTTCCATAACAATAAGGGTGAAAAAATAGCAGGACCTAAAAATGCATATAGAAAACAGTCAAATGGACCTCCAAGAAGGAATTAGTAAAAGCCTAGATCACAAAATGAAGTCAGGCAAGCAAGCTAGAACCTACCCAATGACAAAAAACCCCCTTGCAATGTTAGGGTTGTGGGGAACCCCACTATAATAAAAAGTGTCCCCATCGCATGAGCCCAATGCCAGTTGCTAATGTTCAAGAAGCTTCTACGGTTGGGGAAGTGGCAATAAGCATGCCGAGGATTATTTCTACCTTGGAGGATCATCAGGTTGAATATAAACTTGTAACGGTTGAAATTGAAGGTATTATTGCTAACTATCCTATCTCTATTTTAACACACCTAGGCACGATTTTAAGTTATGTCAATCCAAAAATAGTTGAATTATGTCATTTATAAAGTGTTAAATTTAAGAATTCATGGTTAGTACAACTGGCCATTGGGGCAAAAAACAAGGTGACAACCAAGGTAGAAGGTTGTCCTCTTGACGTAAGATGGTAGCAAATTAAAGTGAATTTAAATGTATTTCCTTTAGGATCCTATGATGTTCTCATAGGTATGGACTGGTTAGAAGGGCATTAGTCCTTGGTGAATTGTAAAGACAAAAAAATCAGTTTCCTCATTGATGAGGGTGTTAGACAAGAGATCTAGGGTATTAAGAGGGTCATTAACTTACGACCTATAACAACTACTCAATTAAGAAAATTCATTTGGAAAGGCTATCAAATTTATGATGTGTAGGTTGGCTACACTAATTTTAAGGATAAGATGGCTACCCTAGAAAAGATACCAGTTATCCAAAAATTTATGGATGTCTTTTCGAAAGAAATTATGGGGTTGCCTCCAACAAGAGAGATTTATTTTACTATAGAGCTAGTTCTAGGTGCCACCCTAGTGTCAAAATCTGCTTACTGAATGAGTATACCTGAATTAAAAGAGCTTATGATGCAGTTGCAATAGTTACTAGACAAAGGATACATTCGCCCAAGTGTGTCACCTTGGGGAGCTCCAGTGTCGTTTTTGAGAAAGAAATATGGAACCTTGCGTTTATGTATCAATTATAGGCAACTAAATAAATTAATTATAAAAAAAATGTACCTGTTGCCAAGAATTGATGATTTATTTGATCAAGTCAAGGGTTCTACTGTATTTTATAAAACTGATCTATGGTTAGGGTATCATAAAATCAGGATAAAAGAGCAAGATATTTGTAAGACAACATTTAGAAGTCGCTATGGTCATTATGAATTTGTTGTCTTGTTGTTCGAGCTTACTAACACCCCAACAACTTTCATGAGTCTAATGAATGGTATTTTCCACCCTTATCTGGAAAATTTTGGTTTGATTTTTATTGACGATATTCTTATATACTCGAGGAACTTGGAAGAGCATAAGGAGCATCTTTGGATAATATTGCAAAGCTTAAGAGAAAATCATATTTATGCGAAGTACATAAAATATTATTTTTATGAGGATGAAATTCAATACTTGGGACATGTAATCTCATCTAAAGGCATAGTTATTGATCCTATGAAAATTAAAACCGTCATGGAATGACTTGTCCCCAAGAATGTGTAAAAAACTGTAGCAAGAATTTCTCAATTTTATTTTTCCTTGATTAAATTGAGAAAATTCAAAATTCCACATCAGCAAACAACTTGGATGATGTTAACTTGTGTGACATGGCTTGTGTCACCTATTATAATCAGTAAATTCGAGTTGGAGGAGTTAGATTTCAAATATGCATGTGTGATTTATAATTTGTAGCAATCAAGGTCAATTATCTACGGTTATGTTCAGTTAAACTAGTTCCAACGGTTGGAGGAACTAGTGGAGGGTCAAGTTGTGTAGTGGGACTTTAGACAAACTCAGTGATCATCTAGTTAACTCATCAACCATCCCAAAATAGGTAGTACATGCAAAGAAATTTATTTCCCCAGGATTGGTGGAGATTCCAAGGTAGCGTAACATCAGTTCTAGACTAGTCTTGATTGTACATGTGTTGCATGTAGTTAGATGATAAACCTAAGTAATTGTGCAATTCAATAGAGGAATTTCCTAAATAATAGGGGCTAATTCCTCAAGGAAAAACGCAAGGAAATAGGATCTCAAGCCAAGGAAAATTGTGACTAAGTTTAAGTTATAGAGCTTCAGAGAGCAAAGATATAGTTTGTGCACTTGTAGGGTGAGCTTAGTTGAGAAAATCAATTGTAATACATATCTATTCATTTGGTTAATTCAAGAAGGCATTAGTGTTTTTAGCAGATTTCTTTCCACAGATAAAAATACTTTTTGCATGTGTGTTATTTCTTCTTGCATGTCTGAGATTTTTGTTCTAAATTGTGAATTAATTCCCGCAAAGTAGTAGAGTAGATTTTCATCTTGTCATTTTGATTAAACTTCATGAGAAGTTGAAAATATACAACTTAATTTATACATGGTATTAGAGTAGGATACACATTAGAGTAGGAAATTTGAAGTTGTTTCTTAGAGGTTTGAATTTGAATATCAGTGTAGTAGGATTTGTTCAGAGCTGAGAAGATGGCCTTCAATGGACTAAGGCTAGAGTATGCCTTGGAAGGCACCTCTAGTTTTTTTGCATGGAAGGATCGCATGGAGGCGGTATTAGATGAAAATGGATTGCTGGAATACATCAAGTCAGATGTTGCAAAACCACAAGCATATGATGCCCAAAACCTTTCTTAATGGAAGAAAGAGGTAGGCAAGGCGAGGAGAATAATCTTGAATGGAGTATGGGATCATATTGTCTTGAATATCCATGGAAAAGAAACTATGTTCATGATTTGGAAAGAACTGAAAAAATTGTTCGAGAATAGCAGTGGCCACAGGAAGTTAGCACTCAAGGATAAACTTTGAAGTATCAAGATGAAAAAGAATGACACAATTCCATTGTATCTGAGCAAGTTTACATAGTTCATGATGAACTTGATGGGGTCTATGTTAATGTCCCTAAAGAAGACTTGGTAAGCCTAGCCCTTCTGGGCCTTCCCAAGAGCTGGTATAGCTATCAAGATTCGGTGAATGGGAGGGAGAAACTACCGAATTGGGAGATTCTATGGTCCGATTTGATATAGGAGGAAATAAGGCAAAATACCAGAGATAGGACTTCATCCAAGGCTGAGGATGAAGAAAAATTTTCATTGGATGGAAAGGCAGAGAAGGGAAAAGGGAAGAAATCCCAATCCAAACCAGAATCCAATCAAGGAGGCAAGAAGAAAGATTTGAAAAAAATTAAATGCTTCCATTGTCATGAATTCAGGCATTATGCCACGAAGTGGCCATGGAAGAAGGAAAGCAAGAATACCTCAGGAGGAGGAGTAGCTAAAGCTTTGGCTTCATATTTCGAGATTGACTTTACCCACATTGCATGCATGGCCAACATAGTGATGGGGAGCGTGTGGTACTTGGACTCAGGTGCATTGTTCCACATGACGGGGAATAAATACCTTTTCAGTGACCTAGAGAAAAAATATTTACATATTCCCATCAAGATGGAGGATGATGGAAGGTATAGCACAACCAGTACTGGTACAATCACCTTTCAGAGGGATGTAGGCTCCCCCCTTAGGTTTAAGGATGTCATGTTTGTTTCGGGCCTAAAGAAAAATCTTGTCTCTATTGCAGCTTTGGAAGACCATGGTTATGATGTGATCTTCAGTAAAGGAAAACCATTCCTGAGACACATAACCATGGGACAGGTGAAGCAGATCGAGGTTCGCGTGAAGAACCTTTATAAGCTAGATTTTGAGGATTTTACTGCATTGAGCACAAAGGAATAGAAGGTGAAAAGTCGTGAATTCGGTGAACTTTGTCACAGAAGACTTGGCCATTTGCATCATGGTGCTTTGAAGATCATGTAGAAGATAACCACGGGCCTCCCCAAAGGAGCACTTGAGTAGCATGATGTATGCAAGGGATGTACTTTGGGGAAGTACACAAAATCCACATTCCATGATCGGAACTAAAAAACACATGCAGTCATAGAAAGGATTCACTCTGATGTTTGTGGACCTTTCTCAATGGCCTCCACTGCCAGGCACAAATATTTGTGTCATTTTTATTGATTACTTCTCATGGAAGTGTTGGATCTTCTTCACGTGGAAGAAAGATGAGACATTCTCCAAGTTTGTATAATTCAAGGCACTGGTTGAGAAAGAAACATGCAAGAAGGTGGAGGCTCTCAAGAGTGATAATGGAGGTGAGTACATGTCAAATAAATTTAAAAAATTATGTGCAAAAGAAGGAATTCGATGAGATTTGGCAGCACCCCACAACCCATAGCAGAATGGGGTGGCTAAGAGGAAGAACCATAGCATTGTGGGAGTAGCGAGGGCAATGTTGCATGATCAAGTACCACCTCTACATTTCTGGGTTGAGGAATGAAACACAACAGTCTATTTGCAGAATCATATTCCTCATCAAATTCTGGGCATGATTACATCAGAGGAGGATTTCTCGGGGAGAAATTTAGATGTGTCGCACTTCATGATTTTTGGAGCCTCTATTTACTACCACGTCTCCAAAGAATCAAGGAAGAAGCTAGAGCCGACAATAGAATTGGGGGTATTTATGGGTTACACAGAAACTCCCCACAACTACTGTGTGTACTTATGATCCCTCAGAATGACATTTGTGTGAAGGGATGTAAAATTTGATGAAAACAAAGTGATTTGGTGCTCTCTTAAGAGGGATCTTGAGATCCCACCAAAACAAGAGCTTTTAGATCCAAAGGAGGAGCCTTAGGAAGTTGTGGAGAAGCCACAAATTGAGGAGAAAATATTGGAGATAACTACTCAAGCGGAACCATCCAGAGAAGGTAGGGAAAGGACCAGGAAAGCTGAGAGACTTGTTCAGGATGCAAGGGGACAATGTGAGTTTTCCCTCAAATCAACACAAGCAAATAAGGTTACCAGATCGGTACACTGGCTACATGGCTTTAATGACTAAGATTGTAGAGATTAAGCCATCTTCTTTCAAGGAAGCGATAGAGAAACATATATGGTTTGATGCAATGATGGATGAATACAAATCCATTGTAAATAATAGTGTTTGGGAAGTAGTCCCAAGACTGGTAGACAAATCAGTTATGGGTTTGAGATGGATCTTTAAGGTAAAGCATGTAACAGATGGAACTATAGAAAAGTACAAGGCTAGATTTGTGCCTAGGGGTAGTCTCAAGTTGAGGAGATTGACTATGAGGAGACTTTTGTTCCTGTAGCAAGGTATTCATCCATTAGATCAATTCTTTCTCTGGCTGCACAAATGGGGTGGAAGATCCACTAGATGGTTGTAAAAACGACATTGCTCAATGGATTTATTGAGGAGGGGTTTATCGAGAAACCAAAAGGCTTCGAGACTTTTGATTGAGAGTCTCATGTGTGCATACTCAAGTGAGCATTGTATGGTTTCAAGAAAGAACCTCATGCTTGGTACACTAGGATCGATAGCTATCTCACCAGTTTGGGCTTCACCAAAAGTGAAGCAGATGAAAACCTCTATCATATCTTGGTAGAAGGTAAATTGTTGATTATTGTCTTATATGTTGATGACTTGATTTTAACTGGTGATGAGCAGCTGATCATATCTTGCAAGGAGGACCTTGCAAGAGAGTTTGAAATGAAGGACATGGGTCTCATGCATTACTTCCTCAGATTGGAAGTGTGGTAAGGTGATGGGGAACTATTTGTCTCTTAGGAAAATTATGCCAACAAGATACTTCAGAGGTTATGCATGGACAATTGCAAACCCATGGACACACCTCTAGTGACCAACTGGTGAAAGGAGGATGTAACATCAGGTGAGGAAATGGATTTTACTGTTTACCGACATGTTGTAGCGCTACAACCACCCTCCAAAATTTTTCCTTAGCTTCATTTTGGAGCCTCCCTACCAACCTTTCACAACACCTTGTCTTGCTTCGTCAAGTACACAAGCTCCAGTGTTTTTCTTGTAAAAGGACAGCCTATCAATCAATGCTTGATGCATTCCCCTCACAGGCTATTCCTCTAGAATTGGTCCAGTCGCAGGCTGAGTAGCTCTCTCAAGAAATTACGCAATTCTAGAGGGCAACCAACCTTCCCTCCAGAAATTGCACAATTCTGTCTGGCAACCTGTTGGGCTAAAAATTGCGCAATTCCTCCAGTTAGGCTTCATCCAGAAAATTGTGCAATTCTTCTCAGCAAGGCTACTCAACACAGGAATTGCGAAATTCTGGGCAGGAGTCAACTTCTCTACCCAAAAATTGTGCAAACCTCCTAGGCAGCTAGCCCAGATCCAATCCAGAAATGCGCATTTTCTCCCAGCAGTTGAGAATCCTCTTACATGCGCATTTGGGTTGACCAGTTCCACCAAGGACCAAGGAAACTTGAATTGCATGCATGGCTTGATTTTCTCGAAATATAGAAAAGAAACATGCAAAATCATCCCTTGATTCAGGGAGCTATTTTTAGTAGCTGGAGGTTACATGCAAAGATCATTTCAGAATCTTCCCTCCAAGTGTCACCTTTTCCTAGATTTGTGGTATGCGCGTCATGAGCCCAAACTTATTTATTCGACGCATCAGAGCTCATTCTTTCACATTGATCTTGGAGCACTGACATCCCATAGCACATCCAGGACTCTTCGACACATCCAACTCAGCTATTCACGAGTAAGTGGTCTCAACTTGTCTTTTCCAGCATTTTTGTCGCTTTTTGTGTTCTCGTTTGTGCGAGTGTTGTTTTCTTTATTTCTTTGAATGCTTGCTATCATTTACATGCATAATAGCTTGTACTAGTACCATTTCAGTTTTTGTTGCTATCTCACTGTTGTCGCATGCATGAAACTATTTTGCACAAACAGTTGCCGATTCGGCAACTCGCTTCACCCACATGCATGCTATTTTTTTTGTTGAATCTTTCATTCAATGTTTGAATGCATGATCAAGCACTTCTGCTTTCACTTAGTATCGCCATGCTTTCACTTTGACATTTGCTTTCAGTTGCCCGTCAGCGAGTTTGGCCAGCCTTGGCCCAGACTCTGCCTCACCAAGATAGCATTGTGTAATCTAGAGAAGGAAGGCTCTATCTTCCTCTCCATAAATGTGCATTTCAGCCCAGGAAGTGTCCTACAGGACTGATTTTCACATTTTTGAGGGACAATGAGTGTTTTCCTAGAAAATTGTGCAATGTAGTCACTGAGCTTGCAGCAATTAGCAGTCATCTTGGATTGTGCATTGCGCAAATCTAGCAGCCAGTCAACCTCCCCAGACAGTCCAGACTACTTTTTGCGCAAGTCTGGTAGCCAGTCTCCCAAACTCTTAGAAGAAATTACGCAATATTTTCCTATCAATCCCCAAGTATGGGTTATGTCATTCCCAAATTTGCTTTGGTTTTCACTGACAGATTTCTTTCCATGCATGTTGCTTTGTCTCTAGATATTTCATGTGTTCATCTGCCTCTTAGCAGTACAAGATCAATGGCCTCCAAGAAAGTAGGATCAAAGGACACTGATGGAAGTGCAGTTGGAGTAGCAGTTGAGCAGGTGTTCGTATGTCTACCAATATATGAAGATACCAAGTTGTTTCTAGATAAGGACATCAAGCTAAAATGGCAAGAGGTCAATGAAGAATTTGCAGGAACCTTTAGGGAAGACCTCGAAGACCGCCAGGTGTATGTGAACATTCACAAGTCTGGCTTGTACCGAATTGCATGCAGATACCCTACGTTCCCATGCGCGGACATGATACACTAGATTGTCTCGCACACTGATCTCGAGACGATGACTTTGAGCAGTGTCAGTAGGACGAATATTACAACCTTCTAGGCACAAGATTATGATGAGATGTATCAGATGTTGGAGCTTGTGAATATCATGGAGATTGCCTTCAGCTTACCAGTAGCAGTGCCAACTCCAGAGACATTCTGAAGAACTAGGTAAAGTTTCTGCTAGATTCAAGATGACACTGAACCAGATCTACAAGATGAAGATACTGCGGAAGGCGTATCAATACTTGGTCATATTTTCATGTTGATTGTATGGCCAAGAAAGAATGGAAACCTTTCCATAGAGTTGGGTGATTGCGTTGGACCAACTGGCCAAAGAGGGAAAACCATGTAACTGGTCTAGCATGTTGGCTCATCAGCTGAAGGAACAAGTAATAGAGGCTTGACAGTAGCCTCAAGGTATGCAAGAAAAGGTCTACATGTCTGCCTATATCTTAGATGCAATTTGTTCCCGACATGAGTTCCCGAGCTTAGAATGGGCATGGTCACTGGTGGAGACTATTGTGAACACTTATTGTAAGTTGTTGTCTGAATGAAGCTTCAGAGGAGTTATCACGCGACTATTCGATCATTTTGTCACCCTGATTTACAATATGGTATTTGAATAGGATCCACCCTACATTTCGAAGGAAACAATGGAGGCATTGTTAGACATTGTTGATTGGTATGCCTCATCGTTCGACACCTTCATACATATGTTCAACATGGAGAAGCCTCCGCATGTTCTACCGAAGTTTTCCTTGGACATACTCATCATGCAGGAAGTAGCATATCACATCTCGGTAAGATTTACAGCTAGATTACACTAGAAGAAGAAGGCATCTTGGTCTGCGCTTCCGTTGCATATTAGGTTATACGAGATCTAGAGTTTCAAGCAAGCGGATGTCAAAGCAGGACAGATGAAGAAGTATCCATTTGACCTCTGAAGTTACAATCTATATGACCCACATTGTCTTGTGAAAGATCATTGCACGAGAGTACAATTCAATTAGATCCATGGGGCATTTCATTGGGTGGAGGAGGACCCATGGAGATATTCCTACAATTTCTTCAGACCCAATGAATAGGTCAACTTTGCTATGTAGTGGTTAGAGAATCAATTTAAAGCAACATCCGAGAGAGCACCAGCAACAGAAGCAGTAGTAGCAACATAAGTAAGCATACCAATGTGCAACAAGGGCAAGAGGAAGATTGTTGATCGCATGGAGGAAGAGGAAAATTGCAAGTTCTGAGCAAATCCACTTGTGGAGAAAGTAGCTTTTACTATAGAGGCGAAGAGGCAACAGCGTGACAAGCGAATCATGCAAAGTTAGAAGGAGACAAGAAGAATGGAGGAAACAGAGAGGGAGTTACATGAGCTGAAGAGCAATTCTAGAAGGAATAAGAGCTGCGCAAACAGGAGAGGGAAGTGCAACAACAACAGGTACAACAAGGGGCACAACATGTGTAAATAGGTGAAACAACGCCCGTACAGGTAGTGGACTCATCGAATAGCTGGCATCAGGGAGACAGGGTGAACCATCGTAGGAGCAAGACTTCGCTCATGAGATAGAGTGAGCACTTCAATAGTTGGATATGGATATGCAGCAATGGAAATTGGAATAGGATATCGACCTTATGCCTCACCACCAAGAGGTCGACTTACCCACTTCACCCCGTCCAGAAGAGGAGCAAGTCTCAAGCGACCAAGGATGCATTGAGATCCTTGGTGATCAACTGGAATGAGAGATGCACAAAATCTCATTCAATGAGTCTCAACATAGAGTTGTGCAGTCTCGCAGAGTGTTGACTCGGATGATCATACATCTCCTACGAAAGTTGAGGAATGAGTGATTGTGCTTGACGTGCGCAAACATCTGGCAGCCTTGGCTGATGCTACCAGAGTGTATGCCAAAGCCACTAGCTCAAGTGTTTACTTTCTGATAGCTGAGAATGAGCGAATGGCTAAGGAACTACAGATGGCCAAGCAAGGAGGAGAGTTGGTGACAGCGTCCACCCGAGATGAATTGAAGAAGGAAATACTAGATGAAGTATTGTCCCTTGACACAGTTATGCGAGTGTTGTACTCCAAGTTTGGTACCGTGCATAAGGCAGTCGTCCATCTCAACAGATGGCAGCAGCAATGTGCTAGAAGAGCACGTATCTTGGCGAACTTGCATGCTGTTGTTGATTACATGCAAACATGGACGATGAGATACAAGGGAGCCCCACTTCACTTGCCTAAGATGATGAAGGCCAGTGCAGTCGAGATGAAGGCATGTATCCGGAGTCAGATCCAGAACTATGAAGAGCTCCCATAGCTCATCACTAGTATACAGGCTTCCCATGCATGTGTATTCAAGAGTATGGATGTTGTGGTGCGTGCACATGTGATCCCATATATTGGGACTCTCACCCAGGTGAAGACAAAGGCAGGGGTCCAACTAGAGCTTGACTTGTACTTTGACGAGTTGATGCGCATTGCCACCAGGCCAGACTTGCCCATCAGTGCAAACATGATGCACAAGTATGTTGCTAGTCCAGTTGCATTAAAGACAATGATGCGCATGCTTTCAGACGAGTTTGACAGAGGAGCCCGAGAAATGTACTATGGAGATAAGATTCAGGTTCCAAAAACATGTCATCTTGAAGCACACGGACACCATCGCAGACTACTGAACTTGGCATCAGTATGTTACTGTTGATGATTCATTGTGAGGATGTTGAAGAGTTTGACTTCCATGGTTGTCTAAGTCATAGTGATGTCTAGCATCTCTTTCTCAAGCCATTTTTGTCTCACATGAATGTCAAGGGTCACCCCACCCTTTGCTATAAATAGTCCCTCATAACTCATTGTAAAGGATTTTGGTCAGCCAAGCTTCCAATAAGACTATCTTGGAGAGAGATTGGATAGTATTGTAACAGGCCTTGGCTTCTCCACTATGTAGAGCTAGTACATTTCTTTGGAGGAGCATGCGGTTGTGGCCGTAACGTTCCGCTGTCGGAACTAGTGGTTGGACATGGATGTATTGTATGACTGGAACATAAACATCTTAATATAACAAGAGTCGGCACGTTTCATGAATATGTTGTATTATATTCTATGCTATGTAGTTTACTCTCAATGATATATGTATCTATTTACTTATGCATGCATGTATAGTTATCTGTGTAGGTATATATGAATCTTTCTAAAATGTTTTGTTGGTTTACCCATCACTTTGGATTGCTAGCTAACTTGCCTTCCATGTTGTGATGCATCTGTGCTCGTGTGTTCCCTTCTTAACTACGTGCTATCAAAGGTTTCCAAGGGGCGCACTCATCTCAAACCTCGTGTGTTAGAACCTCTCATGCACCTTCCTTGTCTCACTATAGCTGTCACACCCTTGCTACCAACAGAGTTATCTTACTTGCCTCTGTGCAAAATCGCAGTCAAGGCATTATCGTACGACCCACTGCTGGGACTCCTACACCAAATGGTGCAAGGACTAATTGGGACTTCTTACCAAGGAGATCCCTTGACATGTTGGCGGGTCCAACACCATCAAAATTTCTGGTGCTAGAAAGAGGGATAGATGACAAGTTGTGTCCTCTCATCCTGTTTTGAACCTTTTCATATCTATCATGGATTATTGCACTCTTCTCCCTCCATGATTTTTTTTGAACCATGAAGATCTCACCATCATGAGGGAGTGTTTCAATCACTTTTCCACTTACACGTATGATGGTGAAGGAGAAGTGGTCTGGCTTGAGTTCTTACATGACTTTCTTTCCATGCTTCATGAGGAAGATGGATGTTCTGGCGAACAGGCCAGCTTGCAGCTTGCATACGCTCTCCGCGAATCTACACATCGGTGGCTGAGTAGCCTACCAACTAACAACGTGCACTCACTTGAGCACTTTTCTGATCTCATTGAAGAAACTTTCTATCATTTTGATCCAAAACATCTTGACCAAAAAATGTTACAAAAATAAAAGGCTACGCATGAATCAACTATGGACTTTTGGCAGCACTTTCGTGATTTGCAGTTTCAAGCTCCGAAGAGCCAAATGAAGTTTTTCTATCTTTGGGATTAATTCGAGTACTATGTTAAGAAATATGCTCATCCTAAGAAGAAGTTTGAAATCAAGCTTCCCTCAGCATTCTTCAGTGATGGAGTTGCACAATCTCAGACGGATGCGGTCACTGTCACAAGTGATTGTCCACCATCTCCTCATCAAACAGCTCCACCATTGCAGAGTGATGTTGAGGATCATGCTCACACATTGGTTCAACTGTCACATCCTCCCAACATCACTTCACTTAATTTTCACACAGATTTGGTTGTGATTCCATCGAGTTGTCATATGCATTTTGTTCCAAAACCTCTGTATTCGTACTCGGCTAATTCTCAAGATGATACTATCTTGTGTTCTTCCATTCTAGACTCTACACTTGTTGTGAATGAGGATCAAGCCATTGACAGAGTTGGTGTTGCACAACCAAAATGCGCTGTCATTCATGAAGAGTATGAGTGGGAGCTTGAGCATCAACACTTGGCAAAGGATGACTCCCTTCCATCCGAGCCCCCTCTGTTCCTTCCCAACGTCTTTGGTGAACCTTCCATCCATGATTTTTCATGTTTATCTTCATCCACAGATGCACCCATCGTTAATCACTCAAAGGACACACCGGATGTCAGTGCATCATCTGACAACGAAGAGGATAAGTTATTCATTGAAAATCCACTTGATCTTTCATCTGCCTTTTTCGGAAACACAGAGGATGAATTTCTCTTTTCATCTACCCCTCTGTTTGATTCATTAGATCATGAGGATGCCAATGAAATCATTGATTTTTCTGATCATGGCTGTTGTGATCCATTTACTCCCATATTCGATCATGAACATGATTCTATCACAGTTGATTTTTTGAAGCCACTGGTCTATGATGATCTATCTGACGATGAAGTTGAAACACTCAAGGTTGTCGAGGAACTTCAGCCCGAGCTGATGGTTATGTCAGGACCTCGCTGTCCGGAGGTTGGTTTCACTTCTCATCAAGAAATTGTTCGATCACCCGAGGTTCCTCATCACTCATCTGTATGCATTGAAGATCAATCTCACACACAGAACATACTTCCTCCACTCGAACTATATGATCCTATCGCTCATGCATTGGAGGAATATTACATTGCAAGAACATGTGCCTGACACAAGTGGTCTTTGTTCTATTCGTTTTCTTTCATGTCACAGTCAAGAGTGTGCATATGCTTCAAAGTTGCACATAGTGTCGCACAACACCATGATAAATCCATGGACTGCTCATTCGGCACTTGCACTCACTTATGTCCCATGGGCACTTTGAAACACGAAGTGTGGTCGTCTTCATTGTTATATATTTCTCACTTGCTAGTTCGCACAACTAGGTTGCTCGCCAACCAAGCCTTCACCAACATGGGTCAACCAATGCGTTGGTGGTTGCATTGTAAATATCACTTCACATGATCAGGCCCATGCACCGTTAGCTTAGGAGTAGGAGTAGTGTTTTCTTTCAGTCAATTTGCTTGCATGCTTGTTTGCTTACTTGCTTTGTTTGTTTGTTTGTTTGCTTGCTTGTTTTCTTACTAGCTTTACTTTCGCTTGAGCTTTTGCTTCTACATTTCTTTGTTCATTGTTTGTTTGCTTGTTTTGTTCATAGGTTAGTTTCGCATGAAACCATGTATGACTCTTGAAACAATCTGGGTAGAGTACACGAGGCCTTATGCAGCTATCACTACTTGGTTATCTGTCATCCTCCCTATGTATGAAGAAATTTTTTCTTTTAGTCCATGATACATCGAAGGAAAATACGTATTGTTCGAAGTGAACCTTGATGAAAGCACAACGCTTGTGCGAAAACTAGTGTCACCTACTCTAGCTAGTTGTTTTTGGGTTAACCTTTGTCAGCTCAGTCAAGTAGAGTAAGGTGAGGGGGAAAACCTTAATAGGCACATCAAAGGTATAATAAACTAATTCTTTTCTAGAACAACCTCTTCTTCTCTCAATAAGTCAGGATCCCTCTACCACCTCTGAAATGAATAAGTGTTATGCACAGTTATGAAGAAGTGAAAATGAAAAAAATGAAAAGTGAAAAATTTCAAAATTCAAAATGAATAAGGCGAAAGAAGAGAAAGGATTCCTATGCAGAGAGGTGATGCAAGTAACTCCGTCGGGGTACTGACCAGGCTCACTGGCAGTGAAGCCATGCTTGTGTTCCAATGTGACTCCGTCAGGGTACTGTCTAAGCATGCTGGTAGTGGAGCAACACTCGAGATGAAACTAAGACTCTGATGACTATACTGCTTGTGCATCAATATACCCATCAACCCCAATCAAAACAACTGTGTTGCCTTGGCTTGGAATTTGTTTCAATTGACCAAGATCTTAGTAGATACTACATCTTAAAATCAAACTAGTGTGAAACCAAGTCGGACGGAGAACTGAACAATACTTCCGGAGGTGTTAGATTTTATTTTCACGAACAAGGTCCATTCAGAGAGCTGGAGTTCTACCAGTGTGTTGCCAATTTCTGTAGAGGCTACAACCACCCTCTGAAATTTTTCCTTAGCTTCGTTTTGGAGCCTCCCTACCAACCTTTCATAATGCCTTGTCTTGCTTTATCAAGTACACCAGCTTCACTGTTTTTCTTGCAGAAGGACAACATGTTAATCAACGCTTGATGAATTCCCCTCACAGGTTGTTCCTCTGGACTTGGTCCAGTCGCAAGCTGAGCAGCTCCATCAAGAAATTGCGCAATTCTGGAGGGCAACTAGCCTTCCCTCCAAAAATTGCGCAATTTTGTCTGGCAGCCTACTGGGCTCCAGAATTGCACAATTCTGCTAGTCAGGCTTCATCCAAAAAATTGTGCAATTCTTCCCAACAGAGTTGCTCAGCCCAGGAATTGCGCAATACTGGGCAGTAGTCAACTACTCTGCCCAGAAATTGCACAAACCTTCTGAGCAAACAGCCCAACTCCCATCTAGCAATGCACATTTTCTCCCAATAGTTGAGCAGCCTCTTACATGTGCAGTTGGGTTGACCAGTTCCACCCGAGACTAAGGAAACTTGATTTGCATGCATGGCTTGATTTTCCCATAATAGCAAAAGGCAACATGGAAAAGAATCCCTTGATTTAGGGAGCTATTTTTAGTAGTCGGAGGTTACATGCAAAAATTGTTTTAGAATCTTCCCTCCAAGTGTCGCTTTTTCCTAGATTTGTGGCATGTGCGTCATGAGCCCAAAATTACTTATTCGACACATAATATCTCATTCTTTCACATCAATCTTGGACCTTTGACATCCCACAATACATCCATGAGTCTTCGTCACATCTGGCTCAGCTATTCACTGGTAAGTGGTTTCAACTTGTCTTTTTCATCATTTATGTCACTTTTTGTGTGCTCACTTGTGTGAGTGATGTTTGCTTGATTTCTTTGAATGCTTGTTGTCATTTACATGCATACTAGCTTGTACTAGCACCATTTCAGTTTTCGTTTCTATTGAATGCATGAAACTGTTTTGCACGAACGGTCGCTGATTGGGCAACTCGCTTCACCCACCTGCATGTTGTTTTCTTTTCTAAATCTTTCATTGAATGTTTGAATGCATGATCAATCAATTCTGCTTTCACTCAAAATCGCCATGCTTTCACTTTCACATTTGCTTTCAGTTGCCCATCCGCAAGTTTGGCCAGCCTTGGCCCAGACTCTGCCTCACCAAGACAACATTGTGCAATCTCGAGAAGGAAGGCTCTATCTTCCTCTCCATAAATGCACATTTCTTCCTAAGAACTATCCTCCAGGACTTCTTTGCACATTTCTAAGGGAGAGTGACTGTTGGCCCAGAAAATTGCGTAATGCAGTCACTGAGCCTGCAGTCATTGCCAGCTGGAATTACGCATTGCGCAATTCTAGCAGTCAGCCTGGATTGCACATTGTGCAAATCCAGCAGCCAGTCAGCCTCCCTAGACAGCCCGAAATACTTTTTGCACAATTTTGGTAGCCAATCTCCCAGCCTCCCAGAAGAAATTACACAATCTTTTCCTATCAATCCCCAGGTATGGGTTATGTCATTCCTGAATTTTCTTTGGTTTTTGCTAACCAATTCTTGCCATGCATGTCACTTTGTCTCCATATCTTTTAGGTGTTCATTTGCCTCTTAGTAGTACAGGATGAATGGCCTCCAAGAGAGCAGGATCAAAGGACACTGATGGAAGTGCAGCTGGAGTAGCAGGTAAGCGGGTGTCTGCATATCTACGGATCTATGAAGATACCAAGTTGTTTCTAGACAAGGACATCAAGTTGAAATGGTAAGAGGTCAATGAAGCATTTGCATGCACTTTTAGAGAAGACCTTGAATACCGCTAGGTGTATGTGAATATTTGCAAGTCTGTCTTGTACTAGATTGCATGCAGATACCTCACGTTCCCATTCGCAGACATGATACACTGGATCGTCTCGCACACTGATCCCGAGACAATGACTTTGAGTAGTGTCAGCGGGATGAAGATTGTAAACTTCTAGGCATAGGATTATGATGAGATGTATTAGATTTCAGAGCTCGTGACTATCATGGAGACTCCCTTCAGGTTACCCAGCAGCAGTGCCAACTCTAGAGACATTCTAAAGAACTGGGTAAGGGAGTTAGCTAGATTTAGGCTTACACCCAACTAGATCTACAAGACGAAGATATTGTAGAAGGCGTATCAATACTTGGTCATATTTTCATGTCAAATATATGGCTAAGAAAGAACGGAAACCTTCCCATAGAGTTTGGTGATCGCACTGGACCAACTGGCTAGAGAGGGAAAACCATGTAACTGGTCCAGCATGTTAGCTCATCAGTTGAAGGAATAGGTAACAAAGACTCGATAGTCAACCGAAGGTATGTAAGCAAATATCTACATGTCTGCCTATATCTTAGATGTAATGTGTGCCCGACAGCAGTTCCCAAGCTTGGAATGGGCATGGTCATTGGCAAAGACTGTTGTGAACACTTATTGTAAGTTGTTGTCCAAATGCAGCTTCAGAGGAGTTATCACACGGTTGTCTGATCATTTTTTCACCCCAGTTTACAAGATGATATTCGAACAGGATCCACCCTTCATGTCGAAGGAAGCAATGGAGGCACTATTATACATTGTTGATTGGTATGCCTCACCATCTAGCACCTTCATACGAATGTTCGGCATGGAGAAGCCTCTGCATGTTCTACCAAACTTTTCCTTGGATATACTCGTCTTGAAGGAAGTAGCATATCACATCTTGATAGGATTGACAGCTAGACTGCACCAAAATAATAAGGTACCTTAGCTCACTCTTTCACTATGGATTCGGTTATACAAGATCCAGAGTTTCAAGCAAGTGGATGTCGAAACAGAACAAGTGAAGAAGTATCCATTCAACCTTCGAGGTTACAATCCGTATGACCCACATTGTCTTGTGAAAGATCACTGCACGAGAGTACAGTTCAACTGAATCCATGGGGCATTTCATTGGGCATAGGAGGACCCATGGAGATATTGCTATAGTTTCTCCAGACCCAATGAATAGGTCGGCTTCTCTATGGAGTGGTTAGCGAAGCAATATGAAGCAGTATCCTAGAGAGCACTAGCACCAGAAGCAACAACAGTAGTATAAGTAAGAATACCAGTGCATATCAAGGGAAAGAGGAAGATTGTTGATCACATGGAGAAAGAGAAAAGTTGCAAGTTTTGAGAAGATCCACTTATGGAGAAATCATCTTTGGCTTTAGAGGTGAAGAGGCAACAACGTGACAAGCGAATCGCGCAAAGGAAGAAGGAGAAGAGAAGAATGGAGGAAATAGAGAGGGAGTTGCATGAGCTGAAGGAGCAACTTTGGAAGGAACAAGAGCTGCACAAACAGGAGAGGGAAGCACAGCAACAACAGGTATAGCAAGCGGTGCAACATGTACAAACAGGTGAAACAACACCTGTACAAGTAGTGGACTCATCAAAACAGCTGGCATCAAGCAGACAGGGTGAACCATTACAAGAGCAGGACTTCACTCGTGAGATAAAGCAACCAATTCAATAGTTGGATACTGATATGGAGAAACGGGAATTGGAATAGGATATCGACCTTATGCCTCCCCACGAAGAGGTCAACATACATGCTTCACCACGTCCAAAAGAGGAGCAAGTCTCAAGCAACCAAGGAGCCACTGAGAATCTTGGTGATCAATCGGAAGGAGAGATGCACACCATCTATTCGACGAGTCTCAACATAGAGTTGTGCTGTCTCAAAGAGTGTCGACTCCAGACGATCATATGTCTCCTGTGCAAGTTGAGGAATGAGTGATCATACCTAACATGTTCAAACATCCAACAGCCTTGGTCGATTCTACCAAATTGTATGCCGAAGCCACTAGCTCAAGTTTTCGCTTTCTAATAGCTGAGAATGAGTGAATGGCTAAGGAATTACAGATGGACAAGCAAGGAGGAGAGTTGGTGAAACCGTTTGCGCGAGCTGAACTGAAGAAGGAAATACTAGATGAAGTATTGTCCCCTTGGCATAGTTATGTGCAAGCGTTGTACTCCAAGTTTGGTACCGTGCATAAGGCAGTCGTCCATCTCAACGGATGGTAGCAACAGTGTACTAGAAGAGCACGTATCTTGACAAACTTGCATGCTGTTGTTGATTACATGCAAAAATGGATGATGAGATACAAGGGAGCCCCACTCCACTTGCCTAAGATGATGAAGTCTAGCATGGTCGATCTAAAAGTATGTATCCGAAGTCAGATCCAGAACTATGAAGAGATCCCATAGCTCATCACTAGTATACAGGCTTCCCATTCACATGTATTCAAGAGTATGGATGTTGTGGTGTGTGCACATGCGATCCCATCTATTGTGACTCTCACCCAGGTGAAGAAAAAGGCACAGGTATGACTAGATATTGACTCATACTTTGATGAGTTGATGTGCATTGCCACCATCCCAAACTAGCCCATTAGTGTAGACATCATGCACAAGTATGTTTCTAGTTCATTCTCATTAAAGACAATGATGCGCATGCTTTCAGACGAGTTGAACAGAGGAGCATGAGAAGTGTACCTAGATGCTATGGAGGCAAGAGTCAAGTTCCATAAAGATGCCACCTTGGAGCACACGGACACTATTGTGGATTGTCGATCTTGGCATTAGTATGTTACTACTGATCATCACGAGGATGTTGAAAAATTGGACTTCGATGGTTGTCTAAGTCATAGTGATGTCTAGCATTGCTTTCTCAAGCCATTTTTGTCTCACATGGGTACATGTGCATTGTAATGTAATATCTTGTCAAGTGTAAGTCAAGTGTTGATAGTTGGATGTAACAGTCATAGAGTAGATGAAGAGTCATGAAGGTAGATGAATTGTCACAAACGGGAATGTCAAGGGTCACCCTACCCTTTGCTATAAATAGTCCCTAATAACTCATTGTAAAGGCTTTTGGTCATCCAAGCTTTTGATAAGACTATATTGGAGAGAGCTTGGACAGTATTGTAACGAGCCGTGGCTTCTACACTGTGCAGAGCTAGTACATTTCTTTAGAGGAGCAGGCGGTTGTGACTGTAACATTTCGCTATTGGAACTAGTGGTTGGAATGGATGTATTATATGACTGGAACTTACACTTCTTAATATAACAAGAGCCAACACATTTCATGCATATGTTGTATTGTATTCTATGCTATCTGGTTTACTCTAAATGAT